>CM040119.1:77331376-78074517 GCA_022559845.1 Amorphophallus konjac | reverse complement strand
CGGGACGTCGAAAGACATGCAAGTTTAATAGGACGGGTTTCTTTATCGATCGGGCAGGGTGCCCATCGATCAAAGGTGGGTTTCATCATCGATATTGGGTTTATACCAATGCAAGGACCTCATGAATCTTATCAGAATAGACGTAAGGTCTACACTGGGCTGGTTTTATCATTGATCGGGCAGTGTGCCAATCGATCAACAGCAGGTTTCATCATCGGTATTGGGTTTATACCAATGCAAAGATTTCATAGGTTTCATCGGGATAGACGTAAGGTCTAAACTGGACAGATTTTATCATTGATCGAGCAGTGCGTCAATCGATCAACAGCAGGTTTCATCATCGGTATTGGGTTTATACCAATGCAAAGATTTCATATGTTTCATCAGGATAGACGTAGGGTCTAAACTGGATAGGTTTTCATCATTGATTGGGCAGGGTGCCAATCGATCAACAGCAGGTTTCATCATCGGTATTGGGTTTATACCAATGCAAGGATTTCATATGTTTCATCAGGATAGACGTAGGGTCTAAAATGGATAGGTTTTCATCATTGATCGGGCAGGGTGCCAATCGATCAACAGCAGGTTTCATCATCGGTATTGGGTTTATACCAATGCAAGGATTTCATATGTTTCATCAGGATAGACGTAGGGTCTAAACTGGATAGGTTTTCATCATTGATCGGGCAGGGTGCCAATCGACCAACAGCAGGTTTCATCATCGGTATTAGGTTTATACCAATGCAAGGATTTCATATGTTTCATCAGGATAGACGTAGGGTCTAAACTGGATAGGTTTTCATCATTGATCGGGCAGGGTGCCAATCGATCAACAGCAGGTTTCATCATCGGTATTGGGTTTATACCAATGCAAGGATTTCATATGTTTCATCAGGATAGACGTAGGGTCTAAACTGGATAGGTTTTCATCATTGATCGGGCAGGGTGCCAATCGACCAACAGCAGGTTTCATCATCGGTATTGGGTTTATACCAATGCAAGGATTTCATATGTTTCATCAGGATAGACGTAGGGTCTAAACTGGATAGGTTTTCATCATTGATCGGGCAGTGCGCCAATCGATCAACAGTAGGTTTCATCATCGATATTGGGTTTATACCAATGCAAGGATTTCATATGTTTCATCAGGATAGACGTAGGGTCTAAACTGGATAAGTTTTCATCATTGATCGGGCAGGGTGCCAATCGATCAACAGCAGGTTTCATCATCGGTATTGGGTTTATACCAATGCAAGGATTTCATATGTTTCATCAGGATAGACGTAGGGTCTAAACTGGATAGGTTTTCATCATTGATCGGGCAGGGTGCCAATTGACCAACAACAGGTTTCATCATCGGTATTGGGTTTATACCAATGCAAGGATTTCATATGTTTCATCAGGATAGACGTAGGGTCTAAACTGGATAGGTTTTCATCATTGATCGGGCAGTGCGCCAATCGATCAACAGTAGACTTCACCATGGTGGGACTTTGGCAAGGTGTGAGGGTTTTATCAGGACAGACGTAGGGTCTGTACTGGGTGGGTTTGATTGTTGATCGGGCAAGGTGCCGGTCGATCGACGAGAAGTTTATGGTGGGAGGTGAGGTTTCTTTAGGATCACCACATTACTGACTCAAGCGCCCTTTCGGGTTTTCGTCGGGGCCAGCCCCCTCTTGCTTTTGCCCATGCGCCCTTTCGGGTTTTCACGTGGCGGGGTACCCGATTTTGCCTGAAGTGCCCTTTCGGGTTTTCACCACAGCTGGGTTTTAGCCATTTTTTGCCCTTGCTCAGAAAACCTGAACAAGACCGGCGGGGTATCTCTATTTTTAACCCCATTTTTTTTTATTGTTTTATTCTCTCTTCCCCCTTTTTTTAGGGTGACAAGTCGGAATGCCATTGGATCATGATGAGGGATGGCTTGGTTAGGGCGGAGCGCCGCTATACCAAGAAAGGGTGTAGCTTGGCTAGGGCTGGATGTCGCTAGACCAAAGAAAGGGTGTATCTTGGCCAGGGCGGGATGCCACTAAGCCAAGGGAAGGTAGCTTGGTTAGGGCGGAGTGCCACTAAACCAAGGAGAGGGTGTATCTCGGCTAGGGCGGGATGCCACTAAGCCAGGGGAAGGTAGCTTGGTTAGGGCGGAGTGCCACTAAACCAAGGAAAGGGTGTATCTCGGCTAGGGCGGGATGCCGCTAGACCAAAGAAAGGGTGTGTCTCGGCCAGGGCGGGATGCCACTAAGCCAAGGGAAGGTAGCTTGGTTAGAGTGGAGTGCCACTAAACCAGGGAAAGGGTGTATCTCGGCTAGGGCGGGATGCCATTAAGCCAAGGGAAGGTAGCTTGGTTAGGGCGGAGTGCCACTAAACCAAGGAAGGGGTGTATCTCGGCCATGGCGGGATGCCACTAAGCCAAGGGAAGGTAGCTTGGTTAGGGCGGAGTGCCATTGAACCAAGGAAAGGGTGTATCTGCCTGATTACTTGGGGAATATTGGTTGTGCAGCATGATACAGCTTGAGGTGTTTACCGTTGAGCGGCGAGAACTGAATTTCCCCTCGATGGTTAACAACTACGTAGGCCCCTCCTTCGTAGACCCTTTGTATCACATAAGGACCTTCCCAATTAGCATTCAGCTTTCCTTTTGGGTTGGACGCCATGACTTCTTTTTTCTTGACCATGACGAGGTCACCTTTCTTGAATTCTCATCCTCTTACGAGTTTATTGAATGCAGCGGCCATGCGGGCCTGATACATTTGGATATTCTTCTGGGCCTGGAGGCGCTTCCCTTCCAATTCAGCCAGTGCTTCTAACCTTCTTTCCGTATTGGTCTGTTCGCCAGGGGCTAGGTCATATTGGACCGCCACTCTGAGTGACGGGACTTCCAACTCCAGCGGGACCACTGCCTCTGAGCCGTACACCAATGAGTATGGTGAGCACCCTGTAGGTGTTTTGAAGACGGTGCGATATGCCCATAAAGCTTCATACATTTTCTCTTCCCAATCCTTCTTGTTGGAACTGACGACTTTGGCCAGCAATGTACACAAGGTCTTATTAAAAGCTTCTGCCAACCCGTTTGCCTGTGGATTGTAGGGAGTGGAGGTTCTCCATTCAATCTTATACTTCTCGGCAAGCCGATAGATTTTCTGATTTCTGAAATGACTTCCATTATCAGATATTGTTCGGTTGGGGATCCCGAACTAGAAGATAATGTTTTGCTTGATGAATCTGGAGACCAGCTCACCAGTCACTTCTCTTAATGCTATAGCTTCCGCCCATCGGGAGAAGTAATTTGTTATGGCCAGTATGTACTTATGTCCGGCCGAGGAAGTTGGCAATGGCCCGACTACATCAGTTCCCCATTGTGCAAACGGCCAGCTAGGGATTGTAGAGTGCAGAGTTGCAGGTGGCCTTCTAGGCACAGTAGCATGCTCCTGACACTTTTGGCATGACTTTGCAAATTTACAGCAGTCTTCAAACATGGTAGGCCAATAGTAGCCCAGCTTCTTGATTTCTATCTTCATCTTGGGGCCAGCCTGGTGGGCGCCTGCTGTCCCAGCGTGTATTTCTTTCATCGCTTGCCAAGCTTCTTCAGTGGACAGGCAGCGGAGTAGAATCTTTTTGCGTGCATCCGCCATTATTCGGAATAAAGTTCCGTTTCTGAATTCATAGGAATCTTTGATCCTCAAGAGTTTCATCTTTTCCTCCCTTTTCTGTGGCAGCTGTTGGTGCAGAAACCACTGCAGCAAGTGCTGTCTCCAATCAGACGCTTGTACTGCGCTGATAGTGGCGACTTCTTCTTCTTCGGGGCACCCTTCTAGCATACTGGGGACTTGTCGCCGGTTCATAACAACAATGTTCAATGTTTCATTTGGCGGGACTGCTAGTGAGCTGGCCAGTTTCGCCAGTGCATCGGCCTGGGCATTATGTCCATGGCCAATATGTTTGAGTTCAATATGATAGAATTTCACCATGAGGCTCACAGCCTTTTGGTGGTAGGGATTTAGTTCCGGCTTTCGCACTTCGAACTCCCCTTGGATTTGCTTTATCACCAACATTGAATCCCCGAATACCTGAAGCATTTGGATACCCATGTTGAGGCTGATATTGAGTCCGATTATCAGAGCTTCATACTCGACTTCATTGTTGGTGCATGGCTTGTTTATAGAACAGGAAGTATGCACAACCTCCTCTTCTGGTGATTTCATCACAATACCGGCTCCAGCCCGTATCCTGGTCTTTCCATCAGAATCTGTCTCCGTTCTGGATGCTCCATCAAAGAACAGTTGCCACATAACTGGCTGAGCTTGACAGGCCTCGAGTGTCTCATCATCGGGTAATTCGGTCCCCAACATATCATTCTCTGGCACAGGATGCTCCGCGAAGAAATCAGCCACGACCTGTCCTTTTATCGCCCTTCGGGGTATATAGGTAATATCGAATTCCATCAGAATCACTGCCCATTTGCCCAACCGGCCTTTCAGTACCGGCTGAGTCAATATGTATTTGAGTAGATCTGCTGTAGATATCAATCTGACTTCATGTGACAACATATAGTGTCGGAGTTTCTTAACAGCAAAGACTAGTGCCAAGCATGTCTTTTCTATATAACTGTAGCTTTCTTCGGTTCTAATCAGCCTCCGACTTAGGTAGTACAGGGCTTGCTCTTTGCCTTCTTCATTTACTTGTGCCAGCATTGCCCCAAGGGAACAGTATGTGGCTGCGATATACAGTATCAAGGGTCTGCCTTTAATTGGTGCCCCCAGCATTGGAGGGGTCTTGAGATATTCTTTTAGCTTCTCAAAGGCCTCCTGACACCCATCGTCCCAGAGGAACGGTACATCTTTCATCATGAGCTTGTGAAAGGGGTGGCATCTTCCCGACAGATTTGATATAAATCGTCGGATATAGGCCAGACACCCCTGCAGAGATCTCAGCTCGTGCAGGTTCCTTGGTGGAGGGAGCTCCTGGATAGCTTTAATTTTGGATGGATCAATTTCAATACTCCTATGCCGGACAATAAATCCGAGGAATTTCCCACTGGACACGCCAAAGGCGCACTTCATAGGATTCATCTTGAGTTCATATCTGCGCAACCTCTGGAATACTATCCTCAGGTCTTGCAAATGATCTTCTCTTCTGCTGGTTTTTACCACCAGATCATCAATGTAGCACTCTACCTTTTGGAAGAGCAGGTCATCAAAGATCTTTGTCATAGCCCTTTGGTAAGTAGCGTCGGCATTCTTGAGGCCGAACGGCATCCTTTTGTAGTGAAATATTCCCTTCGGAGTGCGGAATGCAGTGTGCACTCTGTCTTCTTAAGCAATCCAGATCTGGTTGTATCCAGATGACCCATCTATAAATGATAGGGCCTCATGGCCAGTAGTTGCATCGATCATCACATCAGTGATTGGCACTGGGAAATCATCTTTCGGACAAGCCTTATTAAGGTCCCGGAAATCAACACATATTCTAATCTGCCCATTCTTCTTCTTTACGGGCACTATATTAGCCAGCCATGTAGTATACTGGTTTTCTTCGACAAAGCCTACATCAATCAGCTTGTCAACTTCTTTGTTGATCTGGTTTATCAATTCAGGACGCATTCTCCTGGAAGGCTACTTTACAGGGTTGGCCTCTGGGTTTATTGCCAATCGGTGCTGTGCCACATCAGAGCTCAGTCCCGACATTTCATCATACGTCCATGCAAAATAGTCTCGGAATTCTTTTAAGAACTGTATATATTGTTCCCTGACATCTGGCTCCAGCAGTGCGCTGAGGAATGTCGGCCTTGGTTCATCTGCGGACCCCAAATTTATTTCTATCAGCTCATCGATGGTGGCTTGACCTCCGTCTTCGACTTCGGGCGGGGCTTCTTGCAAATCAATAAAGCCTCCCGGGATATAATCTTCTTCAGTCTCATGCTCCTTTGTTTCATCATACTGGTCATCATCGGATGCTGGTGCATCATATAGGGCCAATATTACTGGACTCTGTTCAGCCTGTCCCGAGGACGAGGCTGGTTCACCGGGAAATTCAGGAGTAGACTCTTCCGTTCTTAGAGGCTCTTCTGATGTGGGCTCGCCTGAAAGGTCACCATTCTGTAGAGCCCGGAATTCTTCTAGGATGCGCCCGAACTCCAAACACTCTTGCAGCTCTCTGGCTATTTGATCTTCATCCGGGGTTCCCGTATCAAATTTTGCTTCAGCCTGGAATAGATCCTCATTGCAAGATAAGTCCTCCCAGTACCAAGCTTTCTTTGTCTCATCAGGTGTTTCTGTTTCTGATAGGCTGCCTGGGGCCTCATTGTTTATTATGGATTGATAATCGATTTCTTCATCTTCTGAGGGGTATTTGTCATATCCCACCTTGGGGGGGTCTTCATGCTGGTAGGAGACAGATATGACGTCTACCTCAGCCTCATAGTATTCTTGGAGGGTATAACCTAATCCTGGGTGCTGAGTGATCTTCCTCAGTTCTTTGTTGTCCCGAGGTGGATCCCATAACTCCTTGAATGCCTTCTTCTGAGCAGCAGGCTGCATTGATGGCATTTGCATCTTGGAGAACATTTGTGAAACCCTTTGGGTAGTGTAATCCAAGCCTGTAATCGGTACCATCCGGTTTGCTGCTTCTTCAGGGGCCATACAGTCTTGATCATCTTCTTCGACTGGCTCCCCAGTGTAGAATATAATAGGGGGCTCGCAGAAGCGAGGGATTTCTATAGTCTTCAGTGGTAGCACCGTTTGGTACTCAAGACTGACGATGGGTTTAAATAAACCCTGCGGCACCTCCACCTGAGTGTACTTTTGTTTCATTTCTTTATCGGCATCATCCGGGTGGACGCTAGGAGGGGTAACCCGAGCAAAGTCACCGGCATAAGAGATATGAGATACATTATGCTTCTTAACATAGCCCTTTGGTGGCGGTGGAGACCAATCCCTTGCCTCTGTAGCGGGCTTTTTCTGGCTGATCACAGCCTCTTTACTTTCGCACTTTCGCGATACCTCGGTGTAGTAGGATGCATCGGGCATTTGACACTCGAACACTTCGAAAGGATGCAGATCTGCAAACACTCTCTCTTCTTTTCCTTCATGGCAGTATTTGATGCACTGATGTAGCGTGGATGGCACTATTTGATATTCATGCAGCCACGGTCTCCCCAGCAGGGCTTTATACGTGGTATTGGAGTCGATCACATAGAATCGTACCACGGTAGTGAGGTCTCCCAATGTGAGGTTGAAATCGGCTACCCCAAGGGGTGTCTCACACTTCTGGTTGAATCCTGCAATCTTCATGTCTCTGACCTTGGTGAGCTGCAGATCAAAATAGTATTTCTGGTAGATGCGGTATGGGTGAATATTTACAGCAGCCCCGGGATCTATCAGTATCCTGCTTATCGGCTGACAGTTCAGGGAACCCCTCATATATAGCGGTCTGTTATGGCCAGAATTTGGGATCAGCATATCATCTTCTGTGAACGTGATCGAGGGCCCAGAATTCACTTCTGTCAAGAGTGCTTCATATTGTGCCGGCGACTGCAAGGCATCAATGATGGCTTGGCGAGCCTCTTCACTCAGAGAGAGGATTTCCCAGATGGAGAACCTGGTAGGGAGCTTCTTCAGCATTTTCATGATCCGGCTACCCACCCGGACATTGGATAGCCTCATCTCCTCCACCCAACGGGGTCTTGGAGGTTCATGTGGTGCCTGTGGCCTTTGATGCCCGGCGCCAGTTTCGTCCTCTAGGTCGATTCCCTGGGATGTTTCTTCTGTAGCAACGGCCCTTGGCTTTGCTAAAGGGTTACATCTTTCATCTTCTTCATGCTGCTTCTGCTTTCTATCTGCCGACTGCTGGCACTTGTTGTTTGTAGCTGGCATAACCTGCACTGACTGTTCATTCTCCAGACTGGACAAAAATTCCAGGAATGAGGGGGCTTCATCTGCTTTTCTTCCCTCCTGGTATAAACTGGCAGGGGGAGGAACCTGGACGCCTCGCATCTCTGGTTCCGGGATTTGATAGGGCTGCTCCCCTCTGAACATGATTTTATGGTTAGCTGGTGGTGGGCGCCCCCATTTTCTCCCAGAACGTGTTGCATGGGCCGAGGTTGAGGCCTCAGCATGGTTGGCTTCTAGCGGGGCATTTGATGCTTCATCCTCGTCATTCTCCCCGAGCAAGGAAGAGAGTACCGACAGGGTGTTACATTGTACTGTCGTGACTTTCTTCTCCTTTTTGGACTTTGGTCGTCTCTTCTTCTTCTGGGAATTTGGCTTTGCTGGCTCCTGCCCCCAGAAGGGCTCAGTCTCATTTTTTTTTGTTCTGCCTCTGGCTGCTCTTCAATTTTCAATTCCTCGAGCTGTTCCCAGAGTATACAGTCTTTCACCAACAGGTGCTTGGGCTCTTTTTGCTCATATTCGTCGAGCTCATTGATATACTGTTGTAGACGCCTGGCTGCAGGACTTACTTCTTTATGTGCAGGGAGGGGAGTTTGTCTCCTCCGGTTGTGAGTAGGGATCCGGATGACTGGTCCGGTCTCAGCTGTACGCCATACTGGCTTTATTGGAGGCGGCTCGGGCCTTGGGGTGACACCCCAGATAACTGCTCCGCTGGTACTGGCTGCGGGAGTCTTCTTTCTGCTCTTTATGGGTATCATCTGCCATCCCTCCTGATCCTTCTGTGGGGTGAGGAAGCAAGCTTCATAGGTATGCCTGGTGCATTCTTCAGCGGCTTCCTTGGGCAGCTGTTGGTAGACTGAGATCATATTGGCAGCCAGCCTCCAGGGCGGAGGCTCATGTGGACGAGGCGGCTTCACCTGGTAATCTCCCAGCTGCAGCTCACCCTTCTTAACCATTCCTTCCATGATATCTTTGAAGACATAACAGTCCTCAATCGCGTGCCCCAGCGCACGGTGAAATGGACAGAACAGCAGATCATCTTTCTTTTCCGCATCTGCGGGTCTCTTCGGTTCAGGCAATGTTACCTTGTTGAACTTATATGCCCAGTTAAATAATGCTGATGTCTTATCTTTGGGAAAAGAGTAAGCCCTTCTCATTCTGTCTCTCAGAGAGACTTTATCCTTTTTTTCTGTCGCACCCTCAGGCGGGGGAGCTTCATCTGCTTCCTTTTTCCCTTTCTGTTGCTCAAAGGTTCTAAAATCGACGACGTTGGCCTCAGAGTGTGATGGCCGTCGATCATTGGATTTTCCCTTCGGCATAGTGGGAGCATTGGCGGTCGGACGCTTGGACAAGAACGTCTCGACTTCCGCTACTATATTGTTCAGTCGGTCAAATGTTCTAACATCTGCACCGATCATCTTTTCTAGCACCTCTCTCCTGAGGCTTTGTTTACATATCTGCACTGCATCTTCTTGATGGGGAGGTCTTCTGCATTTCATAGCCAAGTTCCTCCACCTTTTGATGTAATCCAGTGCTGTCTCATCCTGTTTCTGCTTGGTTGCATACAGTTCTGCTATAGTGATCTCTCTTTCTGTGACATGAAATCTATCACGGAACTTTCTCTGCATATCAGGCCAGTCAACCACCGACCCAGCTGGCAGGCTCGAATACCATTCAAAGGCTAACCCACTGAGGGATGAGCCAAAGAATTTGAGTAGATAAGCTTCGTCGGCTGCCAAATCACCCATAATTGTGGTGTAGTAAGCTATGTGCTCCCTGGGGGAGCCTTGGCCATTGAACTTCTCAAATTTTGGCGGCTTACTGACGCCCGGAGGCAATCTTTTAGCCGCATACTGGGGCAGATACGGCACCTTGTACACATCGTAGGTGCTGCCATCGTCACCAATCTTCTCCGACAGCTTCATCTCCACAATTTTCTCAATCATCAGCTTGTGGGCTATGGCTGGATCTATCTCCTCTGGGAAGAAATGAGCTTGTTGCTGGCTGTGAGGAGTCGTCATCACAGTTGCGCGCAAGATGGGCGCGACAGGCTGCGTCTGAGATATAGAGGGCTGAGCCACTGTCTGCTGTGGAGTAGGTTGGCTCGGTGCTTTGCCCTTATCAGCTGGAGGAGGATTAGTCGGGACAGTCGTTTCTGCTGAGCTGGAAGTCTGCCCCACAGGTTCGGCTAGTTTGGAGACCGGTGTGGCTTCATGCCTCTCATTTAGCTGTCTTCTAAGAGCACTGATCTCCTGTTGATATCTTCTGAACATCATCTGGATCATGGGATCCAGAGTCGATGGGATCTGTATATCTTCTGAAGTCCCTTCAGCATCATCAACGAAGGGATTGTCTTCTTCTTCTGTTGTCACCACATTGACTGTCATGGTGGTGACCTTGCGGGTTTCCTCGTCATTCTTCATCTTATCTTTTGCAGCCTGGCCTCTTCTTGTGACGGGTCCTGGTCTGGTAGCCAGCCTGAGCAGTTCATCTGGCTGAGTTGGTAGCATATCTTGCCCCCTGGCGATTCTAGCCATGTTACAGACGAAGATTTGCATTCTTCCTTTCTGCTTGCAAACTTTTCTTTTTGCCTGGTCAGGGTATTTGAGTCGGTCGAAGACCGATACTCTTTCTTCAGCTTCCTCTCTGTATAGGTCTTCTTCATCATATCCGGCCTCGCGGCCTCCTTCATAATCATTTGAATCGGAGGAGGAGGCTCCGAACATCATTTCTTGAAGGGCTTCTCCTTCTTGTTCATCCACGGTGCCCAAAGCACGGGACAATCTTTGTTGACCTAGGGCAGAGTTCCCTAAGTAATGGAAGTAGTCTTGGACCACTTGCTTCATCTCCTCCGGCTTGTGCCTTTGTGGCTCGGGTTGGAGTATCAATCTGTCCTGGCTCTTTTGCTGATAAGCCAGTCTCGCCACCTGAGCATTCAAATGCTCGGTTCTGGAGTATCTGAAGATATCAGCCCATCTGGCACAGGCCCTTGGTCTTCTTGCAGCAACCACAGTGATTGGTTCACTTCTTCTCACATCGCCAACTTGGCAGTAGTTGGCAGCAGCATCATGGTTCTTTCTTTGCCATCTTCTGCCCCCGGCCCCGGAGCGGGTGGCAGTAAAGTCCTCCTTCTTTTCATACCTTCTACCCCTCATCATGGGGCAAGTAGCAGTCATATTCCTTCCTTGACCCTCAGTCTCATCTCTCCTCCCCCGGGTCCTGGGGTAGACAGCAGTAGCATTTCTTTTGTCTTTTCTCTCTTCCCTTCTGCCCCCTGCTCTGAAGCGGGCAATAGTGACATCAGCAAGATTCTCTCTGTCTCGAGCTGGGACCCAGCTCTGTATCTTCTTCGGCCGCCAGACCTGTTTGTATCTTGCTGGCTTGGGCGCCAGCGTCTTCCTTTCATCAGCTTCCCGGCTGGCCCTCCTGGTGGCCAGAACTTGGAACTTGTTGTTGGTCGGGATGGTCGGGATAATCCTGTCCGGACGGATCTCCCTGGGGCGGCCGTCAAGGTTCGCCCTAATATCACCCATCATCATCGTCTTCCCGGAATTGGAAAGACGACGGTTAGCAGCGGCACACCGGCTTCTCCGGTTGGTTCTTTTCCCCTTCTGGGCAGTAGCGGGGACCATGTCCTTCCTTTGGACATGATGGACATAGCAGGAGACAACGGTGGAAGCTGTCTTCTTCAGTAAGCTAGCTTTCTCATCAGTGGTCTGCGTCGGGGCACTTGCGACAGTGCCTTGCTCATCGTTGTCGTCCTGCAGAAGGTCGGTGAAGACGAGGCCCAGGCAGTTGGGAAGCCCGACAGTAGGCAGCATTGATCCGAATGTAAGAGGTACCGCCAGGTAGCCCTCTCGCACATGCATGTCAATCGGTTGCTGGTCGAAGCAGACAGACATGATTCCAGCCGTCATTGTAGATTCTTGAAAATGAGGAAAGTGGACGGAATCAGAGGTTTGAGGGGGGCCCGCTGGGCCTCCTACTTTAGCGTAAAGATGAAGGGAGACTCAGTCCCACCGGGCGTGCCAGACTTGTGGGAGCGCGGATTTTTTTATTTTTTATTTATTTATTTTATTTATTATTTGATTTATTGGCGTGCCAGTCACATGTGTGACGATTTCATTGTGCGCTCGATCTGACTTGGTCAGTCGATTGAGAGTGATCGTGTCTGGACCAGAAGTCCGTCATACCATAAAGGCTATGACGTTAATTACGTCCCCCCCTAAGGAGGACAACCCTTGATTAAACGCTAAAGATAGGAGGATAACAGCGGTAAAGCCGCGTGCTCAAAAGAGACGGAATTCGTTCTCTTGTAAGACGTTAAATGGATTTGACAAAGCAAGAGTTTGTTATTTTTAGGATAAATTCAACGGCATATTCCCACCATCTTGGACCATGCCAAGCGGGGAATAGGAAACCACCCATGCAGCGGCAGGGTGGGATCCGTAAAAGATCGGGCATAATTGACCCAGAATCTGAGTAAGTGCTGGCGTGATATGACACGCTCCATGTGGGTGCGGTGGCGCATCTATATCCCCCTTCGAAGGACCATCGGAGAGCATGTAGGGACATAGCTCCGTGGGCCGACGGGGTTGAGAGAGAGAACATCACAGCTACCTAGCAAGGTATGTGTAAATTTCGGCAGCATGTCCCCTCAACTTGGATTATGCCAAGAGAGGATAGGTCATCATCCACGGAGTGCCGGGATGACGACCGAACGAGGATGGGCACCGGGCCCCGGGACAGCGCTTGCCTTTATACCATCGATTAATATCCTCTCGAAACCCCTCAGAACTCATGTAACGACATGGCCCTTTGGGTTCATGAGGGTGAAATCTGGATCGGGAATGAGGACTGTAGGGGAGGTCTTCCCCAATAATGTGTCTTCTCAAGGCATTAATGACGGTCTCTGAATATCCCCGGGACATATATGTGAAGAGATCAGAAGGCTGGCAACTGGTAGTGCAGAGATGGGCCTCTGACTGGACTTCATTTGGCCAAGATGAAGGGTCTCGGCGGTGGCTTTGGTTGGCCAAAAGGGAGAGGCTCCCGACGTTGGCTTTAGTTGGCCAAAAGGGGGGCTTCTCGGCATGGGTCTATTGGCATGTAGGGGCTCTCGGCACACTCTTTAGCAAAAAAAAAAAAAAGGATCTCGGCGGGTGGCTTCCCGGCGCGCTCCTGGCCGTGCCGGGAGCCTGGCGCCGAGAGCCTGTGGGCTGGGAGGTGGGCATGAAGGGTTTGAATGGCAGGGCCGTGGTTTGTCGTTTAGCTGAAGGGGAAAGAAGAGGACGGCCTCTCGGCGGGATAGTTCTCGGCGGGGAATTTTGTACGCCGAGAAGGTGGAATTGCTACAGGGTTTCAGGGTTTACAGAGCTCAAACGATACTCTGCTTCTGGGATTCCTGAGCTTTCTGGCTGCGATTGAAGCCGAATTTGAAGTGCAAGAGGGGGGATTTCATGGATGCTTCCCTGAGAAAGGGCCAAGGGGGATCTGGAGGGTAGAATCGATGGGGAACGAGACCATCGTCTGGATTTCTGAAGACTTTATTTATTTCTACCGCCGGCCGTCTGGGGATCAAGAGATGACTGTCTCTGATCGCCTGGGCGAACCCAATAGCATCTAAAAACCGGTGACTGAGGAACCTTTAGCATCGAAACTCCAGACCCTAGTCATCCAAGGGGTTAGAATGGAGGGTCGAGAGATCGAGATCGTCATTCACTAGAATCGGAGGGATAGCAGCGGTCTGTAGAATCGGCATGTCCTCTCGTATAGCCGGCAGTTCAGGAATCCAAGAGATTGATGTCTCTGGTCCTGAACGGCACGAAGAGGAGCCTTAAGGGGCCTTATGAGAAAGCTCGAAAGGGTGCGATGGATATGCTCTCGAGACAGAAAGGGGGAAGGTGACAGAACCCAGTAACCCATTAGATAAGGGTAGGGGTTCTATTCCCATGCCTCTGAAGAGAAGATTCATATGAATCATTAGACACTTCGCATAAACGATAAGCATACACGGAGGAACGAAGAGCAGATATCTCAATCAGAGGGGAACAGACATTTCAATCAGAAGATCCCCAAATGGGTCCCGTTGATATTTCATTGCATTGCTCGAAGCCTTACACTGATTGTAAAAGAGAAATGCAAAATAGAGAGAGAGACGGAGCTCGAGACCTAAAACTCGCTAGCTACGTTTGATAAATCGAGAAGAAAACTCGCTAGATTACATCAATAGAAAGGAAAGACAGCATGGGGAGGGCGGAGCATTGGCTCCTCTCCCTCCCCGGAGCAGCCCACCTGAAGCTTGTCTGCTTCTTCCTCTCTTCTGCTTCTTCTCTTCTCTCGGCCGAGGAGGGCTCTCTCTTGGCAGGACTCCCTCTCGATTCTTTTTTTTCTTTCTCTATCTTCTTTCTTTTTTTCTCCGATCCCTCTCCCCCTTTTTCTTTTTTTTTTGTTCGAAGACAGGGGTTTTTATAACCGTTTCCCCCCTTCTCGGCAGGCTTCATCACGGCGCGCCCTTTGGGCTTCCCGGCGCGCCTGCCTTCAGCTTCTCGGCGCCACCTTTTGGGCTTCGGCAAGTGACTCTCGGCGCCAATAGTGCAGGCCCAGTTAAAGTACTTTAGCCACTTTCACAGGCCCATTTGGGTCTTTCAAGGGCATCCTCACCCAAAAGGGTCTTCCATTGGTGACACAGCTTGTATCATTATTACGGTTTTCATCAGTCCGTAGACAGGGGTTTCATCAGTCCGTAGACAGGGGTTTCATCAGTATTGCCATCTGAGCGGTGAAAAAATCGGGTATTATCTTATCGATATCGTCACTTTAATGGTGACGAGCTCGGACATCAACTTTAGTCTGGAAAGACTTCAGCCGGGTGAATGGTTGACGAGCTTCATCAATTGTCTTTCACTGTTGGTCCGACCTCTTTTCAATTATGCTTCCACCCTTGTTCATTTTCAAGGTGTCAACACCACCGCGGGCGAGTTGTGAGTGAACCCTTCATCCCACACCCTTGGTGTGCTGGCCGCCCATGATTTGGGCATCCCAGTCCCATTTGAGGTTCTCCCCAAGCTAGCAAATCATTGGAGCCTCAAGGTCCTGCCTCGGACCCTCTCCAACATCGCCGAGTCACCATCGGGCACTAGTGTGTGCCAAGCGAGTGAGCCCGCTAGAGTGAGTCCGCTTCTTAAAATTGAATGCTTGCAAAATAGGTCCAAGGGTTGGTGTCACATCAGGAAGGGTCGAGGGAGGGTGGAGGACAAGTTCGCGGTGGAGGTTCTCGTCCCGGGTGCCTCCGGTCAGCGCGGTTATGGCCGAGGCTACATCCAGGTGGGGGATTCTCAGGGCTTCCGATTTAAATCAGTTGATGTAGGCCCAAAGTCTCTCCCCTTGAGCCTATTTGAGATCACGCCCCTTCATCTGGCGCCGTCTGTGGGAAACGACCGAAGAGCCAGTATGGTGCGTAGAAGTTCAGGGAGGAGGTCCGCCGGCGACAGGGGAAAGACTATGGTAGCGGTGGGAGAGGGCCCTCGTCAAGCCTCACAAAATCCCCCCTCCAATGCCAGCACCCCCACCGACGGATTGCCCCCTCCCGCCACCAGGGCAGGGGTACCGCTTAACGGCGGCGCCAACGCCTTCCAAGCCCTCAACACAAAATTGGATGTCCTCGTGGAACTCATGAGGACTCAGGCGGCCAGGGATGGAAAGTCACGCGCCCCTCCAGAAAGCCCCCCCCTCCCCGCGAGAACGTGTCCCAGTACACCGCCGGAGGTCACTTCACCCTCCGAGGGTAGCAGCTTCTTTGCAACAAGGCAAGAGGACCCTCACAAGCCCCCCCTCCGGAGCAAGAGGCCTCCTCCACACCGAAACGGGGTAAGCATGGGGCACGCCGTCCACTCCCGGAGACCGAAGTCCCCAGGGAGCCCCAGGATAGCCTGCCATCACGCCCCCTCAGCCCTACGGCGCAACAACAGCCGGAGTTGTCCCTCCATCTACGAGAGTTCGAGAGGCACTTCGCAGCACAGGAGCGCGCCTTACGAGCCTTGCAGAAGACCTCTCCACCAGAGGACGAGGAGAGATCCCCGTTCTCCGACCATATCTTGAAGGTAGAGGTATCTCCCAGATCCTCCATCCCGACCTTCAGGAGCCTCCCAACCCTCAGGAAGCCCGAAGGTTAAAGTACCAAGCTTGGCGATTCGTCACTCTAGATGGCGCTCTCTACCGGAGATCCTTCTCCGGTCTTCTCTTGAAGTGCCTCAACATCGACGAAGCCAACCGAGCGATCGAAGAAGTTCATGAAGGTCTGTGTGGAGTGCATTTAGGAGGTAGGTCACTCGCCAGGATCTTGCTACGGATAGGTTATTGGTAGCCCACTCTGTAGCGCGACTGCTCGACCTACACACAACACTATGACCGGTGCCAACGATTTTGCCACTTGGTCCATCAGCCAGTAATGCAGCTCATCACCCTAGCCGAGCCTTATCCTTTCGCTCGCTGGGGAATCGACATCCTCGGGCCATTCCCCACGGCCCAGGCCCAGAAGAAGTTCATTATCATCGCCATCGATTACTTCACTAAGTGGATCGAGGCCGAAGCCACAGCAAGGATCACCGAGACAGTCATCTGGAATTTCATCTGGAAGTTGATCATCTGTCGTTACGGCATCCCCCGGGTGATAGTAAGCGATAATGGTCGGCAATTTGATTCTCGTTATTTCCGAGACAGATGTGTCAACCTAGGCATTCGCAATCACTTCACCTCGGTCGCCCACCCTCAGGCTAACGGGCTAGTCGAAAATGCCAATAAGACTATCTTAAAAGGCATCAAGACTAGGCTTGGCAAAGCCAAGGGCAGCTGGCTTGAGAAATTGTCGAACGTACTCTGGTCACACAGAACGACTCCCAAAACAGAAACCGGTGAAAGCCCCTTTCAGCTGGTATACGGTACCGAGGCCGTGATCCCGTTGGAGATTCGCAACCCCTCCCTTCTAGTCATCTGCTTCTCATCCGAGGCAAACGACCAGAAACTGCTCGAAAACCTCGACCTAGCAGATGAAGTCCGAGAGATTGCCAGCATCCGAGCAACGGAGTACCGACGCCGCCTCACTCGATACTACAACGCCAAAGTCCAAGATAGACACTTTCAACCGGAAGACTTCATCCTTAGGAAAGCCGAAGCCTCTCGACCACTTGAGGCGGCGGGCAAGTTATGCCCGAATTGGGAAGGCCCCTACCGAGTGATCGAACGCTCGGAAAAGGAGCATACCGTCTATCCACGATGGAAGGAGAGCTCATCCCTCGGACCTGGAACGCGACTACACTATGCAAGTTCTACTTCTGAATACTGAGCATTGTGTAAGCGACATGAGATAAAACAAAGGCTCCTTTCTTTTATTCAAATAACTCGCTTGTACATCAGGAAGGCCGAAGCCAAGAAAATACATGTCAAAAAAGCAAAAAAATCCATATGGCGCCGCCGTATGAGCCCATTACTCGGCAGACTCGGTTGACCTTCCTGCGTCCAGCCACTGACTCCGCCTCGTGTAGAAACTGGCTCGGATAAAGGGTAGTCGACCCCGTTGACTCGGGCAGCTCGGGACAAAGGTGACAGAGGGATTAGGAAGGAGAAGGCTACCTTCCAAGTTGAACTTGGAAGAGAAAGGGGAGAGGGAACGCATATGAAAGCATTCTCCTCGCCAACCTGCCAACTCTTTGGAAAGAAGAGAGTGCAGGCACCCTCCGAAGAGTGAAAGAAATGAGGAGAAGAGCAGAAGAGGGAAAAAGAGGCTGCGGGGGGGGGGGGGGGGGGGGGAGAGAAATAAACTAGCAGAGCTGGACGAGGAGGCAGGGGAAAGCCCAGGAAGGAGGGAGCTTAATTGGCTTCCTCCTCCCCTCCATGGAGCGAGCAGGAAAGGGCGGGCGGCATGGATGCCTGATGCCCCCATCCGTCCACCATCTTGCCCCCCTGCAAGCGCCGCCGGAACTGATAAAAAGAAGACGACGTGCCTCCACACGTCGGACCTTCTTCAGACCCGTCCGCTGATCGTCGGACCTCTTTCAAACCCGAAGCAGCAAGGACTCTCTACCCTCCGTCATCGGCAGCTTCATCTTCCGGGGCGTCTTCCATGCTCCAAATATAACGGCACAATGCTACGTGAAGAAAGAATGAGGAAAGACTGTCAGGGAAACCCTTAAGCGGTGGAGAGGAAGGGACGCCCTTCAGACCTTTTAAAGGCGAAGGGAGGCTATTTCCCTTAAATGATTCTCTCCTCGAAAACATGCCAAAGGGATCTCTCTCTACGAATGGTCATCTCAAACTTCTCATTTTCCGCCCCAATGGGACACACGAAGCGGCCAGGCATTCAAAGCATGAGAAAATGGAAAGACATCCTGTCAGACGCTCACCCAACCATCAGGCGAGATCCACGCAGAAAGTATCGGCTCTTTCCAATGACTGCAGATACGCTGAACAAAATACAGCAATGGCGATACGGAACAGATAAGTCTTCATCATAACGCTATTGCCTTATCTATTTTTTTACACAAAAGAGAAAGTTTTTTATTCAAAAAGGAAAAAGACATACAAAAAGAGGAAGCAAAGCAGATACATCAGGCCTCTAGCCCACCTTGAAGCCGGGAAGTGGAGGGCTCAAACGGTCTGCCCCCGGCATCCTCGGCGACGGCCGACCCTGGAACTGACCCCACCGGCGTGGGAACTGCCTCGGTTACGTGCCCTCCTGAGGCATCCGGAGTTGGCGACCTGATGTGATACACCCTTGGACTTAAGCAAGCAAGCACATTCACATTCAAATGGACCGATTTGGGCCACCGCTCTCCCGTCGCTCACCCAAGCCCGGGGTGACTTGGCGATGCCAAGTGGAGGATGTGAGGGTTGGGCCCTTGCTGGTAGAGGGTGATGGGGCATCAAAGGCGATTTCCATACACGGGTGAAGTGTATTTGTGTGTTATGGCTTGTATGAAGTTGTAATTGTGTAATTTATTTCTTTTGGGCTCCTTGTAAGGCTTATATCAAGCCAATGGGCCATTTGTTATGTCAAGTCCAAGGCTAGGTTGCCATTAGTAGAGTCCATTAGGGAGCTTATGCCATATTGGGTCATTAGGTTGTTAATGGGTCATTAATGCACTTAAGGCCCAAATTGGGTTACACTCCTTCATGGGCCAACTAAGTTGGAAGGGTCTAGCATGGTTGGTGGGCTGGTTACATGGCCTTTAACCACACTTGGCCCAAGAAGAGGCCCATGAATGGGGCGCCCCCTCTTTTGGCCTTATTAGGCTTGTTAGGTGGTGTTTGAATGGATCTAGTCCAAGGTTGAATAAGTATGGTCAAATTAGATTAAACTAATGTATTAAATGTGTGATTCACATTGTATCCCAGCCCTTCAATCCAAACCCCTAGATCCAAGGGCTGAGGGTGAGTTTGGTTGGCATCCTATATAAGGTTGTATTTTTCATATTGAATGAATTAATGAAGAGAAAATAGGCATTTGCCCCCAAGTGAGATTTGCGCCCCTCCCCTCTCTCTCCCTGGTTCCTCCACCCCCTCTCCCCTTTCTAGAGTGTAATCCCTTCCCCCTTGATCCCCTCCAGCATCTGAAGCAACTCCGGTGATCGCCGCCGCCATCGTCTCGCCGCCGACGCGTCGTTGCCAACGGTTTCGGTGGTTCTGTCCACTCAGGACAGGTCCCTCTTCTCCGAATTTCTGCTATCACTCCCTTCATCTTCTGAAGCTCAACATTTCATGGTTGGTTCCCCTCTAGAACCCTTATCCCCACAAAAAAAATCACGTCAAAATTCATCCTTTAGCTATTTTTTGATTTTCGTCCAAGTCCAAGTTCCAGATCTGTCCTGGTTCTGTTTACTGTTCATCAGCTCTGAGTTCACCCCATTCGAACCATCTTTTGATTTTTGTTGGGTCGCCCAAATTTATTTGGAGTTCTGTCCACATATATCTACCACCAGGAATTTCTTAATTTTTGATAAGGTCTCTAGGTATTTTTCAAATTTCGTCCAAGTTCCCAAGAACAGTCTGCCCACAGTTTCCCAGATCCGACCCAGGTCTAGTAAAAACATCCCAGAAAATCCATTTCTTATCCAATCAAAAAACAAAAAATAGTCCTGGATTACTCTCTCAGAGACCTTCAATGTTGCTGAAGAATTCATTTCCAGATTCGGAGGTCTTCTCCCCGGTCAACGTCAATCTTCAGAGAAGTTAGAACCTGCCCCTACAGTTCTGGCCAGATTCCAGCAAGCTTGTAAAATACATGATCAGAAATACAGATCTGATTATTTTTTTTGAAGACCCCTACGTCGAAGTATTCTGAGTCAGCTTTCCAACGGCGCTAATCTCGTCGCATTCGACGAAGGGGCTGATCGCAGCAGCAGTTTTCTCCGAGTCGTGCGCCTGCAAACAGAACTTTCAGGTTCGTGGCCGAGTTCCCAGCGAGCGTCGTCCGAGGGCCGCCCGGCGTCCGGCGGTCGTTCCAGCAGCTCGCCATCCCAGGGGAACGCTTTCTAGGTGTCTCCACAACAGAGGAGTCATCAGGCCCCACACGACCCCTCCGGTCAATACGTGGGCCCCCACTAGCACGAGTACGCGTGAAGCCGAAGCATTACCCGAAACCGCCCGTCAACTCGAACTTGGTCCTCCCGGGCCCACTTTGATGAGGGCATCTCCCGACACCCCTCTAGCTTTGATCGCCTGCACACTCTTGATATGGATTGATCATGGTCTACACTTGTTATCTTCATTTCCCAAGTTTCATTTTATGTATTTTCTTTTTATTGAGTCCTATCTTATGTATTTTCCTTTATTGAGTCATATGGTTTTAGTCCATTTCCCTTGTTATGTTTAATTGGGCCTTATTACTTTAGTTATGGTCCCATAGGATTGAGTCTAGGATATGCTCGGTCTTTTATCTTATTGTCAAGGGTATTTTGGTCATGTAAAGAATGGTTGCCTATATATAGGCCCCATCTCTCCTCTTGTATTCAACTTTTGATGAATATTGAAGAAAACCCTTTCAAACTCTCTCAATATCTCTCTCTCTCTCATTATCTCTCCATTATCTCTCCTCCTCTCTCTAAATTTCGAAATTCACTCTCTCTCCTCCCCCTCTCAACCACTTCCAACCCCCACCTACCTCCATTAACTCCCCACAACTTCCCACAACCCCTCTTTAATCCTCACCTAGTCCCAAGGAAGTTCCACCACTCAAAACCCCACCCTCCAACCACCACCTACCCCTTTCACTTCCCTAAGCATATCTCCACCTTCCCAAGGCTGAATTAACTCATTCCAAAGCCCAAATTCGAATCTCCCCTTCCCTCCTTGCTCCCTAGGTCGCACCCCTCCTCTCCCCTCAAGCCAAGTTTGCCCCCTCCTCTCTTCTCCACTCCAGCTTTGTGTACAGGCCGACCTGCAGATTAGCACTCTGTTGCAGCGACGTCCACGATTGCATCCTGGTTCTGCTGGTGGCATGGCCTAACTTTATGGAAAGTCCTCCCTGTGCTCTTCGCAGGCGAGGTGGAATCACTCCATTCCAAGTTCGTGGCCGTCCGTGAAGGCTGTTCTTCCCCGACTACGCAGAACCTCTCAGACCAAAAGCCAGAGCGGCAGAGAAGACTCTCCCACGACGAACCTTGAAGGAATCAGCCTTCATGGTCTTCTACAAAGATCTTCCTCCCCCTGTCAGCATCCAGGAACAGAAGGCAGAGCTCCGTTCGGCATCCAACAACCAGAGATATCAATTTTATACCACAACCACGCCGGTCTGCCTCCTCACAGTCTGCCCCGACCACCGTCCACTTCTCTGGACACCCAGCTCATCTCCGACATCAGAAGACTTCCCCGTTTGTTTTTATGCAAAGTAGACTCGTCCACGATTCCAACGAGTCCAGCGGTGCCAGATTTGGAGCTCAGGAGCGACCGCGGCCGCTTCTCCAACCTGCTGTTTCAGACTGAGCTCGGCCAGAGACCAGAGCTGCATCCATCTTCCAGTCGCCGGAGCAGTCAGCCCCCAGATCAGAACGTCGTCTAAAAATTCAGGCTGCACCCCTCTCCGGTTAGCAATCTTTTGGCGCAAGTCTCATCAGATTCTGAGCTCGGTGGATTTATTGGCTGCATCAACATCGACTCCCTGTCCAGAATTACAGAAGCTAGACAGAATCAGCGAAGCTCGGAAACTCGGTTTCCTTTGCATCTCTCCCCACCCCGCTTGGCCGGCTGAAGGCCCCTCCCTGCGTGGAGGTAGTTTTGAATGTATTAAGCATAACCCCCACCCCAAGATCACCCCTCCTGCGTGAGGAGTAGTGCTGTACCGTTTGCAATTTCAGGTCAAGCTACATCGCCGCGGCGATCGGGTGCATACCCTCGCCTCCCGGCGCGCCCTCGTCTCCGATCGGGATCGGTGTCTTCACACCGATCAGGTGAGCTTCTGATACTATCCTTAGTAGCCTTATTCTTGCTAGTTTAGTATTCCTTTGATTGCTCGTCGGCGGTGAGAAGAGGGCTCGAACTTGCATGCTAGTTTGTTAGTGTCCACCACGGACCGTGAGTGAGTGCCACCAAGCCCCCGCCTTGCGGGCCAGCCGCTCACAAAGTTGGGTATCCTAGACTCATTTGGGGTCAGCCCTAGCATTGTAAGTCCATTAGAACAATTGGGTCCCGCCCCGGACTCTCATCATTATCTCCCGGACCCATCGGGTGAACGTGTGAATCGGGTGAGCAAAAATCGTCATTGTGAGAATCATTGAGCGCTTGTATGCTTGCGGGTCTAAGTCCTAGGGTCATCTCATCATGTTTAGTGGTCTTTGGGCTGTGTCACATCAAGTGGTATCAGAGCGGTCATAGGCTTGTCCTTACAAGTCTAGTCTTGGGTCACACTAAGTCTTTCATAGGTGCATCCGCACACCCTTGCATAGCCCACCCAACCTTGCATGACCACTCGTAGTGGTACTCGCTTTCAACCCAATACTACATCTTCCAATCCCACAATGAATCCAAAACCCCAAGGGATGCCTACCACTAACACTCATGACTTCAACTACTTCATGAAAGCCTTGACCTATGCCAATGAGCGGCTTGATAACATATCGGGCCGACTCAACCAACTTGGAAAAAATAGGCCCGCCCTAAGGACGGACGATAGGATGGCCCCTTTCCCACTTCCCACCTTTGATGGGACCTCTCCTAGCAAATATTTAGATTGGGAAGCTACAATGGACCAATACTTCAATTGGTATCATATTTCCGAGGATGAAAAGGCATGGGTTGCCAAAATACAACTAACCAAAAGGGCTCAAACTCATTGGTGTAAAATTGAGGGCTTAAGAATAATTAGACGGGAAGCTCCCATCACCACATGGGAGGACATGAAGGATCAACTAAGGGCTAGGTATGTGTCCCCTTCCCACTCGGATCACCAAAACCCAAGGAGCACTCCCACTCCTCCCACCCCACCCGTCCAAACCCTTATCACTAAAACCCAAGTACCTAAGACCTCCACCTCCCCACCTAACCCCATGAGGTCCCCCACATCCCAACCAAAACCCCCTTCCCTAACCTACACTAGTCAAGCCCCTTTAGCCCCCACTTCCACCCCAAGTGATCCCACGGGCAAGAGACCCCTAACCAACCCAATTCCCTCCATGGTGACCACCACTCATCCAACCCTCACCATTAAAAACCATGTGGACACCATGTCCACCCCTCCACCAAGGCCCATAATGGCCACCACCCCAAAACCCAAAACCCCTCACCCAACCCACCTCCCGCTTCCTACACCAATCTTACCCCAAATTAGGCCTCCACTACTTCCACTCCCAAGTCCAACCCATGTCCGACCTTGCTCACCTCCTCGAGTGCGCCATGCCTCGACTAACACCAACCCACCCACCATAGACCTTCCTACCCCATTGTCCTTAAGAGTTGCAACCCACACACCTACCCAAGTGGAGAGGGATACCAATTCGGATCCACCTCCCAAAATCAAGGAAATCCAAGGGCCATACAACTCACCCACCCCTCCTAACCTAGTTCCTCAAGAGCTATACACCCTTCCCCATGACACCATCACCATAGATAAGTCCATATTCCTATGGCTCAAGCGAGGCCTCACCATTCCTAGTTTACAACCAAGCCACCTACTCATGGGACATCAATCCCAACTCATTCCCACTCAGCCTCATGTCACTTATCAAACCTCCTATTGTGTAGAAGATTTGGGAGACTTAGTGGCCTACCTACATTGGCAAGTCCACTTGACCGATATGCTAGCCATGAGGCCATCAGAGTCTAGCACCATTAGCCTAGCTTACCCCACCATTGGCTCCATCACTTCCATCTACACCAATGGCCAATTTACAAGTGAGATCATACTCCTTCTTCCCATGGAGGAGGAATCCATCCTAATCTACTCCCCAACCATTGAGATCCAAAGTACTTTGATTGGCCAACCCATTAGCAACCTTGGCCCAATTATCTTAGAGAGAGATGATTCGCCATTTGAGGACCTTGAGAACATGGAGTACCCCTACCTAGGTGACCCTTACCATAATCCCTTTGACCCTTTTCTATGGGAGCCTAAATCTCCATGTGACCCACTTTCCCTATTCACCACCCACCTCACCTTACCCACATCGCCCATGTCGACCCAAACTCCTCCCTTCCTAGAATCGGGTTACAACATGAGAGCCTTGACCTTAGGCAACAAACACCTTGGGATTGATGAAGTGCCCCACCCCATAACCACGTTCGTAGATCCCTTCGACCCATTCACGTGGATGTTCAAAAGTCATCCCACATCTATGCACATGGAAGTCACCTTTGGGATAAACATGCATGTGTCCAGGCCTACCACACCATTTGACATGATTCATAAGTCGGGTACATTCATCCACATCACCCACATGTCAAGTAGGCAGCATAAGTGGACCATATTCGGATGTATTGGCCCACCTTCATTCATCATGAGTCTTAAGCATGATAGGAGCATACATGGATGTCCGGGTCCCCCGACATTTATCACACCCATGCATAAAAGGTTCATCTATGGATGTCCCGGCCCTCCTAAGACTACCACAGTCTTCATAGCATCAAAGTGTGATCGGTCTACATTTGGCTGCCCAGGTCCACCTTGGCATACCATTCGTTTCGCACTAACATCGCATCATCATGCATGGCATACGCATTCTCGCAAGCATATAGGAAGGATCAATGAGACTTACAAAAGGCGGGCAGATGCTCATCGGCGCCACTACGAGTTCCAAGTGGGAGACTCGGTGATGGTGAGGACGGAGCAGCTCCTTCCGGGACCTGCCTCCAAGTTGAGGGCACGGGGTTCGGGACCCTTTCGAGTTCTACGACGACTTGGCAGCAATGCTTATGAGCTTGACCTACCAGAAAGCTATGGGGTGCACCCTACCTTCAGTGTGGCGGACCTGGTACCCCACAAAGGCCCCGCGGTGGAACCTAGTGAGGAGCTTGAGCCTTTACCCCCCCTTATGAGAGACACTCCCGGAGGGACTCCACTTTCTAGCTTGAGAGACCGACGAGAGCAGGTAGAGGCAATACTAGATGAGCAGAGTATCATTACGAGGCACAGGGTGTATCAGGGCTATCTGGTTAGGTGGAAGAGCCGTCCCCCGATCGAGGATACATGGGTGAGTCGGGAGGATTTGATATGCTTAGATCCCGACATGATGGAGCAGTACGACAGCCAGGCAGACCCATACTCGACAGGGTCGAGCTCTCCCCACCCCGAGGGATTTGATGAGGGCATCTCCCGACACCCCTCTAGCTTTGATTGCCTGCACACTCTTGATATGGATTGATCATGGTCTACACTTGTTATCTTCATTTCCCAAGTTTCATTTTATGTATTTTCTTTTTATTGAGTCCTATCTTATGTATTTTCCTTTATTGAGTCATATGGTTTTAGTCCATTTCCCTTGTTATGTTTAATTGGGCCTTATTACTTTAGTTATGGGCCCATAGGATTGAGTCTAGGATATGCTCGGTCTTTTATCTTATTGTCAAGGGTATTTTGGTCATGTAAAGAATGGTTGCCTATATATAGGCCCCATCTCTCCTCTTGTATTCAACTTTTGATGAATATTGAAGAAAACCCTTTCAAACTCTCTCAATATCTCTCTCTCTCTCATTATCTCTCCATTCTCTCTCCTCCTCTCTCTAAATTTCAAAATTCACTCTCTCTCCTCCCCCTCTCAACCACTTCCAACCCCCACCTACCTCCATTAACTCCCCACAACTTCCCACAACCCCTCTTTAATCCTCACCTAGTCCCAAGGAAGTTCCACCACTCAAAACCCCACCCTCCAACCACCACCTACCCCTTTCACTTCCCTAAGCATATCTCCACCTTCCCAAGGCTGAATTAACTCATTCCAAAGCCCAAATTCGAATCTCCCCTTCCCTCCTTGCTCCCTAGGTCGCACCCCTCCTCTACCCTCAAGCCAAGTTTGCCCCCTCCTCTCTTCTCCACTCCAGCTTTGTGTACAGGCCGACCTGCAGATTAGCACTCTGTTGCAGCGACGTCCACGATTGCATCCTGGTTCTGCTGGTGGCATGGCCTAATTTTATGGAACGTCCTCCCTGTGCTCTTCGCAGGCGAGGTGGAATCACTCCATTCCGAGTTCGTGGCCGTCCGTGAAGGCTGTTCTTCCCCGACTACGCAGAACCTCTCAGACCAAAAGCCAGAGCGGCAGAGAAGACTCTCCCACGACGAACCTTGAAGGAATCAGCCTTCAGGGTCTTCTACAAAGATCTTCCTCCCCCTATCAGCATCCAGGAACAGAAGGCGGAGCTCCGTTCGGCATCCGACAACCAGAGATATCAATTTTATACCACAACCACGCCGGTCTGCCTCCTCACAGTCTGCCCCGACCACCGTCCACTTCTCTGGACACCCAGCTCATCTCCGACATGAGAAGACTTCCCCGTTTGTTTTTATGCAAAGTAGACTCGTCCAAGATTCCAACGAGTCCAGCGGTGCCAGATTTGAAGCTCAGGAGCGACCGCGGCCGCTTCTCCAACCTGCTGTTTCAGACTGAGCTCGGCCAGAGACCAGAGCTGCATCCATTTTCCAGTCACCGGAGCAGTCAGCCCCCAGATCAGAACGTCGTCCAAAAATTCAAGCTGCACCCCTCTCCGGTTAGCAATCTTTTGGCGCAAGTATCATCAGATTCTGAGCTCGGTGGATTTATTGGCTGCATCAACATCGACTCCCTATCCAGAATTACAGAAGCTAGACAGAATCAGCGAAGCTCGGAAACTCGGTTTCCTTTGCATCTCTCCCCACCCCGCTTGGCCGGCTGAAGGCCCCTCCCTGCGTGGAGGTAGTTTTGAATGTATTAAGCATAACCCCCACCCCAAGATCACCCCTCCTGCGTGAGGAGTAGTGCTGTACCGTTTGCAATTTCAGGTCAAGCTACATCGCCGCGGCGATCGGGTGCATACCCTCGCCTCCCGGCGCGACCTCGTCTCCGATCGGGATCGGTGTCTTCACACCGATCAGGTGAGCTTCTGATACTATCCTTAGTAGTCTTATTCTTGCTAGTTTAGTATTGCTTTGATTGCTCGTCGGCGGTGAGAAGAGGGCTCGAACTTGCATGCTAGTTTGTTAGTGTCCACCGCGGACCGTGAGTGAGTGCCACCAAGCCCCCGCCTTGCGGGCCAGCCGCTCACAAAGTTGGGTATCCTAGACTCATTTGGGGTCAGCCCTAGCATTGTAAGTCCATTAGAACAATTGGGTCCCGCCCCGGACCCTCATCATTATCTCCCGGACCCACCGGGTAAACGTGTGAATCGGGTGAGCAAAAATCGTCATTGTGAGAATCATTGAGCGCTTGTATGCTTGCGGGTCTAAGTCCTAGGGTCATCTCATCATGTTTAGTGATCTTTGGGCTGTGTCACATCACACTTGTGTCGCCCTTTACCTCCCTGCGTGGAGTGGGCTTATTTGTACTGCTGTAAACATAATGTACTAAGTTCCCGGGAGTACGAGCTTTGGCCGGGTGCCGTCTTCGCCACGCCGAGGGCGTGGAGGTATCGCCTTCACCCTTACACTTGGCATTAGCTTAATTCTTTATATGCTTTATATGCCGCTGCTAGAGAGCATGTGTAGGGATACCTAGCTCGCCTTCAATTTATAATATCACTGCTGCGAGAGAGAGCGAAGCCGTCCCGTGACCCGATCTGGGCGCAAAAGAGAGCCGACCACCCTAGCTCATTGCCGGTTTCTCAACCGCGCACATCCGACGCTTCCCTCGTTAAGGGACGATCGCGAGCTTGTCGTGTCCGTGGTCCCGTCCCGCATCAGAGGGCCAGCAAGGCTAAGATTTAATTCCCAAAGGATGTGGAGGCCCAATTCAATGAGGCCGACAAAGTGCCGAAGGCACCGGCTACACTCTTCCCGAAGGTGATCACTCAAGGCAACGGGGCTTGGGGATCGAGCTCTTACTCTCACGGCCAGCGGAACTAAGATCTAATATTGAAAGGAAAGCACTAAATTGGAGTTAGGTTTGAGCACTTAGTCGACCGGTTTGAAGAAACCGGTCCCGCTCGGAGACGAGGGCGAGCAGGGAGGCGAGTGGATCCCCACACGCCGCGTCGGGGCAGCTTGACCTGTTCAAAAGATTACAACACTACACCTCTCGCAGGAGGGGGACCTTGGGGTGGGGGTTAATTGATATTACAACTAAAACTACCTCCACACAGGGAGGGGCCTTCAGCCGGCCAAGCGGGGAGGGGAACTTGGACTAAAAGTATTGAAAAGATGGCGAAGCCGAATCTGTCTGCTCTCTACGATAGGGGACTGACAGACAGAGTTGAGGCCGCAGAACTTGATTGAGAATTTTTACGATGACGGGACCAGTGGGGAACTCTTCGTATCTGGAACTGGAATGCCTCCAAATTTTTTTGATTTCTTCTGACGCCGATGCTGGTCTAGGTGGGGGCTCGAACAGGGTGGCAGCTTCTCGGACTGACAGCTTCAGGATTCCAATAGTAGGAAGAAGAGGATGCCCCGACCGCTCCCTAACTCAGAATCAAGTACCGATAGAGCTGTTGGAACCGTTGACGAGTCCTCTTCGCAGCAGAACTGGCGGGGAAGCCAAACGATGCCGGAGAAGACCAGTGGACTCTAAACAATGATGAGAGGTCGGTGCAGACTGTGGGGAAGCAGAACAGTGTACCCGGTAGAGAAAATTGATAACTCTTGCCCACGGACATCGATCGGAGTTTCGCTTCTTGATTCTGAAAGTAGACAGGACGAGGAAGAACTTTGCAGAAGAACTCTTGGACTGATTCTTCCGAGGTTCCTTGTGGTAAAGCCTCTACTCCGGGTCAGGTACTCAGCAGGGGCAGCTCTACGCAGTTGTGGGAGAGCGGATCTCCCGGGCAGCACACAGCTCGGATGGGGATGAAACGACCGCCGTTACGAAGAAGACCGGAAGATGCTTTCGTGGATTTCACTTGGGCCTTCAGATTCGCAAGGAGATGATCATGGTGGCTGCTGCAAGCTTCTGGTTCACCTGTATCTTCTGGACTGCAAGCTGCAATTTTGACATAGCCTCCAATTGACCTAGAAAGAAGAAGAAGAGGAAGTATATGGTGAAAGGGGGGGGTGGGGAATGGTGGTGGGAAGGTGGGGGAGGTATGGAATGGTGCTAGAGGTAGAGGGGAGGTGGAGGAAGAACGGGAGGGTGCAAGGCTCAACTGGAGAGGGGAGGATGGGGTGTGCAAATGGGTGGAGGAGAATGGGGGAGAGAGGGGCGACCTAGTCTAAAGGGGAGGAGAAGGGGGCGGCCAAAGCAAGTGGAGGGAAGGTCATTTCAAATTCAAAATGGCCTTGGAAGCTGGGAGATTGTGTGGGGAAGAGGGGTGAGTGTGTTGGAATGGGGAAGATAGTGTTGGAATGGGAGAGATCCTCCTAGGGAAGGGGTGGATGTGGTGGGAAGTTGTGGAAGGGCATTGAATGCACCTAGGGAAGGGAATGGGGGGGTGAGGTGGCTGGTGAGGTGGAGGAGAGAGGGGGAGGTCGCAGCCCCCCCTTGGGGTAGTGAGAGAAAGAGAAAGAGAGAGAGGAAGTGGGTGGGGAGTCTCTCCCCTAGGGCTTCTCACCACTATTGGATTCTCTCCACTATAACTAAATAGTTTGAACACTCAATTGAAAATCTTGGCATTGATTCATTAACTCAAAATGAGGGGAATGGGGTCCTATATATAGGCAACCCACATTTTACAAAAAAGACCCTGACATTTGACTCAAAGACAAATAACCAAGGGGTAGGGGGCGCCCTTGGGCCTAGCCCAATGAATTAGGCCCAATAGCTAATCTAAACAACCTAATGACACTCAAACTTAGGGGAAAAAATACAAGACCTAGGGACATGACTCAAATAAAAGAGAAAATACATCAAATGATACAAATAAAAATTACATAGGATTCAAAATTAAATAACTAGACCATGCCAGATGCAACCGGGGCGAGGAGACGAGCTGTGAATGTGGGCATGGGAGGTGATGTCCCCATCACGACCCCTCGAACGAAGAGCTCCCGTGATCCTCTTCATTCTGTGCCGAAGCAGAGGAACTGCAGGATGACAAGTCCGAGTCATAGCATTGCCCGGACGGGAAGTCAACTACCCCGGACGCCTGCTCCTCGGCATAAGAGACGGCCCGGTCGTAGGCGTGCTTGAACCCCTTGCGGATGCCCCGGCGAAGTGCTAACTCGTAGTAGGGGAGGGCAGCCTCCTTAAGGTCGACCCGGTAGGCCTCTGTGCTTTTGTACTGCTCGAGAGCCTCCGCCCCGGCCGATCCCACCCTGCCCGAGAGCTCGACCTTCTCCCGCTCCGCCTCGGCTGACTTCTGCTCGGCCTCAGTCGCCGCTTTTCGGCCTCCGCCGCTTGCTTCTCTACCTCGGCCCGATCAGCCTCGGCCTCCCGCCAAAGGCACTCGGCTTCCTCCACTTGGTCTACCAGCTCTGCACGTTCAGTGTCCCACCGGCCATCCAGCTCAACACGTGCAAGGCGCTCCTCTTCAAGAAGCCTGTTCTTCCTCTCGAGCGATTCGTAAGCCTTAGCTAGCTGCTCGGTTAGCGCCCGGGTCTCCACATGGCTCGACCGCACCAGTTCTCTGACTGAGGAAAGCTCCCACCGAAGCCCATCACGCTCCTCGGCAAGCCGAGCCAACCTCCTGTCAGACCCACCGAGGGTCCAGGCCAGTTTCGCTCACTCTGACTCCGACCGAGCGTATGCTTCTGCCAGAGTGGCCGCCATCTGGGCCAGGACCAGGCTGCCCTCCATAACCCCATCGAGGGCCGCAGACGGAGAGTACTGCCTACCTCCCCCCCTCACCTTCCCGGCTATGCCGCGGCATACCTGTTGTAGAGGGCCCGAGATACCAAGCCTCTCCAAGGCCGCCGGAACAGAGAACCCCCCATCACCCGGCGCCCCTCCGAGTGGCTCGGACCAAGCCCCGGCCTCGGTCGCCTCTCATGCCTCGGTCGGATTTTCTTGCGGCCCCCCAACCTAGACCGGCTCTACACCTGCACCACCACCTCAAGCGCCAGCCTCGGCCACGTCCCCAGCATCCCCCACCTCATCCACGGCCCCCTCGGCTCCTACCAAGGGGAGAGCTGGGCCAGCACCGTTGCCAGTCGCAGGAGCAGCCCCGGCCCCCTTGGCTCTGGCCGAAGGAAGAGCCAGGCCCGCATCGTCGCCGCCCGTAGGAGCAGCCCCGGCCCCCTCAGCTCCGACCGAAGGAAGAGCCGAGCCCGCATCGTCACCGCCCGCAGGAGCAGCCCCAACCTCCTCGGCCCCCTCTTGCTTGGCGGGTGGGAGAGCTCGCCCGGTAGGGTCGGCCCCATCATGCTCGGCAGAGGGGCGAGCCGCTGCAAGGTCGCCTTCGACTGTGGGTACGACCCCGGCCTTCTTGGCCCGCTTCCTGGCCTTCGCGGCGGCCCGGATCATGCCTTCCACGGGGTCCTTGCGCTTGGACCCCCGCGGCCTGGAGGATTCGCCCTGGGCCGCCCTCTTGCCCTTATCTCTGGTTCGAGAGCGACCCGTGGGAGTAGCCGATTCATCAGCAGCCGAGTCATCGCCAAGCTCGATCACCTCCGTGGCCTCCTTCAAAGCCTGCCGCCTGGTGTCTGCACGAAGCGGAAGAGATATTTAGGAAAAGAAAAATGATCCCAACATCCAAAAGAGAACCTAGTTTGTGGCACCTGAGCCCGACGGACGCAGCCGTGTAAGAAGACACCGCTCGATATTCTCTGGAGTAACCAGCTCTTTTGTGGATTGGCGGTGCTTCAGCAAGATAGCCGCATATTTCTCCACATGTGGAGGGAACTCATCCTACCTGGGAGAGATATTCGGGTGGAAATTGGGGATTACTAGACACCTCCAGGTTTCCTCCACTGAACCAATCCCCACCCAGAAGAATTGAGTTTTCCACCCCTTATGCGAAGAATCCTTCGCAGCCAAGGAGATACAGCTCCTATTCTGCCTGGCCTGGATGAAATAGAAACCCTTCCCGGCCGAAGGATGTGCTTTCAACTCGAAGAAATAGTGAAAGAGGTCCAAGGAAGGAGGAACTCCACACTGGCGGTAGAGAATGCGGAAGGCGGAAAGAAGAAGATAGGAATTGGCTACCAACTGAATGGGCGCCAACAGGAAAAATTTGAGAAGCTGAAGAACTAAAGGTTCGAAGGGAAGGTGGAACCCACCCTTCCACGACAGAAGGAAAGTACAGATGTGGCCTGTACGAGAGTCCAGGCTCGTCTCATGTGGAGAAGCCGTGACAAAGCGGAACTTGTGGGGCAGGCGATACTGGTGCTCCAGCCTTCTCACATCCGCCTCCCCCAGTTCACTGCAGTTTGGAACCGGCGCCTTCACCACTGGCTCATCCTCCCACTCCTCAGCATCCGAACGTTGGTCCGCCATGAAATCCGGAGAAGAGTTTGAGGACAGGCGATCTCGGGACCCCGAAGATTCCGGGGGAAGAGGAAGCCACCGGACTGCCTCCGCGGTTATCTCCGCCAACTCCAAGAACGCCGCTACAAGCCTCTGCTCTTCCATCGTGTCCTCACGGTGTATCGAAGAGCCCAAAAGCAAGAATGGAGGAGAGCCAAAACCCTAAAGACGGAGGAAGTCTGGAATGACAGCAAGCGCCCAACGCCTATATCCCCACGCGAGAGGCGGCGCGCCGTTCCGACCTCCGAGAAAAGGGGGCCCCTTCAGTTCAAATCCGTCAGGATCATCATTATTACGGGCCCAGGTGACCATGGCACGTGGCTTCCTAACACCGCCAGATCTCCACACACCTGAGCCACGCTAGTCTAAAACCCGAACAGCTACTCTTCCGAGCTTATTAAAGCTCGGGAGTAGGAGGGAGACAAGTGGAGAGGGAGATTTCTGTAGCCCATCTAAGAGCAGCCAAACTAGGTCCATCAGGACCAAACGAGGCTCAGCTCATCCAAGTGACAGCCCCATATGGCCCACTTTGGCTAAAAAGCCCAATAAGATTACTCGGGATCTCATCCTTCCTCGACGGCCCTTAGGCTAGGAAGGCCCGAACCTCGGTCAGAACGGAGGAAGACCCATGCCCGAGTTATCCCCTCATCGGGATAGAGGCAAGCGCTCAGCGCCCACTCCGACCTATCTTCATCCGAGCTACGCCTATCGCCCGGACAGGGTTTGCACCTTTTATGCTCGGACCGACCGACGATTGCTTATCCACGCTGCCGTTGAGAGCCCTTTATGAGCAGGAGTTTATGAGGATAAGAGACCCATGATCCCTCAAGGCTATGAAGATCCCATGATGAGGACGTAAAGATCGCACGATGAGGACGTAACTCCCGCTTGAAACTCCTCAGCTTACGGGACTCTTAAGGTGAGCACACTATATAAACCTGGGACTCCCTCTAGTGAAAGGTAAGGGCAATACACGCCTAAAATCCCCTGAGTAGAAACCACTTCACCACCTTGGTGTAGGGGGATCTCATGCACCTCTTTCTACCTCCCTCCCTATCTTCCACCATTGCTCTACTGACTTAAGCATCGGAGGGTTTTCCCCAGGGAACCTCCCCTGGGCCCCATGATCCGTTTCCCTTTCTCTATAGTTCACTGTTCAGTGATCATCTACCCAGCTCAGGAGCCGCGCGAGATCACGCCCCTTCATCTCAAGGGATTTTAGGCGTGTATTGCCCTTACCTTTCACTGGAGGGAGTCCCAGGTTTATATAGTGTGCTCACCTTATGAGTCCCGTAAGCTGAGGAGTTTCAGGCGGGAGTTACGTCCTCATCGTGGGATCTTCATAGCCTTGAGGGATCATGGGTCTCTTATCCTCATAAACTCCTGCTCATAAAGGGCTCTCAACGGTACCGTGGTTAAGCAATCATCGGTCGGTCTGAGCATAAAAGGTGCCAGCCCTGTCCGGGCGATAGGCATAGCTCGGATGAACATAGGTCGGAGTGGGCGCTGAGCACTTGCCTTTATCCCGGTGAGGGGATAACTCGAGAATGGGTCTTCCTCCGTTCTGACCAACGCTCGGGCCTTTCGAGCCTAAGGGCCGCCGAGGAAGGATGAGATCCCGAGTAATCTTATTGGGCTTTTTAGCCTAAGTGGGCCCTATGGGGTTGTCACTTAGATGAGCTAAGTCTCGTTTGGTCCTGATGGACCTAGTTTGGCTGCTCTTAGATGGGCTACAGAAATCCCCCTCTCCATCCCTCTCTTAGTGCACACGCCCGCTGGTGTTATGTCCACTGAAAGGAACTATCCTTCCTTGCCAGTGGTTATCGGAGGAAAAGAGCTAGCTGGACACTTCTATCTATTAAAGATGAAATATTATGATGTTATTCTTGGGTTGGATTGGCTAGAGAGGTATTATGTTCTCATTGATTGCCGGAAGAAGTGAGTGGTTTTTTGCATCCCTGGCGAGAAGGAGTTTTTCCATCCTTTGCCTCAGATTGGATCGGGGAAGTTTGTAGTCTCGGCCATGAAGGCAGCTTGGTTATTATGTAAGGGTGGTAGTGCTTTTCTTGCTTGGGTGGTAGCCTCAGCTGAGGTTTCTCAGGCCCCATTGCTAGAGGAGATTGAAGTGGTTTGAGATTTTCCCGATGTCTTTCCGGAGGATCTACAGGGGTTGTCGACAGCCTGAGAGATTGAGTTTTCTATTGACCTTGTGCCCAGTACAATGCTGATATCCAAGGCCCCGTATCGAATGGCACCTGTAGAAATGGCAGAACTGAGGAAGCAGTTGCAAGAACTAATAGACAAGGGCTTCATTCGACCGAGTGTCTCACCTTGGGGAGCCCCAATCTTGTTCGTGAAGAAGAAGGACGGATCGCTTCACCACTGTATTAATTACCAGAAGATTAATTAGGTGACTGTCAAGAACTGTTATCCTTTGCCCCATATTGATGATCTCTTCGACCAATTGCAAGGTGCTTGAGTGTTCTCAAAAATTGATTTAAGATCGGTTTACCATCAGCTCTGGATCAATGAGGAGGATATTTCCAAGACAACTTTCCAAACTAGATATGGGCATTACGAATTCCTAGTTCTACCCTTTGGTGTAACGAATACCCCTTCAGCATTTATGGACCTAATGAATTGGGTGTTTAAGCCTTATTTGGATAGCTTTGTGGTTGTGTTCATAGATGATGTTTTGATATATTCCCCAGATGAAGCGTCTCATAAGGAACATTTGAGGACTGTTTTGGAGGTTCTTCGGGCACACAAGCTTTATGCGAATTTCAGCAAGTGTGATTTCTGGATGAAGGAGGTTCATTTTCTTGGCCATGTGAAATCAGGAAGTGGCGTGGCTATTGACCCTGCCAAGGTTCAAGCTGTATTAGAATGGGAGGCTCCGAAATCTCCCACTGAAATTCAGAGTTTTCTCGATTTGGCCGGTTACTACAGGAAGTTCATTAAGGGTTTTACTTCTATTACAACGCCTTTGACGAGGCTAATAAGGAAAGGAAAGAAGTTCATATGGTCTGAGGAATGTGGGAAAAATTTCTAAGAATTGAAGGATCGGCTAACGTCAGCACCACTCTTGGTCCTACCCAATAGCATCGACATGTTCACTCTCTACATTGATGCTTTAAGGATCAAGATCGGTTGTGTTCTGATGTAGAATGGTAGGCTAGTCGCATATGCCTCTAGGCAACTGAAGGAGCACGAGAAGAAGTACGCTATGCATGACTTGGAGTTGGTCGCTGTGGTCCATGCATTGAAGATTTGGAGACATTACTTGTACGGAGTCAAGTTTGAAGTCTTCACGGACCACAAGAGTCTTAAATATTTATTTTCTCAGAAGGAGCTGAATTTGCGCCATAGACGATGGGCCAAATTTTTGAAGGCCTATGATTTTGAGCTGCAATATCATCTTGGAAAGACTAATGTAGTGGCGGATGCCCTTAGTCGGAAGAGGACTTTGATGCAGCAAGATTGGAAGATGTTTGAGGATGCTGTGTGTTCCATGACATCGATTGAGCCTCAACTTTGCCAGGCGTTCGTTGCTCAGCTATGCCTTAGGTCAAAAGTTATGGATCGAGTAATAGAAACTCAGCGGGATGACCCTCAGTTACAAGGTATGATTGGTAAGGTTGGAATTGCTCGAGATGAAGATGGTGTGGTCAGATTTCAACATAGAATTTGCGTGCCCGATCTGGTTGAATTGGAGAATGAAGTTATGGAGGAAGCTCATAGATCGAAGTTCTCCATTCATCCTGGTAGTAACAAGATGTATCAAGATTTGAAACGGTCCTTTTGGTGGCCGGGTATGAAGAAGGATGTAGCAGAATTTGTGTCCAAATGTTTGGTTTGCCAGCAGGTTAAGGCTGAAAACCAAAGATCGTCTGGGTTGATGCGAAGGATCGAGATACCACAATGGAAATGGGAGGATATCACCATGGACTTTGTTACAGACTTGCCCCGATCATCGAAGGGCAATGATTCCATTTGGGTGATTATGGATCGGTTCTCGAAGACTACACATTTTCTAGCCATGAAGAAGAAGCAATCAGTGGAGAGCTTGTCATGTCTCTATATTGAGAACATCATCAGATTGCTTGGAGTTCTGAAGTCCATTATCTCAGATCAAGATCCTCGCTTCATGTCGAGACTTTGGCAAGGATTATAGAATGCTTTTAGGTCCCAGTTGAACCTTAGTTCGACATATCACCCCCAGACAGATGGTCAGTCCGAAAGGACTATTCGCACTTTGGAGGATATGTTGAGAGCCTGTATTCTTAATTGGAGAGGAGATTGGGAGCGACATCTACCGTTGGTAGAATTTGCCTACCATAATAGTTATCATGCAAGTATAGGCATGGCTCCATTTGAGACATTGTATGGTAGACCGTACAGACTTTGTATGGTAGACCGTACAGATCTCCTCTATGCTGGGAAGAGGTTGGTGATAGGTAGTTGATCGGGCCCGAAGTGGTGCAAGGAACATCTGAGAAGGTTCAACTAATCTGGCAAATATTGAAAGCATCCCAAGATCGGTAGAAGAGCTATGCAGATATCAAAAGGAAGGATATGGACTTTGTAGTAGGTGAGCATGTTTTCCTCAAGGTATCACTAATTAAGGGAGTATCGAGGTTTGGCAAGCGAGGGAAGTTGCAACCAAGATTAATTGGACCTTTTGAGATTTTGGACAAGGTAGGGAACGTGGCATATCGGTTGGCTTTACCTCCATCCATGGTGGCCAATCATCTGGTGTTTCACGTACCCATGCTTTGTAAATATGTCCATGATCCGTCACACATTATCAGCTATGAAGGTTTGGAGTTCCAACTGGATCTGTCATTCGAGGAGCAACCAGTCAAGATTTTGGATCGCAAGGAGCAAGTCCTCAGATCAAAATCTATTCCATTGATGAAGGTCCTCTGGAGGAATGTTTCTCATGAGGAGGCTTCGTGGGAGATCGAAGAGGAGATGAAGAAGAAATATCCCCATCTTTTCGGTATGTGCTTCACTTTAAACTTCGGGACAAAGTTTCTTTTAAGGGGGAGAGGGTGTAGTACCTGGGAATTTTATCATCATTCATAAAGAATATTTTATGTCGATATTTTGGTTAAGTGCTTGAAATATTACTTAGTTAAGTTAATAAAATGATTGACTAGTATTTTGGTTGAATTAAACTTAATAATAAAGTAGTAGACAAATTGCTCCTGATTATAAACAAAACTTTGAGTAATTAAAATTATGTGATTTAATTTATTTCATTCATATGTTGTGTGTGCATACATTAATTTAGTTGAGGTCAAGAGTAAGAATATGCATTTCATCCTTTTCTTAGAAGGAGCCCATGTAAATAGCTATATGTATAACAAGAGGAGCATGTTACTATTCATTTGGGGGCAATTTCCATTTCATGCGTTTTTAATTATTTTATATTTTTCCATGATAAAATAAATGGTGGTGAAAAATGGGTAACAATAAGTTTTTGTAAATCCTTTTTATATTATTAGTTTTGATTTTTCAAAAGGGTGGATGAATACTGTCCTGGTTCTTACGGTAGCCGTTTCGTACATTCTGAACGTGAGTTTTCTTTCCTTATTTCACTCCCTGGTAACCGTGCATTTTCTTGAGCCATTAAAGGGATCTTTATCCCTTCCTTAATCCTTGTAACCGCCAGAGGTTTTTGGGGAACCCCAGCCCCTTTCATGGGAGTTTTGTTTCTCTTTTTCCTCTCGCTAGCATTTGGTGTTCTGGGTGTGCAAGGTGCGGTTTTGGAAGCCCAATAAGGAGCCAAGGGACGTAGTAGAGGGAGGAGAGATTATTCCTGCTCTTGGGTGATCTCCTCGGTCATCTAGGTTGCTGCTTGATTGTGGTTCTCGAGGAGGTCTTCATCTTCCCGTCTCTTGTCAGAGGCGGAGGGGTTTGTCTAAATCCTTGTTTCACCTACTATGAGGCAAGATCTGAATCTCAATCTTCCCTTTTGTGCATGTTCTAACATCTTGAAATTGGGTTCTGAACCATGGTGGAATGCGAAATATGTTGTTTCTCCTTTGATGGAACTCGGTTTGATTTCTGGGGACTCGAACGATTACCGTTAGGGTGTGGGATAGTATGGTTTTTCTGAAATCTGGATTGTTGGTTTGAGTGTGAAATATGTATGGGTTCAAGTGCAAAATATGCATGATTTGAGTGTGAGATACGTTGTTTCTACTTTCATGAAGTTCGGTTTGATTTTTGGGTACTCGGCCATTGGCAGAGATGTGCAGGATAGGGTTGTTTTCTGGACAGAACTGCATTACCTTCTGTCTGCCAGTTAGGTCGACTTAAGGCCTGCTCAACTCGAGTTAGCATGTCTGCCAGAAACCAGTCCAGTTTTGTTTACAGGTTTAGGTCGACTTAAGGCCTGCTCAACTCGAGTTAGCCTGTCTGCCAAAACCCAGTCTAGTTCTATTTGCGGGTTTAAGTTGACTTAGGCCCGATTTAAGTCGATTGAACCTGTGTGGGTGTGTTTTAATGTGTTCCGGATGTGGGGAAAAGAAGATTTATGCTCCGTAAATGTAGCGCCCCGGAAATTTAAATATAAAATAAATAAAAGATAACTATACATATTCGTCATGGAAATTAAATTTCAATAAAAGAAAACTGATAATTAGCTAAACGTTAATAAAAGTATAAGTAAATAAATTGAGAAATAGGAATTAGTGTAACATTTATCTTTTTTGGTTTCAAATTAAAATTATAATTCAAGAATAAATACGTACACATACATATAAAGATTTTCATAGGATCAAACCCGACTGTGATACCCAGGGCAATGACTAAAAACGTAATTATTAGAGTAAATGAAAATGTGAGGGATAAGATCCTTATATACCTTAAGCAAACTCGCAATCGGTTAAGACCGTGGAAAACATCATGACCCATCTACAATATAAGCTTAATATATATATTTTTTTTTATCAAAAAAACCAACCAACAGAATCACATTCTGGTCGAGCGCACCCGTCCCCAGAAGGGAAGAATGTTCTCGCTCCCCCAGATAGATCCAATGGACCTTATATTATTGACTGGATGAGAGAAATACAATTGCTTCGGGGCATACCCCTGTTTGAACAATCAAGGGCTTAAAAGCCCAAGTAATAGCATTGGGGTACACCCCTGTATAGACTATCAAAAAGTAAAAGAAAAGAAAACTAGAAAAAAAGAGCCCACATGGCTATATACAATTACGCAGTGTGGGCAGACCTATTTTGTCCATCTTGAGTGCCCCCCTAGCCAAAGTCGGGAGGTCACTAGAATGAGTGAAAATGGTATTTATCTGGGTGTCACAAGCATATGATGCTAAGGCATCAGCTACTTGATTGCCTTCCCTATACACATGCTGAACAACACAACCACAATCTCTAAAAAACTCCAAGATTCTCCTCCACCAAGGCAAAACCATCCAATTGGGCGCCACTACTTTGTGAACTGCATCAACAAGCAGTGAACAATCAGTAAACACTGATGCTATTATTAATCCACCCTGTTTTACTATAGATAGCCCATCATGTAGTGCCCTCGCTTCTGCAAAGAAACTACTGCCATAGCCATAGTGGAAAGAAAAACCAATTAGCAAATTTCCTTTAGTATCCCGGATGCATCCTCCTCCACCACACAATCCTGGATTACCTTTAGAAGCCCCATCAACATGTAGGGTCAGCCTGTCCAGAGCCAAGCTACGGGTCACCAAGATTGGCTGTTTAACCTTCACCCGGGGAAAAAACTGATAACTAGCTAATCTGCTAACATGGGCTGAAGACAAAGGAATGTGAAAACTCATCTTATCCAAAACATGAGAAATGAAAGAAATAATGCTTCTTTTGATATCATTCTTGGGAGAAGATTCATTTTCAAATCTGATAGCACAACGGTGCTTCCATATACCCCACAACATAAGGATAACAACATGTATACCAATGAAGCTAAAGGCTGATTTCATATATGTGGCTGTTAGAAAATTCCAACATCGGATGGTAATTTGATCACTTAGAAAAACCTTCTCACTTATCAAAGGATGGATCCACACCCAAAGCTCTGTTCCTAACTCACCAGAGATGAAGAGATGGTTCAAGTCCTCCTGATCTGGAACTAGACAGCAACTGCATTTGGAGACAAGAGGGATGCCACAGTCAGCCACTCTACTATCCACTGACACTGCTCTATGTAATAACCTCCAGACAAAAGAAGCTGCCCTGGGATTTATGGAAGAATGCCACAGATTGGTCCAAGGCCGCCTGTAATTGCCACTAATTCGGAGAAGATCATATGCAGACTTAACCGAGAATTCCCCCTTGACTGTGCCAGTCCAAACCCAAACATCTGCAGCACTGCTGAGCTGAGCTCTGAAATATTGGTGGTCTGGACAATACTGCATCCATGTTTCATATTGAGGATCCAATAATACCTCTCTTACTGAAGCTATAGGAATGGCTTGCTGGCTAGTGGACTCTAAGGCTGAAACCATGTGGAAGAGTGGCCCATTTGCAGTCCAATTGTCTCTAAAGAAATCAATGTCAGCCCCATTCCCTAAGAACCACCGGGAATGACTAATTATGAGACTTTTCACTTGGTGGAATGCAATTGAAGGAATACCAGCAGGAAAGGGCTTTTTGCATTCTGAAAAGTGAGTTTTGATAAATCTTTGCCTGGCATACTTAGACCATAAGGATGAACCATGAAGGACATTCCATATTACTTTGGCAACCAGTGCAATCTGGACCCAATATAATTCTCTGATACCAAGACCCCCCTCAGCCCATGGTTTTTGGATAGCCTTCCATGCCACCCAATGCCGTTTTCTCTCACCTTCTGCACCCTGCCAAAAAAAATTGGCACAAAGTCTATCTATTGCATATAAGACCGTTTTCGGAATGAAACAAGCAGAGGCCAAATATATTGGCATACTTCGGAGCACTGCATTAATCAAAACAAGTCTCCCAGCCTGGGATAAGAATTTAGATTGCCAGCCTGCAAGCCTCAATTGTATTTTGTCAATAAGATATTTAAAGTCAGAACATTTATATCTCCCTTTTTTAACAGGAATACCAAGGTAGCAAAATTCTTCAGTCATAATCTTATAGCCAGTCAAAGCTTGTATTGATTGCCTCAAAGAAGAAGAGACTTTGGAAGGTAAAGTGAAACTGCTTTTTCCAGAGTTAACCATCTGCCCAGAACTTGACTGATACCTCTCTATAAAATTCAGAAAGATTCTTATGTTCTGCTTACTGGCATTGAGGAAGACAAGAGTGTCATCCGCATATAATAAGTGAGAAACCTGTATAGAATGTCTAGGCCCATTGTATCCCCGCAGCACCCCTGTTATAAACATTTTGGAGAGTCCCCTACTGAGCACTTCAGAGGCAATAATAAAGAGATATGGAGCTAGGGGGTCTCCTTGCCTAATCCCTCTGCTAGATTTGAAGAAACCAGTCATAGAGCCATTGAAATTCACAGAAAACCAGCAGTTTGAAAGAAGCATACCAATTAAGGACGTGAAACGGGAGTTGTAGCCAAATTTCCTCAGAACTGCAAATATAAAATCCCATTCCATTCTATCATATGCTTTTGCCATATCTAATTTGAAAATGGCATTATGTCCTCTTACCTTCCTATTAATGTCCATCATCATTTGTCTGGCAAGAGCAACATTATCCAGAATATTTCTACATTTTATAAATGCCCCCTGTTCCTCAGAAATAATGCCAGGCAGAAGAGGAGCCAGACGCTCAGTGATGATGCGAGAGATTATTTTGTATGAGAAGTTGCACAAACTTATCGACCGAAAATCATTAAAAGACCTTGGCTCTGGTACCTTGGGAACTAATGCAATGAGAGATGAGGAAATACTGCGAGGCAAAGGAAAACCAGCAAAAAAGGATTGGACAGCTTCTATGATATCTGAACCAATAATATCCCAAGTGGATGTGTAAAAGGCACCTGAGAAACCATCAGGCCCAGGAGAGCTTGTACCTTTAAGAGACCAAACTGCCTTTCTGACCTCCTCCCCATTTGGGACAGAATAGAGAATTGAATTCTGATCATCTGTAATTTTTTGAGGAATGCAGTCCAGTAAAGTATGGTCTACAGAGTGCTGCTCTGAGGAAAAAAGTTTATTGAAGAAAGTTACAGCTTATTTACTTAGGACTTCCTGTTCAGTACACCATACCTCAGGATCACCAATTCTTAATCTGCTAATGAAACTCCTGCGCCGATTACAGAGAGCCACAGCATGGTAAAAAGATGTATTTCTGTCCCCATTCTCAATCCAGTCAGTCCGAGCTTTTTGATTCCAAAATACCTCCTCCCTAAGAAGAGCTTGACGTAACCCAGCACTGGCTGCATTGAGGTTTTCCTTATTCCTTTGGGAAGGATCAGAGTCATAAACTGCCTGTTTGTACTCAATCTCAGCTTCAGCCAATTTAACATTTTGGAAGACATCACCAAATACTTCCTTATTCCATTTCCGAAGGTAAAGTCTAACAGCCTTTAGCTTGACTGTTAGCCTCACTAAGGCACTTGGATGATCAGACTGTGTCTGCTGCCAGACATCAGAAACACCCTGCAGAAAAGATTGATGGGAACACCACATCTTCTGAAAAACAAATCTTGCAGGGCCAAATGAATGTTTACTCATTGACAATAAGAGAGGAGCATGATCCGAGGGACCTCTAGGTAAATGCTTGACCACAAGCTGAGGCTGAGCAGACTGATAATGATTATTGAAAAGAGTCCGATCCAATCTAGCTCGAATATTGGCCTGCTCATCTCTGTTATTTGACCAAGTCATAGCTGGACCAGTAAAACCCGCATCCATGAGGCCAGCAGAACACAGAAAACCATTAAAGTCTGCCATAGTAGCTAAAGATGGACAATTACCACCAATCTTTTCAGAGGATCGCATAACACAGTTAAAGTCCCCTCCCACTAACCAAGGAACAACCACAGTTGAAGCAAAATTTATAAGATCACCAAACAAACCTTGCCTTATAAGAGGATCACAGACAGCATAAACGAAAGAGTAAAAAGAAGAAAACTCATTTCCTGACTTCAGACCAAGGGTGATGTATTGATAGGAAGATTGAACAACCTCCAAAATATAGTTAGCTTTCCAGAGGACCCAAATTTTGGAATCACTCAGATTATTGCCTACAAATCTTTCCATCTTGAGAAACCTACTGAGCTGAGCAGCTTTACCGAAGGACAACATAGGTTCACATATTACTACCATGTTGACCTTATTAGTTTGAACTAAATGCCGAAGACATCTTCGGGAGCCATTGTTCCCTACACCGCTAATATTCCAAATCAGAATTGGGAGCATCATAAAAATTATTGAGCCTTAGTTTCTTCCGACCTAGCTCGAGATATAGTTATTACCCCACCAATTACATTCCTTCCCCTTCCAACTTTTCTTTCCTGCATAGGAAGTTTCATGATGACATTATCTTGATCAGCCAAATCAGCAACATTTTTACCAGCCCACTGGAGAACTTCCATTAGAGCACTTGAATTGCTTTGGACTGCTTCAACTTTAGAACTCTTCTCTATAGCTTTATCTTGACGACCCTGACTCAATTCTTTGCCAGGACCTGACTCTGGCCCTTGCAGCTGGGGATACAAGGCTTCATCAACATTAGAAGAACACATCTTGCCAAAAACTAGATTATTCGATAGATTAGCAGTAACAAATTGACAGTCCGAGTCCAGGGAGGGGAGCTCCCGACCATTAACCAACTGAGTATAGTCTTCAACAATTTCTTTTAATTCTATCACTGGCCCTTGCAACTTGGAGTTCATAGTTTCATCAACATTATAAGAAAAACTTGGTAACAACTTTTCTAGTTGTGAATCACTCTGAACAGTGTCTTGGACCAATTGACAATCCGAGTCCAAGGAGGGGAGCTGATTTTGGCTTGAAGAGAGCTCCTGACCTTTAGCCAAATGAGTGCAATCCTCTTCTAATCTTTCTAAATCTGGTTGAAGAAATTTAGAAAAAACCTGTTCTGACTCCACACCAGATTCGATAATTAGGTCCTTCGCACCTTTAGCCAAATCACCCATGGTACCATCTTGACAGCTAAGCTTATCCATTCCTTGATCCAATGTTTCAGTAACCTGTTGCAGAGCTGCGAAAATATTACCTTGTGGGACATTATTACAAGCAGCTTGGGGGCCTGCTGAACGAGGCCTAAACACTTGTCTAGGAAGCCTACCTTCTGGTGCTAAAACAGGGATAATAGAGGGGCGAGTTGCCTTGCCAAGCTTCTTCTTACAATCAGTCTCCAAATGGCCAAGCTTGTGACAGAAAGAGCACAATGAGGGAACTCGGTGATAATTGACATACTGCCAATACCCCTTACCATCCAGATCAATCCACAGTCGATCTTTACGTGTGGCTGACAAATCTAATTCAACACAGGCCAAAGCTTCTGAAGTGTCGGACATTACCAAAGTCCTTTCATGGATTCTGAGAATAGTACCGAAGTTAGCAGCAATTGATCTCATGCAGTCTTCATGATAAAGGTTCACCGGCAGCGAAAAAAAGCCTATCCAGACTGGAGCTGTGTGGGGGTCTGCATCAAAATCAAAATCAGCCGTCCAGCGAAAGAAACGAAACGGGAAACCCCTGATATATAGATTCTTCTGCAGTAACAACTTCATAAAATCGGCTTCACAATCAAATCTCAAAAGCAAATGCCTCGGGTTGAGCCTACTGATGATAAAATCAGAGGACAAACCCAGACGCTGCGACAAGCAATTCTTAATATCAGGGAAAGCAGGCCGCCCATATGAACATTTAGCAGCAATGGAAAATGATAGAGGAAGCAATGAGGCCTGTAGATCTGCCTTGGAGAAAAAAACAGCCGGCTCCCCAAGGTCCGTATAGCTTGGCTTCTTGATCGGGATGGCAATCTTGGTCTTCTGCTGGGATTCAACTAGAACTTGAGCAAAAGAACGCCGAGAGCCAGACAGTGTCAATGAAACGGGAGGAGGAGGAACTCCTTTTGTTGCTTCTGTGGAGGAAGATACCCCCACCACACCGACCATGGCTGGCCGGTGGAAGGGCTGGATACCGAGAGCAGCAACGATGGCGGGAGAGCTCAGAAGGGTAATATTGTAATTTGGGCAATCTTGACCACTCCAGAGTGCTGGTTGCAATAGAGTGGTCGACACTTCTGAGAGATTGAGGTCGACACTTCTCTTGTGACGATCTATCTTAACTATAAGCTTAATACAACCCAATAAGAAATGGGCTTAGTTTAAGGCCAATGGGCCTTATACATATACACATGTATATATATTTATACAAAACTATTAACGGATAGAAGCCATTTAGTAAATGACAAGTGGGTTTAGAGAAAGAAGAATAATAAAAATAAAACCTTTAAATAACTACATGGTTTATAATAACCTATATTTATATATATCTTTACCCATACAAACACACACATATATATATATATATATATATATATATATATATATATAAAATAGGTTTTCACCCATGCACGTATAACACCCATTTGAACCTCCCAGCCCACCATCTATGACATGGGTCATTACTGCTCACAACCCAACCCAGGATGGTCTTCGACAAGGTTTGCATGGTTACTTTAGGGATTGGATGACAAACACGTCAGGCGGCTACGAAATTGGGAAAGGAACGTAAGGATATGGGAGCTTAATATTAAGTAGGAATAGTACTTAAGAAACCCAGTTCCATTAGGATTCTAAACCCTGGAGCGTTAAAAATAAACCTCCCTTGATGAGCTCGACCGTTGTTGCTGCTCGCATTATTTCTCTGCCTCCTGTTCGTGCTGCAGCTGCTGTGCTATCCTTCTTCATATGAGGGCAAGGCTGTTGTGTTGCTGTCGTCATTCTTCTTCCTTCTACATCCTCTGCTGCCGTTGCCGTGTACTGCTGCAGTTGTTCTTCTGCAACATCTTCTTCTCTTCATCCTGCTATTTCTTCTTCTATTTGTCTATCAGAGCATCAACGAGAGGTAGGCAATCTCCCAAGCTAAACAAGAATTTAAAGGCATGCTAAATTAATTAGTGCACGTAGATTGCTTCATGATCTTTCTTGTTAATGTTTACTTGGGTTATTACACGAAGCATGAGTTACTTCTACCATCTCTGCATGAACAGGGGACAAGCATTCTGTCAGCTTATTAATAATGCGACCGCGAGATGGGTCCTTATTTTCACATTAATGAACGACTGAAGCCATGTCGCTATTTCCTGTGATGAATTAATAATAACCCTCATTTTTAAGAGAATTTTATCCATGAAATTATGTACCTAAAAATCATAAATTTCACACTACTAGAATCCCCAGAATTTACTCTAAATTTTCACGTGATTATATGGTGTGTTAACTGGTTAATGATTAACTTTTTAAATAAATAAATTTTCAATAGTTACACGGCGAATTGCAGTGTTTACTGTAGCACCCTAATTACCTGTTTTTGCTTTGATGGCCGGTTAGTGGGCGTCGGAGTGTCCTTTGGTCATGAAATTTTACTAGCGTATTATTGGGATAGTGACCGAGATAGTGGGGTTGGTACCTGCTTTTTCCGATCCTCCTAACTCAAGATAGCCCTACTCTCAAGCAAAAATATGTTTGAGCATCAGGTTAGGTAGAGTTTTTCGAGCCCTTCATTTCAGTATATGGATTGTATGATTCCAACGTGTGTATGTCAAGAACGTGAAGTTTAAAAAGTGGATGGCTTTTCCCAGATGAAATGAAACATTTGATTCATGTAACAGGAGAAAGATTTCCAAATCTGAAAAAACCCAGAGGTTATTTGTATTCCTCGGAAACCCCCGCCCACATCACCATTTAATATTTCTTGCCCCACTATTGGCCAAACAACCTGGGCACTGGGTAGCATCCATTTTTTATGGGTCTGCTTATTCATCTTTCAAAAATTTGGACTTAATCAATTCATTTGTTAAAATAACACTATTCATTGATTAAATGACGACAACTGAGTTGTCGTTGAATTCTTTTAACGGCAAGTCGCATGTCGCTAAAACGTTTAATATATATATATATATATATATATATATATATATATGTATAACCTAAAACATATTAATATCTTTTACATCTTTATCTTTAAAAATCCATATCTATAAAATTATGTAAAATAAAATTATAATATATATATATTTAGAATCTTTAGATTTTTCTCTTAATTATGATATATTTATTCTGATAATTTTCTTTTATTTAAAAAATATTACTGTTCATCATGATTAAATTAAAAACTACATATCATGTTTAAATCCAAGAAAATTCATATCTTATGATCAAAGTTTGTAAAAATTACAATATATATATAGTCGTGATCCTTGTAAATTTCCCTTGATTACCATGTGATTGGTTCTAAAAATTGTATCAGTCCTTTTAAAGAGATATTATTTTCTAAATTATTAGTTCAATAGAAATTAAGATATGAATTGACACCTACTTGCATGAACGCGGATTTACTATCTCACAGTTTTTATCCAGTTTTGACCCTTACCGCGGGTCTGTTGGCATTCTTATCCCAGTCCGTGGATAGAGTCCCTATCTCACGATGGTTTCACGTTACACACTTCAACTCTTGATGATGATTGGACCCTCTGCGGGATATTCCTTTCTTCGGACTGGTACTTTCTTCATTAAGACATCCGTAAGTCTACGCTAGTCTTGGATTCTCTCAAGGCAGCCGAGCTGGTTGTACCCAATCACCTAGATTTGTAGATTATCATGGTTTTTATATGGTTTATTGATATATCATCCTTACTACAAGTTCTATCCTTGAACTCTATGCTTGATAAAATCTACATTAATGTTCCTACATGCTTGATTCTTGGAACTCTTGGTCATTAAAGTGGAATTGGTCTAGATATAGTCTAGGCTATGGGTCCCAAACAAACGACATTTTAATGCTAGTGTTTATAAAAATAAGGGGTCCTGATCTGATCCCATGGGCGAGGCAAAGTCCAAATGTGTACCGGTATCATGAATGATCGGGTGCTGGCATTCACCAAATATAGCTAAATTGGTCTATGACTCATTTCTATGAGGGGCGGTCATATAGTCGTGATTTCCCCTTAGTGCATTGGCCAATCCTACATAGTGCTAGTAGAAGTGATTGTTCTACTTCTATACTTGCTTAATGTCCATCGTGAATGTTCTTGTAAACAGCCATTTGGGGTTGTCATATTGTTGTGATATCCCTAGTGTATCGGCCAATCCTGCTCAGTGTTAGTAGAAGTGATTGCTCTACTTCTATATTGTTCAAAGTTCATCATGAATGTTCTTGAATTAACTTATTGAAAGCACATGTTATCTCGCCATGAAAGTTCTTGATATATTCTCTCATCAATCTGTTCGTTCTTATCTTGTCTATTCTTATAGTTCTTGAATTTATCACGTGCCATGATAGTTTTCGATTTTCTATACCATGCATGACCTGCATGAGCATGTTAAATTGTAATTGACTTAAAGCTAGCTTGGAGCTTGAGATATTAAGTCCTACTGAGCGTTCGCTCACCCTGCTTTTTTTAATATTTTCTAGGTAATGACCATAGCAATGACGAGACCACACAAGATGTGCAAGGGCAAGAGTGATGAGTACTCCGACATCTAGACGAACCATCTAGTCTGGCTAACTTGTGGGTTATGTTAAGTCTAGTCAAGTATCTCATTGTAATTTTCTTTTATTGAGTCTTTCTTTTTATTTGTGTCCAAGTTGTTATAAACTTATATTTGGAATGAAAAGTCTATTTTGTTCAATTACATCTTGTCTATGGTTATGCTCGGATTGACTCGACTGTTTAACTGCCACGTTCCGAGCAAACGAACACGTTCCGCTGCTATTGGTTCGGGGCGTGACAGAAAGGTGATATCAGAGCCTAGGCTTTCTAAATCCCTAGGTCATCAAGTCCAAGTCCTAGATTGAGTTCTCCTTGTCAGTTATTCTATAGGAACCCCGTGAGAATTGGGTAGAGCTATGAGTTAAACTATAAAATATGTTCCATCCTCGATAGATTAGCCTCACGATATGAATAGTCATTAATTTAAAACTTGTGTTGTAGGCTAAAATGGCTGCCGAGCGAGCTCAATGGAGAGAGATGTGTTGGGCCTCCTCTGGAGCTGATTAGCAGTGTGGAAATTGCTGTGATTAGATTGTGTTTTGAGTGATTGGCAACAGTTGAGTTGATAATGTCGATTTCATCTTTTGTCCTGGTGGCAGTGTGGAATTTGATGAATGTTATTTAGGTCAGAATCATTAGATGGTCATAGTAGGTCTGTGTTGACTTGCCTTGTGATAAACAAGGTCTATGCATAATCTTTTCTAGGCGTATAAGGTCTGTGCATGTTGAGATAAATGCACACAGCATCAGTGCATATTTGGTTGATTCAACATATAGCATCGGTGCATACTTTAGTGGTCTGCGTTAGTTGCATAACATAAGTCTGTGCATTTTGCATACAACGCATCATAAGTCTGTGCATGTTTTTCAAATATGCATAATATAGTCTGTGCACATATTGCACTGTGTACACCAAGGTCCGTGCACATTCACTCTGAGTGAATCTAACGTCTGTGCACTTTTGTCTTATGGCATGAAAAGGTCTGTGCATGTTCTTTAGAAAGATACACAAGGTATGTGCATCCTTTTGTTCATGTGTGAATAAAGTCAGTGCAAGTTCTTATTTATGCCATTCACTGTCAATGCATGTCCAAGCATAAAGTCAGTGTATGCTCGAGTTAATGATGAATCTGAGTCGGTGCATATCCTCAGTCCTACTAGGGTCGGTGCATACTACTTTAGTATGTATATCAAGTCGGTGCATGTTTTCATTAGAACAAGTCAATGCACATTTGCGCTATGTGTTGTAAAGGTCAGTGCACTTCTGCATATGGCAGAGAACATGTCTGTGCACCTTATCTCATGCCTGTGAAAGGTCGGTGCAGTGTTTGTCATTTGCATACCTAGTTTGTGCAGGTTTTAGTCTAACACTTAACTGAATCGGTGCATTTTATGACATACACATACATAGGTCCGTGCACATTTGCCTTGTGTATATACAAGGTCAGTGCACTTCTTCTCACATGCTACATAATGGTCTGTGCATAGTTTGCCTATAGACGCATAGGTGTGTGCACACTTTCCCACTCGCACATCATAGTCTGTGCACATTTTTAGTTTTGACGCTAGGAGGTCTGTGCATATTCTATTTATGTCATATTCAAGTCTGTGCACATTACATATGGCTGATTACAAGATTTTTGATGAAATGTCTCTCTTCAAATTAACAGGATCTAAGCAGCACGTGAGGTCGAACTGAAGCAGGCACGTGTTCCCAGAAAGGCTGGAAGCTGGCACGTGACTCCAAGGAAGCTTATGATTGGCACGTGATCCAAGGCAATAAACGAGCCAGTGTTTCTGCCACGTGGAGTGCCATAGCTCAACGATATTGACACATGGACAGATGGAGATCAGATTTGCAAAAGTGTTTAGGCGGGAAACATGGTGTCCAGACGTCCTTTTGCCTGACATATATAAAAGAGGCATTATCGCCTAATGAAAAAGAGTGAAAAAAATAAAAGATTGAAGGAGAGAGAGATTCAGCAGAGCAAATCAGATCTCAAGAGAAGAAAAAGAAGAGAGTGCAAAGTGAGAGCCAACTGATCGTGAGAGAAGAAGAGTTCTGAGAAAATCTGAGAGAATTTGTTTAGCTGTGAGAGAAGGGTAATTTGCTGATGTTCCTGGCATATGATTCATAACCATCGCCCGTCTGCTCTACATTGAGAGCTACATTATTTTTCTTATCGATTTTTCTTTTCAATTTTGAACTCTCGTTATTGCAAGCTGTGAGTCAGCGATTGTGGCATAAGCTGTAAGGCTCAGCGATAGAGGAGGATTCCTCTGATAGCGTAAGCTATAAGGCTCAGTGTGTTTGGGGAAGTTTTCCCCGAAGCTGTAGATCAACGATTTGGAAGCTGTGTATCAGTTGTGAAGCCACACTGGATTTAAGTGTGGGGTGGATGTAGATCTCTGGGGGAGATCGAACCACCTTAAAATTCTTCTGTCTCTGTGGTTTGATATTTGTGTTGTGTGTTTCGCTTAAGCAAATTTAATTCCGCACTTGTGGCTTAAGTTTATATAATTTTAGGGGGAAGATCTATTCAGCCCCCTCTAGATCTACATTACGTGATATCGAAGCATTCCATAGTGTCAATAATTGATATCAGAGCCTAACTCTTCCGCATGACTTAATATCCCGAAGAGACTTGCTATCATGGATGCGAAAGGAATGACAGCCAAGGGACACTCTACAACCAAGCCTCTGTACTTTGATGGTTCAAACTATGCATACTGGATAAACAATATGCAAGTCTTCTTGAGGGCAAAAGATTTTGAACTCTGGAAGGTTGTCAGTAAAGGCCCCTTCGAATTATCTGAGGATGAAGATTTATGGACACGAGAGCAGATCCGCAGATCTACAATTAACTGGAGTTCTATCAATGCAATCCAGTGTGCCCTTCATCCCACGGAGTTCTCCAGGGTATCATCATGTTCATCAGCTAAGGAGATGTGGGATAAATTGGAAGTCATATACGAAGGGACATCCCAAGTGAGAGAGACCAAAGCCAACATGCTGGTCTCTAAGTACGAGGCATTTAGGATGAGGCCGAATGAGACTATTACAGAGATGTATGCTCGCCTCATGATTATCACAAATGGACTTAGGAACCTTGGGAAAGCTTACTCTGATTATGAGCTAGTGAGGAAGATTCTGCGTTCCCTAACTCTGATCTGGCACACCAAAGCTACCGTTATTGAGGAGTCCAGGACTTAAAGACCACCAAGGTTGATGAGTTGATCGGTTCGCTCATGACATATGAGATGAACTTCCCAAAAATAGATGAGCTGAAGAAGAAGAAGAGACCTATTGCACTGAAGGCCAATTCCGATAAAAGTGGGTCATCCAGTGACCATAGCTCCTCAGGATCAGAGATTGAAGGTGATCAGCTCACTATGCTGACTCGGCAATTCAAGAGGTTTCTGAGAAAAGATGGAAGAAATTTTGGAAGAAGACAGCATAGTGACAGATGACAGACAAGGTATAAAACTAATCCTGCCAAAAAGACTGACACCACTGTTTGCTATCATTGTAAGAAAGCTGGACACGAGAAGGTAGAATGTCCGGAGCTCCAGAAGCTGAAGGAAAAATGAAAGAAGAGAAACATGAGAGGCAAAGCTATGATAAGTACCTGGAGCGATGAGGATGAGGGCAATCTCAGCTGCACCTTGGAGAGTGAAGGAGAAGGAAGTTAAATATGTTTGATGGCCAGGGACTGCGATAGAGAAGAAGAAAATGATGAGGTAACATCTCCATTTAAAAATTACACTCTTATTGATTGGGAAAATGCTTATGGTGAGTTAATAGATAAGGTTGATGATATTAGAAAAGAAAACAGACAGTTAAAAAGAAAAGTCAATTCACTCGTCAATGATACTATCATGTCAGATAGAGTTTCATATCTTGAAACAGAAAATAGTTGTTTAAAACAATCTACTGCTAAAATAGATGAGATGAAATCTGCTTTAATTGATGCTATGAAAGAGAGTGGGATGCTTAAAAATACAATCGATGACTTAAAGCTGAAATTTCAAAGTTGTGAAAATGATATGAAAATTGTTAATAAAACGTATAAAGCTGTGTTGAGTGTCAATGTTGAGTTCAAGAAATCAATAGAAAATCTTGAAAAAGAAAATGAGGACAAACAGAAAACCATTGAGAGCATGACCCAAGGTACTAAAAACTTAAATGCTCTTTTAGGAACAAAAGTGAATTTTAGAAGAGAGGGTCTTGGTTTTAAACCCACAGCTAAAAGAAGCTTCGAACTCAAAACTGTTTCATTCACAGCAGCAAAGGGAAAGACCACCCCTCTAATTAGAATGTGTAGTGAAAACAATGTTGACAAATCTTCTGTGAAAGTTGCTACTCAGAAAAAGTCCAGTGCTCAGGACAAGGATAAACAGAAGATGGAGATGCCCAGCAAATCACGCACATATATGTCTACATCTCAGGGGAAATATCAGGTTAGGGGTCAACCATCTGCAACCTCAAAACCCCACGATAAGTCTAATAGGTCTCCACAGAAAAATAGCTGGAAGACACAGTCCACTCCCATGCATATTCCAGATGGACCTAGGACAGTCAAGAGACCAGAGATTACCAGAAACCATCCCAGAGCTCAGACTTATCATGCATATCATTATGCTCAGCCATATCAATTCAGAAGGTCTACATACCACTCAAAATCCACTCCGAAGTATAGACCTCAGGTTAGAAATTAGTTTGGGCAATCTGGGACATGGAACCAAAGGAAGCATAATTCCTATGGTCATCTGAGGACCAACTCAAGGTATACTTCACCCAATGCTTTCCATACAATTAATCACTATAAAAATAGCAACAACAAAAGTAAGACAAACAAATCCACAAAGCAATCAATTCCAAAATAAATGTGGATACCCAAATGTTTGCTATCATGCTTTGATGACTCTTATGTTGTTTTGGGGCCCAAACATTTTTGGGTTCCAAACTTTTCTACTTGATCCTTGATGCAAGTATGCCTGACAGCAAAGCAAACTCTGTGGTACTTGGATAGTGGCTGCTCCAGGCATATGACGGGGGACATGGCCAAATTTTGTATGCTGGTTGAAAAGAATGGAGGCCTTGTTACCTTTGGATGCAACACCAAGGGTAAGATAGTCGGATCAGGTAAGGTAGGTAAGTGTTCTACCTGCTGTATTGATGAAGTCATGCTGGTAGAAGGTCTTGCATATAACCTGTTAAGTATTAGCCAGTTTTGTGGTAAAGGTCATAGGGTAGTTTTTGACTCTACTAGTTGCAACATTTATGAGGCTAATTCTGACAATGTTAAATTTTCTGGTAAAAGAGTCAATAACATTTACCTAGTTGACCTAGATGATGTAGAACATTCAAACCTGTGTCTTACTGCTAAAAAGGATGATCTAGCCTATCTTTGGCATTGTAGACTAGGTCATGCCATCTATACAGTGCTACATAAACTGAATAAGCATTCAATGGTTAGAGAACTTCCTAAAATTTCTTTTAAAATTGATAATGTTGTATGTAAGGCATGCACTCAGCCCAAACAGACTAGGAAGTCATTCAAGTCTAGAACAAAAAACTTGTCTTCTAAACCATATGAACTGATTCATATGGATCTCTTTGGACCCACAAGGTCAGCCAGTTTATCACATAGAAGATATGGTTTCGTACTAGTTGATGACTTCTCTACGTTTACTTGGGTGTTTTTCCTCACACACAAAAATGAAGCATTTGATGAATTTCAGGAGTTCTATTTAAAAATAAAACAGAATAACAACAATTCTATTCAGAATATATTATCCGATCATGGCGGTGAGTTTGATAACTCACAGTTTTATGAATTCTGCAGGGATAATGGCATAACTCATAGGTTCTCTTCTCCAAGGACTCCAGAACAAAACGGCATAGTAGAGAGGAGGAATCAGACCCTTGTGGAGATGGCTCGAACACTACTGGTGGAAGGTAACCTACCAAGGAAATTTTGGGCTGAGGCAGTTAACACTGCATGCCATGTTGTCAACAGAGCCATGGTAAGGTCATTCACCCAGAAAACTCCTTATGAAATTCTCAAGGGTAAGAAGCCTTCACTAGCTTATTTCAAGGTCTTCAGTTGTAAGTGTTTTGTGCATGTTAATGCTAAAAGAGATCTTGATAAATTTGAACCTAAAAGTAATCCATGAATTTTTCTAAGATATTCAGAAACATCTAGAGCCTATAGAGTATACAATTTAAACTCTAAGATAGTAGAAGAATCTCCACATGTGATCTTTGATGAAACAATGACTAAACTTGAAAATGGTTTGTGCAGGGAATAGAACAATGGAGAAATTCTGAAAAATGAAAATCCTGCAGACCAGTCTGAAGAAAGTGATGCAGAGGAGCCTAGTTCTCAGGGGGAGGTAAATGAAGTTCAAGGTAATCAAACTATCAATGTCAGATCTCTTAAAAATCATCCCATAGATAATGTAATTGGTAATTTGCTTGAACCCCCTAGAACCAGAGCCTATCTCAGAGCTCAGAATGAATTAAACTCCTTTGCATTAGTGTCACACATAGAACCCAAAAATATTGACAGTGCTCTTAGTGATGTGCATTGGATAATTGCCATGCACAAGGAATTAAATCAATTTGACAGGAACAAGGTATGGAACCTAGTTCCACCTCCTGATCATGGGACTGTCATTGGGACAAAATGGGTGTTTAGGAATAAAACAGATGAGAAGGGTAATGTCATTAGGAATAAGGCTAGACTGGTAGTTCAGGGGTACAATCAGGAGTATGGTATTGACTTCGAAGAGTCATATGCCCCTGTTGCTTGGTTAGATGCTAGCAGAATCCTATTAGCATATGCATGCTCATTAGGAATCACCCTTCAGCAGATGGATGTGAAATCTACATTTTTGAATGGGGAAATAAACGAGGATGTCTTTGTAAGATAGCCTCCTGGTTTTGAATGCATAGATTTTTCTAATCATGTATATAAGTTGAATAAAGCTCTATATGGACTGAAACAAGCCCCTAGAGCTTGGTATGACAGGCTCAGTAAGTTCCTCACGGATAAGAAGTTCACAAGAGGTGAAATTGACCAAACCTTATTCACAAAGGTATGTCATCCAAACATTCTCATTGTGTAAATTTATGTGGATGACATTGTTTTTGGATCAACTAACATAACTTTATGTAAGGAATTTTCTAATCTAATGACACAGGAATTTGAGATGAGTTCAATGGGTGAGCTAAAATTGTTCCTTGGACTGCAGGTAACTGAAACTAAGGAAGGAACATTCATAACTCAGTCCAAGTACATCAAGAACATGTTGAAGAAATTCAAGTTTGAAAATTTGAAGGAAATAACAGCACCAATGGGTACATCAATTAGTCTTGATAATGACCCAAAAGGTAAATTGGTTGACACCAAACTGTACAGAGGTATGATCAGATCTCTTCTTTACCTTACTGCATCTAGGCCTGATATTCAATTTGTTGTGTGTTTATGTGCTAGATTTTAGGCTAGTCCTAAAGAGTCACACTTTAGTGCTGTTAAGAGGATTTTTAGGTATCTGTCAGGCACCCTAGAACTAGGCCGCTGGTATCCTGCTCGGTGTGAGCTAGACCTTATAGCTTACACTGATGCTGATTATGCTGGGTGTCGGATAGATAGAAAAAGTACTAGTGGATATTGCCATTTCTTTGGTGGTTGTCTAGTATCTTAGGCTTATAAGAAGCAACATACTGTTGCTCTATCTATTGCTGAGACAGAATATGTTGCAGCAAGAAATTGTGCAGCCTAGGTGCTCTGGATCAAACACCAACTCCTTGATTATCAGATAGAATTGGGATGCATTCTAATTCTGTGTGATAACACTAGTGCTATAGCATTGACTAAAAATCCTGTTCATCACTCTAGAACTAAGTACATAGAAATCAAACACTATTTTTTAAGAGATGAAGTAAGCAAGAATGAAATTGAACTGAACTTCATAGAATCTGAAAAATAGCTTGCTGATATTTTTACTAAACCTCTGAGTAATGACAGATTTAAATTCCTAAGAAGAGACCTAGGTTTATGTAAATTTCAGCATGATGAATAATTCTTTTTCACTCCTGAGGAAGGATTGTGATCTGATATGTGTCTGCCTATCAAATCTATTATGAATAAGATTTCAGATGTGTGCCTGTAAATTGAAAATGCTTTGAATAAATGTTCTGATCTTTCTTGTGAAAGGTTCATGTTTGCTTGCCAATAGTTTTATCTGTGTCATAGTCGAGTCATCTTGATTTCAGAAGTATATAAAATGATACGTGGTGGAAAGAAAGATTATGTCTGTCTTAAAGCCCATACCATGTGTAGAGGACTATCCTCCGCCAGGTACCATGAATCAAGAGAGTACATGCATTGCACTGCATTTCTTAAATGTTGGGTCTAGTGATTTGTGGTTAGCCGTGTCTTAATACTGAATAAACATGCATATAGACAGGGGGAGCTTTTGTTTAGAACAAGATTGCATGTCCATGCTATATTATTTTATCAGGGGAAGTTTTTCTGATCTTCATCTATCTGAATTCTGAACAGTCTTCTGTCAATATCCCATTTCAAAACTCTTTGGACCTCAGACTCTTCTCAAATCATCTATCCTGAATAACATTTTACTCTCTACAGCTGTCTGTGTGTTTCACAATCTCCTTCCCATCCTGAATTGATGACAGTGTGTTAATAAGTTCTTTACATTAAGCAACATAAATCTCAAATCCTCTATTATAAGAATCATGTTTGCTTCATGAATGAAACAATGGTTTAAGCTTAATAAACCTTAAAGTTTCAGGATTGTATTCCGAAATATAAGGATGTGAATATTTTTAATAGCTCTCAACCTCAGTCTCATGTTGTGATAGACAAAGTTTGCTTGTGTCTGAAAACTGATAAGAAAGTGTAATCTAAGTTGAGGAAATTGGAAGTGTGTATTGTTTTTAAACAAAACACTCTGAAGAATTAAAAAGGACAGCAAGAAGAGAAGAATGTGCCAAAAGAAAAGCAATGTATAAGTAAAATGGCAGAGCAATGAATGAATGCACTGAGAAACGGAGTACTCTATCAATGAAATAGAGAAAACTCATGTCATGAAGTGCTTCATGTCACCTCTGTTCTTATGGACAAATCTGTAGGATTGGTTTCACTGAGTATCTAGGGGTACTGGCGTCTGATAAACGTGTACCCTCATGTAAAAAGGTGTAAATCATGACTGCTATTTTTGATCAGAAATAGTGTTGGTACTTTGTGCCTAGTAACTGGGAGTACTGGCGTCTAACCAACGTGTACCCCTAATGTCAAAAGCATAATTTATACCTAACTATTCAATAAGTCAAAAAGAATCAACTCTAAAAAGGTCTGTTATAACCCTTGTTATCAAAGTCTTATTGAGTGTCAAGTTGTTTAACATCAATACATACTCTAGCCACACTCAAAGATTTTCACTAGTTTTGAAGTGAGTAAGATACATCTAAGTTTTTCATGGCTTATGTGTCTCTGGTTTATTGCTATTAACGAATTCTGCAACCTTATTAAAAGAGTACAGTGTATTCACTCTACCTTTTATTACTCTTAAACCAAAAATCTATCATGAATGCAGAGTCTTAATTCTTATTCTCTGAAGACCTTGAGACATAAATTGCTTTATTAATGAACTATTGTTCAGGGTGTCACTCTATTAATTTTCTCCTAGTTGCTTTGTCAATCCTGCCTCCCTCAATCCTTGTTTGTTGATGGCAAAGGGGGAGAGAACAATATATGCATTGGTTTTCAAGGGGAGAGAAAGAGGGGCATCTGTTGTGTTCTTTTCACTATGCTTATGAGACATCTGACTCATACTGGATTAAACTTGACTCATCAAAATATACCATGACTTTGGGTGTTGCCATCATCAAAAAGGGGGAGAATGTTGGGCCTCCTCTGGAGCTGATTAGCAGTGTGGAAACTGCTGTGATTAGATTGTGTTTTGAGTGATTGGCAATAGTTGAGTTGACCATGTTGATATCATCTTTTGTCCTTGTAGCAGTGTGAATTTTGATGAATGTTATTTAGGTCAGAATCATTAGATGGTCATAGTAGGTTTGTGCAGGCTTGCCTTGTAATAAACAAGGTCTGTGCATAATCTTTTCTAGGCGTATAAGGTATGTGCATGTTGAGATAAATGCACACAGCATTAGTGCATATTTGGTTGATTCAACATATAGCATCGGTGCATACTTTAGTGGTCTGCGTTATTTGGATAACATAAGTCTGTGCATTTTGCATACAACGCATCATAAGTCTGTGCATGTTTTTCAAATATGCATAATATAGTCTGTGCACATACTGCACTGTGTACACCAAGGTCCGTGCACATTCACTCTAAGTGAATCTAACGTCTGTGCACTTTTGGTCTTAAGGCATGAAAAGGTCTGTGCATGTTCTTTAGAAACATACACAAGGTCTATGCATCCTTTTGTTCATGTGTGAATAAAGTCAGTGCAAGTTCTTATTTGTGCCATTCATTGTCAATGCATGTCCAAGCATAAAGTAAGTGCATGCTCGAGTTAATGATGAATTTGAGCCGGTGCATATCCTCAGTCCTACTAGGGTCGGCGCATACTACTTCAGTATGTATATCAAGCAGGTGCATGTTTTCATTAGAACAAGTCGATGCACATTTGCGCTAGGGATTGTAAAGGTCAGTGCACTTCTGCATATGGCAGAGAACATTTCTATGCACCTTATCTCATGCGTGTGAAAGGTCGGTGCAGTGTTTGTCATTTGCATACCTAGTCTGTGCATGTTTTAGTCTAACACTTAACTGAATCGTGCATTTTATGACATACGCATACATAGGTCCGTGCACATTTGCCTTGTGTATATGCAAGGTCAGTGCACTTCTTCTCACATGCTACAGAATGGTCTGTGCATAGTTTGCCTATAGACTCATAGGTCTGTGCACACTTTCCCACTCGCACATCATAGGTCTGTGCACATTTTTAGTTTTGACGCTAGGAGGTCTGTGCATATTCTGTTTATGTCATATTCAAGTCTGTGCACATTACATATGGCTGATTACAAGATGTTTGATGAAATGTTTCTCTTCAAATTAACAGGATCTAAGCAGCACGTGAGCTCGAACTGAAGCAGGCATGTGTTCCCAGAAAGGCTGGAAGCTAGCACGTGACTCCAAGGAAGCTTATGATTGGCACGTGATCCAAGGCAATAAGCGAGCCAGTGTTTCTGCCACATGGAGTGCCATAGCTAAGTGATATTGACACGCGGACAGATGGAGATCAGATTTGCAAAAGTGTTTAGGCAGGAAACATGGCGTCCACACGTCCTTTTGCCTGACATATATAAAAGAGGCGTTATCGCCTGATGAAAAAGAGTGAGAAAAATAAAAGATTGAAGGGGGGCGAGATTCAGCAGAGCAAATCAGATCTCAAGAGAAGAAAAAGAAGATAGTGCAAAGTGAGAGCCAGCTGATCGTGAGAGAAGAAGAGTTTTGAGAAAATTTGAGAGAATTTGTTTAGCTGTGAGAGAAGGGTAATTTGCTGATGTTCCTGGCATATGATTCATAACCATTGCCAGCCTGCTCTACATTGAGAGCTACATTATTTTTCTCGTCGATTTTTCTTTTCATTTTTGAACTCTCGTTATTGCAAGCTGTGGGTCAGTGATTGTGGCATAAGCTGTTAGGCTCAGCGGTAGAGGAGGATTCCTCTGATAGCGTAAGCTATAAGGCTCAGTGTCTTTTGGAAAGTTTTCCCCGAAGCTGTGGATCAACAGGTTGGAAGCTGTGTATGAGCAGTGAAGCCACACTTGATTTAAGTGTGGGGTGGACGTAGATCTCTGGAGGAGATCGAACCACCTTAAAATTCTTCTGTCTCTGTGGCTTGATATTTGTGTTGAGTGTTCCGCTTAAGCAAATTTAATTCCGCACTTGTTGCTTAGGTTTATATAATTTTAGGGGGAAGATCTATTCACCCCCCCTCTAGATCTACATCACGTGATATCGAAGCATTCCATTGTGTCAACAAGATGCAGCGCACCATCCAAGGTTTGACTCAGGCATTGCAATAAGTTGCACAAGGAGGGGCACAACATGGAGCCGGAGATTTGCATAGAAAATTTCAAAAGATGAATCCCCCAAAGTTTAGTGGGTCTACCGACCCGAACGAAGCGGAGAATTGGGTGCAAGAAATAGAAAGAACCTTTAGGGTCATGCAATGCACCGACGAAGAAAAAGTATTACTAGGAACCTACCAACTAGAGAAGGATGCCCGGGTCTGGTGGGGATCCGTGGAAGCTATTTTGCCCAATGATCAAGTTACCTGGGTTGAGTTCTTAGAACACTTCAATGAGAAGTATTTCTCAGGACGGATCCGTGAAAAGAAGGCCATGGAGTTTGTGACTTTGAAACAACGTAGTCTTTCCGTAGCATAGTACGAGGCGAAGTTTTATAGATTAGCCTGTTATGCACCACACTTAGTTGGTACGGAGAAAATGAGAGTAAAAAGATTCATGAATGGCTTGAAGGTGGAGCTCATTCCTCAATTAGCTCCATTGGAGATCCAAACTTATGCGAAGATGGTTAGAAAAACACAACTCTTAGAAGATGCCATGGATATGATGGAGCGAATCAAAGGGAAAGTCGACAAAAAAAGAGCAAGCAAATGAATCCAAGAATACGAAACCTGTGAATGGCAAAAAGAGACCTAATGGAGGGAACGATTCTCGGAAGGACAAGAAACCCCGGAATGATGATCAACAAATTGTTACGGCCAAGGGAAAATGCAAGCCTTGCAAGAAAGGAAGGCACAATCCGGACGAGTGTAGGTATAAACTCGGTAAATGCATCCGTTGCGAAAGCGGAGATCACAAAATTGCTCGTTGTCCACTCCCAAAGAGAGGAGCGTCGCAAGCATTGGAAGGTAACCCTATCAAACTACCTCATCCTTAATTGGATATGGAGATCTTAGCACCTAACATGTCATGAGCATATATTGTTTTGGATATGGTGATTTTACCCCACTATTATGGAAAAAGAAATCATGTGAATTTGGGGACCAAATTCTTTTAAGTGGGGGAGGGTGTAGCACCCCGGAAATTTAAATATAAAATAAATAAAAGATAACTATAGATATTCGTCATGGAAATTAAATTTTGATAAAATAAAAGTGATAATTAGCTAAACGTTAATAAAAGTATAAGTAAATAAATTGAGAAATAGGAATTAGTGTAACATTTATCTATTTTAGTTTCAAATTAAAATTATAATTCAAGAATAAATACGTACACATACATATAAAGATTTTCATAGGATCAAACCCGACTCTGATACCCAGGGCAATGACTAAAAATGTAATTAGAGTAAATGAAACTGTGAGAGACAAGATCCCTATATACCTTAAGCAAACTCGCAATCGGTTAAGATCGTGGAAAACATCATTACCCATCTACAATATAAGCTTAATACAACCCTATAAGAAATGGGCTTAGTTTAAGGCTAATGGGCCTTATACATATACACATGTATATATATTTATACAAAACTATTAACGGATAGAAGCCATTTAGTAAATGACAAGTGGGTTTAGAGATAGAAGAATAATAAAAATAAAACCTTTAAATAACTACATGGTTTATAATAACCTATATATATATCTTCACCCATACATAGAGATATGTATATATATATATATCACACCCGAATATTTAAACCACTCATATACGTATAGATATAAACCCCTACACTCACTCACATATATATATATATATATATATATATATATATATATATATATATAGGTGCATCTATTTATAACACACTTAAATAGGTTTTCACCCATGCACGTACAGCACCCATTTGAACCTCCCAGCCCACCATCTATAACATGGGTCATTACTGCTCACAACCCAACCCAGGATGGCCTTCGACAAGGTTTGCATGGTTAGTTTAGGGATTGGATGACAAACACGTCAGGCGGCTACGAAATCGGGAAAGGAACATAAGGATATGGGAACTTAATATTAAGTAGGATTTGTACTTAAGAAACCCTGTTCCATTAGGATTCTAAACCCCAGAGCATTATAAATAAACCTCCCTCGATGAGCTCGGCCGTTGCTACTGCTCGCGTTATTTCTCTGCCTCCTATTCGTGCTACAGTTGCTGTGTTGTCCTTCTTCATACGAGGGCAAGGCTGTTGTGCTGCTGTCGTCGTTCTTCTTCCTTCTACATTCTCTGCTACCGTTGCCGTGTACTGATGCAGTTGTTCTTCTGCAACATCTTCTTCTCTTCATCCTGCTATTTCTTCTTCTATTTGTTCGTCAGAGCATCAACGAGAGGTAGGCAATCTCCCAAGCTAAACAAGAATTTAAAAGCATGCCAGATTAATTAGTGCACGTAGATTGCTTCATGATCTTTCCTATTAATGTTTACTCGGTTTATTACACGAAGGATGAGTTACTTCTATCGTCTCTGTATGAACAGCCGACAACCGTTTTGTCAGCTTATTTATAACACGACTGCGAGATGGGCGCTTATTCTCACATTAATGAATGGCTGAAGCCATGTCGCTATTTCCTGTGATGAATTAATAATAACCCTCATGTTTAAGATAATTTTATCATGAAATTATGTACCGAAAAATCATAAATTTCATACTACTAGAATCTCCAGAATCTACTCTAAATTTCCTTGTGATTATATGGTGTGTTAATCGATTAATGATTAACTTTATTAAATATATCAATTTCTAATAGTTACACGGCGAATTGCAATGTTTACTGTAACACCGTAGTTACATGTTTTTGCTTTGATGGCTTGTTAGTGGGCACCGGAGTGTCCTTTGATCATGAAATTTTACTAGCGTGTTATTGAGGTAGTGACCGAGATAGTGGGGTTGGTACCTCCTTTTTCCGGTTCTCCTAACTCAAGATAGCCCTACTCTCAAGCAAAAATATTTTTGAACATCATGTTAGGTAAAGTTTTTTGAGTCCTTCATTTCAGTATATGGATTGCACGATTCCAACGTGTGTATGTCTAGAACGTGAAGTTTAAAAAGTGGACACTATTCATTGATTAAATGACGACAACTGAGTTGTCGTTGAATTCTTTTAATGACAAGACGCATGTCGCTAAATCGTTTAATATATATATATATAGACGCATGTCGCTAAATCGTTTAATATATATATATATATATATATATATATATATATATATATATATATATATATATATATATATATAACGTAAAGCATATTAGTATCTTTTACATCTGTATCTTTAAAAATCCATATCTATAAAATTATGTAAAATAAAATTATAATATATATATTTGGAATCTTTAGATTTTTCTCTTAATTATCATATATTTATTCTGATAATTTTCTTTTATTTCAAAAATATTACTTTTCATCATGATTAAATTAAAAACTACATATCATGTTTAAATCCTAGAAAATTCATATCTTATGATCAAAGTTGGTAAAAATTACAATATATATATAGTCGTGATCCTTGTAAATTTCCCTTGATTACCATGTGATTAGTTCTAAAAATTGTATCCGTCTGTTTAAAGAGATGTTATTTTCTAAATTATTACTTCAATAGAAATTAAGATATGAATTGACGCCTACTTGCATGGACGCGGATTTACTATCTCACAGTTTTTATCCAGTTTTCACCCTTACCGCGGGTCTGTTGGCACTCTTATCCCAGTCTGTGGATAGAGTCCCTATCTCACGATGGTTTCACGTTACACACTTCAACTCTTGATGATGATTGGACCCTCCGCGGGATATTCCTTCCTTTGGACTGGTACTTTCTTCATTAAGACCTCCGTAAGTCTACGCTAGCCTTGGATTCCCTCAAGGCAGCCGAGCTGGTTGTACCCAATCACCAAGATTTTTAGATTGTCATGATTTTTATATGGTTTATTGACATATCATCCTTACTACAAGTTCTATCCTTGAACTCTATGGTTGATGAAATCTACCTTAATGTTCTTACATGATTGATCCTTGGAACTCTTGGCCATTAAAGTGGAATTGGTCTAGATATAGTTGGGGCTATGGGTCCCAAACAAACGACATTTTAATGCTAGTGTTTTAAAAAATAAGGGGTCCTGATCTGATCCCATGGGCGAGGCAAAGTCCAAACGTGTACCGGTATCATGAATGATCGGGTGTTGGCATTCACCAAATATAGCTAAATTGGTCTACGACTCATTTCCATGAGGGGCGGTCATATCGTCGTGATTTCCCCTTAGCGCATTGGCCAATCCTACATAGTGCTAGTAGAAGTGATTGTTCTACTTCTATACTTGCTTAATGTCCATCGTGAATGTTCTTGTAAACGGCCATTTGGGGTTGTCATATTATTGTGATGTCTCTAGTGTATCGGCCAATCCTACTTAGTGTTAGTAGAAGTGATTGCTCTACTTCTATATTGTTCAAAGTTCATCATGAATGTTCTTGAATTAACTTATTGAAAGCACTTGTTATCTCGTCATGAAAGTTCTTGATATATTCTCTCATCAATCTGTTCGTTCTTATCTTGTCTATTCTTATAGTTCTTGAATTTATCTTGTGCCATGATAGTTCTGGATTTTCTATACCTTGCATGACCTGCATGAGCATGTTAAATTATAATTGACTTAAAACTAGCTTGGAGCTTGAGATATTAAGTCCTACTGAGCGTTCGCTCACCCTGTATTTTTCAATATTTTCCAGGTAATGACCATAGCGATGACGAGACCACACAAGATGGGCAAGGGCAAGAGTGACGAGTACTCCGACATCTAGACGATCCATCTAGTCTGGCTAACTTGTGTCTTATGTTAAGTCTAGTCAAGTATCTCATTGTAATTTTCCTTTATTGAGTCTTTCTTTTTATTTGGGTCCAAGTTGTAATAAACTTATATTTGGAATGAAAAGTCTATTTTGTTCAATTACATCTTTGTAGATTTGTTTTTTAATTAGATTCCTATCCCGCCCCCTTTAAATACATACATGCATAAACATGTGAATCAAAGACAAGGGGGATGAAAGGATAGAAATACTAACCGTGATCGCCACCAAGGATTAACAACGCCGCAAGGATGAAGAAAGGAGAGGAACGGCGCCGTGTACCTTGGAAAGAAAACTTGATCGCACTTGAAACGGGGTGCGGGGAATTTGTGGATTCAAACCTCCTCTCCTTCCAGCCGGCTAGATGAAGAGGGCCTCACGTTGTATTCATGCTCTCCTGTAAAACAAAGATGAAACACAAAGGTAAAAACCGATTAGAACATGAAGTGTAGAAATCTGCCCAAAGTGATAAAATGGCATGAATAAAAGGGGGAGAACGCACCGGGGGGAGGTTTTTAACCCCTATGGAAAAGTGGAAAAGATAGGTGGGTGTGTTGTGCATGCGTGAGATTTGAAATCACGAGATTTGATTGAGAGAATAGAGAGAAAACGATGATGCAAAACGGAGAAAAACGCATGTGTAGCAGAAAGTGCAGAAAACTGTGATGATTTGTGATTTTGAGGAGAGGACAACTAAGAGTGTAGACCATGAAATCAAGCCCAGAAGGATGGAATTGAAAGCTAATACTTCCATCTCCAAGATGGGGTCGAAGTTCTGAGTTGGCAGTGCAGCATGGCTTCGCCCCACGTCCGGAAAGAGCCCCCCGTCGCGACTGCGAACTGGGCAGTTTTTTTAGAGTTTTACAAGAAAGCCTCATCTTCTTATCACGATTCTCGGAGATAGAGTCCAAGATAAATCGAGTTCTCTAGATCAAACTCGAGATAATACTAAGGACAAGAGATAGGAACAAACGGGGATCAATTCAGAGGAGGATTCTAGAAGATATGGCTCTTGGAAGGTAGCCCCGGAGCCTTATCTGCAGAGTTTTAGTTGAACTAGGATACTTAAATCCTGATCTTGTGACCCAGATCCCGAGAGATATTGTCAATGAAAATTTGATTCCTATGAACCAAATTCAAGATAATATAAAGGGCTAGAAGTAGGAAAAAACGGGGATCAATTTGGATAAGAATTGAAGAAGTTATGGACTCTTCAAGAGGGCCACGACGCACAGAAACGGAGCAGAGTCCAACACGAATTGGACTCTCAGGTGTGTGTAACGGTCTATCTTAGGACCGTCAGAGTTATGTAACGGAATAGGGTAGGTCCGTCACACTCTGGGGGTTGAACGGGGCGATTTCGGGCAAGTTCCTGTGTAACGCACCTATACTAGGCCGTCACATGTACTCTAACGGTCTAGGGTAGGACCGCCACATTCTGGGTGTTGAACAGGGTGTTTCGGGTAAGTTTCGGTGTGACGGTCTATCGTAGGACCGTCACACTGATGTAACGCACCTATGTAGAGCCGTCACATTGATGGAGGAAAAAAAATGAGCAGACTGCGCGTGACTTTAGAAATTGAAGCGTATCTCTCAAACGGTGCAGAACTAGCGAAAGTGGTAGAAGAAGAAATTGTAGATAACTGAGAGAGGAACAATTGTCATGAAGAAAGTAAGTTGAGAAAATGATCAGAAGAGGGAGAAAATGGGGCTGGAAGGGAGAGGAAAATTCTAGGACATATGTGAACAGCATAGCACGCCGGAAAAATACGAATAGCTCACAATCGGGGTAGAACTGGCCAACGGCGTAGAAGAAGAAGTTGTAGACCTTTGAAAGAGGAACAACTTTGGTGAAGACAACTTTTTGAATATAGAACAGGAAGAAGGTGAAAAAGGACCACTTTCAGGACTACGCAGTGAGAGAGAGCCGATTACTTGAGGGAAGTCGACCTAAATGGGCCGTAAGTCGACTTAGAAGTCAGAATTTGATAAGATAAGCTCCAAGGCTCTAAGAAATCATGATCTCCAAGACTCAAAGGATAGGGAATGGTAAAAATGGGCTCAAAATCTGTCCAAGGAAGCTTCAAAATAATGGCTAATTCGGGACATCAAAAATGATGAAGAAGAGAAATGACTCAACTTGCGGGCTAAAACGGGTGTCAACAGATATCCCTCCTTGATGTCTGCTTTGCAAGGGAACGAGCGAAAGTGAGCAGAGGTGAAATGCAAAGTAGATGGAGCGAAAGCAATAGCGACGTGAAATGGAGATGAAGCGGAGATGAAGCGGAGAAAACTGATAAGTGGGCATCAAGGCAAAAAGACACCCGTCACAACCAACAAGCGATAGAAATTCTCCCGAAAATGCCGAACTAACCACAAGGAATGATTGACAAGGATGAGACATGTCTGTAGAACTAAAGTAAAGGAAAGGGAACACGACCAGCCTCATTGGGGACACAATTCACGGACAATGAGTGGGTCGGAAGGAAACACAGCATAAGAGCTGGAAAAGGAAAAATAAAACCGAGATAAAATCCAGACAAGAATCACGCTGGCCAACCAGATCAAGCAGCTCTTAGATCATCATCGTTTTTGTTAAAGGGGAACATCATATCCCAGAACACACGGGCAACCAGCCGGTCCTTGAGAGGCTATAATAATGTAGCTACCATATAGTAATGCAATAATGAGCAGGGATAGAGAGCCATACCTGACTTACCTGCCAAGCGACACGGCATTCTTTTGGATTTTTGATTTCTGATTTTTTATGAATTTTCATCATAAGACATCCATATGACATGATATGATGTGAACATGAACGAATATGAACGAGCATAACATGAACATAACATAATAAGAGAAATATGAACGAAACATGGCACAACATAACATAACGAAGATGGATGAAACATAACAAACACACAAATGGCAAGCATACATGCGACTAAAGGCACGGTGGGACAAAAACACGCACGCGGTGGGACAGCACACGCGGTGGTATAAGGGCATGGTGGGACAAAGACACGTGGGATGACAATACCACGGAGGACAAAGACACGAGTGATGAATGACACGGTGGGACAAAAGACACGACCAACACGAGAGGACATAGACACATATGATAAGGACACATCTAGACAAAAGACATGGAGGACCATAGACATGATAAAGACAACAAACACATTTATTCAATCAAAGCCCTAGATCAGTTGAAGCAGAACCGCCAGGTTCAAAATCGTGAGACAATGCCTCTCATGGAAACATGGTTAAGCAAATAAGCGAAAGCTGAGAAGGCCATGAGCTTCAGAATAGATATTGAAGAGATGAGAATAGATCGAAGAATATGAGCAGTAGGCAGAGCGAAAGATAGATCAAGGAAAGCTTGAACCTGCAACCTGTAGCCTGCACACTTAGCAAATAGATTACGTATCTGTCCTCAAGATAAAAAAATAAAAGGAACAAAAGAGAAGTATTTTTGAATTTTTTGTAATTCTAATTTTTTTGCCATATTCAAAATTTGAGATTTTTGACATATTTGATTTTTTTTTGAAATTTTGACATATTTGATTTTTTTTGAAATTTTGACATATTTGATTTTTTTGGATTTTTGATAATATTTCATTTTTTTGAAAATTTGAAATATCAATCTGTAGCACCCAAAGACAAGCTTGAACTACTGGCAAGGGATCGCCGTCCCTCCCCTCTCATTAAAGACTTCCCTTAAGTAGGGCGTGCACGTGAGGGAGGCTTACCACAACCAACCGCCTCTAAAGACCGGTGTCCCTACTAAGGCCATACTTGGGATACAACCTAGCCTAAGAGGGAGGAACAGAAGAAAAATTGGAGACAAGTTTTATACAAGATGGGAGACATCAGGATTTGAATTCCTTCCAGGGCACTACCCCTCAAAGATATAGTCTGTTGCGTCGGGGCTTTGTGTCTTTGATTTTGAGACCCATATTTATCAGGCACGCATGCGACCGGGCTCATGACGTCCCGCGGGGAACTGTACTGCAACTCTTGCCATGCCTTTGATTCATAATATTCTTTTTGATTCATCATTGATTTTGAAAGCCCTTATTGGCTAGATATTACATGAAAGCCCACTTTCGAGGGTCAAGACTGTCCCTATTTGAGACCTCTCTCGTATTAGGGAGTGCCTAAGTTGGTCATCTCATCCATCAATCTCTTGCCCCTTGCACTTGGCCGAGTAAAGAAGAGAAAAAGGCCTTTGTGCATACCCATGGTATGACCAAAGCAGCAACGGTGTTGCTCAGAGGAATCGGCTATGGCTCGCCGTGAAGTGTGTGAAAAACCCATGCTCAAAGGCCACCCTCAACGATCAGAGAAAGAAACTAGACTCCCAGCGCGGAGTTATCACCGGCCTAAGAATGCTGCAGAAGCGAACTCATTTTGACACTTTTAAGCAAACTCTAAAAGTCACTCAAACCATGTGAGGAACCAACATTTATCTTAACAATGTGCAAAAGTAAATAAGTGATAATAATAGCATGTTCTTTGCACAAAATAAAGATACCTTGCAAATCCACAGAACGAAACTAGCATCCTGAAGCAATCGTGATCATCGAGCTTCGCGCAGCACGAGCTTCATATTCCTTGCTTGACAGGACGAAAGGGAGAGGATAGCAAAGGATCAAAGATTCCTCTACATGGAGGAGCGGCAGACACGACACTGGACGAAGAAGGATAAAAAGGAAGAGAGACGAGGGCTAGAACTCCCTCGTTAAGGCGTAGAGACCTTGATAACAAGGAACCAATTATAGATGAAACCAGATTAGCCGAGATCAAGGCGGGCTAAAGCCTCGAAAATAGCAAGAGAAAGGGCAATGACCCTGAAAGGGTGAGGATGAATGAGTAGAAAGATGAGAAGAAGAATCATCCGACGTGGTCGGAGAAGAGGGACGAGAATCATCCGACAGTGCCAGAGAATGAAAATGGGAGACACCCGACAAGGTCGGGGAATAAGAAGAACCCGGAGATACCGAAGGAGAAGAATCAGAGGAGGATATAGGCTGAGGCCGAGCATGGTGTGGAGATGGAAAGTTCGAAGGTTCCGGATGGGAAAAGGAAGAACGGGGATTCGCAAACCCGAGATGGGAGGAGAGAATCGTGGAGGGAGAGTTAGGAGAGGGTAGATACACCACCTAGGGGTGGGAACCGAGCAGAAGAAATGACGAGTGGAAGGAAGAAGAAGGAAGAGAAGTGGACCCCTGAGTGCACAACTGACGGCCCTTAAACTTACGCCGTCGCCTCTTCTTAGCTGAAATTGGCTTGAAATGGACCCGCTTGGCCCGGGCTTGAATCCTTGGGCACCTTGCCTTGCAATATCTTCTCAAATAGCGAGCCCACCTTGCAGACGGCCTTGCCCGACTATGAACATACAGCTTTTCTAGGGCAATTACCCCTAGACTCCTGGTGCTAGCAATATGCGGACATTCTTGAGCAAGTAACCCTTCAGAGTGATGAATATCACAAACCCACGGGGTTTTATCTCTCGGCACTAGAAGCATGAGATTCGGCAACTCCACTCGGAACTCAGCCTTGAAGCACAACTCCCTTGATAGAAGAGACGGGTGAAGCTGAGGGAGAGTAATACACGGCGTTGACATGGCCTGTTTTCTAATAAACCGAGGAAGATTACATAACAAGTGCAGAATATCCTTGGAAAGTGTAGAAGATACGGCCAATTGCCCCTTGAACATAGAATCCATAATCTGCTTGGCGGCCGTATGCGTTAGCAAAACACGGGTAGAGAACCCTACTTGGCCTGTCATCTGAACAGCAATAGAGCGAGGAGAAATAATAGCATCAACGGTGAACTCTCCGGCGAGCAAGGAGATTGCCACTAGCCTCGCTCGGGAAGAAACTGGCATCAACTCAAGGGAACTCTTCTTAGCAACTCTCATCTTTGAAAGTAGAGGCGCATCATCCCCAAAATAACCAGGGACGAGGACACGAACCGGCATCCGACAGATAAAATCTTGAATCTTGAAATGCACGGCCGGCACTGAATCATCCTGACTTGGCTTATTGTCTCCCTGGGGATTAGACCCGAGGGGCACCAAAGGAAGCGCACACCCGCTCCGTGGGGTGGAAGTGGTTGGAGAAGTAAAGGGAATATGTTTGGGTGGAACACGTGAAGGTTTGGAAGGCATGGAGGCTCCAACGGGAGTGGTTATGGAAAGTGAAGGCGCAGGCGATGTGGCGATGATAGGCTCGGGTGGCGACAAAGGCGAAGGTGAAAGCGTGGCTAAGGGTAAAGGTAAAGGCAAATGTGTGGCTTGCTCAGGCTCGGGCAAAGGTGATGGCGGAGATGGAGGCAAGGGTGGAGATGGAGGTGGTGATGGAAGCACTGGTGGTGGAGACGGAGATGATGGTGATGGCAATGGAGACGGTGAGGATAGTGATGAAGGCGATGGGGGTAGTGGACATGGAGGTGGAGAGGGTGAAGAGGGTGGTTGTGGTGTCCACCGTCGACGTGTCGACACAACGCGTCGAGCGGTGTTAGGGATAGATTTAGTGGTAGTGGCGGCGGGAGAAGAAGGGGAGGCACTAGCATGAGCAGAGGCTTGGGTTTGTGACGGCGATGGAGCCGGGGTAGGAGATGGCGAAAGTAACGGAGTAGGTGACGGAGCGAGTGCAGCCCTAGATGAGGAATCACAAGGGTGCCCCTGGCCTTGAAGTAACGGAGACGGCTGCCCCGGCGGCACTTCTTGCTGCTGTTGTTGGCTGCGAAGATGTAAAATGACTTGGTGAATAGCGGCCCAATCAATCCTTTTCTTAGCTTCCAGATCATAAACATAATCCTGGAACTCGGGGCAATCCTCAACCAAATGCTCCTGCTGACGGTGGAAATAACAGAACTGGAGCATATCCCCGACCGCGGGTCGGCAAGGCACAGCCGGAGAGAGCGGCATCGCGTGAGTGGCCATCAAAGCCCAAAATATATCGGTGAAACACTCTGGCAATGGAAGGTGAGGAGCCTGCTTTGGGCAAGGTGGATGTCGATGGATATGTAATGGTGGAGAAGGTTGTGGAGACGGAAGTGGAGGTTGCGTAGGCAGGATTGCGTGGCTAGTGGTGGAGGGCTTCGATGATGGCATGTGTGGAATAGGATGAGGGGGTATGTAGACGGCATCTACCTGCTCGGGATGTGGTGTTCCCTTGACCGGAAGTGGAGATGGAGATGGGTATGTGGATGCGGGAGGCTGACTCATGTAAGGTTGATATGCGGAGGCGTATGGGTACGTAGAGGCGGGAGGTTGGCTCGTGGAGGGATATGTGGCGGAAGGCTGACTCATGGTGGGCCGACTCATGGGAGCGTAGGGTTGGCACGTGGAGGGTGAAGGTTGATATGTGGAGGTGGAAGGTGGAGACTCGGGGTCAAGGGAATCTTAGATTTGTTGGCGAATGAAGCGGGCTCGGCTGTATAATTGTTGCCAGGAGGTGATGTCGTTGAGGGCTAAGATGAACCGATACTCGGGCACAGCATTGGATATCAGCATCTTGATTTGCTCTCCCTTCGGTATGTGTCCCGGGACCTGCGCGGCAAGGCGACGCCAACGATCCGCAAAGGTAGAAAACTCTTCTTCGGGCTTCATCATCTCATGGGCCAGATCTATAATAGAATACTGGGGCCCAACCTGGTCTTGAAACTGATGTATAAATTCCTCCTGTACAACTTGAAAATTCACAACTTGCTCTTGCGGAAGAGAGAAGAACCAATCCCGAGCCGGGCCTTCCAATGACAGACCAAGCAGATAAGCCATCAAGTGTTGGTCATGTCGAAATTGGGCCGACTCATAAACAAACTCCTTCAAGTGCACATACGGGTCACCGACTCCACTATAACGGTGATATGTGGGAATTTGTGATGGAGACGGGAGCCGAAGACCTTGGAAAGCGAACGAAACACTTAAAGAGTATTTGGGATCGATCTGACGTTGAAGCTCATCAAGCCGGCGTTGGGTTTGAGCAATCATCTCCTGGGTAGGGAGAGATCGAGAAGAATATGGGCCAGCTTGAGCAAGAGGTTGTGAATTAGGACCAAGAGCATGGTATTGGGCCGGATAAGAGGATCCGGGCTGAGAAGAAAAAGGGCCCATTCTGGGAATGGAAGGGTGAGCGGGCCTGGAAGAGATGTTGGAACATGGGTTGAATGGGCCAGCAGTAACATGGGCAGAATAATGAGGCCCATTAAGAGAATAATGCCCATTAGCAATTGGGCCAGCAATATATGAAGGAGAAGGAGGAGGCCCATGATTAGAAGATGGCCCATTATGAGAAGAAGGCCCATGAAGATGAGATGCAATAAGACGTTGGGCCTGGGCCGGATCCATCTGGTGAACAAGGCTTGAAAGTTGGGCCATGAGATTAGCCTGTTCCTTGGATGGATCAGAAGGACCACGGGAAGATGGGCCCGCGTGGGAAGAGGATTCCATGCGGGAATAAGAAGAAGATTGAGGAAAAGAATGATACAAGGGGTTGGAATGATGCTCCATGAGGGAAAATGGAGACTTAATACAAGGAGATCAAGGACAATACAAATGGGGAAGCAAGGGCTTAATGGGCTTGAGAACAAGGGGGACTGACCCACTAATGTAAAGACGAATGTATAATAGACCACGGGAGAATGGACTGGACAATGAACCAACAAAATGGACTAACTTAAGTGGGCCTAATAACTACAAAACATGTGGATGCAGCACAAAACACCACTAATGGGCTTGGACAAGCCCAAACAACATAAACAATGCAATGTGAAAGTTTTCACCCAAGTCAAACAAGTTGATATGATGGGAAATATTTTAGGGATTTTAATAGACCTTTTAATGATTTGAATTAGGAGAAATTCCCTTAAGATAGGAATCCTATGGGAATAAGGTCCAAACTTTGTGTTGACTAAGGTTAACTCCCTCACACGTATGCAAATGCAAGCCTAAGGTGTGGAAAGGTACAACCGGCCCGGCGTCCGTGTGGGAATCCACGGCTCACGGGGACTTATGGAGGTCCCGGATAAGATCACCTAGTCGACTCCAAGGAATATGGAGGCGAGAGGATCACTTACCAAGGTAGGAAATGTAACTATGATGTGCAATATATGGCCATATGAGCACCGGAGTGCATGTAAATTCTAGTTTAAAACTAGAAAATCAAGACTAGATTAAACTATGCAAACATGATCCAACTAAGCCAAATAGTATATGGATGGAAAGACAATACAAAGGTCGGTACAACGAGCCCAAGAACAGATCAATCTAACCCCGGGAGGTCAATCAAATCACTGAGCAAAGATGCCCCCGTGAACCTATGCACAGACCACATGCAGATTTTATAGACAAAATGCTAAAATGATGATAATTTTTAACTAAGCAAATGAGACCCAAATGATGCAAATAAGCTATGGATGGAAAGACAATACAAAGGACTATCCAATGGAACAAAAATCACTGCAATCAGACACCGAGAAGGCAGTCAAATCACTGAGTAAAGATGTACCTGTGAACCTGTCCCTGAGCCTGCCTGCAGAACTTATGCACAAAACTCAAAAAGTTGGATAATATTAGAATATGTAAATGTTAACCAAATGATTCAAATGATATATGTATGGAAAGACAATACAAAGGGCTATCCAACACAACAAGAATCAGCTCAATCGGACTACGGGATCAAAAGTTATGCCCCGACGAACACGGCCCTGTGAGCATGCGTGCAAGACTGCCAGAAGCTGTAACGGTCTACCAAATGACCGTTATATTACAGTGACGGTCTACCATAAGACCGTCACATAACCAGAGCCCGTAAAACACCAAAAATAGTGGGAGGATGGAGGAAATATCACCTAAATATGAACATGCACCCACCCAACTAACAAAAGAGCATGAAAACAAGCGTGATGGGCATTGGTGTCCCACCGTGATCGCCAAAAAACTGTTGATTTATTTTTTAATTAGATTCCTATCCCACCCCCTTTAAATACATACATGCATAAACATGTGAATCAAAGACAAGGGGGATGAAAGGATAGAAATACTAACCGTGATCGCCACCAAGGATTAACAACGCCGCAAGGATGAAGAAAGGAGAGGAACAGTGCCGTGTACCTTGGAAAGAAAACTTGATCGCGCTTGAAACGGGGTGCGGGGAATTTGTGGATTCAAACCTCCTCTCCTTCCAGCCGGCTAGATGAAGAGGGCCTCACGTTGTATTCATGCTCTCCTGTAAAACAAAGATGAAACACAAAGGTAAAAACCGATTAGAACATGAAGTGTAGAAATCTGCCCAAAGTGATAAAATAGCATGAATAAAAGGGGGAGAACGCACCGGGGGGAGGTTTTTAACCCCTGTGGAAGGGTGGAAAAGATAGGTGGGTGTGTTGTGCATGCGTGAGATTTGAAATCACGAGATTTGATTGAGAGAATAGAGAGAAAACGATGATGCAAAACGGAAAAAAACGCATGTGTAGCAGAAAGTGCAGAAAACTGTGATGATTTGTGATTTTGAGGAGAGGACAACTAAGAGTGTAGACCATGAAATCAAGCCCAGAAGGATGGAATTGAAAGCTAATACTTCCCTCTCCAAGATGGGGTTGAAGTTCTGAGTTGGTAGTGCAGCATGGCTTCGCCCCACGTCCGGAAAGAGCCCCCCGTCGCGACTGCGAACTGGGTAGTTTTTTTAGAGTTTTGCAAGAAAGCCTCATCTTCTTATCACGATTCCCGGAGATGGAGTCCAAGATAAATTGAGTTCTCTAGATCAAACTCGAGATAATACTAAGGACAAGAGATAGGAACAAACGGGGATCAATTCGGAGGAGGATTCTAGAAGATATGGCTCTTGGAAGGTAGCCCCGGAGCCTTATCTGCAGAGTTTTAGTTGAACTAGGATACTTAAATCCTGATCTTGTGACCCAGATCCCGAGAGATATTGTCAATGAAAATTTGATTCCTATGAACCAAATTCAAGAGAATATAAAGGGCTAGAAGTAGGAAAAAACGGGGATCAATTTGGATAAGCATTAAAGAAGTTATGGACTCTTCAAGAGGGCCGCGACGCACAGAAACGGAGCAGAGTCCAACATGAATTGGACTCTCAGGTGTGTGTAACGGTCTATCTTAGGACCGTCAGAGTTATGTAATGGAATAGGGTAGGTCCGTCACACTCTGGGGGTTGAACGGGGCGATTTCGGGCAAGTTCCTGTGTAACGCACCTATACTAGGCCGTCACATGGACTCTAACGGTCTAGGGTAGGACCGCCACATTCTGGGTGTTGAACAGGGTGTTTCGGGTAAGTTTCGGTGTGACGGTCTATCGTAGGACCGTCACACTGATGTAACGCACCTATGTAGAGCCGTCACATTGATGGAGGAAAAAAAAATGAGCAGACTGCGCACGACTTTAGAAATTGAAGCGTATCTCTCAAACGTGGCAGAACTAGCGAAAGTAGTAGAAGAAGAAATTGTAGATAACTGAGAGAGGAAACAGTTTCATGAAGAAAGCAAGTTGAGAAAATGATCAAAAGAGGGAGAAAATGGGGCTGGAAGAGAGAGGAAAATTCTGGGACATAGGTGAACAACACAGCACGCCGGAAAAATGCGAATAGCTCACAATCGGGGTAGAACTGGCCAACGGCGTAGAAGAATAAGTTTTAGATCTTTGAAAGTGGAACAACTTTAGTGAAGATAACTTTTTGAATATAGGACAGGAAGAGGGTGAAAAAGGACCACTTTCAGGACTACGCAGTGAGAGAGAGCCGATTACTTGAGGGAAGCCGACCTAAATGGGCCGTAAGTCGACTTAGAAGCCAGAATTTGATAAGATAAGCTCCAGGGCTCTAAGAAATCATGATCTCCAAGACTCAAAGGATAGGGAATGGTAAAAATGGGCTCAAAATCTATCTAAGGAAGCTCCAAAACAATGGCTAATTCGGGACATCAAAAATGATGAAGAAGAGAAATGACTCAACTTGCGGGCTAAAACGGGTGTCAACAATCTTGTCTTATGGTTATGCTCTGATTGACTCGACTGTCTAACTACCACATTCCGAGCAAACGAACACGTTCCGCTGCTATCGGTTTGGGGCATGACAGTAAAAGCCATCCTTTTTGCTATGCAACCGTTTGCTTCCATTGACGGGCTGTTTTACTTGAATTTTCAGCCACCTATTGTATCATATGCTAGAATCTTTTATCTCCGTCATGTAGTGTTTTCCATAGTCAACATTCATTGCATTCTTATTGCATGACTGCATGTTCTGAAAGCCCTTTTGACATACTATTCTTGACATTATAAACCCTATTGCTATGATCTTCATTGCATTTTTACGACACGACTGCATATTCTGAAATTCCTTTTAGCATATCTTTTGTTACCATTCTGAACTCTTTGTGCTATAAGACCAATTATGGACCATAGAGACACTGCTGCCATAGAAGGGCTCGGAGCCAAACCGTAGAAATGCCCCTGTGGGGAGGCTCAATATATTTATGACCCCGAGGGCACGGGGGTGAAATCCTGGTGGTGGACAAGTTCCACTGGTTAAGGTGGGGAAGATTTTCCTCTGCTTTTAGGCAGTTAAGCAAGACCTCATCGCCATTGCCTAGGTGATTTGGTATTCGTATATGACCTTCTAGTGGTGGTTTGGGCAATGTATCGCGGTCTTCTATTCAGCTCATAACATCCGATAAATTTTGATCAGATTATGCCATTTGACTATGTTATATGTTATTTGGCATTTGTATTCGTTCTGTTAGATCTGAGCTGTCCTCTGAACCTATCATGGAAGATCTGAATCTTGTTCCTTTACGCATACATATTCCATTTAAGTTCTGAATAATGTTTTCAATTATGACTTATGTTTCCTTCAGACTGCACATAGATACATGTTGCCTCCTTGAAACTACTGGTTTCACTAAGACTTGGCATATAGATCATGTTCAGAATTTTTGCTATGCATTTTCACTACATGACTGGGTATCGCCTAGTGCACTGTTACATACCCTATCCATAGTTGTATACCAATCGGCGTTGCCCTCGTGATGTGTTTTCAGTGTTTTGAAACATGTATTTTATCTCTGAAACCATGTGTTCATTTTCTGCAATTTGGTAAGCCTTAGGGATTTGTACCGGTTCAAAGATGGTCAAGTATGTTATGCTTGTGTAAGAGGTACGTTTGAGTTTCTGAATGTTGCTAAGTCTATTCGTAGACTTACACTTGATAACTTTTCAGGCGAGTCTGCGGGTGAGGATGAGGACTTTGAGCCAAGTGAGTCCGAGCCGGAGGCCCGTGCGTGACCGTTGTTAGCTTTCTTTTCTGTCATTTGAGGAAGCCTGAGAAAGACTATAAGAGGCTTGAATTTATGAACTCTGGTTGCTTATTGTAACAACAAGTTGGAACTTAATTCCTGTTGGACTATTGTGATGTTGGTATTTGGTATTTAGATGATGTATTAAACTTCTTTCCGCTGCAAAGTTTGCTCTTTACTCATGTAAACCTCATCCCGTCTCCATTCTGTTGGGTGGTTCCCACTGTGGCGTTGCCTCCTATATTCGATGAGAGTGATATACTGGACCGAGTATAGGGTGGGGCGCTACAGCAAGTTTTATCTCAAGCCACAGAAATCTAAAGGAACAAGAACCAACCAAGGTTGAAAGAAACTCAAGGTACAAAGGCACAGGCATGCACAGAAACCAAGAAAAGGTTAGTAAAAGAAAGGAAAATCAATTGTAGCAGAATTCTATTAAGACCTACAAGGTCAAGAAGGCTACGTTGACCCTCCGTCACAGTGGCATCGACCTCACTCAAGTTCAAATGAAAAAAAGCTCATACGGGAAGTTTCTTCAGGACAGGTCGACCTTACCTCATCAGTAGGTCGACCTCAGTCATCTTCCAGAACTCGTTGTACGGGCAGTTTCTTCAAGACAGGTCAAACTTACCTCATCAGCAGGTCGACCTTAGGTGTCTTCTAGAACCCGTTATACGGGCAGTTTCTTCAGGAGAGGTCAACCTTACCTCATCAGTAGGTCCACCTCAGGCGTCTCCCAGAAACCGTTGTAAACACCGTTCTCCAAGGCTGCATCGACCTCACCTTTACAGGATGTCGACCTCATGCTATTCCCGGGAGCTCTTCTGCCTATTTCTGTCAAACACGCCAGTTCTTCTAGTAGCCAAAAATAGCAACCGCAAACCTCAAAAAATATAATTTTTGAGGTCTGGAAAAGGCTCCTTGGTCAGTGGACTGTCCTCTTCATCATGAGGCTATAGTACAACCTTTTTGGGAGAAACCTTTTGGGAGCTACCAGATTAAGGAAAGGTCAGTTCTTCCTGTACTATACTTTTTACAATCAACCAATGGGATTTCAGTCCAAGGAAGGTACCAAGGACAAGAGGACTGTACCCCTCTATCCTGGGCCAATGAGAAAGAAGATCTAGCAGATCTCCAAGTCCAAGTAGCATCATTTCCTTTCCTACAATTCAAATGGAGGATCTTGGAGGGATATTTTTGTGCCCTTGCTGGAGCAATCAGATTACAGAAATAAGAATTGTTGAAAAGAAGAAATATCCTATTTACTTCTGGGCCAATCAGATTCATGTCTGGTTATTTTCCTTGTTATCCTGCTATCAGATATTAGGGACCAATCAAAAAGGAGGTCAGTGGTCAAACAAATCTTTTGTATTCCAGCCAATTGTAATGAAAAAACTTGGAGGGAAATTCCACTACCCAGCTCTCTATATATACATGAAGCTTCTGCATCAAGAAGCTGCTACTGCCTTGAAGAGAAAAGCCCACATCTCCCTTGAGCCTTCAACAGAAAATCTGTGAGAAAAAAAAGAAAGGAGTGTGGAGAGCAGCCCAACCCTGGTTCGATCCAAACCAGTGCTGAAAAAGGGAGAAGAAGTTGAAAGGAGTGCATCCCCTCCTTGCAGCCGGTCTGAGCCTGATAGAGCTTCAAGACTTCGATCTGAAGCCACCGTAGCCTTGTCCTTGTGATTGAGTTTCTATTTTCATTTGTATCTTCTCAATCTGTAAACCGTGTTTGTTTTGGGGAGTTGTCCCTGGGTTTTTTCTACACTTGCAGCTTGTTTTTTCTTTGTTGTGTGTGTGTGTGTGTGTGTGTGTGTGTGTGTGTGTGTGTGTGTGTGTGTGTGTGTGTGTGTGTGTGTGTGTGTGTGTGTGTGTGTGTGTGTGTGTATGTGTGTGTGTGTGTTTGTTGAGGACTTCATCCTCGTATGGTAAAGCCTCATCAATTTGGTGAGGGGTCGACGTAGGTTGCGGGTCTGCAACCGAACCACCTTACAAACATCGGGTGCAATGGGTGTACTCTTGTGCGATTGATCCATCCCCTCTATCCCTATTCACAGATGTTTGCATGTTTCAGATCTTCACGGTTTGTGCTGTACTTGTGAACTCTAAGTATATACTCTAGCCAGCTTCAGACTAGCTCATACCGTTGTACTGATTCACGTATTCACTGGGAGTGTAAGGAGCAGCAGTTCAGTGTAACTGCTAAACTCACAAAAAGGGTGCGTCGACCTCACAGTGGTGCTGCGTCGACCTCAGCCCTCCCAACAACATTCTCTTGCTCCTCTTGCATTGTGTTGTATTCTCTTGGCTGAGCTGTATCTGTTGGAACCGCTATCCTTATTAAAGCGTGTGTCTTTTACACATCTATCTATAGATTGGTTTTCAACTGGTTTAGATTTTAATTGGGCCAAAGTTTTTGGAAGGATCTATTCAACCACCCCTTCTAGATCTGGTTGCACCCTAGGGGACCTAACACATTCTATACTTGCTCTCCTTTTTATTACCTTGACTTACTTGATCACCAAATGCTTGCATCTTATATCATCCTATTCATATTCTATGATTTATTATATTTCATTGGCATTAGCAAATTTACATGATCAACCTGTTAATCACGTAAAGATCCCTGGCAATAGAGATATAAATCCTACTATGCTTCTTGCTCACCTAATTTTTTCTAACATTTTGCAGGTAGTATGGAAGTTGAAATGCACACCATTGTGGAAGGGGAAGAGTGACCGAGTGATGTTATATTAGAAGACACGAGTCTTTTCCAATGAATTAAGTCTAGCTTGTAGTTAAGAATCTTATACTTTGTGTCTTTTCTTTTAAATCTTAAAAGTGTACTATTTAGTCATCTCGAATTGTAATAACGAGTGTATTATTAATAAATAATATTTTGTCAAATTAGGTTTTACCAAGTTACTTCCTGGTGGTAGTTGACCCTCCAATGCTCTGCTTGACTCAACTGTTCGCTGCCACGTTCCGAGCAGTTTCCGCTGCTACTGATTCGGGGCGTGACATCTACCCACTTGTCAATCATAATGTTTAAAGTCTTGGAATTACTGGGTAGTGTATCTGCAAATGTGACTCCCATGAGTACACAAATGGGCAATGTTGAAGAAATGGCAAATGAGCTCCAACAGGCCATGATAGAAAAAATGGGCTTAATGGAAGGAAGACTGAATGAGCACCACCAAAGCATGCTCAATAGGATGGGAACCTTAGAAGATACAGTCACTGAGCTTCATCAAAGATAGGTTATTAAATTTAATTATGAGAGGCTTACCTCTTTAGTAGCAGAAAAAGTCATCTGGAACTCTGAGTCCGTACCTATCTCACAGCCAATTGCGAGAACCAAGACAATCTGCCACAAGACTCCAAGAAAAAAAAAATCCAAGGACATCCTCTATTGTAAATCCGTCAACAGTTGTGGATGAACATCTTTTAGCACCTGTCTCTCCTGTCCAACAACACAACATTTAAAGACTAGTTAGGGCTGAAGTTAGAGACAAGGGAACTACAGAGTGGGTGGAAGCAGATGAGTGGGCAGCTATAAAGCAAAATTGGTTCTATTCCTTACACAAGGAACGGAAGGGAAAAAAGAAATCTACTATTGGGAAAAAGAAGATAATGAAAGGTACAATAGTAGAAATCTTGTGCTAGACAAAAGAAGTGTTGGGTTTCTTGGTGTAACCATAATCAAGAGGGGGGGTGAATTGATTACGCCCATTTTAAAAATCATAACTAGATGAAGCTCTGGTTTCAGCTTACAGCGGTTTCAACACAGCGCTTAGAAACAATCGAGCAAAACTTAGATACACTAAGTATCAGAGTGATCATGGTAAGGAGCTGGCAGGCTTGATGAAACAATCTGAAACTTTGGGTGACGGAAGGATCTACTGCACTATTGAGCAGAGATATATCGAACACATGAGTGAGTGTGTGTGAGAAATGTGTGTAGTAGTGTACTCAAATTGGTGTGTGTGAAAGTGCTAACTTGAACCTGTGAATGGAGATAGAAGAGATGGACAAATGCACATGCATTCAGATATGAAGATAGGATTTTTAAGGTGGTTCAGGACCACAGTCTAGTTCCCTCTTTTCTTCACAAAGCTCAGGGCGTCTAATGTTGAGGACTGTAGCTCGAATAAGGTTCAGAGCCTCTTACCAGGTTTTTCCTGTGCCACTTGTTCTTCAAGGAGATAGGTCCATGTTTATAGAAGAAAGACGTCGAGAGTCCCCTTTTTCTCAGATCTGTTTTGTGATTGGTTCTACTCAAGACTATTTTTTGATTGGTTCTTGATAAAAAATGATAAACCATGGAAAGTGTCCTTTTTCCAGATCTATTTTCTGACAGATCCTTTTCACAAAAAGTAATATGACTGGCTCAAGATAAAAAGGAAGGATCTTTATGCTAGGACCTTTTCAGACCTCGAGCCACGTGTCCTGAAGGCGTGTGCCATTGACTTGGAGTAAGTAAACGTGTGACTACTTGAAGACTCACATCTTTGTACGGAAGAGCTCAGGGCAGTCAACTGAGTATGCATATCCATCGACTGTGCTTCATTTTTGTCGACGCACCTAGTGGGGTGTGTCGACGCACTTCACTTGCTACGTTGGCTGCTGCATGCTGGACTGCGAGCCAGACCTGTATGTGTCGACACACCCTGCTGTGTATGTTGACATACTCTTGTAATATGTTCCTAAAGCTGCTGGCTACTAGCTGTTGCTTGCGCTGCTGTTACTGTTGGCTTCTGGCTGTTGCTAATGCATGCTGGATCACCAATTAGGTTGACCTACCATGAATGTTAGGTCGACAAAATCTGACCACTGATAGAGCAATTTGATCTGGAGAACCAAAGTAGGTTGACACACTTATGATGTGTGTCGACACACTCTGACTGCTTAACTCCTATTGCTCCTAAAACTGCTCATGGAATCAGTCTTGTGTTGACACACTGAGAGAATGTTATCGACGCAACTGAAGAACGTTGACCATATAACTGGTGCTGGATTTGAAGGTGTGTTGTTGCACTGAAAGGCTTGTGCCGACACACTTAGTTGTCTAAGGAGGCTTCAGCCCAAATGGCCCATGGACTTGCTCTGACAGGTCGACCCAGTGTTGAAGTAGGTCGACACACTTTGTTGACCGTGGTTGCTATTCTACTTCTTGTAGCTATGTAGGTTGACTTATTTGAGCAGTAGGTCAACTTACTAAACACTCTGACTTCTCAAAGATCTGGCCATGCCCTTACTTCTTGTAGCTATGTAGGTTGACTTATTTGAAAGCCCCTTGCACCTTGAGTTTCTTTCATCCTATGTTGTCAGAAGAATGGCATCTGGAGCTTCAGTTGACTTATCTCATTTCACCCAGTTGCCTCAACCATCTGTGGTTGTTTGAGTCCAGCTGCTTCCAAATTCCTGTCCAACTTCAAGATCCCTTGATCTGTCAGTATCACCTCCCCAATCTGCCTTAACATTGGATTCCCACTACCATATGCTGCCTTGTTATGACATTCTTCAGTTGTCGACACACCTTCCATATGTGTCGACACACCTTTTCATTTTCTATTAGCACTTTTCCACATCTGTCAACTTTTAAAATACTCATTGGCTTACATCATGAGGGGAATTAAAGTAATCATCATCAAAATGTTATGAATATTAAAGTTTCAAGATGAATAAGCATTTCACATGATTCAAGAGTTTAAACATGAGATTCCATGCAATGAAATCTTTACTCTTAAGAAAAACTCATGAAGAGCATAGTAGCATGAAAAACACCATACACAGTGAATCATAGTTGGATCATTATCAGTACACAATAATGAATCAATCATAGTTGGACATCATCAAAATCACACAAGGACTACATATGTGCAACAATCTCCCCCTTTTTGATGATGGCAACTGTGAGTCATGATGGCAACGAAGTTCAACAACGAGCAACTGTGAGCCATTCCCCTTGTTGCAAGCTCTTTCCCCTTGACTCAATTCTCTTCTGAATAACCTCTTTCCCCCTTTGACACATAATCTCAAGTGATGACTCATAATCTCTCCCCCTTTGACATCATCAAAATAGAAGAATGTATGGATCATTCAGGAAGGTGAGGAGCAAAGTAAGCATGAGACATTTTAGAGTAGGGGTAAACTAGTGAGAACCGGTTGAGGACAACAAAGTGCAGTAGAAATTGGTGGAAAGTAGTGTGAACCTATGAGCATGATAGCTTGTGGCAAGGATGAAGAATCAGATTGAATCCAGACATAGGCATGAATAGGCTTTGTAGATTTAGAGACATATGTAGCAATAATCAAGCAGTCAGATAGCCATTCATTCATTCAACACTCATGTTAATAGAAAGAACTAAGGCTCCCTCTTTGACATCATCAAAACACACACTCTAGACCCAGACACAATGTCACTGAGGTGGCTGAGGTGTAATATTCATGAGTGCTGGAGTAGGAACATAGACATGCAATGGAGATGATGTTTGAGCGGCTGATTAAGAGGGTTGATACTAAGTGGTATCCAAGTGTTGATGCAAGTATCAGGTGTTGAGGGGACTGAATAGCAGAAGAAGTAGAATGCAGAAAAATCATGAGGCATCTAACAAAGTTCGCATACCAGGGTTTTCATTTCTGAAAATATAACATTCTCCTTTTAGAGCCAAGTAATTCAAGACCATTATTTGCATTAATGGTTCAAAGTTCAAGAGCCCAAAATCTAAATGTAAAAACCTTGAAAATATGTTCTTGTATATTTAATACAGCTAAAATAGATCTTTTAAGACCAAAGTCCTTGCCCCCATTCCTTTTCATCTTACTTAATGATTCCAAGAGACAGTTAGAAGGACTTTTATTTAGTATTGAAGCTAAACATTTTAAGGTGCATAATTTTTTTCAAGGTCAGCCTTGTGAAATTCATTTTCTCTTTCATAGATTTTTCATCTTGTTCATTTTTCAGGGACAGTTAGGTTCAGTTTACTTCTCTGACATTAGGAGACGCATTGATCAGATGCCAGACTCCTTAGTTACTCAGAGTTTTACTGACCATCCTATCTCAATCATGAACAGAGGTGGCTTGTCACATCATGACACAGTCCACGTCACTTCTTGGGTGAAGGGACATGGTTTCTCAATGAATTTCAGCCATTGCTCTACCTTTTTTTTTTCTCAAGCATCTTTAAACAAGGTTAACTAGACCTTTACTTTATGACGCAGTTCTCATCACTTCTTTGATGAAGGGTCTATGTTTTCTCAGTTAGTCATAGTCATTGCTCTGTAGATTCAGTTTCCATTTTTTCTAGGCCTTTTCCCTTTAGATTCATCAAGCCATTTTCAATGTTTAAAAGCAATACTCAGTGTAAAGCTCTTTAACCAAGGTGGCCTCAATACTTTAAATTTTTAGATTTCAAGAAGAGGTGAGGTCACAGTTCTTTAAGTCTATTTTAAGTCTATTCCATACACTGAGATAATCATTTTAAAGACCCTTAAACCCAGATTTAAGATTTATATACTCTAAACCATCAATTTATTTAGAGTTGGTCTTAAATATCAACAAGGAGCTCTAAGAGGAGAATATTGAATTTAAGCTCCCCCTGAGTATATAAACTCAGTCAGATTTAAGCAGGAATACTCCACCTCAAGAAATGATTTTCAATGAGTGCAATTCAAAAGAATGGGAGGAAATACACAGATACAAAATGATGTAGCAGGATATCAAGTGTTGTGTTTGACAATGGGAATGTAGACAGAGTAGACAACAAGTTAGGTCGACACATGCAACAATGTGAGTCGACCTGTTCTTCGAACAGAGTACCAGATGGAAATTAAAGATAAGCTTTCAGCAGGCTAGGTTGACCTAGAGTATGCCGTGGGTCGACTTGTTCTTCAAACAGAATACTAAACAGTCAGACAGAAGTAGCTTTTCACAAGGCTAGGTCGACACATAATGGTCAGTAGGTCGACCTATTCTACAAGTAGGATGATTTTCAAGAACTCTTCAAATTCAGATGACCGCAGTATTGACAAGATTTCAATTTCATTCATCAATTTTTTTAAAATATAGGTCATGGCAGAACTTTCATTTAGCAACATAGCAATTGAATCTTTATTTACATATCAAGAAAGCAAATTCAAATGTGCTTTCAATTTTATTTTAAACTGAAACTCCTCCTTAATTGAACCATTTTATTCAAGAAGCACAGAGAGGAGGCACATAATTCCAAAAGGGAACAATTTTGTCAAACAAATCAAACTCCCCCTAACTATTTCATCAGATGAACTCATGTGTCTTCAGTACACATTCTGCAGTACAACTAGACTAACTCAACCCAGCTCCCTCTCAATTAATACACATGAAAACTAGGACACACTGACAACGGAACAAGTGTCCACATGATTGATGAATTAGATTCCAATGCAGCCAAGATAGACATCATCAATAGCAGTTCTTAACAATGATAAACCAAAGGCTCATATGGAAACTAAGAGTGAGATAATATTGGGTGGAACCACAAGTCTTGCAAATCATTAGCAATAAACTCATCATTAGATTAATTCTATCAACATAACAAATTCTTCATGAACCAAACATTTGAAAATTTTGATGTCTGGTACGGGGGAGTATAGACTCACGCATGGTGATAGTTTTCAGCTAGACCTAATCCAACCTTTGACAAATTACCATTTTATATACCAGAAAATCATGACATGTGAATGCAGATGTAGCATCATGAGAATTTGAAAGTATGTAAGGACCAAGGTATGCATTGAAAACAATATGAGAAGGAAGACAATTCAGATGTGAAGGAAATCAATTTAGATCAAGTATAATCTATCACACCCAATACATTTCTAGTACTAGGCAGAGAACTTGATCCGAAGATCTAACTGATGCATGGTGATAATTTTCAGACAAACCTACTCTGTCCTTCCATATATCACCATTATATATACCAGTTATTCAGATAGTTTCAAGATGAAGTTCATTTAATTAGAGATCGATCAAATAACCCAGTCAGATCTTTAAATTCAACCGCAGGAGGGTTTCCAATAGTTTAGAACAGAAATTTTAGTTTGAGCAAAACTTAGGAAGAATTAACTATAGCAATTCAAAGAGAACTTAACATGTAATATTAGCATGAATTAAAATTTTATTTCCGAACATGTGCCTTGAGCAGCCGTTTCTTACCGTCCTTTATTTAGTCTCAAGGCATTCCTGTAACACAAGTTCTCATTTGAATATTTTAGGTACCCAAGCCTTCTTGGGTCCTTGGGAGTTAGTGGCACTTTCTAACAGATGTTTTCCATCTTTCAGCAGCAATCAAGTCATATCATCATTCTTCATCCAGAAACAGTTATATATGATATGCCCAAACTCACCACAATAATGACAGCATGCATGCTGACTCATTTTTTTTATGTGCACAGAAATAGTGAATTTATGTGTGTGGGGGGGGGGGGGTTTAACATTTCTAGTATGAGAATTATTTTTCCTCTTTATTAACCAACAGTTTGCTACAACATGACCCTGTTTCCCACAATGACAACCGTAACAAGACTGGGTTTTCTTGGTTGGTCCTTTATTGCGATGGAAAATAGTTTTTTTTTGTTTTTTGATCAAAGCAACTAGTGAGAGAAAGGGAGAGTGCACCCCTTTCCAGAGGAAAGGAATGTTCCCACTCCACCTTTCATGCCACTAGAAGTATTTTTATTTCATTAAAAGTGAGTAAGTACAATGGTGTGGGGGCCATGCCCTTGGAATACAGGAAAGGTAATAAACTGTACAACTTGAATATAGCAAAGGGAAAAATCAGTGACTATATACGCCGGATGCGAACATTAGGAATGTGGGAGGCATTAGCCATGATATAGCCTCTAGCCATGAGAGGCAGCTCCCTAGAAGATGAGAAGATATTATTGCAGCCCACCAAGATAGCATAGTTCGCCAGAGCATCCGCAGTTTGATTAGCTTCCCTGTATGTATGCACAATGGGAACTTGTTGCAGTCTGAAAAAATACTAAAGCTTTCTCCACCATGGAAGGAAAGACCAAGGTGGGCTTCTATTTTACTGAAGAAGAGTAATCAAATCAAGTGAATCAGTGTAGATAATAGAGACCGGGATATTATGTAAATGAGCCAATCTTAAACCATCAAGAAGGGCCCTTCCTTCTGCAACCATGTTGGACCCATGTCCAAAATAATGAGAGAAACCCAATAGCATTTTCCCTTGAACAATTCTGAAACATCCACCTCCCCTAGACATACCTGGATTGCCTTTACTTGCACCATCAACATTAAGAGCAAATCCTGTCCTGGGAGCAATCCAACAAACTGTGATGCAAGATAATCTTTTATGATTGATGGATATACCCATTGATTGGAGAATGCTTCTTAGTGGGTTACTAACACCACATTTGAAAGTAATTTGTTTCAAATTTTGGACAATGTCATCATGTATATGTTCAGCTATCCGAGTGTATTTAGTTCTGACTCCTTCATATCTGATGCAGCATCTATATTTCCAAATTTCCCACACAATCATCATGGATATTTGCAGAGAAAGAAAACCTTGTGGGCTGTGAACAAAGGATTCATTGAGAATGCTGCAGAGCCGACAGTAAATGGAATTGAATTCCAGATGGGGATTAGCAATTAAAGGACCAAATTTGTTCCACAAATAAGCAGCTATTTCACTATCTATAAAAAGGTGATCAATGTCTTCAATAGCATGGGAAAATGAGCAGCAATCACACCGGGAAACAGTGTATATACCATATCTTTGGATCCGACTGTCCACAGGCACAGCATGATTGAGGAGTTTCCAGTAAAAAAGTGAAGCACGGGGAGGGAATTTTTGATACCAAATTTTAGTAGCAGAGACAGCAATCACCTGCCCTTTGATATAATCATAAGTAGACTTTATGCTAAATTTGCCTGAACTTGTAAAAGTCCATATTGGAATATCATCCCCTTCTTGAATAGTATAACTATATAGATCAGTCCTCATATTGTGATCAGTAATCCCATCCCAGACCGGATGATGGTGATCAGCCAATACAGATTGGACAGAGCAGTTTTCAGACCAAGCATTAATCTGGTAGGATGAATGATCCAGCAGAGGTTTGTCCTTATACCAAGTGTCTTTGAAAAAATTGGTATTTGCACCATTAAAAACAACTTTACGCATACCTGCCAGGAGGATCACCTTGGCTTTTTCAAAATCTCGACCTTTAATGCCTGCTGGGAAAGGAGTTTTATAGTCTGAGATATGTTTCCCTTGAATGTATTTACTCCTGACAAATTTGGCCCATAATGAGTTACTGTGTAAAGAAGTCCATAGCTGTTTAACATAGGAACATAGTTGAATATCCCCCAATTTGTGAATACCCAGACCACATGCAGATAAGGGTTTACATACTTTCTCCCATGAAACCCACTGTTTTCTATGAGCAGTATCAAGTCCTTGCCACAAAAAGTTGGCACAAATTGTATCAATTTGCTTGTGAATTGAATATGGAATAGTAGTGGCACTGGCTGTGTATATGGGGATGGAGGATAAAATTGATTTGATTAATGTCAGTCTTCCAGCCTGTGAGAGAAATTTACTTTGCCATCCAGCTAATTTTGCATTGATTTTGTCAAGTAAAAACTTGTAATGAGGTGTTTTGATTCTCCCTTTAAAAAGAGGAATTCCCAAGTAGTTAATACTTCCAGTTTTGTGCTGATATCCTATAAGCTGATGGATTCTATCAATGGCATGATTTGGCATGTGCTTTGAAACCATGAAAGAACTTTTATGAATATTGATGTTCTGACCTGAAGATCTTTCATACCTTCCCAAGAGTTTAAGCAAATGTTTAATGGAGGATATACTGCCATTCATGAATATAATTGTATCATCTGCATAAAGAATATGAGAGATAGGCATAACCTGTCGAGACAGATGATAATGTTGGCACTGTCCAGAATTGAATAAATGACTAAGACCTCTGCTCAAAACTTCTTCAGCTAAGATGAAGAGGGCAGGGGCTAGTGGATCACCCTATCTCACCCCTCGAGTAGATTTGAAGAATCCATGCAGTTGACCATTAAATGCAACAGTGTACCAGTAAGTCATTAAGAGCTGAGCAATAAGAGAAATGAATCTATTAGAAAATCCAAATTTCCTCATAACATTGAAGATAAAGTCCCATTCAATTCGGTCGTAGGCTTTAGCCATGTCTAGCTTGATCAAAATATTATGACCTCCGACCGGGCTATCTAATTCCATGAATAAGTCCCTAGCAAGCAGGAAGTTATCAGAAATAGCTTGGCCACTGATAAAGCCACTTTGCGGCTCAGAAATAATAGCAGGAAGAATATTACACAATCTGTCACAAATTGCTTTAGACACAATTTTGTATATGAAGTTGCATAAGCTAATAGGCCTGAAATCTGTTAGGACCGGTGCGATGGATTCAGAGGGGGGTGAATGAATCTCCCCTTTAAAAATTTCGCTCACTTCTCAAATTTAAGTAATCGAAAAGCTAATCAAATCTTCTGTTCAACTAGTAATCAAATATGTGGAGCGCACCTATGCATTCATCTAGCGAAGACAGAAATAAGCATTCAAACCACAGTGCACAAGGGTTTTTAGGTGGTTCGGTCCTCCAGACCTACGTCCACCCCACACTCAAACCAGAGTGTGGATTCCGCTGACTCACAGCTTGAACGGCTGGACATCACAGCTTGCCATACATCAGCTGGGCTTCACAGCTTGCCATCCGCTGAGCATCACAGCTTGCTACCGCTGGGCAATACAGCTTAGCCATCCGTTGGGGACTACAGCTTAACCCGTCCGAGGTATCCACCTCGCCCGCTGAGCAACACAGCTTGCTGTCCAGAGGAATCCTCCTCTGCAAAACCGCTGACTAACAGCTTGATGAAAGGTTCAAAAGAAAAACAAAAGCAAGAAACCACAGCAACAAAAAGCTGTAAACAATGAAGCACGAAATGGCTCTCAAGGAGCTGACTGGCCTGGATTTGATCCACGGTCCAGTAGAGACTAAACTTTAGATAACTGACTGCTTCTTCTTCTCAACTCTCGATCTCTCTTCCTCTTTCTTTTTCTTCTTCTTCTCTGCTGCTTTCACACTCTGCTCTTCTCTTTTTCTTCTTGTTCTCTTCACACTGGATCGTGCAGGCTCTCACTTCCTTCTCTGCTTCTACCCCTTCTGCTTCGATCGGACTTCTCTTGAGGAAGAAGCTTCATATATATAGCAGCAGCAAACAGATAGGGCATGTGGTCTCCATGATTCCCCCCAGAGGCCTCAGTCCACGTGGCAGCTTTTCAGCACAGTGGTTCCACGTGTCACGATCAGGGCCATCTTCTATTCTTGGATCACGTGCATCATTAACCTCCTCGAGCAGCAGCTTTGTAATAACAGACTGTTATCAGTATAGACTTAGCTGACATGAAGAACTGAATGCATCGAGTCTGAGTCATGGCCTGTACAGACTTGATGCACTAGATGCAGTGTGCATATAAGAGAAAGTGTGTACAATGAGAAACGATGCAAGAATGTATAGACTTTGAATGATGTAGACTGGGCATGTACAGACTTTGTGAATGAAAAGCTAAAGCATGTACAGACTTGCTGGTGTGTAATGCAGTATGCATATTTCAAAGTATGTACATTGAAGATGAGTGCCCTGACATGCCAAACGAATGTGTAGACTTCGCATGCAGCAATGTGCAGACTCACTCAAATGATGCACGAACACAACAGCAGGTAATGTGTAGACTCTGCTTTGAACGATGCACAATATATAGACTTGAACGCGTGCAAGCAGTGTATAGACTTTGAGCGCGTGCAATGCAGCAGCCAGCCAATGTATAGACTTGGCGTTTGTGTAGCTAGCCGTTGTATAGACTTGGCGTTATGAAGCACACAGGCTGTACAGACTTGGTCCAATGTACAGAGTCGAAGCATGTGAACACGACGATGTGTAGACTTGCTAGTGTATAGACTTGGTGAGCATGCAGCACCCAATGTATAGACTTGCCAAGGGAATGTATAGACTTGGCAAGTGATACAATGTTCAAACGGGATGTGCAGACATTGTAGCATGCAATGTATAGACTTGACTGCACAGAGACACTAAGTGAGACACAGCTTAAAAAGCACTGACTTGATGCTCACACGGCTGTACATACTTGCATGAGACGCTGGGTGAGACGCTAAGTGAGACGGTGCATGAATGATGACACAGGCTGTACAGACTTTGAATGATGCATGCAACAATGATGTACAGACTTGCTGGTGTGTAGACTTTGTGTGTGTGTGCGAGATAATGTACATACTTGCATGAGACGCTGCATGAAGAAAGGCAAACGGATGTATAGACTTGTGTGTGCGTTCATGCAATGTATAGACATTGTGTGTGCGTGCATGCAATGTATAGACTTTGACTTATGCATGCAAGACAAGGCTGCACTGACTTCATGTCGTGTGGAGTGTAAACGATGTACAGACTTTATGTTGGACCAACAAGACAATGTATAGACTTTGTGTTGAACCAACCAGACAATGTACTGACTTGCCTGCACAGACTTGCCTGTACAGACTTGATGCGTGAGCCACACTGACATAACATGTATTATGCAAAACATCTGCACAGACTAGAGCTAGCTTTAGCTCAGGCTTTAACTAGCCCTGCACATATTTTATGCGAAGACTTATGCTCTGAGTATGCTTATGCAGTGCCCAAGGATTGCTCAGACCTTTGACCATGTACAGACTTGACTGAGTATGCATGAAGAACATAGGCTGTACAGACTTCAGACTCAGCTGCGAACTGAGCTAAAGAATGTATAGACTTGATAATGCAATCTTGGGTGATGTACAGACTTGACTAATGCAATCTAGGCAAAACTCTGTACAGACTATATATGCATGAAGAACACTGGCTCTGGCTGTATAGACTTGATCGAATGAATCAACCGGAGGTTGTACAGACTAGCCACTAAGGAATGTGCAGACATGCACAATGAACTACAGCATAAACATATCAGCAGAGAAGCAATGCACCGATGCTATGCACATACCTTAAATCATGCACAAAACAATTTATGCACATCAGCTAAAACATCATCAAGGCATAAGGCATACAGATCAAGCTCTCAATTGAAGATTAACCAAGTGATGACACTAATGTTGCTATCATCAAAACATCACTGCATCATCAAGGCACAAGGGGCACAACAATCTCCCCCTTTTTGATGATGAGAACACAATGAGTCACACAGACTCAGCAAACAATTCTCCCCCTTTGACACAATCAAAAAGGAAATGGTTTGCGAGTGGAATGAAAGACATATATGAAATCTGATACCAATTCTCCCCCTTAGAAACATGCAGAATGAGTACTGAAGAATAAAATATAAGAACTCCCCCTATCAACATGCATGATTGACTACTCTCCTCTTAAAGCAAATAATAACCAAAGCTCCCCCTGAGAACATGAGTGAAGTCAGGATGGAAGATTTCAACAGTGTGGAGAGCAAATAATCACAAGACATCTCAATGAATAATCAATAGCAAGATTTATGTTGATCAGGCTGTCTGGAATGAATCTGAGGGATTTTAATGCTTGCACCACTACAATAAGTCTTAAGAAGATTAGACTCTTCTATCATAAAGGGTTATGAATTGGCAACACAACCAATCTGATTTAATTTTGATGTATATCAAATTTTTCAAATTAAACTCAATACTCATATCTGAATCCAAGTTTTAATAAAGGTGAACCAAATAGTCAGATAACTCTCAAAACCAATCATCTTTATCTTACACACATGATCTCAATAGCTCCTTTGAAAGTTACATAGATTAGTACTGAGGTTAAACACTTTTACAAGAACATGAGTTGACAGAATTTTTAATATATTTTCATTTGAAGCACATTATATTTCTCCTGAGCAATTTAGGTTGATCAACACCTTTTTACATGAGGCACAACACGTCTCAGGTGAAGTGACCCAGTTACTCAGTGTGATAACTGTCATTACCTCTCAACTTCGAGAACAGAGTTAGCAATATAAGTGTCTTTTTACTTAAGAAGACACCTTGATCAGAGGCCAGACTTCCCAGTTACTCAACACAGAAATGCCATTGCTCTGTCAGGTTCTCAATGAATTTTCATTTTAAGTGACTATGACACTTCATGACTTGGGTTCACTCCATTTCTTTGATGGAAAACCCAGTTTCTCAGTGAACAAAGTCATTTCATTACTCACTGATTTTATTTCCTGTCAATTTTTTTTTCAAAGTTAATGTTTAACAACAATACTCACTCTATGTATCTTAACCAAAGTAGCCCTGATTTCAAATTCTCAGATATTTGATGAGTGAGTCTAAAGTTTTTATGACACAGATGGTTAAGATTTATTAAAGCTTATCATTCAGATATTTTCAATTCATTTAATTACAAATCTGAGAATACATTAATCTTATATCAGTCTGATTCAGTGGTAATTCTTAACCCTATATGATAGGAATTTCTACAAAGTTCTCAGACTGAATTGCATGACATGCAGCTTAAGTTCCTCAGACCGAATACAGACACAGCTGATCAACAATCACCACTAGACACAATCATTCAAACCAGCTAAGAAGAATGTGAAGGATGAGTGTAAGCTGGTGTAAGAGTCAATCACCAATAGAGAAGAGCATTAGAAGAGAGTTTATCAACAAATAGTAACTGAGTCTGGAATACAGACTGATTAGCTGTTTTAGTGAAGACAGTAGAGAATTCAATTGAACAACACATAGGCAAGAGAATGGATCAGATTACTAGACAAAAGGAGTTCATGAGGTGAAGAAGAGCTGAAATAGGAATGCTCCCCCTGTCTAAATGTAATGGAATATCTTTTTAGGTTTTTCAAAATTTTATGACATGCACTACTCTTCATATGTGCAGTATGTAACAAATCTGATAAAGAGAGCATGATGACCAAGCGACAGTAGACAAGCTCCCCCTGACAAAATGCATGATATGCAATGAAGGCACAACAATATGCACTGTGAACATGAGATGCACCGACTATATGCAAGACATGCAGCTACCTATACTCGGTGCAATACATGCATCGACTATGTGCACGATATGAACCACTCAAACTCGGTGCAAAGAAGATTTTTAAATTGATTTGACTGATTTTTCATGAGGAACAGGAGTTCTGAAGATGAGACAGAATATGTAGATATGGCAATGAATCAGATGGGTAGACAGGAAGAGTTCAGACAATTGACACCACTAAGGAATTTAGAAAGGCTCCCCCTGTCTATATGCAATGAATCACTTCTATTTGGAATTTTCAATATGATGATATGCAATTCAGTCACTACATGTATGCTTATGCAATGACTCTCCTTCAAATATTTCCTGAACATGAATGTCATGAGATTTATGCAGGGAATTTGACAAATATGTATCATAACAAGAATGTATAATGCATTCATCAAAGAATTTATCATGATCTACAAGCATCTGGAGCACTCAAATTCAGAAGACAGATTTTAAACTGAGTTTTCAGAACTAACCTGAATAGTCCACTTCTGGGGGTTTCACTTTTGAGTACCTTGGATTATTAACCCCTTTATTTATCGGCTTCCAAGGCACACCTGCAAAGATTTGATCATTTTGATCCAGTAGGAACCCAATTCGCCTTGGGTCCTGAAGTAAAAGTGACACCTCTGAATGGTGTTTTCCACATTTTCTGATACTTCATATCATCACTCATCATCAAGGAGCAATTATCCATACAATGACCTATCTGACCACAGTAATGGCATGATGCAGCAGATTTTAAATTCTTTTTATGCAAATTACTGTTGTCATTAATTCTATGTATCTTTGCATGAAAAATTCTGTTAACAGAATTAAGATTCTATTGATTGAAGCCAGCCTATTTATTATAACTTGCCAGCCGACAGGTTGCAGCCCTGTGGCCTGGCTTTCCACATTCAAAACATACAATGTGCTTGCTTCTAGAACCAAACTTCTTTCTATCGAAAATGTTTTTATTAACAGGGAAATTAACAAATCCAGAATTAGTTTTCTTTCCCTGAGCATGCCAGCAGAAGGCAGCAATGTGACCAAAATACCCACAGCAATAACATTGAATTTTCTTTTTCTGATCAGTAGAAGGTTTCCTAGGAAGATGATTTCTAGGATACATTCTAACATCATTTCTTTCATCATTTGTCAATGTTACACAGTTATGCATAATATGTCCTTCCTTCCCACAATAGTGACATGTTACTACCTTTTTATTCACATTCCCTTGATTGACAGAATTAACATTCGCATGAGAGTGTGAATGTGTGTGTGAGCAGTGAGCAGCATACACATGTAAATTAGGGACAGGTTTGGGCTTATTCATATTAACAATTTTCTTTGATTTTTGAAACTTCTTCTGATTTTTATCTGAATTTTCGGCTCTCTTTGCAGTGAATTGAAAGATAGAAGAACTAGATTGGTTAGCCTGTTCAGAACTTTTCATGAATATAGTTGACTTCTTCTTTTCATTAGTTCGTTTATTGACAGGCACATAGCTGAGTCCTTCCTTCTGAAAATTCACCTTAGAGCCAAGCAGATTATTCAAATTATCCTTTCCTTTCACAAATTTAGACATAGAAGCTTTTAGATCATCAATTTAAGTTTGCAATAACACAATGTCATCTTCACATGAGATTATTTGATTATGCAAACCATCATTGAGTCTTTTCAAATTTTCATTTTCCTGCAGTATCTTCAAATTCTCATTAGCTTCTTTGTCAATCAAAATTGCCTTACCCTTTTCAATATCCATCAGTTTTTCAGAAAACACAATGTTCAAAACCATCAACTTCTTATTTTGATCTTTCAACATTTTATTTTCATCAATCAAATTATTTTGATCTACAGTTTTCAAATCCTCATTCAATTTCTGTTTAGACATTTCTAGTTCAGAATTTCTATTCTTCAATTCTTCTAATTTTTCTTTCAGAGAGTCAATTTGTTGTTCCTGCATTTTCAGTTCGGATTGAAGACTGTTATTCAAATTTTTCGCAGAAACATACTCATTACATGAATTTTCATTTCTTTTCAGACTATCCTTCAGTTTTGCATTTTCACATTTCAGTTCTCTTATTTCGTACAACATCTCCTTTTTCATTTTTCTCTTTTCAGTCTTAAGAGATTTGTATTTTTCTAACAAGTTTTCATACATTTCAATCAATTCATCAAGAGTTGATTGTTCTGAGTTAGAAGTTACCTGAGATGGAGACTCATCTGATTGATCACTGATGTGATCTCTTGCCATAAAGCACAGAGTTCCTTTTCCACCATAGTCGTCAGTCAGTTTGTCTATCACTTCCTTTGCGCTTCTGCACTCAGAGATACATGTAAGCACATTAGATCTTATCGCCCCTTTCACAAGGTCAAGGGCCTTTTGATTTTTTGAGAATTTCAGTCTATCAGAGGACTTCCATTTGGATTTGTCCTCGGGAACTTCATATGGACTGTGAGCTATGAGTATCCATAAATCAGAATTCATATGGATCACATAGTCTCTAAAACGACCATACCAGCCATAGAAATCTAAACCAGTGAATACAGGAATTTCAGCCATAAGTGCAAGATGAAATAGATCAGATCAAGAGCAATGCTAGTAGAGAGCTCAAAACAATGCAATCAAACAGATCAACTTAGATCGCACCGAAGCCAATTACGGATCGGATCTGTAGGTCGTTGGACCCTCTGTGCAGACACATGCTCTGATACCAACTATTAGGACCGGTGCGATGGATTCAGAGGGGGGTGAATGAATCTCCCCTTTAAAAATTTTGCTCACTTCTCAAATTTAAGCAATCGAAAAGCTAATCAAATCTTCTGTTCAACCAGTAATCAAATATGTGGAGCGCACATATGCATTCATCAAGCGAAGATAGAAATAAGCATTCAAACCACAGTGCACAAAGGGTTTTTAGGTGGTTCGGTCCTCCAGACCTACGTCCACCCCACACTCAAACCAGAGTGTGGATTCCGCTGACTCACAGCTTGAACGGCTGGGCATCACAGCTTGCCATACATCAGCTGGGCTTCACATCTTGCCATCCGCTGAGCATCACAGCTTGCTACCGCTGGGCAATACAGCTTAGTCATCCGCTGGGGACTATAGCTTAACCCGTCCGAGGTATCCACCTCGCCCGCTGAGCAACACAGCTTGCTGTCCAGAGGAATCCTCCTCTACTAAATCGCTAACTAACAGCTTGATGAAAGGTTCAAAAGAAAAACAAAAGCAAGAAACCACAGCAACGAAAAGCTGTAAACAATGAAGCACGAAATGGCTCTCAAGGAGCTGACTGGCCTGGATTTGATCCACGGTCCAGTAGAGACTAAACTTCAGATAACTGACTGCTTCTTCTTCCCAACTCTCGATCTCTCTTCCTCTTTCTTTTTCTTCTTCTTCTCTGCTGCTTTCACACTCTGCTCTTCTCTTTTTCTTCTTGTTCTCTTCACACTGGATCGTGCAGGCTCTCAGTTCCTTCTCTGCTTCTACCCCTTCTGCTTCGATCGGACTTCTCTTGAGGAAGAAGCTTCATATATATAGCAGCAACAAACAGATAGGGCGTGTGGTCTCCATGATTCCCGCCCAGAGGCCTCAGTCTACGTGGCAGCATTTCAGCACAGTGGTTCCACGTGTCACGATCAGGGCCATCTTCTATTCTTAGATAACGTGCATCATTAACCTCCTTGAGCACCAGCTCTGTAATAATAGACTGTTATCAGTATAGACTTAGCTGACATGAAGAATTGAATGCATCGAGTCTGAGTCATGGCCTATACAGACTTGATGCACTAGATGCAGTGTGCATATAAGAGAAAGTGTGTACAATGAGAAACGATGCAAGAATGTATAGAGTTTGAATGATGCAGACTGGGCATGTACAGACTTTGTGAATGCAAAGCTAAAGCATGTACAGACTTGCTGGTGTGTAATGCAGTATGCAGATTTCAAAGTATGTAGATTGAAGATGAGTGCCTTGACATGCCAAACGAATGTGTAGACTTCGCATGCAGTAATGTGCAGACTCACTCAAATGATGCACGAACACAACATCAGGTAATGTGTAGACTCTGCTTTGAACGATGCACAATATATAGACTTGAACGCGTGCAAGCAGTGTATAGACTTTGAGCGCGTGCAATGCAGCAGCCAGCCGATGTATAGACTTGGCGTTTGTGCAGCTAGCCGTTGTATAGACTTGGCGTTATGAAGCACACAGGCTGTACAGACTTGGTCCGATGTACAGACTCGAAGCATGTGAACACGACGATGTGCAGACTTGCTAGTGTATAGACTTGGTGAGCATGCAGCACCCAATGTATAGACTTGACAAGGGAATGTATAGACTTGGCAAGTGATACAATGTTCAAACGGGATGTGCAGACATTGTAGCATGCAATGTATAGACTTGACTACACAGAGACGCTAAGTGAGACACAGCTTAACAAGCACTGACTTGATGCTCACACGGCTATACATACTTGCATGAGATGCTGGGTGAGACGCTAAGTGAGACGGTGCATGAACGATGACACAGGCTATACAGACTTTGAATGATGCATGCAACAATGATGTACAGACTTGCTGGTGTGTAGACTTTGTGTGTATGTGCGAGACAATGTACATACTTGCATGAGACACTGCATGAAGCAAGGCAAACGGATGTATAGACTTGTGTGTGCGTTCATGCAATGTATAGACATTGTGTGTGCGTGCATGCAATGTATAGACTTTGACTTATGCATGCAAGACAAGGCTGCACCGACTTCATGTCGTGTGGACTGTAAATGATGTACAGACTTTATGTTGGACCAACAAGACAATGTATAGACTTTGTGTTGAACCAACCAGACAATGTACATACTTGCCTGCACAGACTTGCCTGTACAGACTTGATGCGTGAGCCACACTGACATAACATGTATTAGGCAAAACATCTGCACAGACTAGAGCTAGCTTTAGCTCAGGCTTGAACTAGCCCTGCACATACTTTATGCGAAGACTTATGCACTGAGTATGCTTATGCAGTGCCCAAGGATTGCTCAGACCTTTGACCATGTACAGACTTGACTGAGTATGCATGAAGAACATAGGCTGTACAGACTTCAGACTCAGCTGCGAACTGAGCTAAAGAATGTATAGACTTGATAATGCAATCTAGGGCGATGTACAGACTTGACTAATGCAATCTAGGCAAAACTCTGTACAGACTATATATGCATGAAGAACACTGGCTCTGGCTGTATAGACTTGATCGAATGAATCAACCGGAGGTTGTACAGACTAGCCACTAAGGAATGTGCAGACATGCACAATGAACTACAACATAAACATATCAGTAGAGAAGCAATGCACCGATGCTATGCACAGACCTTAAATCATGCACAAAACAATTTATGCACATCAGCTAAAACATCATCAAGGCATAAGGCATACAGATCAAGCTCTCAATTGAAGATTAACCAAGTGATGACACTAATGTTGCTATCATCAAAACATCACTGCATCATCAAGGCACAAGGGGCACAACAAAATCCACAAAGGAAGCTAGGTTTTTAACCTTAGGTATAAAACATAGAATGGTAGATGTGACTCCCTTCGGAAGTCCCCACCCTTGAAAAAAACTTTGAGCAACAGTTATCACATCATTCCCTACTATATCCCAGCAGTGAGTAAAAAAGTTACCAGTGTACCCATCAGAACCAGGAGCGCTATTGCCAAGAAGTGAAAAAATAGTTCTTTTGATTTCTTCTGCAGATGGAATAGCACAGAGAACTGTGTTCTGATCTTCAGTAATGAGACTTGGAATAACTGACAAAAGCTGAGCATCAATATTATGTTCTTCAGATGAGAGGAGATTCTTAAAGAAATCAGTTGCACCAGTTAATAAAATAGCCTGATCTTCCACCCAATTGCCATCTATTTTCAGCTTATGAATGTAGTTTCTCTGCCTTCTGATTTTGGTGTAATGATGGAAGAATTGGGTATTCCGATCTCCATATGAAAGCCACTGAATACGGGATTTTTGAAACCAAAAGATTTCCTCCCGATGTAGTGCAAGTCTCAACTCAGCATTAGCTTTGTTTAGTTTCATTCTGTTATCTACAGAAGGATTATCATCAAAATTATCTTGAGCTTGAAGTAACTGCATTTCAGCATTTTCCTTGGCTTGATGGATGTCACCAAACACATCTTTATTCCAGGTTTTCAAAGCAGCCTTAAGGTGTTTGAGCTTCTCTTGTAATAAGTAAAAGGGATGATATATCTGCTCATGATTATTCCATTGTTCTTTAACAAATTCCAAAAAATCAGGATGTGTGTGCCACATATGCTGATTTATAAATCTACCAGGAGCAGCTTGCACAGGTTGCATATCCATGAGAAGAGGAGCATGATCAGAAGGACCTCTAATTAAATGCTTAATAGTCATATTAGAGGGAAAGTTTAACAAGTTAGCATTGTAAAATATTCTGTCAAGCCGGGCTCGAATATGAGAGGTCCCTATTTGGTTGTTAGTCCAAGTGTAAGGAGAACCTGAATAACCAGCATCAATGAGTCCAGTAGCTGCAACAAAGACTTGGAAATCTGTCATAGCAGTTGAAGAGGACATGAGACCACCAAGCTTTTCTTCAGGGGAAATGATGCAATTGAAGTCACCACCAAAAATCCAAGGAGTATTCACTTCTGGACTGAATGCCATTAAGGAGTCAAACATTTCCCTACGAACACTAGCACTGCAAGATGTATAAATGGTAGTAAAATACATAAAGACAGAGTGGTCCTCCTTAAGAGCAACAATAATATATTGTGGATGTAGCTCGATAACATCAAGGCAAATATCAGTACTATGAAAAAGCCAAATTCTAGAGGATGCACCATTGTTCCCAAGAACGGACCGAAGGTTGATGCGATGAGCCACATAACTAGCATGACTGAAGTCAATTCAAGGTTCAAGAATAGCTGCAATGCATATCTTATGAGTTTTGACAATTTGTGCAAGGCTTCTGACAGTGGCCTTATTACCTATACCCCTAACATTCGATATAAGAGCAGAACTAATCATGAACATAAGAGGACGAAGGATTAGCAGCCAACACCTTGGCTTTAGCTCTGGTCAGCCGACCATCATTAATAAGTTCTCCGGGAATGGCGGAGATTTCAGTTACTTCTTTATCTTGAAGGCCACTGTATGTGCTTTTATTGTATTGACAAACCATCGGAGAATTTTTTGATGCAGCCAGTTCAGAGACTTTATTTGAAATAATTTGGATGTCTTTGATATCCAAGCTTTGGGAGCTATCTACCAAATCAGATTTCTCTTTCACCCCAGAAATGTAAGGATTTTGGGTTGAAGGGAGCTTCTCAGTGAGTGAAGATTCAGTTGTAATACTCTCATGAGATGCTATATATGAAGCATTCTGTTTACTTGAGACATTATCACAAATATATGAGACGCATGACTTATTTGCTTCATCAACTAATTTAGAGTCACAAACAACATTGTTGTAAACTGTAGACTCAGTGGAAATATCATTGATAATTCCTGTATCATTCCCTTCATCTGCCAAATCCTCCTTCAGATTTGATTCTTCGGAAAATTGTTCCAGTACAGAGAACTTGTTGGCCTCATTAATTATCATCTTCGGACTACAAATTTTAGGCAGTCGAGGTCTATATTCCTGACGAATCACCTTTTGTGCTTCAAGAGGAACATTATCTTTTAGAGGCAGATGGCGAATCATAGCCTTATTTTGTTTCTTCTTACATTCTTTCTCCAAATGTCCAATTTTATGACAATAAGAGCAGAGGTGCGGAACCCTGTGATAGCTAATTTATTGCCAAAAACCATTGTCCTCTATCCCAATCCATATCCAATTTTTCCTCTGTGCTGTAATGTCTAATTCAACACATACCAGAGCTTCTGAAGTCTCAGTCATCGCAACAGTAGCATCATGAATCCGCAACATAGATCCAATGTTACCAGCTATTGAACGCAGCATATCTTCATGATAAAAAATGACTGGTAGTGATGGAAATCCAATCCACACAGGGATAGTCAATGGATCCGATACAAAGTCAAAATCAGGTGTCTATCTAAAGAATCTGAACAGGAATCCCTTGATGTATAAATTCTTTTGAGGAAGAATTTTAAGGAAATCATCTTCACACTCTAGACGGATCAACACATATCTTGCATTCATCCTACTAAGAATAAAGTCTGACCTTAGATTCAGTCGTTGAGAGAGACAAACCTTAATATCCAGTATAGATGGTCGACCATATGAGCAGTCACGTCCCGAGCGCGGAAGATACTCGGATGCGTGACGCGTCTATATAGATCGTGTCATTAGAGCGATAAGAATTTTAACATACAAAATTTTGGAGTGCGGAAATGACTAAAAATCTAATAAATTCCAATAGTCCAAGTGATGTTTATTTGATTAATCAAAGGAAATAAAGATATTCCATGACAAATTTTCAAATTTAGAAAGCCAAACATTATGCTACCCGACTTAACACAAAGTTTATCCCACTAACTGACATAACTGGGAATACAAGGTAGACTCAAATAAATTCAAAGACTCGACTAGCTAATGATAAATGGATGGCGTTCTAGCACTCTTCACTCGGCCTCAAACCCATTCATGTCGCTATTCGAATCATCTGAAAATGTTAGAAAGTAACTGGATGAGCGAATCGCTCAGTAGGAATTACATCTCAAATTCGAGCAATCTTTACTCGAATTACAATTTACATGTATTATCAGTATGGCTATGCATGACATACGTATAAAAGAATCAGGTATGCAGGTATATCTATACATGATGAACAATAAGAGATCAAGAGCTATATACACACAGTATATCAAGATTTCAAGTATTTGACTAGCAATATTTCAAAAATTATAGATGTAAATGCCACTTCGGGTCTAGCAGGGATTCATGTACGATTACGAATTCAAGTGCAAGTATGTACTCATGTACAAGTATATCTCAGGTACGAGCAAGTAAAATTTAATTCAAGCAAGTAAAGTTAAGTACGTATCAGTAGAATTGGCTATTTCAATCAAGTAAGTATTTCACCCTTTCTCGGGCCACAAGTCCAATATTGCCCGTTCCGGGCCATGCAAGTCAAGTCAAGTGAGTAAAGAGAGAGAGTAGGGTGGAGTGTCTTAAGTCAAGCAAGTACCCCGGTGCAATGCTAAACACCGTGGTCAATAAACTCCCATGGGCACAAGTACCTTCGAGTGCTCCTCCTAGGACCAGATCGGGCCATATATGTACAGCATTTCATGTATTACTTTTGACATCCACTCTCATTTTATAGCCAATATAGAGTTTCAAGGGTTGCCTTAGTAGGATATACAAGGTATAATTTTATGGACTGGAATTCAAGGACTCATAATATGCAAGAAAATGACTTAGGGTTGCGTCAGTGTAAACCACAATAGAAATGAAGGAAAAAGTATCAATTTATATAATTTTTCCTAAACAAAACTCTAGATAACTCTATAGTAAGGTTAAACAAAAGTTAGAACATATCATAAGGGCCATTATACAGTTATGCCAGTTTACTATTTAAGAATACTATTCAATTACTATTTAGATTACTATTCATTACTATTCATTACTATTTATTACTATTCACTACTATTCATTGAAATTACTATTCACCTCCAAATGACGCCCTGGATTAGGTCGTCAGTTTTGTGAATGACGACAGTCGTCATTCCTAAGTTTATGTATATATTAATCATTTAGTATATTAATCCTCCATGTGAAAAATTTAATAAATGTGAATTATGATACCTAATCTGATGCATGAGCATACCGTTAGATTCCTTATATTTTTCTCTACCTACCTACGTGTCTATATAAAAAAATTTCTTTTATTTGGAAAAGTGATACTATTCATTGAAATAGTGACTTTTATATACTATTCATACTGTAAAATTTTCTCAAAAATAGAAAGTAAGGATATGGACAGGTAGAGGACATTCTCGGGAGTTCAGAATCATGCTCATGTGAAATTGTTGGGTTCTCCTATTTAATAAATTGAGGTGATTTACGTCGGGAAGGTACATTCTGTGACTCAAAATACTATTCAAACACTATTCATTTTTAATACTTTCAATAAATCAGGAATTAAGTAGATGGTTAAATAGAGAAAAATATGAGGGTTCCAGAACCATGTTCATGCATGAGTTTCGTGATTAGGTTAAAAAAGTTATAATTGTCTGAACATGGTGGCTCGACATTATGAGTCACAGTTTACTATTTAAACACTATTCATTTTTAATTCTTCCAATAAATCAGGAATCGAAGACATGGACATGTAGAGAAAAATTTCAAGGTCTCAGAAATATGTTCAGTCAAAATTTTCATGGTCCGGTTTATTAGTTATAGGTTTTTGAATGTTTTGATTTACTGGTTTCTAAAAATTTGAGGAAAATGAATTGACGACATTGGTCATGGCATCATCTAATGGACGACTGTTTGAACAATCGTCACTTTTGTAATTGACGTCATGGGTAGGGGTGTCATTTACAAAATTATTTCACTATTTATGCACTATTCATGTACTATTCATCCGTGTTAAAATATTCTGAATCAGGAAATTAAATTGACGACATGGGTCATGTCTTCAATTAATTGACGACTGTTTGAACAGTCTTCAATTTAGTAATTGACGCCCTGGTCAGGGGCGTCATTTACATATAATGGTTAATATTCATGCACTATTCATGTACTATTCATCCGTTAAAAATATATTCTGAATTGACGACATGGGTCATGTCTTCAATTTGATAATTGACGACTATTTACACAGTCTTCAATTTAGTAATTGACGCCCTGGTCAGGGGCGTCATTTACCGTGGTTCACTATTCATGTACTATTCATCAGTGTATAAAAAATTTTCTAAATCAGGAAGTAATGATATGAATATGTTGAGAAAAATGTCAGGACTCCAGAAATGTGTTCATTTTAAAATTTCATGCTTTATTTCAATAGTTATGGATTTTTGAATATGTTGAATTATCAATTACTCAAAATCTAGGAAATTAAATTGACGACGTTGGTCATGCCGTTAATTAATTGACGACTGTTTACACAGTCTTCAATTTGGTAATTGACGCCCTGGTCAGGGGCGTCATTTACAAAACTATGTCACTATTCACACACTATTCATGCACTATTCATCCGTATAAAAATATTCTAAATCAGAAAGTAATGATACGAATATGTCGAGAAAAATGTCAGGATTCCAGAAACATGTTCATGCAAAAATTTAGTGCTTTAAATTGATAGTTATGGATTTTTGAATGTGTTGAATTATCAATTACTCAAAATCCAGAAAATTAAATTGACGGCATTGGTCATGTCGTTAATTAATTGACGACTGTTTACACAGTCTTCAATTTTGAAATGGCCGCCCTAGTCAGGGGCGTCATTTTCAATGCCCATGTGTGTTTAACACGTTAACAGAGGCTATAATCTAAGGATTTAAGACTGAAAACTAGTGTGATAAAATCCGTTAAAAAGCTCATGAAATCATGCTTAAAAAAATCATGATAACAGTATGTAACAAGCTATTAACAGATGTATAACATGGTATTATTCTGGGTCATGGTAAATATATATATATATATATATATACATAGCATGGTTGACTAGTTGATCGAACTCTAAATATGCATCAATTAACCTATTAGCTACTAGTTAGGCAAGGATTTGAGAACACCTACCTCTGTGAAGTGACAGGAGTTGACAGGAGAGGAAGAAGCAGCCCTTCCCTTCCTCTGCAACTCTTCAGAACTTGTTCCCGTATCTAGCCGTCGAACTAACCAAATATGGAGAATAGAGTGTATTTTATAACATTAGGGTCGACAGGGTGGGAGACAAGATCGAGAATTATAGGGTATTTAGTGGGTTGACAGCCTACACAGACTGGAAGGATAGAATGATCGTGATAATTGTCGGAAAAGAAATGACGCCCCAGAGAGGGTCGTGTATTTCATAAGTTAAGATTTTCATATTAAATTTCAAAGATTTTTATCTTTAAAAATTGATGAAATTTGTTTATGAAATTTCAGGGGTGAGACCCTTACATTTTTCTCTATTTTTACATATAATTTTTTTTGAAAAATTCTTTTTAAATAAAAAGTGGCACTATTCATGTCACTATTCACGTTTAGGAAATAACGACTTAACATATGTCGTTATTTTGAACGGAGATTTTTGTATTCACTCTACACTAACTAAAATTATCTATATACCCTTTCTCACTTTCTAAATTATGTTTATCCTTTAACACTTCATCTATATACCCTTATTTCTTCAAAATAATGATATAATGTAAAAGTTGAAATATGGAATTTTCTAAATTATGAAAATATGAATTGGCATCTTGTAAAAGTGATGTTTAACCTTTAAAACACTATCTATATAACCTATTTCCTATTTCTTTGGAATAATGTAATATTAATTTCCTAAGTGGTTAAAAATATAAATAGGCATTTCTAAAAATATAATTTGGCATCTTTTAAAGCATCTATAGGTAATTAAATGTTTTAAATGGTTAATCCAATAGAATTAGAATATGAGTTCAATGATTAAATTTTTTTTTATATATATATTTCTATTTTAAAATTCTCGGGTGTTACACCCTCCCCTACTTAAAAGAATTTGGTCCCCAAATTCAACTGTATAAGGATATTGTGGAAAGTACAGAATACTTACAGTTTAGAATAATTCTGGGTATCTTCTTTTCATAGATTCATCAGTCTCCCAAGTGGCTTCTTGTTCTGCACATCGATTCCATTGGATTTTCACCATAGGGATCATCTTGCTCCTTAGAACTCGGACTTCGCGGTCAAGGATCTGCATCGGCCTTTGCTCATAAGTAAGATCTCTTTGAATCACCAAATCAGCATGGTCGATGACGTGAGAAGGGTCGTGCACATATTTCTTCAGCATAGATATATGGAATACATTGTGCACTTCCGAGAGTTGAGGAGGTAAAGCAATACGGTAGGCCACCTCGCCCACTCTTTCTAATACTTCGAATGGACCGATAAACCTCGGTGTGAGCTTGCCCTTAACACCGAATCTTCTAATACCTCGGCCAGGAGATACCTTGAGAAATACATGGTCACCAACTTGGAACGCCAAATCTCTCCTTCTATTATCAGCATAAGATTTTTGCCTGCACTGAGCTACCTTGAGTCTCTCTCTGATAAGGTGTATCTTCTCAGTCGAATCTCTAACCATATCTGGGCCTAGAATTTATCTTTCACCGACTTCTTCCCAGCATATTGGAGAACGACAACTCCTGCCATAAAGCGCCTCGAAAGGTGCCATTTGAATACTAGCTTGATAGCTGTTATTATAGGTAAATTTGGCTAGGGATAAGTGGTCGTGCCAGCTTCCGTCGAAATCTATAATACATGCCCTTAACATATCTTCAACAACCTGATTTATCCTTTCAGTCTGACCATCTGTCTGGGGATGGAAAGCAGTGCTGAAATTAAGTTGCGTCCTCAGAGAGTGTTGTAGACCCTTCCAAAAATGAGAGATGAAGCGTGGGTCTCGGTCAGATATGATCGAGACGGGAACTCCATGCAATCTAACCATCTCCTTAATATACAGGGCAGCAAGTACGTCGACTGACCATCGACTTTTGATGGGTAAGAAATGGGCCGATTTAGTTAACCGGTCGATAATTACCCAAATTCCATCATATCCGCCCCTAGACTTGGGCAAACCCATGATAAAGTCCATGCCAATGTCTTCCCACTTCCACTTGAGAATATCCGGCGGATGTAGCTTTCCGACGGGTTTTTGATGTTCCGCCTTCACTTGTTGGCATGTGAGGTAACGAGACACAAAGTCTGCTACCTTCCTTTTCATGTTAGGCCACTAGAAAGTTCTTTCCAAATCTTGGTACATCTTAGTGGCCCCATGGTGGATTGTGTATCTCGATCTATGAGCTTCTTCAAGAATCTTCTTCTTCAATTTGGGACAGTCAGGCACACATGTCTGTTTATTAAATAGCAATATGCCATCAGGTGCCAGCTTGAAATCCAGTCTCTCGTCCAGCTTGCTCTTTATCTCCACTAGCGAGGGATCCTCTTCTTGTAGCTTCTTGATTTCAGGAAACAAATCTGGATGTAGGCTCATATGAGATAGAATAATACACATGTTCTTCTCATCTGTGCTGATATCAAGCTCAGAGAATTTCTCCAGCAGTTTCCATTCTTGTATCATGCAGTTGGCCAATATTGTTCTCGGCTTTCGACTAAGGGCATCAGCTACGGAATTACCCTTACCAGGATGGTACTGTATAGTGAAGTCGAAATCCTTGAGATACTCGAGCCAACGCCTTTGCCGCATGTTCAGCTCCTTTTGGGAGAATAAGTACTTGGGGCTTTTATGATCAGAGTACACAGTGAATTGTTCTCGTAGAGATAGTGCCTCCAGATCTTCAAAGTGAATACTACTGCGGCCAGTTCTAAGTCGTGAACCGGGTAGTTCTCTTCATGTTTCTTCAATTGTCGAGAAGAGTATGCAATGACTCTCCCATTCTGCATCAATACACATCCGAGGCCAATACCAGAAGCATCGGTATATACCTCGTATTTTTCTCCTTCCATTGGTAATGATAAGACTGGAGCAGTGGTCAAGAGATCCTTCAAAGTTTGGAAACTCTTTTCACAGTCTTCCTTCCACTCATAAGGCACTTGCTTGCGGGTTAACCTGGTCAGAGGAACAGTAATTTTGGAGAAGTCCTTGATAAAACGCCGGTAGTAACCAGCTAGACCCAAGAAGCTCCAAATCTCAGTTGCATTTGTGGGTCGTTCCCAGTTCTTCACGGCTTCGACCTTTGATGGGTCAACAGCAATTCCGTTCTTCGAAACGATATGGCCTAAGAAGGATACTTCCTCAAGCCAGAACTCGCATTTGCTGAATTTGGCATATAGCTTTTTTTTCCCTTAATATCTACAATGTCTTCTTGAGGTGTTCTTCATGATCCTCTTCGATCTTTGAATAGATCAGAATATCATCAATAAAGACCACAATAAATTAGTCTAAATAGGGCCTGAATATGCTGTTCATTAACTGCATAAAAGCTGCGGGGGCATTTGTTAGTCCGAAAGGCATAACAGTAAATTCGTAATGCCCATACCTGCTTCGGAATGCAGTTTTATGAATGTCTTCTTCTTTGATCTTCAATTGGTGGTAACCAGAACGAAGATCAATCTTGGAGAAATATAAAGCTCCAGATAGTTGATCGAACAGCTCATCAATCCTTGGCAGTGGATACTTGTTCTTGATTGTAAGGTGATTTAGCTGCCGATAATGTATGCATAATCTCATCGATCCGTCCTTCTTTTTGACGAATAGCACGGGTACTCCCCATGGGGAAGTACTCGGCCTGATGAAGCCCTTGTTCAATAACTCAATTAGCTGCTCCTTTAGTTCCTTCAGCTCAGCAGGGGACATTCTGTACGGTGCCCTGGAAACAGGACCAGCACCAGGGACAAGGTCGATTGTAAACGACACTTCCCTTTCCGGGGGTAAGCCGGGCAATTCTTCTGGAAAAATATCGAGAAAATCTCGAATAACATGGATGTCTTCAAGTTTAACCTTCTCGACTTCTGTGCCAGTCACGAGTGCTATGAAAGCCATGCATCCCTTATTCATAAGTTTACTAGCTCGGAGTGCTGATATAAGAAGTGATTTACTCCGAGGGCTATTGTAAACTAGCTCTGGGAAATCCACGAAAGTTACCTTGCCATGCCGACAATCTACAGTTACTTGGTATGTGGATAGCCAGTCGGCACCTAGTATGACGTCATAACCCTTCATAGCTAGGCATATCAGGTTAGCAGGTAAATTACTTCCCTTAATCATCACTTCACAATTTGGATAGTGATAAGTGATATTAGACTCATTCCCAAGAGGTGTAGATATGACCAAATCTAACAGTTCATGTTTCTTATAAAATGAAGCAGCAAAGTTCTTGGAAACGAATGAATGAGTTGCTCCGATATCAAATAAAACTTGAGCAGTTTTTGAACAAATAGTGAGAGTACCTTCCACAATTCCACCTTCAGTGGGTTCCGTCTCTCGGAGAGCTTACAGACGGCCTTGTTTCTTTACCGGACGCTTCTCATCTTTGATGTCCTGCTCCTTCATCAGTGGGCAGTCTGGGATCTGATGCTCTCGGCTCCCGCATCGAAGACAAGCTCCTAACTTCCTCCAGCATTCCTCAGTCTTATGGCCAGCTTTATCACAATACTTGTAAATTTCCTTTGATGGTGTGGTGGTGGAGAATAGCCTGTCATTCTTCTGGAATTTCTTTGCTTTGGAGGGCTCCCCTCCCATGAAGAACCGCTTCTTGTTGAAGGATTGTTTGAATTTTCCCGGGCTTGTGACGGGTTCCTTCTTGTCTCTTCCTTGGATTCTCTCAGATAATTCGGTGGCGTCTTCCAGCAGTTGAGCACGCCGAACCATCTCCGAATAGACTTGGATGTCCATCGGGGCAAGTTGTGTGATATAATGGGGCCGAAGCCCATTGAGGAATCTTCTCGCCTTCATCTTTTCCGTACACACCAAGTGGGGTGCATACCTAGATAATCTGGAGAACTAGGCCTCATACTCGGCCACTTTCAAGCCCCGTTGTTTTAGAACGGCGAATTCTGTGACCTTCTTTTCCTGGATATGATCGGAGAAGTACTTGTTGTTGAAATGTTCCATGAATTCATCCCATGTGACATGGTATTCTGGCAGTGTTGCTTCTATGGATTCCCACCAGCATCGAGCGTCCCGCTCTAGTTGGAATACGGCCAGTAAAACCTTCTCTTCATCCGCGCATTGCATCACACGGAAGATTCGTTCCATCTCCATTAGCCAATTCTCGGCATCCTCGGGGTCGGACGAATCGGTGAAGCTCGGTGGGTTCATGTTACGGAAACTTCGGTGGAGATCTCCCGCTCCACGGTTTGCTCCGCCTTGGGCCACTTGCTGTAGTGCCTGTGTGAGGCCTTGCACGGTGCGCTGCATCTCGCACCATTGTACTCTTTCCGCAGCCATGATCCTACAAAAGAGTTAAGTATGATAAAGATCGGGTTTACTTGCAAGGTCGAAAGTCATTGTAGAACTTAACCCATGGCTCTATCCTTCTCACCGGATAAGGTATATCTATCCTTGAACTTGGGTTTTACCTATCCTTGGACTCAAGTTTTTACTTAGATTTCAATTTCTAACCTTTTATTTCTTCTAGTTCCCTAGGTTTGAAAACCTAGGCTCTGATACCACGAAGACTGTCACGTCCCGAGCGCGGAAGATACTCGGATGCGTGACGCGTCTATATAGATCGTGTCATTAGAGCGATAAGAATTTTAACATATAAAATTTTGGAGTGCGCAAATGAATAAAAATCTAATAAATTCCAATAGTCCAAGTGATGTTTATTTGATTAATCAAAGGAAATAAAGATATTCCACGATAAATTTTTAAATTTAGAAAGCCAAACATTATGCTACCCGACTTAACACAAAGTTTATCCCACTAACTGACATAACTGGGAATACAAGGTAGACTCAAATAAATTCAAAGACTCGACTAGCTAATGATAAATGGATGGCGTTCTAGCACTCTTCACTCGGCCTCAAACCCATTCTTGTCGCTATCCGAATCACCTGAAAATGTTAGGAAGCAACTGGATGAGCGAATCGCTCAGTAAGAATTACATCTCAAATTCGAGCAATCTTTACGTGAATTATAATTTACATGTACTTTCAGTATGGCTATGCATGACGTACGTATAAATGAATAAGGTATGCATGTATATCTATACATGATGAACAATAAGAGATCAAGAGCTATATACAGAGAGTATATGAAGATTTCAAGTATTTGACTAGCAGTATTTCAAAAATTATAGATGTAAATGCCACTTCGGGTCTAGCAGGGATTCATGTACGATTACGAATTCAAGTGCAAGTATGTACTCATGTACAAGTATATCTCAGGTACGAGCAAGTAAAATTTAATTCAAGCAAGTAAAGTTAAGTACGTATCAGTAGAATTGGCTATTTCAATCAAGCAAGTATTTCGCCCTTTCTCGGGCCACAAGTCAAGTATTGCCCGTTCCGGGCCACGCAAGTCAAGTCAAGTGAGTAAAGAGAGAGAGTAGGGTGGAGTGTCTCAAGTCAAGCAAGTACTCCGGTGCAATGCTAGACACCGTGGTCAATAAACTCCCATGGGCACAAGTACCTACAGGTGCTCCTCCCAGGACCAGACCGGGCCCTATATGCACAGCATTTCATGTATTACTTTTGACATCCACTCTCATTTTATAGCCAATATAGAGTTTCAAGGGTTGCCTTAGTAGGATATACAAGGTAGATTTTTATGGAATGGAATTCAAGGACTCATAATATGCAAGAAAATGACTTAAGGTTGTGTCGGTATAAACCACAATAGAAATGAAGGAAAAAGTATCAATTTATATAATTTTTCCTAAACAAAACTCTAGATAACTCTATAGTAAGGTTAAACAAAAGTTAGAACATCCCATAAAGGCCATTATGCAGTTATGACAGTTTACTATTTAAGAATACTATTCAATTACTATTTAGATTACTATTGATTACTATTCATTACTATTCACTACTCTTCATTGAAATTACTATTCACCTCCAAATGACGCCGTGGATTAGGTCGTCAGTTTTGTGAATGACGATAGTCGTCATTCCTAAGTTTATGTATATATTAATCATTTAGTATATTAATCCTCCATGTGAAAAATTTAATAAATGTGAATTATGATACCTAATCTAATGCATGAGCATACCGTTAGATTCCTTATATTTTTCTCTACCTACCTACGTGTCTATATAAAAAAATTTCTTTTATTTGGAAAAGTGATACTATTCATTGAAATAGTGACTTTTATATACTATTCATACCGTAAAATTTTCTTAAAAATTGAAAGTAAGGATATGGACAGGTAGAGGACATTCTCGGGAGTTCAGAATCATGCTTATGTGAAATTATTGGCTTCTCCTATTTAATAAATTGAGGTGATTTACGCCGGGAAGGTACATTCTGTGACTCAAAACACTATTCAAACACTATTTATTTTTAATACTTTCAATAAATCAGGAATTAAGTAGATGGTTAAATAGAGAAAAATATGAGCGTTCCAGAACCATGTTTATGCATGAGTTTCGTGATTATGTTAAAAAAGTTATAATTGTCTGAACATTGTGACTCGACATTATGGGTCACAGTTTACTATTTAAACACTATTTATTTTTAATTCTTCTAATAAATCAGGAATCGAAGACATGGACATGTAGAGAAAAATTTCAAGGTCTCAGAAATATGTTCAGTCAAAATTTTCATGGTCCGGTTTATTAGTTATAGGTTTTTGAATGTTTTGATTTACTGGTTTCTAAAAATTTGAGGAAAATGAATTGACGACATTAGTCATGGCATCATCTAATGGACGACTGTTTGAACAGTCGTCACTTTTGTAATTGACGTCCTCGGTAGGGGCGTCATTTACAAAATTGTTTCACTATTCATGCACTATTCATGTACTATTCATCCGTGTTAAAATATTCTGAATCAAGAAATTAAATTGATGACATGGGTCATGTCTTCAATTAATTGACGACTGTTTGAACAGTCTTCAATTTAGTAATTGATGCCCTGGTCAGGGGCGTCATTTACATATAATGGTAACTATTCATGCACTATTCATATACTATTCATCCGTTAAAAAAAATATTCTGAATTGACGACATGGGTCATGTTTTCAATTTGATAATTGACGACTATTTGCACAGTCTTCAATTTAGTAATTGACGCCCTGGTCAGGGGCGTCATTTACCGTGGTTCACTATTCATGTACTATTCATCGGTGTAAAAAAAATATTCTGAATCAGGAAGTAATGATATGAATATGTTGAGAAAAATGTGAGGACTCCAGAAATGTGTTCATTTGAAAATTTCGTGTTTTATTTCAATAGTTATGGATTTTTGAATATGTTGAATTATCAATTACTCAAAATCCAGGAAATTAAATTGACAACGTTGGTCATGTCATTAATTAATTGACGACTGTTTACACAGTCTTCAATTTGGTAATTGACGCCCTGGTCAGGGGCGTCATTTACAAAACTGTGTCACTATTCACACACTATTCATGCACTATTCATCCGTATAAAAATATTCTAAATCAGAAAGTAATGATACGAATATGTCGAGAAAAATGTCAGGATTCCAGAAACATGTTAATGCAAAAATTTAGTGCTTTAAATTGATAGTTATGGATTTTTGAATGTGTTGAATTATCAAATACTCAAAATCTAGAAACTTAAATTGACGACATTGGTCATGTCGTTAATTAATTGACGACTGTTTACACAGTCTTCAATTTTGAAATGGACGCCCTAGTCAGGGGCGTCATTTTCAATGCTCATGTGTGTTTAACACGTTAACAGAGGCTATAATTTAAGGATTTAAGACTGAAAACTAGTGTGATAAAATCCGTTAAAAAGCTCATGAAATCATGCTTAAAAAAATCATGATAACAGTATGTAACGAGCTATTAACAAATTTATAACATGGTATTATTCTGGGTCATATATATATATATATATATATATATATATATATATATATATACATAGCATGGTTGACTAGTTGATCGAACTCTAAATATGCATCAATTAACCTATTAGCTACTAGTTAGGCAAGGATTTGAGAACACCTACCTCTGTGAAGTGACAGTAGTTGACTGGAGAGGAAGAAGCAGCCCTTCCCTTCCTCTACAACTCTTCAGAACTTGTTCCCGTATCTAGCCGTCGAACTAACCAAATAGGGAGAATAGAGTGTATTTTATAACCTTAGGGTCGACAGGATGGGAGACAAGATCCAGAATTATAGGGTATTTAGTGGGTTGACAGCCTACACAGGTTGGAAGGATAGAATGATCGTGATAATTGTCGGAAAAGAAATGACGCCCCAGAGAGGGTCGTGTATTTCATAAGTTAAGATTTTCATATTAAACTTCAAAGATTTTTATCTTTAAAAATTGATGGAATTTGTTTGTAAAATTTCAGGGGTGAGACCCTTACATTTTTCTCTATTTTTACATATAATTTTGTTTGAAAAATTCTTTTTAAATAAAAAGTGGCACTATTCATATCACTATTCACGTTTAGGAAATAACGACTTAACATATATCGTTATTTTGAACGGAGATTTTTGTATTCACTCTACACTAACTAAAATTGTCTATATACCCTTTCTCACTTTCTAAATTATGTTTATCCTTTAACACTTCATCTATATACCCTTATTTCTTCAAAATAATGATATAATGTAAAAGTTGAAATATGAAATTTTCTAAATTATGAAAATATGAATTGGCATCTTGTAAAAGTGATGTTTAACCTTTAAAACACTATCTATATAACATATTTCCTATTTCTTTGGAATAGTGTAATATTAATTTCTTAAGTGATTAAAAATATAAATTGGCATTTCTAAAAATATACTTTGGCATCTTCTAAAGCATTTATAGGTAATTAAATGTTTTAAATGGTTAATCCAATAGAATTAGAATATGAGTGCAATGATTAAATTTTTTTATATATATTTATATTTTAAAATTCTCGGGTGTTACATGAGCATCTAGCAATGACTGCATTCTGAAGATGCGAGCAGGACTTCTGAATATCTTCCTGAGAAAAATATACTGCAGGTTCCCCTTTATCCGTAAATGCCGGAGCCTTCATCTGGAAGCATAGACGCGATCGATGCTGTTCCTTCATAAACGTCTGTGCATCTGGCTTCCGATGGGCTACTCCAGTCTCTGAGCATCCAGCACCGTTTGTTTCAGAAGAGAAATGAGCATCCCCCACCGCACCAGCCATCGCCGGCAGGAGGGGGATGCACCGAAGGAGCAGAGAGGCGAGGTGGGAAGAAGCAAAATCCGGAGCTTCTCACTCTAGAATTCTAGAGGGTGAAAAAAAAGTTTGGGATAAAATAGTTTTATTTTTGCATGCTATTGACTCATCATTTTTCATGATATAGCAATCATCCATGACATGACCATGCTGTCTACAATAAAAACTTGAAACTTTCTTTTTCTTTTTGGAAACATGGTGTTTAGCATTAGGTTTCCTAGAATGCACATGAGAACAAGCAAAGTCATTTTTCTATTTTTGCTTCAACGTTTTCTTTTTCTAGTTTTTGTTCTATTTTTGAGTTTTCTAAACATTAAACTATTTTGGGGGAGTTTTAGAAGCGATGGCTTTATCCGAACTGCAGACAAAGGAGGTGTACAGTTTATTTTCAAAGGACTTCTTATTCACTGGAGTGTACCCAATCCCTTCTCTCTAAAAGTTAATTTTTGTTCCCAAGATTTTTTCCAGATTTTCTTTTCCTTGAACAAATTTTGACAGTGATTCATTCAGATCTTGAATCTGATTTTCTAAGGATGAAATATGCAACTCAGAACTGATAATCTCTTCCTCACATGTCTTGACCGTGGCACTCAACATGCCATTCACAGTTTTGTAGCTATCAATTTCCTGTTCTAACACACATAACTTTTTAGACTCATCTATGGCCACACATTTTCCTTTTTCACAAGCACTTTGTTTATCAATCAACACTGCATTCTGTTCTTTCAATTTTTCATTCTCATCAGCAAGTGCCTTGTTTTCAACCAGTTCTTCAAGCAAGTGTTAATCATTAGACATTGAGTCTAATTTATCTTGGAGTTGCATTTAAATCTCTTCCAACTCAGTGATTTTATCTTGAAGGGTTTCATTTTCATTCCTCAAACAACCAATGTGTTCTTTATGTAAATCTACATCAAGCAAAAGAGATTCATTCATCTCTTCTAGAGCAGAGCAATTTTTACAAGAGGAATTATCATTAGAATTGTCTTCAAGTTTCTTTTTCAATTTTTTGTTTTCAGATTTTAATTTCTTGTATTGCTTTACCAACTCATCATATGCATCTATAAGTTCATCAAAGGTAAAATCTTCAGGATCAGAGCTTGCCTGAGAGGAGAGATCACTGGGTTGGTCATTACTTTTGGCCATTAGGTAGTCGTGCCTTTCCTTTTCTTCGTGGATGCTCACCAACCCATCCAAGATGTCCTTGGTCGTGCTGCAGCTGGAAACAAATGAAATTTCGTGGGATCTACTACAGCTTTCAACAAATTTAAAACTTTAAGATTATTATAATGTTTGGACTGGTGATCAGTAATCCATTCTGATTTATCCTTAGGCAGGTTAAAAAGACCATTCGTAATAATCCTCCAGAACTTACGATCATACGAGTTTACAAGCTTAAACATTTTTCATAACCAGATAGTGAAATCAGAACTATCAAAAATCGGTGGAGAAATCATGGAAACCTGTTCAGCGAAAGAACTCATGATAATAGGTGCACCGGGATCTTCCGAGCAGATCGTTGGATCTGGGTATGACAGAGCTAGGCTCTGATACCAATTGTTGGGCTCCTTGGTGCAATCGTAATCAAGAGGGGGTGAATTGATTACATCCCTTTTAAAAATTCTTACAGGATGAAGCTCTGGTTTCAGCTCACAGCGGTTTCAACACAGTGCTTAGAAACAATATAGAAAAACTTAGATACACTAGGTATTAGAGTGATCGTGGTAAGGAGCTAGCAAGCTTGATGAAACAATCTGGAACTCTGGGTGGCAGAAGGATCTGCTACACTATTGAGCAGAGATCTATCGAACACTTGAGTGCGTGTGTGTGAGAAATGTGTAGCAGTGTACTCAAATTGGTGTGTGTGAAAGTGCTAACTTGAACCTGTGAATGGAGATAAAAGAGATGGACAAACACACAGGCATTCAGATATGAAGACAACATGTTTAAGGTGGTTCGGGACCACAGCTGGGTTCCTAACGTCCATCCCTCACCAAACTCGGTGAGGCTTTCTACGCTACAAATGGAACAACACACATAGGGACAAGTCCCCAACAAATGTTGATACACAGCTTGACGGGGATGAACCCCCCCCCCCAAACGGTATTTTCACAGCCACACACGGGGACGAGCCCCCCCCACACGTTGTTTTCACAGCCACACATGGGGACGAGCCCCACACACACACACGCTGCTACTCGCAGCAACCACACAGGGACAAACCCTAAAAGAAAAAAGGCGTTGTAAAGGTGCAGCACCACACGGGGACAAACCGCAAAAAAAACACGTTGTAAATGTGCAGCACCACACGGGGACAAATCCCAAAAGAAAAACACATTGCAGAAGTGCAACGCCACACGAGGACAGACCCCCACAAGTGTCACAAATGCTGACAAACAGCTTGCATGAGGAACAAGCTCCTCATCTGCACACATACGACTGCAAAGCAGCCAAAACCCACTCTGCTCTCTAAAATAGAGTACCAGAAAAGCGTTGTCAAACTAGCACTACACGCGATAAAACAAATGTGGAGTTTCAAAGGAAAAACACAAAAGAAAACTAAGAAAACAAAACTGTAACTTTAGATCGAAGTCTTGAAGCAGAATATGTATCTCTGGGCTTAGATCCGAAAATCGGTCTGCTTCTCTGCTTAGTATCTATGAAGTAACTCAGGGAGGAGGGTTCTCCTCTCTCTCTTTCAGATTTTCTTCTTAGTGCAAGAGTCGCTCAGGCAAACTAGCTAAAGGGCTGCTCTTCTCTCTTTTTCTTCTTCTCAGATGCTCTTCACAAAGCTCAGGGCATCTAATACTGAGGACTGTAGCTCGAACAAGCTTCAGAGCCTCTTACAATGTTTTTCCCGCGCCACTTGTTCTTCAAGGCGATAGGTCCGTATTTATAGAAGAAAGACGTGGAGAGTCCCCTTTTTCTGAGATATGTTTTGTGATTGGTTCTACTCAAGACTCTTTTTTGATTGGTTATTGATAAAAAGAAAGAACCATGGAAAGTGTTCTTTCCTCAGATCTATTTTCGGACAAGTCCTTTTCATAAGGAGTAATCTGTCTGGCTCATGATTAAAAGGAAGCATCATTGTCCTAGGACCTTTTCAGACCTCGAGCCACGTGTCCTGGAGCAGTGTGCCATTGACTTGGAGTAAGTAAACATGTGACTGCTTGAACACTCACATGTTTATACGGAAGAGCTCAGGTCAGTCGACTGAGTAAGTAGATCTGTCGACTGTGCTTCATGTTTGTCGACGCACCATGTGGGGTGTGTCGACACACTTAACTTCCTGTGGTAGCTATTGCATGCTGGACTACGAGCCAGACCTGTATGTGTTGACACACCCTGATGTGTGTGTCGACACACTCTTGTAATATGTTCCTGAAGCTGCTGGCTACTCACTGTTGCATGCACTGCTGTTGCTGCTGGCTTCTGGCTGTTGCAATTGCATGCTGGATCACCAGTTAGGTAAGCCAACCATGAAGGTTAGGTCGACACACTCTGACCACTGATAGAGAAATTTGATCTAGAGAACCAAAGTAGGCTAACACACTTCTGATGTGTGCCGACAAACTCTAACTACTTGACTCTTGTTGCTCCTAAAACTACTCTTGGAATCAGTCGTGTGTCGACACACTGAGAGAATGGCGTCGACGTAGCTGAAGAACGTTGCCCGTATAATTGGTGCTAGATTTAATGGTATGCCAATGCACTGAAAGACTTTTGTCGACACACTTAGTTGTCCAAGGAGGCTTCAGCCCGAATGGCCCATAGGCTTGCTTTGACAGGTCGACATGGTGTTGAAGTTGGTCGACCCAGTGTTGAAGTAGGTCGACACACTTAAGAAGTAGGTTGACACACTTTGCTGACCACAGTTGCTATTCTACCTCTGGTAGCTATGTAGATCGACTTATATGAGAAGTAGGTCGACTAACTGAACACTCTGACCTCTGATAGATCTGGCCAAGCCCTTGCAGTTTCATTTTAGCAAATTGAAAGCATTTTAGCAAATTGAAAGCCCCTTGCACCTTGAGCTTCTTCAGCCTGTGTTGTCATAAGATTGGCATCTGGAGCTTTAGTTGACTTTGTTTCCCCAACCATCTATGGTTGTTTGAGTCCAGTTGCTTCCAAATTCATGTCCAGCTTTAAGATCCCTTGATCTGTCAGTATAACCTCCCCAATCTGCCTTAACATTGGATTCCCACTACCACCTACTGCCTTGTCCTGACATTCTTCAGTTGAAAGACATTATGTGTCAACACATCTTCCATATGTGTCGACACACCTGTTCATTTTCTGTCAGCACTTTTCCACATCTGTCGACTTTCAAAATACTCATTTGGTTACATCATGAGAGGAATTAAAGTAATCATCATCAGAATGTTATGAATATTAAAGTTTCAATATGAATAAGATTTCATCATGATTCACGAATTTAAACATAAGATTCCATGAAATGAAATATTTACTCTTAAGAAAAACTCATGAAGAGCATAGTAGCATGAAAAACACCATACAAAGTGAATCATAGTTGGATCATTATCAATACACAATAATGAATCAATCATAGTTGGACATCATAAAAACCACACAAAGACTACATATGTGCAACAGGAAGGGCATAGGTCCTATGAACTGTGGGCTCAATTCAATCAAACATAAGAAGAGCTGGGGAATTCTCCAATGGGATTATAGGAGTTCATCGACAATGTCTTGGAAACTGAGTTCAGGGAGCTTGCCGACCCTGTCCTCAGTGCTAAAAGACCTCTTGAAGTTTCATCAGAGGAAGAGATTCCTACTATCATGCCCCGAACCAATAGCAGCGGGAAGCAGCGCTTGGAACATGGCAGCGAAATAGTCATGTCATTCAGAGCAGAAGATAAATCAACACATAAACAACATTCAAACATACGGAGGCCATTATTGACAAAAATTATAATTTTATTGATATTGAGAATTAAAATTATAAATTACAATAATAGACTCCAATAAAAGGGAACAAGGAATAAGGCAAGAGGACACAACTCACGATACTAACTAGACTCAAGAAATAGGATAAAGAAGACTCCGGTCTCTAAGGCTATAGGTTCACTCGATCATGCTGACCGCTCCCATTTTCGAGCGTTCCATCTACCGAGTTACCTGAAAAGGATTTGGAGAAAAGCGGGGTGAGCGAGAAGCTCAGTAGGAATTACACTCTATCACTAGGCAGAGTTTAAATAATTTACCATTTCATGTAGATGCATGAACGATGCGTAAAAATACGAGTAAAGCAGACTAAATAAACAGCACGAATAGATGATCACTAGAATAAGGATGGAATAGAGATATTGCAAGACAAGATATTAAGAGCAAGTAACTAGAACTTCTTGTGAATGGCCATTTATCAAATCAAGTCATGTCATTCAAGCAAGTACTTCACACATTAAAGCATGTATAGCAAGTATCAAGAGAATGTGAAATGTCGTAGACTTAACACGCAAGATAGTACATGGTGCAATGCCACACCTAGTCATTACACCTCCCCGGGGCACAAGTACACTCCGGGTGCTCCGCTTAGGACCAGACTGGGCCCTTTATAAAGATTGCCTTGGCATTGATTGGTTGGATCAGAGATCCCACGAAATCTGGACATCCACCATATTTAATGGCCAAGAGTTCCAAGGTCAAGCTCATGTAACTTATCGTCTAAGATCAAATGATCTTTCAATAGATTGAAAAGGAAGCCATAGGAATATGACTTAAAAGTGTGAAAGAGAGAGAGAGAGAGTCATGAATAGGATTAGATTCATAGCAGAAGGCTACTTTAATCTGGCTAGTACATCACACCAAAGAGAACGTGGAAAACAGGTTCTGGAATAGTTGCAGTCATGCAAAGGGCCGCAATAATAGATAGACGATCTATATAGGACAGCTAGAGTCGATACTGGGCCAAAAGAGACGGATCCCAATGTAGAAGGATAGAAACGGTCTCCAATGGGCCGCTAAACAAAGAGACGGTCCTTATTGGGCCGCTAAAAAAATATAAACGGTCCTCTCTGGGCCGCTAACAAAATATAAATGGTCCAAGGGTGGCTGCAACATAGTTGGGCCCAGCAATGTGAAACGGTCGACTTGCCTGATCCTTGGTCAGCCTCGGCATGGTGAAACCAGACCGGGGTCCAACTCACACATTCCAGATCAACCCAAGGGGTTTAGGTCAACTTACCCAAGCTAGGTTGACTCAAAATCAAGAACAAATCGACCGACAAATCTGGCACACAAGCCAGATCAGAAGAATATTGGCTGTCACTAAGTGGCCGCTTGAATACACGGACGATCTACCTTCTGGCCGCTACATGATAGTAGCAGTCTCAAAAGGACTGCATAGTGCAAAACAGTCCCAAATTTTCTCGCGCTGCACAAAGACACGAATCGATCGAGTCGAGGGGTCCATGCCTTAGGGTATAACCTGCCCAGCGTCCTAGTGGGAATCCTAGGCTTGTGGGGGCTTATGGAGATCTCATAATAGAGGTCCTAATCTGACGGAAGGAGTATCCGGTAGAGAGTCCCAACTATTACAAGAATTGAGGCTATGAAACCACGGAAAACAGGAGTGAAGCGGTCAGCCCACACCACCGAAGTGGAGTGACTATCAAACAATCCTAATAGATCATTTTATAATTTCATAAGAATACAATTTAGAAATTAAATTACAATTTATTGTTATAATTGACATTATGAGAGAGAAATGATATGAATATGAGAGGAAGGGTAAAATTTTAGTGGTCATGATCAGCAGATGAAATAGACCTTATATTGTTCCATATAATCCATTTGTTAGGTGCGTTCTTACCCTATACATGTTGTCTAATCAAGGTGAACATAGATAATAAAACATGATCGGTGCACTATAGGCGGTCAGGGAAGGGGCCACTATTGTTTCTTAGAGGTCATTCACAGGGCCGTTATCAAGCTACGCTTTATAAAAGACAATAAGACTAGAAATGGTCTGTCGCGAGGCCGCTAGGTTTTAGGCGATCAGGAACGAGCCGCATATTGAATATAGCACTCAGTCACAAGACTGCATGGAAGACACGCTAAATAAAAAAAACAACTGGACTAAAATAGTCTATCACGAGGCCGCTAGAAGTAGAGGCGGTTCCTGGTGCGATCGCAACCAAGTTGCCGCTTCTGGGCTCCGGCGACTCCGACACACCTTGATTCTAGCCCCAAATTCATGCAGTATATAGAACTAAAATTAGGCAAACCACTACTGCTAGAAAGAGAACGAAAATCCACACAAGATGGCATGGTTAACTAGAAAATTAACTTGCTAAAGTCAAACAATAGATCGATACAAATGGAACTAGCATGGTCGGTGCCCTAATTGACATGCTTCCAATAAAAACTGAAATACGAACTCCATACTAAACTAAAATTAGGGCTTTTGATATCAAATGAAAGAGGATGCGAAGGCGTACAAAAGGATGTGTGTGAATTAATCTTTGTCCTGAGAGAAACCTACCTATTTGGATCAAAAACTCGGACGCCGCGAAGAACCCTAATCACGAACCCTTGCTATTCCTCGCCGTCCACCCCGTCGATCAACCACGTCCGTGGCTACAACGGCCAAATGGGGTTCGTGGGAGTATTAGATGTTGATTTAAAGAGGTGTGGTCGAAGGAAGAGGCGTGAAGGGGCTTGGAGTTCGATGGAAAGATAATGCCACGCGAAACTCGTGATTGACCAAGTCCATGGGTTAACCACCTAAATTCGGTAGCTACGGTTAGGGTTTTCACTGGATTCGAGAAGGGAAATGGGTTTCTAGGGTAGGCCTATCAATTGGATCCGGTTAGTGCTCGATTCATTGAGAATTGAGCTCGAATTAGATCGGATTGGGTTGAACTATCAAAAACTCCAAGTTTTGCTAAAACCTCTTTAATTCGGCCTAATTAAATTTTTATTAGAGGTCGGCCCAGTTGACAATATTGCTAAACATTTCATTCCGGATAAAAATATAATTTATCTATATTTTTATAGATTGGTCAAAACTTTAGCCTAAGTGTGAAAAAACTGATTAATCTAATTAATTCTGTTTAAATTTCATTTTACCGTGAAAAATTCGATTCAGCTCAAAATATGAAATTTCTTTTTTGATCTTTGTAGGAAAATAATTAATCCTTTTCATTTATATAGTTTGGTCATTTTCGAAATCAATAAATTATTATAACATCATTTAATTTGAAAAACATTATTGGACTTATTAAATGGCATGTTAACTAAGAAATTGACTATTTTACCCCCTTTCAGTAAATCGGCCACTTTGATTGTAACACCTCGGTTAAATAATAAAATATAAAATAAAAATTTTGAAATATGTATTGAAATAAAATGTGATAAAGAGAAATAAATGAAAATCGTGCGGTTAATTGTCGCTTAAATTATTAAATCTCATGTGATGAAATAAATAAAAGAAAAGAAAAGGGAATCTAATTTTTGTAAAAATAGAATGACTAATCGAATTAGTAATTCAACGTAAGATATATTAAAATGGACTAAATTTATTAAGTTGCTATTTAATGACTTCAATAATTTTCTTAATTAAAGAATATTATTTATTTTGAAAGTGGCCAAATTATATCAATAAAAAATAAAAAAATATTTTTATACAATAACCAAAAAAAGAATTTCATATTCCAAGATGCAATCAAATTTTTCTATGATGATTTGAAGTTAATAGGTATAAATTAAATTAATTGAATTTCCCCCGTAGGCAAAAGTTTCGACTAATTTATAAAAATATAAAAAAATTATATTCCTATAGAGAAAGAAATGTTAAATAATATTGTCAACTGGGCCGACCCCTATTAAAAATTTAAATAGGCTGGATTAAGAAATTAATGGCCAAATTCGTTATTTCAATATATTAACCTTAATTGGCTTGATTGGAGCCCAATTCTTAACCAAACGAGCCCAAACTAGGCCCAATCGAAAGGTTAACCCTAAGAGCTCGTTTTCCCTTTGAAACCCTAGCCTCTAGAGCCTTCTCTCGACGGCGGCGGCGTGGATTTGGTCAAAGTGCGAGATTCTCGGTGAAGTTTTCCCCATTGGACTCTCGAGTCCAATTTGATCGCTAGAACCCTCCATACACCCTATAACTAGAGGGCTTCGACAACCCTAGACCTCTATTTGGTCTTCCAACTAGCGGCGCGACCTGTGGCGGCCGATCGACGGCGAATTAGGGCGAGGATCGACGACGCGTTCGCAGATTAGGGTTTTACACGACGTCCCTTTCTTCTTCAATTAAAGTAGGTTTCTCTCGGGCCAAACTTTAATTAAAGCATGCTAGCTTGATCACCTTCGTGTCCTATTTCATTTGATATCAAAAGCCTTAATTTTAGATTAGTATGGAGTTCGTATTTCAATTTTTTTTGGAAGCATGTCAATTAGGGCACCGACCATGCTAGTTCCAATTGTATCGATCTGTTGTTTGTGTTTAGCCAGTTAATTTTCTAATTAACCATGCCATCTTGTGCGGATTTTTGTCCTTTTTCTAGCAGTAGTAGTTTGCCCAATTTATATTGAGTATTACGATCAAATTTGTCATTTTTGTCTGGATCGGTCGGAGTTCGCCGTTGAAATGCTTCGTGTCTTTAATTGCAGCCCTAACGGGGACCGCTAAGTCAAAAGCGGTCACCCGATAGACCATTTTTATATAGATCATGGTTGTTGTTTTTATATATTAATGTGGAAACCGGCCCTATCCTAACCATCTCTTGCATAAAACGGCCCCTCGATAGACCGCTTTATGGCGGTGGGTTTTCAAAAAAAAAAGATGATTTTGCACCGGTCCTAAGCGGTTATCCTCTAACCGTCTTAGGTACTTGGCGGTCCATCTATAGACTGTTTTATATCCTGTTTCAGTAAAAATGTTGCATATTTTTCAGCTTGTTAGGTTTTGTTTCCCTGTGTAAACATCATGTTATTAGGACTAAATTCGTGACAGAAACCCACTAATAAATAGGACTTATGAAATAATTGATCTAAGTTTAATTTTCTTTAGCATATTGTCCTTTCATGATCATCCCTCATGTATTATCACTTGATTAAAAAGAGAGTAGAAAACAAAAACATGTGTTTTAATCGTTTAGCTTGTAAATATATCTCTACATGCTTAGTTAGAACTTATTTTAAGGACGTGCCACTCCGGTGGTGTCGATTGGACCGATCACCTCACTTTCATGATTTGAACCATTGATCTTGGACATCGAATGTCTCTCTGTCGGATATTCCTTCCGCTGAACTAGGTGTTCATGTTCCGAGGCCTCCGTAAGCCCCCGCGAGCCTGGGATTCCCATTAAGACGCCGGGCAGGTTGTACCCTAAGACCTTAACCCTCTCGATTCGACTGAAATTGCGAGTTTAGGATCTGTCCCTACTCTGTATGGGTTGCGGCCATGCTCAGACCATTTTCTGGGATTAGCGGCCCTTGGGGGACCGTTTTGTTATGATAGCGGCCTTGGCTAGACTGTTTTTATAGCTTAGCAGTCCTTTGCTGACCGTTTCACATTCAAGCCTTCCGAAAATTGCTGTTTTCATAGTTTTGATGTGTGAGCCACTCTAGCCTATCCAGGCTATTGCACCTCGAGTTTTGACCTATTGTTAGGTCTATTGGTGACATTTATCTATTCTAAATTCAATCCTTTAAATGACTATTCATCTTGATTAATGAGCTTATTATTTGGAATCTCAAGAAAATCAATATTCTTACGCATTTTACCTTGATTCCATGAGCTTGATCTTGGAACTTTTGGCCATTATTATTTGTGGATGTCTAGATTTCATGGGATCTATGATCCAAACAAATCAATGCCAAGGCAATCATATTAAGGGCCCAGTTTGGTCCTGGGAGGAGCACCCAAAATGTACTTGTACCCCGGGGAGGTGAAATGACTAGGTGTGGCATTGTCACCGAGTACTATCTAGCGTGTGAGTCTACGACATTCCACATTCTCGTGAAACTTACTATTCATGCTTGAAAGCGTGAAGTACTTGCTTGCGTGACATTACTCGACTTGACTTGACTTGAAATGGCCATTTATTGGGAAGTTCTTGTTAATGGTGCTTCATATCTCGACTTGTAATATTCCTTTCCATTTATCTATCGATTATCTTCTGATCTTGTTGGTTACTTAGTTTACTTATTTGAGTTTCTCGCATTATTCATGCATTCATAAAATGGTTAATTACTTAAATTTGCCTGATGATAGAGAGTAATTCCTACTGAGCTTCTCGCTCACCCCCCCCTTTTCCATCCTTTTCGGGTAACGTGGTAGAAGTAATGTTTGCAACTGGGATCGGGTCAACATGATCAAGTGAACCCGGAGGCATGAGACCTGAGTGTTTTATTTTCTTGAGTCTAGTTAGTATAGTGTATCTTGCTATTTCCTTTTTCTTATTTTCTTTTTTTTTTGAGTCTTCTATTGAAAAAAAAGGGTTAAATTGTAATTCAATTTCCAAATATCATTAAAAATTATACTTTTCTCAAATTAATGGCCTCCATATGTTTGAATATTATTTCGTGTTTATTTATTGCTCTTGTAATAATTACTGTTTCGCTGCCACGTTCCGAGCACTGCTTCCCGCTGCTATCTGTTCGGGGCGTGACAGAAGTGGTATCGGAGCCTTGGTTGTTTGAATCCTAGGTTCTTGTCCATAAGTATAAGTTACCCTAAGTAATAGGTCATGTAATTTGTGTCATCCATTCATGTCACCCGGTGAGATTGGGTAGTGCCTCAGGTTAAGTAATAAAATATGTATAAGATTGCGTAGCACGACGCGTAAGGATAATAAAAGTTTTAACCTTGTAATTATTTTGCAGGTATTTAAGCTCCTTTTGACGTGAAAGCGAGAGGGTCCACGAGTAAGCTAAGGTCCGGTTCCATTAAAATGTGGCGAGTCCGTCGTAAAGAAATTTGAAGTAATAAGAAGAAAAAGAATAACTTTTCGCAAATGAAATATTTTCACTGTCACAAAATTGGTAATCTAATCAAGCAGTGCTGGCGAAGGAGCGGAGCGTGTCTTCGTTGTGAAAATAAAGATCATATAATGGCTAATTACCCTACGGTACTACCACAAGCCAAAACACAAGGAGAATTAGAATCGATTTCTATCAAATGAGGAATTATATAAGATATTGTTCTCCCTCATCCTTAATGATAGTTAAATTCTTTTGCATTCCATTAGTTGTATGATTAACATGTTATTTTGAATAGATAAGATCATCTTAGTTTAACTATTTGAATAGTTAATGGCGATCGACGAATTTGGGGACCAAATTCCTTGAAGTGGGGGAGGATGTAACACCCCGGTTAAATAATAAAATATAAAATTAAAATTTTGAAATATGTATTGAAATAAAATATGATAAATAGAAATAAATGAAAAATATGTGATTAATTATCGCTTAAATTATTAAATCTCATGTGAAGAAATAAATAAAAGAAAAGAAAAGGGAATCTAATTTTTATAAAAATAGAATTACTAATCGAATTACTAATTCAACATAATATATATTAAAACAGATTAAAATTATTAACTTGCTATTTAATGACTTAAATAATTTTCTTAGTTAAAGAATATTATTTATTTTGAAAGTGGTCAAATTATATCAATGAAAAAAGAAATAATTATTTTTATATAATAACAAAAAAAGAATTTCATATTCCAAGATGCAATCGAATTTTTCTATGATGATTTGAATTTAATAGGTATAAATTAAATTAATTGAATTTCGCCCGTAGGCCAAAGTTTCGACTAATTTCTAAAAATATGAAAAAAATTATATTCCCACAGAGAAAAAAATGTTAAACAATATTTTCAACTGGGCCGACCCCTAATAAAAATTTAATTAGGCTAGATTAAGGAATTAATGGCCAAATTCATTATTTCAATAGATTAATCTTAATCGACTTAATTGGAACCTAATTCTTAACCAAACGAGCCCAAACTAGGCCCAATCGAAAGGTTAACCCTAGGAGCTCGTTTTACCTTCGAAACCCTAGCCTCTAGAGCCTTCTCTCGACGACGGTGACATGGATTTGGTCAAAGTGTGAGATTCTTGGCGAAGTTTTCCCCGTTGGACTCTCGAGTCCAATTTGATCGCTAGAACCCTCCATACACCCTATAACTAGAGGGCTTCGAAAGCCCTAGACCTCTATTTGGTCTTCCAACTAGGAACGTGACCTGTGGCGGCCGATCGAGGGCGAATTAGGGTGAGGATCGACGACGTGTTCATGGATTATGGTTTTACGCGTCGTCCCTTTCTTCAATAATTAAGGTAGGTTTCTCTCGGGCCAAACTTTAATTAAAGCATGCTAGCTTGATCGCCTTCATGTCCTCTTTCATTTGATAACAAAAGACCTAATTTTAGATTAGTATGGAGTTCGTATTTCAGTTTTTTATTGGAAGCATGTCAATTAGGGCACCGACCACGCTAGTTCCAATTGTATTGATCTATTTTTTGTGTTTAGCCAGTTAATTTTCTAATTAACCATGCCATCTTGTGCGGATTTTTGTCCTCTTTATAGTAGTAGTAGTTTGCCCAATTTATATTGAGTATTGCGATCGAATTTGTCATTTTTGTCCGGATCGGTCGGAGTTCGTCATTGAAATGCTTCCTATCTTTAATTGCGGCCCTAACAGGGACCGCTAAGTCAAAAGCGGTCACCCGATAGACCATTTTTAACATAGATCGTGGTTATTTTTTTATATATTAATGTGGAAACCGGCCCTATCCTAACCGTCTCTTGCATAAAACGGCCCCTCGATAGATCGCTTTATGGCGGTGGGTTTTCAAAAAAAAAAGAGGATTTTGCGCTGGTCCTGAGCGGTCATCCTCTGACCGTCTTAGGTACTTGGAAATTCCAGAACTAATATTTACTAGCCCCAAGAGTCGGAGCAAATCCCCTCTTATTTCAGCTCTCCGAGCTAGCAAGCTCATCAGGAAAGGATGTACATCTTTCCTTGCCTTTGTCACAGTTAAAGAAGCTAAGGAAGCTAAGCTAGAAGACATTCCAGTAGTACAAGAATTTCCGGACGTATTTCCGGAAGATTTACCGGGATTACCCCCGCAAAGAGAAGTGGCCTTCACCATCGACTTAGTCCCTGGTGCTGGTCCGATTTCAAAGGCACCTTATAGGATGTCACCTGCTGAACTCAAGGAATTAAAGGAGCAATTGATGGAACTCATTAAGAAAGGATTCATTAGACCAAGTACTTTCCCGTGGGGAGCGCCTATATTATTTGTAAAGAAGAAAGACGGATCCATGAGGTTATGCGTCGACTATCGACAATTGAATCATCTCACTGTCAAGAACAAGTATCCACTGCCGAGAATCGATGAATTGTTTGATCAAATTTCAGGATCCATGTACTTTTCCAAAATTGATCTTAGGTCCGGATATCACCAACTAAGAATCAAGGACGAGGATATTCATAAAACCGCATTCAGAAGCAGGTATGGCCATTATGAATTTGTTGTTATGCCTTTCGGACTAACGAATGCCCCTGCTGCCTTTATGCAGTTAATGAATAGTATATTCAAGCCTTATTTGGATCAATTCGTGGTGGTCTTTATTGATGATATATTGATTTATTCCAAGACCAAGGAAGAGCATGAGGAACATTTGAGGATTGCATTACAAATATTGAGGACAAATCAATTATATGCAAAACTTAGCAAGTGTGAATTCTGGCTTGAAGAGGTGACTTTTCTCGGACATGTTATATCAAAGGATGGCTTGTCTGTAGACCCATCAAAGGTTGAAGCCGTAAGGAACTGGGAAAGACCGACCAATGCTAGCGAGATCCGAAGATTCTTAGGTCTTGCCGACTATTACAGGCGATTCATCAAGGATTTCTCTAAAATCGCCGTGCCACTTACAAGGTTAACTCGCAAGGAGATCCATTTTGAATGGGATGAGGAATGTGAGAGAAGCTTCCAAACTCTCAAGGATCATCTTACTACAGCTCCTATCTTAGCATTGCCAATTGAAGAAGAAAAGTTCGAGGTATACACTGATACTTCTAGCATTGGCCTCGGGTGTGTTCTAATGCAACAAGGGATGGTTATAGCCTACTCTTCTCGTCAATTAAAGAAGCATGAAGAGAACTACCCCGTCCATGACTTAGAATTGGCCGCGGTAGTATTTGCACTCAAAATATGGAGACATTATCTTTATGGAGTACAATTTACTATATACTCCGATCACAAGAGTCTCAAATATCTTTTCTCACAGAAGGAACTAAATATGAGGCAAAGACGATGGCTGGAATATCTCAAGGACTTCGACTTCAATATACAATATCATCCCGGAAAGGGTAATCATGTAGCAGATGCCCTTAGTCGAAAGCCGAGAGCACTGTTAGCCAATTGTCTGATTCAAGAATGAAAATTGCTAGAACAATTCTCTGAACTCAATATAAGCATGGACACGGACCCTAGATGTGTCACATTATCTCATGTAAGCATACAGTCAGATTTATTATCTGAGATACAAGCACTTCAGGATGATGATCCTACATTAGTAGAAATCAAGGGCAGATTAAAAGGACAATCAGACTTCCAACTAGCTTCTGATGGAAGATTAATGTTCAAGAATAGAACTGGTATACTGGACTGCCCAGAATTGAAAAAGAAGATCTTAGATGAAGCTCACAGATCAAGGTATACGATTCATCCTGGATCTACCAAGATGTACCAAGATGTGAAAAGAAATTTTTGGTGGCCCAACATGAAAAGAGAAATAGCGGACTATGTATCACGCTGTCTCACATGCCAACAAGTCAAGGCGGAACATCAAAAGCCTGTTGGAAAGCTACATTCTCTAGATATCCCTAAATGGAAGTGGGAGGATATTGGTATAGATTTCATCATGGGTTTATCTAAATCAAAAAGAGGACATGATGGAATATGGGTTATCATTGACCGATTGACCAAATCCGCGCATTTCTTGCCAATCAAGAGTCGATGGTCAGTTGATGTCTTAGCTGCACTATACATCAAGGAAATAGTCAGATTACATGGTATTCCTGTTTCAATCGTGTCTGACAGAGATCCCCGTTTTACTTCTCATTTTTGGAAAGGACTACAACATTCGTTGGGGACGAGACTTAATTTTAGTACAGCCTTTCATCCTCAAACGGATGGTCAGACCGAGAGAACAAATCAAGTAGTTGAAGATATGCTTAGAGCATGCATTACTAATTTTGATGGAAACTGGCATGATCACTTGCCTCTGGTCGAATTTGCATACAATAATAGCTACCAAGCTAGTATACAAATGGCACCTTTCGAAGCTTTATACGGAAGGAGTTGCCGATCACCCTTGTGCTGGAATGATGTTGGAGAGAAACAACTGTTAGGTCCAGACATGGTAAGGGATACAACTGAGAAGATACGAGTAATCAGGGAAAGATTACAAGTAGCTCAGACAAGGCAAAAGGCTTATGCCGACACAAGAAGAAGAGATCTCGAATTCCAAATTGGAGATCATGTATTTCTCAAGATATCACCTGGACGTGGAATACGAAGATTTGGTGTTAAAGGCAAGCTTACACCAAGATTTATCGGACCTTTTGAGATACTAGAAAGAGTTGGCGAGGTTGCTTATCGCATCGCATTGCCCCCTCAACTGTCCGAGGTACATAATGTGCTCCACATATCTATGTTGAAGAAGTATGTGCACGATCCATCACAAATTATTGAACATGGAGACCTGATAATCCAGAAGGATCTCACGTATGAACAAAAGCCTATGAAGATCTTAGATCGTGAAATACGTGCTCTAAGAAATAAGGTTATTCCCATGCTAAAAGTACAATGGAATAAGAATTCAGAACATGAAGCTACATGGGAGACCGAGGAATCTATGAGGAAACAATTTCCAGATTTATTTTAGAAGGTACGTACTCTACACTCTCCAAATGCAAATATATAATATGGAATTTGGGGACCAAATTCTTTTTAAGTGGGGGAGGGTGTAGCAACCCTGATAAATTTAAAAGGAATAAATAAATCAAAATAGATTAAAAGATTTAATAAATAAACGAAAGAGCTTGGAATAAAAATAATTAAAACCCTGATGGAAATAACGCCTCAGATAAAGGCGCTACTTTACAAGAAAACGCCCTTACCTAAGGTGTGTTTTGAAGAAAGGACACCCACACGTTAAGGCGTCAAATTTTAAACGACCAAAATAAATAAAAAGGACAAGTTAGCGTAACGTCCCTTTCGTGGACGCGTTTTAACAAGTAACGACACTTGACAAGGCGTCAATTTAAATTCGACGCCCTGACCTAGGTCGCTAATTCAGTTTGAGTTTCGTTCGACCCAGGAGTCTATCCAGGGTAAGGTGATAACTATGAGGAAGAGTTCGAATGTAGTAATAACTCTAATATGGAAGTATTACTTCCAATCAAACACTAACTCTATTAGGATTCTAGAAATCCTATAAATAACTTACTGCTTGAACCGAGAACGCTATTTGGCGTTCGGAGTATTCTAAGGTATGTGAAGAACAACAGGTTCTTCTTGTATCTCTGTTCGTCCGATTATCGATTTCATGAAAGAATACTAAATATTCTTATTCTTCTTCTCTTCTTACAGGTTAAGAAGATTAACGGGTAAGTTTTTCTTTCCTCCACCTTCAGTTAAGTATTATGAAGAAAAACTGATGTTTCTTCATCTTATTTCTCTGTAGAGAAGTCATCTTAGCCTACTGAAGAACGTGGGTTCTTCATCGACGAACGTCTGCTTCTGATCGTGCCAAAAAGAGAACCTGTCGATACATCTACACCAAGACTTCTGCCCCTTTCATCCAACTCTGTTGATAGCAGAGTACCGTGTCTTCATCAGTTCTCTAGTTAATCATCATAAGGTAGGATTTTCTCATGGAACGTAGCCCAAACTACCATATAACTATAGATAATTATCATCGGTAGTTCATGCATACAGTTTTCATGCGTTCTGGTTATTTTCTACGGAATGTTTGAAAGAAACGACCCTAACAAGGGTGTTAATTTAAAAGACACGACCATGCCAAGGTCGTCAATTCCAGATTTGACGCCCTGCACATGGACGTTAATTCCTGTTAATTAATAAATAGCATGTTTAAAAAGTAATTATCAATGCAAACATGATTCTAAATTAATGCATGGTCAATTTCTTGTAATCCTACTATTTTTCTGGTCCTGACTATATACCATGTTCCTGAAATATTCATTACCTCGAAATTTGTAAAAGTGTGAATTCACGACCTTGACCAGGTCGTCTCTTGTTTAACTAACGCCCCAGACTAGGGCGCCTTTTTCCTGATAACGCCCCTACCCAAGGCGCGTTTTCAACAAAATTACAGATTTTTAATATCCTGTAAAATAGCAATATTGGAAAGGACGACCTCTTTATATGTCGTCAAATTTAATATAAACGCCCCTGATTAAGGCGTTAATTTTACGAAAAATGACTTTACCAGAGTCGCTACTTTCTGCATTACTGATTTTTCCCGATTGCTGTTATCCGAGGGTTTCACTATATGTATATATATATATATGTAGGCACTATTACTTCACTCCGTGAGTATAGTCCCACGTTTCATGATGTTTTATCGATCACCCTTAAACTCTCATTGACATACAAGCTCTCCATTGGACATTCCGTTCCTTTGGACTAGCGAGTTAGTCATAGAGACCTCCGTAAGACTCCTCGTACCTTGGATTCCCTCAAGGTCGACTGAGCTGGTTGTACCCTAAAAACCCATTACACTATTGAATGCCATGTCACTCTAAAGAAACATGGTATACCGACCCTTATGATATGCAAAGAGTATATCATGAGAATTCTTAATGGGATGATGATATCATGCCATTTGTTGATGTTCTTGTGGACCTCAATTCTATAATAAGAATGAGGGTATCTTGCCTTTGATGTACTGTTCATGTGGATCTCAATTCTATATAAAGAATGTCCATACTTGTTTATCATGGTACCCGAGTTAAGAGAACCTAATTCCACCTAGTTTCATCGTTCATCGTGATTGTACCGTTGTTATCGCCTATCTATGTCCAATGTCGTATTTTTGGACCCCATTCTCTCAAAGTTATCCTACGTGTCTACAAGCTTAAATGGTTGAAATTCCCTATTGGCTATATATATACATACAAGAGTGGATGTCAAATATACATGATAAATACCTGCGCATATAGGGCCCGATCTGGTCCTGGGAGGAGCACCCGAAAGTACTTGTGCCCATGGGAGTTGAATGATAAGGTATCTGGCATTATACCGAGTACATGACTAGCTTGATTGGACATTCCACACAAATCTTGTACTTGACTCGTACTTGACTTGACATGAATTGCGTGACCCGAGAAAGGGTAATTACTTGCTTGCTTGATACATGATAGCCAAAGTCCTTGACATGACTTGCTAAAGAGTACTTGCTTGAATATCTTGTTATCTTTTCCTGAAAGCTCGTGACTAGTTCATCTTGCTGTCTTATTGATAAATTCTTTCTCTATCTTATCGTTTTATGCGAGCATGCATAGCTATAGTACATTTATGAAAAATGTAATTACTTAAACCCCTTACTAGTTCCTGAGATATAATTTCCTACTGAGCGTTCGCTCACTCCGTGTTTGTCCCTTACTTTTCAGGTAATTCCGACGATGAGGGAAGTCAATCGGATGGGAATGGTCAAGAATGAAAGAGCTAGAGCTTTTCCAAGTGTCATCTAGTCTTTTTCCTATTTTCTTGAGTCAACTATGTACTTTTCCTTTTTAATTGAATAGAGTATTAGATTTGTAATAGTCTATCCATTATGAAATAAAAGATTGGGTTATCTTTCTATTTTGCGCATCTCTGTTTTAGTGTCGAATACACTACTACTCTGATTGACATGATTGATATAAACTCGTCGCGTATATCCGAGTATCTTCCGCGCTCGGGGCGTGACAGTTTTTGTGGTATCAGAGCTATACCCAAGTCGGAAGTGTGGGAACTAAGTGCCATGTAGGGCAAAGTGCTACGTTATGGGAGCCACCTCTTGAGTCCACAATGGAGCAAAGTGCTACATAGTGGGAGTCACCTCTTGAGCCTGTAGGGGCCACCTCTAGAGTCCTACCTGCCTGGGGGCTTGATTACATGATTGCGTGCTATATGTGCCCAGCGACGAGGACGTCGCCTATATAAGAGGGATAGATTGTAACACCCTCAAATATAGCTAAGTTGTACTTTATATCACCGAGGTGATTTTTGAAGTATCGGCTCAGTTCTTGAAAAGAGCTCTGAAGTTAAGCGTGCTTAATGGGGAGTAGTATTCGGATGGGTGACCTGCCCGGGAAGTCCCCCATTCTGGAGCCGATCACTGTTATAAAGGGACAAAACTGTGAGGCCGGTAGGCCAAAGCAGACAATACCTCGACGGTATAGAGTACGGGGCGTGACAGGCGGTCCACCTATAGACTGTTTTATATCATGTTTCAGTAAAAAATGTTGCATATTTTTCAGCTTGTTAGGTTTTGTTTCCCTATGTAAACATCATGTTATTAAGATTAAATTCATGACAGAAACCCACTAATAAATAGGACTTATGAAATAATTGATCTAAGTTTAATTTTCTTTAGCATATTGTCCTTTCATGATAATCCCTCATGTATTATCACTTGATTAAAAAGAGAGTAGAAAATAAAAACATGTGTTTTAATCGTTTAGCTTGTAAATTTATCTCTGCATGTTTAGTTAGAACTTGTTTTAAGGACATGCCACTTCGGTGGTGTCGATTGGACCGATCACCTCGCTTTCTGATGATTTGAACCATTGATATTGCACATCGAATGTCTCTCCCTCGGATATTCCTTCCGTCGGACAGGTGTTCATGTTCCGAGGCCTCCATAAGCCCCCGCGAGCCTAGGATTCCTACTAGGATGCTGGCAGGTTGTACCCTAAGACCTGAACCCTCTCGATTCGACTGAAATTGTGAGTTTAGGATCTGTCCCTGCTCTGTAAGGATTGCGGCCATGCTTAGACCATTTTCTGGGCTTAACGGCCCTTGGGGGACCGTTTTGTTATGATAGCGGCCTTGGCTAGACCATTTTTATAGCTTAGCGATCCTTTGCTGACCGTTTCACATTCAAGCCTTTCGAAAATTACTGTTTTCATGGTTTTGATATGTGTGAACCACTCTAGCCTATCCAGGCTATTGCACCTCGAGTTTTGACCTATTGTTAGGTCTATTGGTGACATTTGTCCATTCTAAAGTCATTCCTTTGAATGACTATTCCTCTTGATTAATGAGCTTATTGTTTGGAATCTCAAGAAAATAAATAGTCTTACGCATTTTGCCTTGATTCTATGAGCTGGATCTTAGAACTCTTGGCCATTATTATTCGTGGATGTCTATATTTCGTGGGATCTATGATCCAAACAAATCAATGCCAAGGCAATCATATTAAAGGCCCAGTCTGGTCCTGAGAGGAGCACCCGAAATGTACTTGTACCCCGGGGAGGTGAAATGACTAGGTGTGGCATTGTCACCGAGTACTATCTAGCGTGTGAGTCTACGACATTCCACATTCTCGTGAAACTTGATATTCTTGCTTGAAAGCGTGAAGTACTTGCTTGCGTGACATGACTCGACTTAACTTGACTTAAAATGGGCATTTGTTGGGAAGTTCTTGTTAATGGTGCTTGATATCTCGACTTGTAATATTCCTTTCCATTTATCTATCGATTATCTTCTGATCTTGTTGGTTACTTAATTTGCTTATTTGAGTTTCTCGCATTATTCATGCATTCATAAAATGGTTAATTACTTAAATTTGCCTGATGATAGAGAGTAATTCCTACTGAGCTTCTCGCTCACACCCCCTTTTTCCATCCTTTTCAGGTAATGCAGTAGAAGGAACGTTTGCAACTGGGATCGGGTCAACGTGATCGAGTGAACCCGGAGGCGTGAGACCTGAGTCTTTTATTTTCTTGAGTCTAGTTAGTATAGTGTGTCTTGCTATTTTCTTTTTCTTATTTTCTTTTCTTTTTGAGTCTTCTATTCAAAAAAAATTGGGTTAAATTGTAATTCAATTTCTAAATATCAATAAAAATTATACTTTTCTCAAATTAATGGCCTAAATGTGTTTGAATATTATTTCGTGTTTATTTAATGCTCTTGTAATCATGATTGCTTCGCTGTCACGTTCCGAGCACTGCTTCCCTCTGCTATCGGTTCGGGGCGTGACACTGATACTTCGGGTTAAAATTCAATTATTCATTCATTGTTGTAAACTTATTTTCTTTTTTTCCTTTTTGTTCATTTTCTCGTAAGATTAAATTTATAACTTAGCTCACAACACATTTTTCATATCTTTCTTTTCCCTCATTTTCATTTCCTTATATATTTTATATTTTAATTCTTTTATCCTTTATTATTTGACTGTGGTGTTACACCCTCCCCCACTTTAAAGAATTTGGTCCCCAAATTCACCGATCATTTTCTCTTTCTTCAAATAATATAACTAAGATTGACATTATCTATTAATTATTCAAAATAACAATCTAGTCAACATCTAGTGAGATGAAAAAAAAGCTAACTAGAGTTAAAGATGATGGATGCGATACCTTTGTAATTTCTTCATTTATAACAGATTGAGGCTCCTTCAAAACCAATTCTGATTCTCCTTTAATTTTTGCTTGCGGGGGGGAACTTAAGGCAACTAGCCATTCTATGGTCTTTATTTCCGCATCGAAGGCACGCACCGCTCTTTCGCCGGCACTCCTTGGCCTGATGACCTAATTTATGACAGAGAAAACATTTCTTTTGTGATAGGTTATTCTTTTTCTTCTTATTACTTCGAAATTCTTTACGACATACTCGCCACCTTCTAACGGAACATAGCTTTATCTTACTCATTGATGCTCTCGCTTTTATTTCAAAAGAGGCTTAGACACCTGCAAAAATAATTATAAGTTAATAATTTAATTACCCTTACGCGTCGCACTATGTAATCTTATACTTATTTTATTACTTAACCCGACACACTACCCTTTCTCACCAGGTGACATGAGGGGATGACATGGGTTATACAACCTATTACTTAGGGTAACCTATACAAATGGACAAGAACCTAGGACTTAAACAACTGAGACTCTGATACCACTTCTGTCATGCCCCGAACCGATAGCAGTGGGAAGCAGTGCTCGGAACGTGACAGCGAAACAGTCATGTCATTTAGAGCAGAAGATAAATCGACACATAAACAACATTCAAATATATGGAGGCCATTATTGACAAAAAAATATAATTTTATTGATATTGAGAATTAAAATTACAAATTACAATAATAGACTCTAATAAAATGGAACAAGGAATAAGGCAAGAGGACACGACTCACGATACTAACTAGGCTAAGAAATAGGAAAAAGAAGACTCCAGTCTCTAAGGCTCCAGGTTCACTCGATCATGCTGGCCGTTCCCATTTTCAAGCGTTCCATCTATCGAGTTACCTGAAAAGGATTTGGAGAAAAGAGGGGTGAGCGAGAAGCTCAGTGGGAATTACACTCCATCACCAGGCAGAATTTAAATAATTTACCATTGCATGAAGATGCATGAACGATGCGTAGAAATACGAGTAAAGCAGACTAAATAAACAGCACGAATAGATGATCACTGGAATAAGGATGGAATAGAGATATTGCAAGTCAAGATATCAAGAGCAAGTAACTAGAACTTCATGTGAATGGCCATTTATCAAGTCAAGTCATGTCACGCAAGTAAGTACTTCAAGCATTCAAGCATGTATAGCAAGTATCAAGAGAATGTGGAATGTCGTAGACTTAACACGGTAGATAGTACTCGGTGCAATGTCACACCTAGTCATTACACCTCCCCGGGGCACAAGTACACTTCGTGTGCTCCTCCCAGGATCAGACTGGGCCCTTTATAAAGATTACCTTGGCATGATTGGTTGGATCAGAGATCCCATGAAATCTAGACATCCACCATATTTAATGGCCAAGAGTTCCAAGGTCAAGCTCATGTAACTTATCATCTAAGATCAAATGATCTTTCAATGGATTGAAAAGGAAGCCATAGGAATATGACTTAAAAGTGTGAAAGAGAGAGAGAGTCATGAATAGGATTAGATTCATAGCACAAGGCTACTTTAATCTATCTAGTACATCACACCAAAGAGAACGTAGAAAATAGGTTCAGCAATAGTTGCGGTCATGCAAAGGGCCGCAATAAGAGATAGACGGTCTATATAGGACCGCTAGAGTCGATACTAGGCCAAAAGAGATAGAGCCTAGTGTAGAAGGATAGAAACGGTCTCTAGTGGGCCGCTGAACAAAGAGATGATCCTTACTGGGCCGTTAAAAAAATATAAACGGTCCTCTCTGGGCCGCTAACAAAATATAAACGGTCCAAGGGTGGCCGCAACACAGTTGGGCCCAAAAATGTGAAACGGTCGACTTGCCTGATCCTTGGTCAGCTTGGGCATGGTGAAACTAGACTGGGGTCCAGCCCACACATTCCAGATCAACCCTAGGGGTTTAGGTCGACTTACACAAGCTAGGTTGACTCAAAATCAAGAACAAATCGATTGGCGAATCTGGCACACAGGCCAAATCAGAAAAATATTGGCGGTCACTAAGGGGCCGCTTCAATACACAGACGGTCTACCTTCTTGCCACTACATGAAAGTAGCAGTCTCAAAAGGACCGCATAGTGCAAGAACAGTCCCAAATTTTCTCTGGCTGCACAAAAACATGATTCGATCGAGTCGGGGGGTCCAAGCCTTGGGGTAGAACCTGCCCGGCATCCTAGTGGGAATCCCAGGCTCGCGGGGGCTTATAGAGGTCTCATAATAGTGGTTCTAGTCCGACGGAAGGAGTATCTGGCGGAGAGTCCCAACTATTACAAGAATTGAGGCTATGAAATCACGGAAAATGGGAGTGAAGTGGTCAGACACCACCGGAGTGGAGTGACTGTCAAACAATCCTAGTATATCATTTTATAATTTAATAAGAATAGAATATAGCAATTAAATTACAATTTGTTGTTGTAATTCACATTAAGAGAGACAAATGATATGAATATGAAAGGAAGGGTAAAATTTCAGCGGTCATGATCAGCAGATGAAATAGACCTTATATTGTTCCATGTAATCCATTTGTTAGGTCCGTTCTTACCCTATACATGCTGTCTAATCAAGGTGAACATAGATAATAAAACATGATCGGTGCACTATAGGCGGTCTGGGAATGGACCGCTACTATTTCTTAGAGGTGATTCACAGGGCGGTTATCAAGCTACCCTTTATAAAAGACAATAAGACTAGAAATGGTCTGTCATGAGGCCGCTAGGTTTTAGGCGGTCAGGAACGAGCCGCATATTGAATATAGCGGTCAGTTGCAAGACCACATGAAAGACACGCTAAATAAAAAAAACAACTGGACTAAAATGGTCAGTCGCGAGGCCCCTAGAAGTAGAGGCGGTTCCTGGTGCGACCGCAACCAAGTCGCTGCTTCTGGGCTCTGGTGACTCAAACACACCTTGATTCTAGCCCCAAATTCATGCAATATATAGAACTAGAATTAGGTAAACCACTACTGCTAGAAAGAGAATGAAAATCCGCACAAGATGGCATGGTTAATTAAAAATTTACTTGCTAAACTCAAACAACAGATCGATACAAATGGAACTAGCATGGTCGGTGCCCTAATTGACATGCTTCCAATAAAAACTGAAATACAAACTACATACTAAACAAAAATTAAGGGTTTTTATATCAAATGAAAGAAGACTCGAAGGTGCACAAAAGGATGTGTGTTAATTAATCTTTAGCCTGAGAGAAACCTACCTATTTGGATCAAAAACTCAGACGCAGTGAAGAACCCTAATCCGAAACCCTTGCCGTTCCTCACCGTCCGACGCCCTCGATCGACCTCGTCCGTGGCTACAGCGGCCAAATGGGGTTTATGGGAGTATTAGATGTTGATTTAAAGAGGTGGGGTCAAAGGAAGAGGCGTGAAGCGGCTTCGAGATCGATGGAAAGATAATGCCACGCGAAACTCGAGATTGACAAAGTCCATGGGTTAACCACCTAAATTCAGTGGCTATGGTTAGGGTTTTCACTGGATTCGAGAGGAGAAATGAGTTTCTAGGGTAGGCCTATCAATTAGATCCAGTTAGGGCTCGATTGGTTGAGAATTGAGCTCGAATTAGATCGGATTAGGTTGAACTATCCAAAACTCCGAGTTTTGCTAAAACCTCTTTAATTCGGCCTAATTAAATTTTTATTAGAGGTTGGCCCAGTTGAAGATATTGCTAAACATTTCGTTCCCTATAAGAATGTAATTTTTTTATATTTTTATAAATTGGTCGAAACTTTAGCTTAAGTGTGAAAAAACCGATTAATCTAATTAATTCTGTTTAAATTTCATTTTACTGTGAAAAAATCGATTCATCTCAAAATATGAAATTTCTTTTATGGTCTTTGTAGGAAAATAATTATTCTTTTCATTTATATAGTTTGGTCATTTTCAAAATCAATAAATTATTATAACATCATTTAATTTGAAAAACATTATTGGAATTATTAAATGACATGTTAACTAAGAAATTGACTATTTTATGCCCTTTCAGTGAATTGGCCTCTGATACTTCGGGTGAAAATTCAATTATTCATTCATTGTTGTAGACTTATTTTCTTTTTTTCCCTTTTTGTTCATTTTCTCATAAGATTAAATTTATAACTTAGCTCACAACACATTTTTCATATCTTTCACTTCCCTCATTTTCATTTCAATATATATTTTATATTTTAATGCTTTTATCCTTTATTATTTGACTGGAGTGTTACACCTACATCAAGGGCAACAACTCCACTAGCATGAAGTGATTACCCTACAACCATAACTAATGCAACAGTTTAAGGGGAGGGTAGCTCATCAGGTCAATATACATTCGACCTACCTACTAGTATGGATATAAATTTTTATTTAAACATTTAAACTTCCATGTATGTATAGAATATTTCTTTTTGAGTAAAGAAGTTTAAATATTCTCATTTCTCCATGTTTTGTCCAGATCACAATAGGTTAAAAAATGATTTATTAGATTGGGCTAGAGTTGTCCAAATAATGGATAGAGGGCAAATAACTCCACTTTTGGACATAGGAAATGTTCTATTTCAAAGATATTGATGGAAAGAGACTATTGGAGAGTTGGATGAGATATTAACAATACTGGTTAGAAACTCATATTCTTACATTGATAGAATTCATGGAAAAAGTGACTAGAGAAGAGACAATAGTAGTGGATAAGGGCATGTCCTATTGGAAGCAAGCCTATATGTACATAGAAGATCAGTACAAGGCGAATAATATTGTCTTATATAGAAGCTTCCACGAAGCAAATTAAAAGTTGATCGAGGATGGCAGGGCACCAATCTCCTTCCCTGACTATCATCACTCCCAAGAAATAATAAATGGCAGGAAATTCAAGAAGAAGTTGAAAGAGAGTTTACCATATTTCAGGAGTATAATTTGAATATCCTTCAATGTAATCAACCCCCTATCAGTTACAGTGACTTTGTGATGAAAGAGATAGATGAAAGAAGAGATTTTGAAGGGTTGACTAAAATAAGTAGGAACAAGAAGAGAAAAGTTGGATTGAGTAGTTGGTCAAAGGGATACCTGTAGCGACCCGGATTCCGGATACCCGGTGCACCCGGTATAAACACCGAATACACGTGATACCACGTGGGACCCGCGAGGCCTCCCAAGCGCGGGAAAGCGCCGAAGGGATAAAAGGCATGTGTAGAGTACATTGAAGCCACAGAGATATAACAGTAAGCAAGTAAATTTCATTAGATTGGATTGCTAAAGTAGCAGAAATAAAATTACAGCTTCATTAATAATTTCAACAATTACAATTAAACAAAGAGTCCAGCCCAAAGGAAAGACAACAAGTCTAGCACAGTACAGCACGACAGAAAGAAACGTACACAGAAGTCGGGAGAGGCCCGACGCAGGTACGGCTGGCAGCTACAACAGCAAGCGAGCACTCCGCCACGAACAGCAGAGGCAGACGTCGAAACCCACCTGAAAAGCAGCAGGGGTGAGTCTCAACAGAAACTCAGTAGGGGTCACGCGGATCCCCACTGGACAGCGCACAAAGCCACGGAAGCAACAACAAAGCAGCAGGAACAGCAGGTGTAGCAAAGCGGGAAAAGCTACACTACAAAGCTGTAAAGGAACAGACGGGAAGCAAGAGTAGGGAACACGCAGGAGAGCGTGAGAACCCGCACCAAACAAGCGACTACTGAACTAACCTCAGCACCCCAAACTACTCCAAACGAAAGGCAACAGATGGATGACCCCAAACTCTCACAGAAGGGTACATCAGTCTGTCAACCAGCCCAACAAAGGCGAAGGCGAACGCCGACACCGGGAAACAGACAAAACACGACAGAGAACGTCGTGCACAAAGCCCCACACACGATCAGAACACCGTGCGGACAACAAAACACTGACCCCGAGTACAGCCACGAACGGGCAACTCGCAAAGGTCACAACGCGCAAGAAAACGTGAAGAGCTACGCATCACGTGACGGAAGTACCCCCTTAGAAAGCCAGCTGCGTCCACTGACGTCTTATGCCGCACCTCAAGTGTCTAGCCTACAGCACTGCTGCAACAACAGCAGAGACATAGACACAAGCTGAACCACACGTGGACGGGATTCTAACATCCCTGCGGTCAGTTAGAGACTAACTACGCCGCAAATGGTCACCGTTTACCGACCGACCCTAAAAACCACGAAAATCATGGTTTAGGCAAAACAAGCCCAAACACGCTCGTTTCCTAGCCGAACGTCGTGCAATGGTAGGGAAAACGAAGATGGAGAAGTAAGGATCCGTCACCCTACCTCCACCGAAGAAACCGTGCCCCGAAGCGACTAAACCACGCCGAAAACCACTCGCGAACCGATTTCACCGGCTTTGAATCCACCGATCGGGATCGCGCCAGAATCGATCCGATCCTCGCTCCATCGCGCACGTCGACAGCTCCACGGCCTCGCCAACCCGCCCACGATCGCTCCGTCTGCAGCAGGGGCCAAAGAGGGGGAAGAACCACAGAGAACGAGAGAGAGAGGGACGGTCGCGCGAATGAGAAGGAGAGAGAGAAAGAGAAAAGAAAAAGGAAAAGAAATTAGGAAATTAGGAAATTTTCCTAATTTCTGAAAATTCCGAAAATGCGCCGAAAATGCACAAATTCAGAAAAATACGCAAAAATAGTCGAAACGACCGGCTCGAAGAGTACATCGTCGCAGCAGCATCCACGAGTTCGAGAATTGACAAACAAACTCACCGTAGGGTTCCGTAACTAGTACATGAGAAAAACCCACACGGCTCGTCAACTCAACTCGGAAGCCACGAAAGCGAACCGAAACTCAACGAAACCAATCCGAAACAGATCCGAAAGATCCAACGAAGATCCATCAAGATCCAGGGCATTACATCCTCCCCTCCTTTAAGAAATTTCGCCCTCAAAATTAAAGACTAACAAAGGAGAAGCAGGGAAGAACAACCCAACAACACAAATCTCGGAAAACACGGCTCAGAGGAACAGCGTCAGACCACAATTACAGGTACACACTCTAGCTTCCAAGACAGCAAGTCCACAGCACGAGTACGGCACCAAAGTGAACACATCTGACACCTCCGAAGCAAGGGCAACGTCGTTTACGTCTCACAGAGCAGGAGACACGACAGCCACAACAATCGAGAAACACAACAACAACACGGCAAGCAGCAGCTCACACAAGGAGACACAGTCCTCACAGCTGACAGCTCGACCACATCGTCGGCTCCAGTGCCAAAGGCAACAGGGGACACCTGGCACACAGAACACCAACGACAACAACACCACTGGACCACAAGCACAATCAAGTCAGCACTCACCCAGATAGCACATCTGATCAAGTCGCAAGCTAACTCCACTAAGGAAAAGGGAGCACAGCAAAGCCAACTGACAAGACCATGGTCCAAGACAAGAACACAAAATCATAAAGAAACATCGCCACAACAACACAACGGCAGCACCTGCAGAATTCTGGCTCCGCACAACACGCAGTGCCAAGAAACACATCTGCAAGCAGGGTCACAACAAGGCACAATAACAGCTGAGCACACAACCACACGGGACAGGTCACGCATCAGACTGCTCACCAAGAGAAGACCCACAACTACGAGAAACGACACCAATCTCGGGGAACGTAACTCAAGGACTAGCAACACGCCTCAAGAGCACAACACCCAAGAAGGAAAAAGCAGAGCAAAGGGTAGTTAATCAGCAAGGAATGCCGACAAATTCCCCAATACTCGCAAATGCCAATGCCAACACAAGAAAAAACCACGAACAAAGGCACGGCAACTGACGACATCAAGGCACGAGAAGCCAAGACGAAGTCACATCGAGAAAGAAAGAACCTCTCGACGAACGGGTAGCCAACCCACACACTTCAGCTGTACTCTCAACAACGTGCATAGGCAACAGAACAACATCGGAAATCGCATCTCAGCACACACCAGACGCTATCGCAATCAACAAGATCGCAATTTACACGCCACGAGCACCGATCCAACGAATAGCCGAACACAAGGAGCCTAAGTGCAACAAGAGAAGAGCACCAGCTTCAGCGCAAAGCACAAGGAAAGCATCAATCTCAGCTTACCTTCACGTCCTGACACAATAAATGAGCCTTCACAATACATCGGCCGTTAGACACAGCACGACAATTACGGTACACAACAGCTCTTAACACCATTATGGAGTCCAAAGCCAAGCAACCGTACAACAAAGAGCAGATCAGACTCAAAATAAAGCTGTCTACACTTAAGCAGACACAGGACAAAGGCAACACTAAGACAGCGAATCCAAGGCAAACTTCAGAAAAGCATCACCACGAAGGACGAGAAGCAACAAGTTCAACAACAGCAGCTCACCAGGAAGGGAAAATCCTAGGTTCGCTCGAGCAACTTCTCAATCGAGGCAACACGACAACGAAACAACCAAAACAACAATGCATCAGAAGCTACAGAGACTCAAGCTGGGACAACCAAAGCAACGTAAAAACGTGCATGGCCATCACACCAATGCTAAAAGTCATAAGCTACCTGAGCAAAATACAGAAAACAGCTCGAACAATGCACTGCAGGTTCATGCCAACCGACAAACACTGCCAAGCGCAACACGATCGAGACCAACTTCAAAACCGAACGAAGCACCTCGTCACATCCAGACGAGAGCAAAAACCATCTCGCACAGTGCCAACCAAGCACGTACAAGACCACACACGAGAAGCACTGCGATAAACCATCGCAACACCTACGCCAGCAAGAGACTGTACTGGGCCTAAGGACTCTGGAAACTGTATATCTCGGATTCCCATGTACTTCACACAACAACGCTCTGATAGCCCAAAAAAGAAACTCCGAACATCTCAGAACACTGCTCTGATACCAGCTGTAGCGACCCGGATTCCGGATACCCGGTGCACCCGGTATAAACACTGAATACACGTGATACCACGTGGGACCCGCGAGGCCTCCCAAGCGCGGGAAAGCGCCGAAGGGATAAAAGGCATGTATAGAGTACATTGAAGCCACAGAGATATAACAGTAGGCAAGTAAATTTCATTAGATTGGATTGCTAAAGTAGCAGAAATAAAATTACAGCTTCATTAATAATTTCAACAATTACAATAAAACATAGAGTCCAGCCCAAAGGAAAGACAACAAGTCTAGCACAGTACAGCACGACAGAAGGAAACGTACACAGAAGTCGGGAGAAGCCCGACGCAGGTACGGCTGGCAGCTACAACAGCAAGCGAGCACTCCGCCAGGAACAGCAGAGGCAGACGACGAAACCCACCTGAAAAGCAGCAGGGGTGAGTCTCAACAGAAACTCAGTAGGGGTCAAGCGGATCCCCACTGGACAGCGCACAAAGCCACGGAAGCAACAACAAAGCAGCAGGAACAACAGGTGTAGCAAAGCGGGAAAAGCTACACTACAAAGCTGTAAAGGAACAGACGGGAAGCAGGAGTAGGGAACACGCAGGAGAGGGTGAGAACCCGCACCAAACAAGCGACTACTGAACTAACCTCAGCACCCCAAACTACTCCAAACGAAAGGCAACAGATGGATGACCCCAAACTCTCACAGAAGGGTACATCAGTCTGTCAACCAGCCCAACAAAGGCGAAGGCGAACGCCGACACCGGGAAACAGACAAAACACGACAGAGAACGTAGCCCCACACACGATCAGAACACCGTGCGGACAACAAAACACTGACCCCGAGTACAGCCACGAACGGGCAACTCGCAAAGGTCACAACGCGCAAGAAAACGCGAAGAGCTACGCATCACGTGACGGAAGCACCCCCTTAGAAAGCCAACTGCGTCCACTGACGTCTTATGCCGCACCTCAAGTGTCTAGCCTACAGCACTGCTGCAACAACAGCAGAGACATAGACACAAGCTGAACCACACAAGAACAACAAAATAAGTAACTAGTCAGGGTCACGCCCGTCGACGTAAGTCCTCAGTCCCTGACCACGTGTGCACACACTGGCTCTAGCCCAAAGCCAGGTCCTCTAGCTAGTATTCTCCCTCGGTAGGACGCTACCGTGTGGCCAGGAGCCCGCGGAACCAGCTACAACCGCTCAATGGGAAACACTCCTCTGCTTTCCGCAAGCAGGACGGCACTCAACAGACCTTAGAGCAACAACAAGTGGAGGCTTCACACGACACAGAAGCTCAAAACACAAGTGCCAAAGTACTAACGGGCAACCACACCCCTCAACACGTAATTCGAGGCACCAAATGGCAGCATCGTCACTGCCGACAACTCAAGACAAGCAACTAGACCTCCTATGTAACGATCCTGAGTCGAACGACTCAAAGGCAAGATCGTCACAAACAGCGGAACAAGCCGCCAATCGGTCTAATCCTAGGCCAGAGAAACCACGCTCCGCAGAAAACAACACACGGAGACCTGAGGGAAACACCAAGAACCCTCAGCACAGCTGGACACGTAAACTGAGGTAGAACAACACCTCGAAGCATCCAGAAGCAGTGTCTCGGACAAGACAGAACTGCCAAGACACGTACAAGCAAGGTCACTCGTCAACCACTGGGTCAAACCGGGTTGACCGAAACCAAACAACAACAGCATACAAGAGTAGGATCAAGAATCCTACCACAAGTAAGAAGACTCCTGGCTACCTTACAACGTAGTCTTAACCCTCATAGGACGTCGGAAGACATCCACAGGACAACGGGCAGACCACTAGGCCAAGCCAAGACACACAGAATCATCGGGCGGAAAACCAAGGCACTAGGCAAATAACGCACCAGCCCTAGACCGCTACTAGCAAGTGACGGTCTAGCTCGGGGCCGTTATTTCCCAAACGACGGACGGACACCAGGCCGTCACACACCACCCTGATAACCTACAAAACCACACAAAAGCCAAGTAACGCACGGCTCTAGGCGCGTTACAAGCAAACGACGCACGGGGTCCCCACCGTCACATCCAACGGCAGCAAACCCAAACCAACGTGAAGTAACGCGCGACGCCAGGCGCGTTACTCACAAACGACGCGGCAGGAGAGGGCCGTCGCATTCCAAACGACGCGCAGGGGCCCATCCGTTACTTCAACGGCATGGCCACCCTCAACCCAGCACAAACAGCAAACGACGGACAGAGGTGAGCGCGTTACTCACAAACGACGCACAGGGGCGCCACCGTCACTTCCAACGCGACAGCCACCCTACCTCGACCACACAGAATATAACGGCCAGGGGCAGGCACGTTATACTCAAAGCAACGGATGGGAACACATCCGTCAGAGGAACCACCTCAACAGGTCAAGTCAGTCAACGGAAAGTAACGGCCAGGGCAAGGCACGTTATTTCCATCTAACGCGCTGGGTCAAGCGCGTTAGACCAACCGACTAAACCTCAAAGGAAAATGACAAAAGCAAAGTAACGGCCAGGCACCGGCGCGTTACACGGGAATGACGCTCCAAGCTTGGGCCGTCGCTTACCCAGAAGCAAAAGGGCTAAAAACAACACAGACCAAACGACGGTCAGTCGTAGGGCCGCTAAATCAAGTAACGGTCGCTGGCATGACCGCTACTTCGGTCACGGCGGGAAAACATAGGAATGGCCGGATCGGCCCGTTCCACGCCCCATTCACGCCGAAACGCAGGGGAAACACACCGCAACGACAAAAGACAACACCAAGGGGCTCCAAACCCCACATGCAACATCAAAAATGCAAGATCCAGGCGATTTTACCAAATCAACCCTAAATGGGTCACCGAGGTTCTCGAGCTTCTACCGGCCTCGAATGAACACCAAATCGCACGAAATCAACGTGGACGGGATTCTAACATCCCTGCGGTCAGTTAGAGACTAACTACGCCGCAAATGGTCACCGTTTACCGACCGACCCTAAAAACCACGAAAATCACGGTTTAGGCAAAACAAGCCCAAACACGCTTGTTTCCTAGCCGAACGCCGTGCAATGGCAGGGAAAACGAAGATGGAGAAGTAAGGATCCGTCACCCTACCTCCACCGAAGAAACCGTGCCCCGAAGGGACTAAACCACGCCGAAAACCACTCGCGAACCGATTTCACCGGCAATGAATCCACCGATCGGGATCGCGCCAGAATCGATCCGATCCTCGCTCCATCGCGCACCTCGACAGCTCCACGGCCTCGCCAACCCGCCCACGATCGCTCCGTCTGCAGCCGGGGCCAAAGAGGGGGAAGAACGAGAGAGAACGGGAGGGAGAGGGACGGTCGCGCGAATGAGAAGGAGAGAGAGAAAGAGAAAAGAAAAAGGAAAAGAAATTAGGAAATTTTCCTAATTTCCGAAAATTCCGAAAATGCGCCGAAAATACACAAATTCAGAAAAATACGCAAAAATAGTCGAAACGACCTGCTCGAAGAGTACATCGTCGCAGCAGCATCCACGAGTTCGAGAATTGACAAACAAACTCACCGTAGGGTTCCGTAACTAGTACGTGAGAAAAACCCACACAGCTCGTCAACTCAACTCGGAAGCCACGAAAGCGAACCGAAACTCAACGAAACCAATCCGAAACAGATCCGAAAGATCCAACGAAGATCCATCAAGATCCAGGGCATTACAATACCTGTAAAACCAGTTGCACCATCCTCATCTGCTCTAGCTGCCCCATATTCACATAACATAGCTAAGAGCACTAGTGGACATCCTGCCATATGCATTGCACGTGAAGCATCTATTGCTGAAACACAAATACCTACAATAGAAATACCGGTGCACAGGCTGAGATATGACTGTTGGCCCAGTTATGAGGCAATTGAGAGGGGGGTGAATTGATTGCCCACCCTTTTCACAAATTTAAACTTAATTATGGCAAACCATAGAGATGGTAAATAAACACTAGAACAAGCTTGATTAAAATGTATGATTGATTAACAAGCAAGCCCTCAAAACTTCCAGCGCAGAGAAATAGTCACTTGGATAACAATGAATGATTGGATAGTTAATGAAACTCTCGTCTCACCGACTCACACACGTAATACGAATGGATAGGAAATATCAACAACCACACAAAGAGCAAACCACGGCGCAGTGATTTTTAGGTGGTTCGGACGCACCAAGTGCCGTCCTACGTCCACCCCTCTCACCTCAAGAGGATTTCACTAAAACATGCTACACGACGGCAGCAACCACCACACACGGGCACGACGTCCCACACACGTGGGTTCTCGCTCGACGACGAGAAACCCCACACACACTCGGAGCAAGCTCCAAAATCGTCTAAGATGAAAATAAGATGGAAATACAAAGCCCAGTCTGAGAATAGAAATGTAAGCACAAGATGTCATAATAAACATGATCTTCCCCATAAATCTTTAACCAAACATGGAGATTAGAGAAGGTATGTAGTGCCCCGGAATTTATATAATAATTTCTGGATCATTTATAGAATTTTCTAGAATTTATTAGGAATTTATACGGGCTAAATAGATTAATGGATTATTAGATTAATAAGTCATTATAAGGCCCAATTGTGTCAAATAATTAACCAAGCCTATTTAAATAAGATCCAGAAGGTCTAAGGACCAAGCACATTAAGTTTGACCCATATTCTAGAAGGTTATTTAGCCTATTCACATATTTTAAGGATAAATACTATTTTATAGATAATTATATTAGATAAACGAATAAAAGAGTTTTATTAATTTAAAATTCTACACACGTGGGATGTAACGGTCTATCGTACGATCGCTACATTCACGTAACGCACCTAGACTGATGCGTTACCCCCTAAAAGTTCCATGAATGAAAGAACGAGGCAAAAGATTAGAACTTTGGGATCCTATCTGCAAGAGATCGACTTGGGAGAGTTTATATTATTACTAAGGACTCTTAGGGATTAGGTTCTGGCAATTAAGGACTCTAGAATCGATCTAATCTTCAAACCCTAGCCAAAACCCTATAAATAAGACCTAGTTCTGAACTGAGCGACCCTTACTTTTGACTTGTAAAGAATCAAGATAAGGAGATAGAATTTCAGGTAAGTTCTGTAGAAGATTTTGTTTAGTATACTTTAGACTAATAGTTCTCCAAATTTTATGTTAGGAGATCAAGCAACCAAGGAGATTGAAGCTTCCAAAGTTACTGTTTCGACCATAGTAACTCAAGATTCAGAGCAAAGGACTCTTGAAGATCAAAAGATTAGGACATCAAAACGAGGTAATTAGAATTCAATCCTTTAGAACTTTTGATCACCTTAGTTTCATATTTTTACGCTAAAAATTTCACATCTTTAGGACAAGAGGTTGGAGAGATAGAGCAGCGGGAAGTTGCTGGAAAATCGCTGGAAAAGGAGAGCTAGTGCTCGATTTTCAGGTTCAAATTAGAAGCTGAAAGCCTAGTTAAGAGGTGAGTTATCTCATGATTGGCAAAAACATCTTGTTAGGGATAAAAGTCCTCTGATTGTGCTTGATTTCATGCATTATAGAATATGAATTTCATGTTTTAGTGGGTTCATGCATACATACATATCGTTAGCCCTAATCAAAAATCAAAATTATTATCTTGTCGATTTACTACAACATATGCATCTAGATGACCTTTACTTCGTTTTGTCACGATTGGGGTAGTTAAATCTTTTCAAAATATGACATTGTGTTAAATCAGTCATTTAATTTCTTTATACTCTTACCAGGAACTCTAACGCATCATACTTAGACCGTCACAAACTATAACGGCCTTACGATAAGCCGTCACACCCTCTATTGTATTTTAATTCCTCTGTTGTCTCTGACGCACCATAACAGGAGTGTTACACTACTATAACGGCCCCTCGATAAACCGCCACAGGTACTGTGACGCGCTCTTGTTAGATTGTCACACCCCTGTGTTCTGTCAGCCCGAGGTAGAATGGTAACCAGTTAAGTTTACTTATAAATAAGCTTAGATAGCTAAGTTTGGACATGTTATCATGACTTTAAGTTTATTTACTGATTCATAATAGAAATTGCATGATTAAGGTATCTTAAGTTATTTTAAGTTATGTTAATTACATGTGCCAAAATTCTATAATTTTGTATCTAAATCATGATTTTCCAAGGATGTATTGACGGAGTTTTATCATGATTTCCTATTGTTACACATCCTCTCTATCAATAGAGTTATTTCTCTAAGTACATGGCATATATTCAGGTATATGTCTATTAGTTCACTTTGCCCTATAGGAACATTATTCTTGGACATGAGGACATCTCTATTAGATATTTCTTCCAATGGACTAGGAAATCTTGTTGTAAGGCCTCCGTAATTCTCCGCGAGCCTGAGATTCTCACTAGGACGCCGAGTTGGTTGTACCATTAAAACCCAATTGATTAGATTACACTATCGATGTTTCTGGTTATCAGTAGTGTAACATATCTATATTGGACCGTCAGGTACATGTAACGGCCCAATATACGACCGTCACATTCAACTGAGTCCGATTTCTTGGTTCTGCATTCAGACTAATGTAACAGCCAAATACTGGCGCGTCACGTTATGTAACGGCCCAATACAAGACCGTCATAAGGCTTAAATATGTTAACCCAAGGTTTGACCCAAGGGTTGATATTCCAAGGTTTCTAAATGGACTATTGATGATCTAGAACTTATCATATTGATCAAGAAACCTAATATAATGAATGGAAGATAAAGAACGTACCGTTATGCTGCCGATTTATTTCCATAAGCATAACATAGTATAAGTCATTCTTCATTTCTCATGATTCTTATTAAAGCATTCATTCATTGAATTATTGTTATCAAGAGCTTGTTGGAATTGTATATTCTTGGCCATACTTTTTTGTTACATGCGTGGAAAAAGCTTGATTTATACTTGAAGATGCGATCGAGCACTGATTATGTTCAAGGGCTCTATGCTAGTCCCCTCGGCTGATTGCCGGAAACATAATATTATAAACCATGGGGTATGATGCTACTGGCATCGCATTGCGCTGGGAGTACTTTCTTTATAAATAAGTGAAGACCCATGATATAGCATGATTGATACTTATACATGACTTTCTTGATATTCCACAGAAATTCATGAAGTACTTGCTCATAAGCAAAAGATACTGGAGTGATGATTATGTGGCTTGTTAGTACATTCTCGTTACATTCTTGTTCATGAAAGGTCATATCATGTTCTTATAACATTCTTGCTAGTTCATACTTGCTCTCATTCTATCTTACATACTTTGGTTTAATCGCATGATTGATCGCATTCGCATGATTTTACCTTATTCCTCTAGAGCAAAAATGTTAATTACTTTAAGATGCCTTCTTGTTGATGCGAAGATACCTACTGGGTAAGTGTGCTCATTACCTATTTCCATTCTATTTTCAGGAAATGGAAGTGAGTCGGGTTCGGATTCGGAATGTTCAAGTAGCGGATCCGAGAGTGAATAAAGAATGAGCGAGGACTTAGGAAGTTTACATTGTTTAGATCGAGTCTATGTAATTTCTTATTTCTTGAGTCTAGCATGATGGAAGTTGAATTAGTGGTTGTATTCGAATATTAGATTTGATTATTAATGAAAGTTGAAGTTGAGTAAATATTGTGCGATTACATTCTTATGTGTGATTGCCTTGCACTCTGATCGTTCTTGCTTGCAAGAGGCTTACCATACCGGCTGTTCGCATTCCTCGAGCGAGTCTTCCGCTGTAATAAAGGCTCGGGGCGTGACAGTTAAGGTTGTATCAGAGCCTAAGTCTCAGGACTTAGGAAGAAGAGTTATGTCATAGGATAAGTCCAAGGTTTAAGGACCCCTACCTATGAACTAAGGAAAAAATTTCCTCACCCATGTGAGAATTTGGTAGAGCCTGGGATAAGATAGTTAATTAGCTTTAAGATTGATTTTCCTGCCAATTCCATGAGAAGTAACAAGTTGTTATTTTTCTCTCAGGTACCCTATTATTACCATGGCTCATCGCGTAAATTGGGATGACATGCAACAAACAGTTGTTGGCCTCACTCAGGCATTACAAACCATGGCGCAAGCTGGCGTAGGAGCAAGGGCTAATGATTTACATCGCAACTTTCGGAGCTTAAACCCTCTGCATTTCTATGGTTCTTTTAATCCGGACAAAGCGGAGAACTGGATAGATGAAATGAATCGTATCTTTGATGTTATCCAATGCACCGATCAGGAGAAGGTGCGTATCGCAACCTTTCAACTCAACAAAGATGCCCGCACATGGTGGAAGTCGGTTCTGGCACATCCGGCCGATGCACCTCATACATGGGATGGTTTTCTTACCCTATTCCGTGCCAAGTACTTTTCTGAGCACGTAAAGGAATGAAAGGCTATGGAGTTCGCCGCTCTTCGGCAAGGAATGATGACGGTTGCCGAATATGAACTGCAATTCTCAAGGCTTGCACCTTACGCACCACATCTTATCAACATCGATTTATTGAAGGCAAATCTGTTCATGGATGGGTTACGACCCAATTTCATTCAGCAGCTCGGAACCCAAAACATCCGTACTTATGCGGAAATGGTTCAACGAGCGTATTTGTGTGAAAGGACCTTAGAGAAGGTTGAAAAATTAAAAGTGAAAGGAGAAGAATCCAATCGACGCTCAGATCGGCGTTATAAGAAAGAAAACTTCAGCATCACGGAGCCCTACAAGAGCCGTGATAGTAAGAAAAGATCCAGGAATGGGAATGGTGGAAGTTCCCATAAGCAAAAGAAAGTCAAGGAGGAGAAGGAGCAGGCCGCCACGGCTTACACATTTTGTGAAAAATTTGACCATTCGGCTGAGGAATGCTGGAAGCGCCTCGGTGCTTGTTTACGTTGTGGAAGTAGGGAGCATCGCATGTCAGATTGCCCCCTTATGAAAGACCAATCGTCTGGTGGAGGACGTAGGAGGCAGGCTCGCCTCAATGCCGTTCTAGAAGAAGAGGAAGCGCCCAGGGATGGTGGGCTTATGGAAGGTACTCTTCAAATTTGTTCTCATCCTGCATTTGTGCTATTTGATACTGGTGCCTCTCATTCTTTCATCTCCACTACTTTTGCAAAAACATTATCAATTGTATCAGTTACCCTACCTTCAGATCTCGCTATTACCACACCCTTAGGTTCTGGAACAAAACTTACCAACTATTATCTTGATAGTGAGGTGATGATAGAAGGTCACAATCTCCCCGCAAACTTAGTATGCCTTGACATGAAAGGTTATGATGCCATTTTAGGGGTAGATTGGCTTGTAGATCATGATGCTTATATAAATTGCCGAAATAGGATTATATCCTTTCGAAAGCCCGGTCTTCCAAGATTCTCTTTTCTTGGCATCAAGTACCAGAAGCATCCTACTATCATATCTTCTCTTCACGCTTGCAAACTTATCTCGCAAGGATGTGAAGCTTTTCTTGCTTCTGTCATTATTACCGAATCCAAGGAGATTATCTTACCAGACATTCCTATTGTAAATGAGTTCCCGATGGGTTTCCATCCGAGTTACCTAGTTTACCACCCGAGAGGGAAGTGAACTTCACTATTGAACTCATTCCAGGAGCAGCACCGGTTTCTATAGCCCCTTACAGGATGTCCCCCACAGAACTCAAAGAACTAAAGAAGCAGTTGCAGGAACTACTGGATAAGGGCTTTATCAGACCTAGCACATCCCCTTGGGGTGCGCCGATTCTATTTGTCAAGAAGAAGGATGGTTCTCTCAGGCTATGCATCGATTACCGACGACTAAATCAACTTACAATCAAAAACATGTATCCGTTACCGCGTATTGATGAGCTCTTTGATCAGCTTTCAGGAGCAGAATATTTTTCTAAGATTGACCTCAGATCATGTTATCATCAGCTTAGAATTAAAGAAGAGGACATTTATAAATCTACTTTTCGATGTCGTTATGGCCACTATGAATTTGTGGTAATGTCGTTCGGGTTAACTAATGCCCCAGCAGCATTTATGTAACTTATGAACAATGTCTTCCAGCCATATCTAGACCAATTCATCGTCGTCTTCATCGATGATATCTTAATATATTCCAAGACAAAGGAGGAACATGAAGAACATTTGAAAATAGCTTTGCAAACACTTAAAGAACATAAACTCTATGCCAAGCTAAATAAATGCGAATTCTGGCTCAAAGAAGTTTCATTCCTAGGCCACATTATTTCAAAAGAAGGTATTGCAATGGATCCTTCTAAAGTAGAAGCTGTCAAGAATTGGAGCCGGCCAACAACCGTATCAGAAGTATGAAGTTTTCTGGGTCTAGGTAGTTATTATAGAAGATTCATTAAAGATTTTTCAAAGATTGCAGTTCCTTTAACTAGACTCACGAGAAAAGAAAATCCTTTTGTTTGGTCCAAGGAATGTGAGAAGAGTTTCCAAACTCTTAAGAATCATCTTACCACAGCTCTTATTCTATCACTATCGATGGAAGGTGGTGGATTCAAAGTATATACTGATGCATCAGGTATTGGCTTAGGATGCGTTCTCATGCAAAATGAAAAAGTAATATGTTATTCTTCAAGACAATTGAAACGTCATGAGGAAAATTATCCTGTGCATGATTTGGAATTAGCAGCTGTCATTTTCGCCTTGAAAATTTGGCGTCATTATCTTTATGGAGAAAAGTTCACGGTCTACTCGGATCACAAAAGCTTGAAGTACTTATTTTCTCAAAAAGAGCTAAATATGAGGCAGAGAAGATGGTTGGAATATCTCAAGGATTTTGATTTTGCTATTCAATATCATCATGGCAAGGCTAATACTGTTGCGGATGAACTCAGCAGAAAACCAATGGGTATGCTATCAAGTCTCATGATTAGTATGACTAATCTTATTCCTCAATTTGCTTAGTTGAACTTAGATATTGACAGGAAGGAAGAAGATTGCTTCATGGCTAATATCCGAGCTCAACCTACCATAATAGAGGATCTAGTCAAGATGCAAAATAATGATCTCGTGTTACTAGAAATTAAAGCTAATATTGAACAACGGCCGGATTTCTCTATTACGGAGGATGGAAGATTGTTATTCAAGGGCCGAGTGTGTATACCGGATCATGAAGATACAAAGAAATTGATCCTAGAAGAAGCACATGATTTCAAGTACACCATTCATCCAGGTGGTACAAAAATGTATCAAGATCTTAAAAGAAATTTTTGGTGGCCCAACATGAAGGGAGAAATAGCTGATTTTGTGTCTCACTGTCTCACTTGTCAACAAGTAAAGGCCGAGCATTTTAGACCCGTAGGTAAATTACATCCCTTGAATATTCCCGAATGGAAATGGGATAGTATAGGGATGGATTTCATTATAGGGTTACCTAAGGCAAGAGGTGGACACGATGGTATATGGGTAATCATAGACCGATTAACCAAATCTACACATTTCATACCAATCAAAAGTCAATGGTCTGTGGATATCCTGGCAGCATTATACATAAAGGAAATTGTCAAATTACAAGTGTTGGGTCCCAAACGGTGGCAATCAAGAGGGGAGGGGTGAATTGATTGGCAAATTAAAATTATTTTCTGAAGAACTTGCGAGACAAAAAGACGTAATCAAACGCTCGGTCTTACTCGCGCATGATCACACATGAATACATGTGAAAGATGGTGAGTGTGTGAAGAAGAAGGTGGTGAACACTCAACTCACTGTGAAGCCCACTCGACACAATAAGCACGCGAACAAACCACTAGAGGCATAAAGATTTTAGGTGGTTCGGGTACATCGCAATGTCCCCTACGTCCACCCCTCACTCATGAGGATTAACGACTTCACTATGATGTGAGCCAAGCACACACACACGCTGTTATGAACAGCACACACACACACACACACACACACACACACACACACACACACACACGGTACCCAATCTAGGCACCCCAAACACACACACACACACACACGCTCGTGTCCATACACGAACACACACTCACGAATCTGTTTCAAGATAGTTTAGGATACACCAACTTTCAGATTCACCAAAAAGCACTAAAGAAGATCAGAGTAGAAAGGATCTCTAGATAGAACTCCCCCTTTGTGTTCTTCGAATCAACTTTGACACTCCAGCAGAATGATGAACGAGTTTGGATGAAGTATGACGCAAGGCAGCACAAATGGATGTGGAAGCTTGATATCCGATGTAGCTCTTCGATGTATAAGATCTTGGGCTTGGACTCCAGCTCCTTCCTTTGGATTTCAGCTTCAGAGCAAGGAGGAATGGGGCTTTTGGACTGCAACTCCGAACCTGCACATACACAATAGAATCACCATCATTTGTCAAAATCGGATCTCACCTCTCTTATATATAATTAGTGCTAATAGGGTTTGATTAAAATAATAAAATAGTCAAAGACAGCTTGGGAACCAGATCCACAAAATGTGGAGAGGTTTGTGGAATGTCTAGAGGTGATTAGACATGGATTGGAAGACTTTCGGTGCAAGGAAACCGAAGTCAAACAAGACGGCTGGAGGTCGTACCGGAAGGGGTCGACCCTTGGGGTCGACCCTCGAGATAGGGTTTTAGGACCCAAGGCAATGGGTCGACCCTTGGGGTCGACCCTCAAGAGCAGCCGTGCTACTTTTGGAAAAATGCCACAGGGGTCGACCCTTGGGGTCGACCCTTGGGGGGTTTTTTTGTTCTGGGCAGAATGGGTCGACCCCTGGGGTCGACCCTTACAGGTACCAGCTACTGGATTGAAAAAAGGAGACGGGGGTCGACCCTCTCAGGTACCTGCTGCTGGAATGGAAAAGTAAACGAAGGGGTCGACCCCAGGGGTCGAGCCTTGCTCCTGAACATCGAAAACAACAAAGAATATCAAGGATCTAAGCCCAAGGAACAAAGTGGGGTGTACACCAAAGTGTTCAAAATAAGAAGAGGTTTGAACCTTAAGCAAGAAAGAGTAAACCCCATCTAGATTGGATTAAGATCAAACCCGAGCAAAAACACCCTTTGGAATTAAAACAAGAATTTCATCTTTGAAAAACAGAAGATCAAGAGTTTAAGTATTGGGATGGATCTCACCAAAAGTCCTTATAATGTTCGATTCATGAACCGCCTTCTTGACCCTGTGAAAACATACATTTTGCATTAGCTTTGGTGATATCAGACTGAAGTTAAACATCTTACCAACTGAAGTGATTCTCGACTTGCAAAGCTCCGTAACTCATCAAGTGAAGACTATTCCAGAAATAGTCATGGCATTCAAATTAAATTAAGTCATCATCAAAATCCATTGTATCCATTACAAAAACCACATAGAGGGGGTTCAACAATCTCCCCCTTTTTGATGATGACAAAATTCAGAATGTGGAATCACAGAATCCAAAAGCCATACCATGATAACAAAGAGTCGAGTCGGAACAATATAAGAAGGACGTGAATAAACCACCTCAAACTCATGAAGCAGAGTGCTATGCGATTGATAAAGAGAGGCATATTCCAACAACCAGCATATCTTACTAGGAAAACAACCACAGTCCACAATCTGATTACAATGTAACAAGGGGAAGAGAAAGTGTAATATAACAAGATGCCATGCTATGATTACAAGGAAAATGCAACACTCCTTAGACACTAATCAAATATGAAGATGAAAATGCAACACACATGCATGCAAGCATACATCACACATAGATATAGATATAAGTAGCCGGTAGCCGGGCACACAAGTAGTAGAAGGCAAAACTTCTCCCCCTATGGCATCATCAAAAAGAGGGGGTGAAACGGGACTGTGAAGGTGCCATGAGAATGGAGGGCAACAGCCTAGTCATCATCTGGATTGGGTGGACCGGGAGCATGCCTGGACATACTCCAAAATTTCGTGGCACATTTGGGTGTGATGGGCCAAGGCATCAGTGACAGAGTGAGTGTGTTCTTGGTGAGACAGCTTCAGTTCATGCAGCTCATTTGCAATGTCATCCAAGGCCTCCCCATACTTATCCAACCGCTCATCAATGTGATCCAACCGATCGATGATTAGCCTGGCCGCCTCAAATGGTATATCTACTGCAGGAGGAGGGAGTTGTTGTTCAGCAGACTCGACGTCTTCATCTTCTTCTTCATCATCAGAAACAGCAAGAGGAACGGCGGTTTTCAGTTGCCGGACTAATTCACCGTCAATGAGAACATAACCCATATTGTGACAAATGGAGTGAATGGTGAAAATATCGGCATCCCGCATCGTTTGTGAGGATTCTGCAGAGAGATTTATATTCTTGTACTGGAAAATGGCAGTTAATGCTGCAGCATAAGGTAGAGTTCTATTTCTGTGCTTTATGCTCGTGGAAATATGCTCCAAGATAATTGTGGGAAAGTCAATACGGATGCCATCCAAGAGACAGTAAATGAGAAACATATGAATTTCTGTAACTTTGTCATGTCCTCCCCCGCGTGGAAGTAAAATGGTAGTAATCATTCTGTGAAGAATGTGTTGAACCAGAGAGAAATGATTAGCATTCAACCCCGCAACAGATCGGCCTGCTCGATCTTCAGAAGTCATGTAAACATAAATGGTATCTTCAGGAACAAGAATATCACCAAATGCATACCCCTCGGGACTGAGCTGAAATGCTTCGCTTAACAACTCTGTGGAGAGAAGAATCTGAACCCCATTAACTTTAGTAATCAGAGTGTCACCAGCCATGGAGAGATTGCTATAGAATTGATGCACTAAGTTGGGATACACCCATCGGTGGCTAGACATGAACACATCCAAGTTGGGCTGACTACAAATGACATCAACTAAACTGGGGATATGTTTGCTCAAATTACCGAAGTCCACAGCTCGGGGGCGAAGAACTTTTCTGTCAAGCACCTTGCTGGATGAAGATTGACCGCGAAGAGTAGCAGCCTGTGCGGCTGATTTAGAGTGCACTTCTTGAGCCCTGCTAGACTCGGCTCCTCCGCGAGATGCACGTCTCTTCGGGGCCATCTAAACAAAGATCAAAAGGGCCGCAAGATGGGGTATGGATCAAAATGGTTTAACCGTGGAGATGAAAGCGATAAACGAGAGTCTATGATCCTCCACCAACACCAAGAACTTACCTCAAGTGAAAGGAGTAGCAAGGAACGATGCTTGGAGCCGGGGAAGGAAGATCGCGCGGAGAGCCACCGGAAGAGCCGCGGCTAGGGTTGGAACGATTTGGGAGCCAAAGAGAGTTTGTTAGGGCTTACAAGAGATGGTGGCTAGCTTTCTAGGGGGTTATGAGTTTATATATGGGCAAGGGAGGGGCTAAAATAGGGTTAGAACCCCATTCGCGGACGGCCCGGACGCGGTGGAACCGCGTCGCCGGAATGGGTCGACCCATTGGGTCGACCCCTGTGAACTCAACCCCGGCAGAACCGGTTTTTGCGAGGGTCGACCCTTGGGGTCGACCCATTCAGTGAAGTTAAGCAAAATTTGTTTAAATTTGCACCGGATGGTCAAGAGAGAAGATAGGCTCGAGCCCCCAATGTACAACATGTTGGAATCAATAAAAATAAGAGTGATAAAATGTTTTAGACAATTGGGGAAATGCCACAACCATTTTAAGAGCAAAATGTGACGTGCTTTTATCCAATTCTCCGGATTTCATGATTCGGATAGTTTTACTCCATTGATGACAGGAGAGTGTATTCAAGGTCATAAACGGCCATAGAATTTTCAACAAGAATGAGTGGATATTATATATATATAGAAGGAATGCAAGAGCACACATAGAAGACTTATCACACACTTGTTTTTGTTCTTTTTGATTTTTCACACACCTTGATGCTTATGTATGAGAAGGAAAATGCAAGCTAGGATAAAGCTAATGCATATGGATGCAATGCAGTAGTCTATGCACCCAACAGCACACAGAGTCATGATGTTGACTCTTCTATTCTACAAACCCCTAGTTCTCTCCTAAATGAAGTGAATTTCTCCTCACAAAGGGGTTTGGTGAAGATATCGGCAATTTGATGATCCGTGTCGATAAAGCTGATTTCTACATCACCCTTGCTAACATGATCTCTAATGAAATGATGTCTAATTTCAATATGCTTGGTGCGAGAATGATGGACAGGGTTCTTGGATAGATTAATGGCTGAGGTGTTATCACAAAGTATAGCGGTGTTTTTGAAGGATTCGCCATAATCAACCATTTGTTGTTGGATCCAAAGCACCTGAGCAACACAACTACCTACAGCCACATACTCGGCTTCGGCAGTTGATAAGGCCACTGAGTTTTGTTTCTTGGAGGCCCATGAAACCATGCATCCTCCAAGGAACTGGCAATACCCGCTGGTGCTTTTTCGATCCACTTTGCAACCCGCATAATCGGCATCGGAATAGGCAATTAAATCAAGGTTCGAATTACGTGGAAACCATAAACTCAAATTCACCGAGCCAGCAATATATCTAAATATCCTTTTCACAGTCGACAAGTGTGACTCTTTAGGATTGGACTGAAAACGAGCACACAGACATACTGCAAATTGAATATCAGGTCGACTAGCAGTTAAGTACAACAAGGAACCTATCATGCTTCTGAAAAGTTTTTGGTCCACAGATTTACCTGTTTCATCTTTATCAATTTTTAATGATGTGGACATGGGTGTGGGTTGTGGTTTGGTAGATGCCAAGTCGAACTTTTTCAGCAGCTCCATTGCATATTTCCTCTGATGCACGAACATCCCATCGGCCGTTTGTGTAACCTGCAATCCCAAAAAGAATGTCAGCTCTCCCATTAGGCTCATTTCAAATTCACTTTGCATCAATTTTGCAAAGTCCTTGCTGAGAGTATCCTTGGTGGAGCCAAATATAATGTCATCAACATAGACTTGTACAACTAAAATTTCCTTACCGTTCAACCTTGTGAAAAGGGTTTGATCCACATTACCTTGTTTGAATCCATTTTGTATAAGGAAATCATTTAACCGCTCATACCATGCTCGGGGTGCTTGTTTAAGACCGTAGAGTGCCTTGTCTAACTTGTACACATGGTCTGGATACTTTGTGTCTTCATACCCCGGAGGTTGCTCCACATATACGTCCTCCTGAATAAAACCATTTAAGAATGCACTTTTCACATCCATCTGAAACAATTTGATATTATTGCAACATGCAAATGCTAAAAGAATTCTCACTACCTCGAGTCTTGCTACTGAGCAAAGGACTCATAAAAATCGATTCCTAGCTCCTGGCTATACCCTTTGGCTACCAGCCTTGCCTTGTTCCTAGTTACCACCCCTTGATCGTTTGTTTTGTTTCGAAAGATCCATTTGGTTCCGATCACAGAGTGATTTCTAGGGCGAGGCACAAGGAACCACACTTTGTTCCTCTGGAATTGGTGTAGTTCTTCTTGCATAGCCAAGATCCAGGAATCATCTTTTAAGGCATCTTCTATAGAGTGAGGTTCAGATTGTGAGAGTAAAGCAATGTAATCGAGATTTTCAACTTCCCTGAATGAGGAACACGTTCTTATTCCTTCTTCCACATTGCCAATGACAACTTCTGGTGGGTGATCCTTTGCAAAAGTCCATTGTCTAGGCAGCTGTAGTTCACTTAGAGTTTGCTGATTTTCATCATCCTTTTGTTGTTCTTCACCTTCTGATTTGTTTGCTTCATTCGAGAGCTCTTTGGTGGTATCTTCTTCTGATTCTTCTTCCTGCAAGATATGCTTTTCATTAGGATCCTTGGATGATGATTCATCAACAATGACATGGGGACTTTCCTCAACTACAAGAGTTCTTAAGTTATACACTCGATATGCTCTTGAGTTAAGGGAGTATCCGAGAAATATCCCCTTGTCACTCTTGGGGTCAAACTTAGCCAAAACCACCTTACCGTTATTATGGATGTTACAAATGGAGCCAAATGGTTTGAAGTAAGAAATGTTTGGTTTCTTACCTCGATATAGCTCATAAGGTGTTTTCTTTAACAATGGCCTTACCATGGCTCAGTTTATTATGTAGCATGCTGTATTGACGGCTTCCGCCCAGAAATACCTTGGAAGGTTGTTTTCATTTAGCATGGTTCTTGCCATTTCAACAAGTGTCCTGTTCTTCCTTTTTACGACCCCATTTTGTTCGGGGGTCCTTGGTGCGGAGAAGTTGTGTATATAACCTTGATCCCTGCAAAAATTATTGAACTCATGGTTGTCAAATTCCCTACCATGATCACTTCTCACGGTCTTGATGCACCACCCTTTTTCATTCTGAACCATCTTGCAAAACGCCTCAAACTCCATCAAAGCATCACTTTTGTTTGAGAGAAAATACACCCAGCTATATCTAGTAAAATCATCCACAATAACAAATCCATAAAGCTTACCACCCAAGCTATGTGTTCGGCTTGGTCCAAAGAGATCTATATGGATCAATTCAAGGGGCTTAGATGTGCTTACATCACTTTTAGATTTAAAGGATGTTCTTGTCTGTTTGCCCTTGTTGCATGCTCCACAGATTCCTTCGTTGACCATCTTCAACTTGGGTAAGCCAACCACCAGATTTTTCCTGAGCAACTTCATCATCACATTGAAACTAGCATGCCCAAGACGGCGATGCCATATCCATGCATCATCAGAGTTTTTAGCAACTAAGCAAAGGTTTTTATGTGAAACATCATCAAGATCAATCATATAAACATTGTTGTGTCTAACCCCTATAAACTTGATTTCATTGGAGTTTCTATCCACCACAGTGCAGTGAGTAGAATCAAAAGACACATTGCAACCTTTGTCACAAAGTTGACTTATGCTTAGAAGATTGTGATGCAGGCCTTTGACAAGCAAAACTTTTTCAATGACTTGAGATTGATTCTTACCTATCTTACCTTCTCCAATGATTTTTCCTTTGTCTTTACCTCCAAAAGCTACCACCCCACCATCCTTTTCTTGCAGGTCTGCAAACATTTTCTTGTTGCCCGTCATATGCCTTGAACATCCACTATCCAAGTACAATTTGTTCTTTTGAGCTCCAAGGCAGACCTACAAATACAAATAGAGTACTTATGGGTTTTTGGTACCCAAGCAAGCTTGGGTCCTCGGTGGTTAGACACAAGAGGCCTGTGTGATCTATTCATCATTCTAATAAAATTTTCATCATCAAACCTCATGGTTCTGCACTCATACATATCATGGCCTAATCTTCCACAGTAAAAGCAAGTAGTGATTCTTTTATCACGATTTCTTCTCCTGTTCACATTCATATATGAATTATGCATCTGTGTGTTAGAAGATGAGGCACATGTACTTCTTGAAACCCATGGAGTTATGTATGTTTTGGACTTAAAGTTGTTTCTTTTCTCAGAGGAGGGTGGAGAGCATCCTTCATCAGGACCCTCACAAGTATTCAACACTTGTTTACCTTTTTCAAGTGTGGTGAGAGCATTCTTCAATTCATTTATCTCAACCAACAGACTTTCAACTTTCTTTTTGTTGTGCCCCTTGTGCTTTGTTGATGATGTGGAGTTTTAATGATAGCAACATGAATGAGTCACCATATTGAATGATTGTTTATAACTGATATACATCATTGAATGCATGAGTTTGCATGAGTATTGCATGATGCGTTGACGCATGGGATCATTGCGTCAACTCACTGGTCTGTCCCAGAGCTGGTCTATAAAATGTGTCAATTGGTGCGTCGACATAGTGGACTCAATGCGTTGATGCATTAGAATCGTTTTGAAAGAGCTCTTGCTTTAATTCATACATTGGTCTAGTATCTGAGTCTGTACATCATCTTGTGCCTTCAACGTTCAAAGCCTCAAGTCTGTACAGCGTTAAGTTATCTTTGGAAAGTCTGTACAGCGTGAAGTCTACACATTGGCACTATAGCTCGCTTGTGTAAGTCTGTACATTAACTTCGTATCTGCAAGTCTGTACACTGGACTTCATTTCACCAACTCTATACAATGGTCTTCACACTTCAAGTCTGTACATCCTCCGCCAAGCTTTCAAAGTCTGTATAGCCAAAGTCTGCACATCCTGTTCAGTTAAGTCTGTACATTGCATCATAGTGTTATGCAGTGTCTGGGTGAAGTCTATACAGACTGTTCATGCATTCAAGTTCAAGTATATGCATCCGTCCGTCTCTGTTAGCGTCTCATGAACGTCTATACAACGCATCAGCATTTAGAAGTCTGTACATTGGCCTTTGCATTAAGTTTCAAGTCTGTACAGCCTATCTTCAAGTGTTTGGCCAACTCTGTACATCCGTGTTGCCCTTTCATTGTTGAGGCAGAGTCTGTACACTGGCTTAGACTTCCCAAGTCTACACAATGCTTCCTCATTGAAAGTCTATACATCGTGGCCTTGAACTTTCAAGTATGTATAATGTTGCTTTGTCAAAGCCTGTACATCGCAGCTATGTTGAAGTCTGTACAGCCAGTTTCTTGATCAAGTCTGTACTAGCTCATGTCTGCACATTGGTCTTCATCTCCTGAAGTCTAGTCATTGGAAAGTATATACACTGAGCTCACAAGAAGACGTCCAAGTCTATACACTCTCTCAGTGTACATACTTGCCCATTTGCTGTTTCAGAGTATATACACTCAGTGTTATAAGATTTGAATAACCACTTGTTCTATGATATGACTATAAGATTTTTGTGTGTGCAGGGTTAACGCAGAATGACCACAGCGTCCATGCAGCAAGTATACTAGTAGAAGTATTAGCTGCTGAAACACCACTGCGTCAACGCTATGGGCTAGCAGCGTCGACGCAGCAGTTCAAGAAAGGGGTGACTTGTCTCTGGCTGTCCTCAATGCGTCAATGCAGCAGTGGAGCAGCGTCGACGCAACTGTCAATAGGGCTAGGCTGGTTGCTCACTGGAACGCATCAATACGTCAACGCCATGGGTTGGAAGCGTCAACGCAGCAGACTTGAGTTCTGCTGGTAGAATATCTTTGAAGGCTGCGTCAACTCTGTGGAGCAAGTGGGTTGACGCCACCTGACTCCAGTTGCTGAGCGTACTAATGAGGGGGCACGTGATCCGATGGGAAAAAGGGGCAGCATGCTGACACGTGTTAGATAACGGGTGCTACCCTGCCAAGTGGACCAATCAGTGGTCACTAGGGCATTTTCTACTCAACCTTCGGAGGCTCTGTTTCTGATATAAAAGCACCCCATCATCCTCTCGAAAAGAGTTAACTCTCCACAGAAGAAGAGAAAGCTCTCCAGTGAAGAAATCTGAGAGTGTGAGAAAAAGAAGAAAAAGAGAGAGAAGAGAAGAGAAGAGAGTGAGAGATTAGGAGAGCAGAAGAGAAAGAAAGAGAGATAGAGAGTGAGCGAGAGAGCTCGAGCAGAAGAAGAAAAAGAAAAGAGAAAGGGAGAAAAGGAGAGCAGAGATCGAGAGAAGAAGAGAAGTGCAGCAGAGAAGAAAGAGAAGAGAGAGTGTGAAGAAAGAGAGTGAGATCGAAGGAGATCTGGTCTTGATGGACCGTGGATCAAATCCAGGCCATCCAGCTCCTTGTGAGCCATATTGTGCTTTACGTTTATAGCTTTCCGATTGCTGTTCATCCTTTCTTTTATTTACATTTTTACACTTTCCTTCAAGCTGTTAGTCAGCGGATTGCAGGGGTGCTGCCTCTGGACGGCTAAGCTGTATAGCCCAGCGGTTTGTAGTGGAGGACTCCACTGGACAGCAAGCTGTGTTGCTCAGCGGGGCGAGGAGGATTCTCGGACGGCAAGCTGTGTTGCCCAGCCGTTGTTGGCAAGCTGTGTTGCCCAGCTGTTAGTGAAGCCACACTCGGGTTGAGTGTGGGGTGGATGTAGGTCTGGAGGACCGAACCACCTAAAAACCCCTCTTGCATTGTGGTTTGATTGCTTATGGTTTGCTTCCGCTAGATGTTTGCATAGGGGCGCTCCAAGTGGTTGATCACAGGTTCATTAGATAACTTGATCAGATTTTGTTCTAAGTGTTTAATCTGTTGAGTGAGCGAAATTCTAATTGAGCTATAGTTTGTCTAACTTGTCTTGTTAGAGTGCTCACTATCTGTTTGTTTAATTCCGCATCTGCTAATTAGTCTTCCAGATTTGATAAATCTGTCTAGTTAGCTTTCTAAATAGTTAGTGAGCCTAATATGTCAATTGGGTGAAATTTTTTATAGGCCATATTCATTCACCCCCCCTCTGAATACTAGCACCGAACCCAACAATTGGTATCAGAGCAGGTCTCTGACTAAACAGATCTAACAATCTGCAGAGGATCCTGCTAGTCCTTGGTGCATTTCAGAGTGTGTTTTCAGTGCTCGGTATTTTGTTTCATCGACTTGTGCATTGCTTTGCTCATCTGGTTCTGCTGCATTCCCTGTCATCTGGTCTACTGCGCTGAATCTGGTTGCCTCTTACTCAAATGGGTCGACCTCCGATTTATGACGGTTCTAACTTTGATAGTTGGCTAGGAGGCCTATGTGTGTACGTAGACTCCATAGATCCCAAACTATGGAGGCTACTATCTAAAGGCCCACACAAACTGCCTCATGATGAGACCAAGTGGTCTAAAGAGGACAGTATAAAGAACCGTGACAATGTCATAATCTTTAACATCTTAAGAGCTGCAATCAATACTGATATGTACCCTTTTGCTCTCAGGTGCACATCTGGAAAGGAAATATATGACAGAGTTGTTTCTGCGCATAATCAGCAAGGTGATAGCTGCTTGATGGCCAACCGGGATGATGAAGATGACATCTCATCTCAGGTAAGCTCTGAATCAAATGGATACTCCTTTGATGAATTGATAGTGATGTATGAAGATTTGTTCAAAGTATCCAAGAAACTAAAATCTGAGAATAGAAAGCTGAAAAAGAAATGTGATCAGATTAATTCGAATGCTCATTGTGAAAAATGTCAAGATCTGAGAAAATCTCATGAAATGTGCTTAGCTAATCTGAATGTGAGTAAGGAACAAAGTTCTGTTCTGGAAAACAAAAATCATGAACTCACTGCAAAGATTTCTGAACTTGAAGATAAGCTGAATTCATTAGGAAATGATCAAATCTTAACTAATGAACTAGTTCAGAATGAACAAACTAGAAAGGAGAATGAAGAACTGAAGCTGCTTAATTTTGCTATGTCTGAGAGACTCTTAATGTTTGAAAGAGGGAAAAGTTCAATTGAAAATGAACGTGAGAGAGTGACTGCATTAATAGAAGAGATTGATAGCTACAAAGCCATTAATGTCTTACTTAATGAAAAGATCACAGATTCTGAATTTCTCATTTCCTCTCTCAAAAATGAAATCACTGAATTGAACAATTCCCTGTCTGAGTCATTTAAAAACAAAGAAAATTCAAAGGCTGCTTCTAAGAAGAAAGTCTCTGATGGAGGCAGTAAACAGGAAGAGAGAAAAAGAATGTATACAACCTTTGTGCGTAGCTCTGAGTTAGCTAGCACTTCAGCTTCTCCTTCATGTCTGCCTGCGAATCAGATAGAAAAACAAAAGAAAATAAAACAGAATAAAAATTTGTATGCTGAAATTTCTCAGGCCAAACTGTCTCATGTTAAAAGAAAAAATGTGAAATGTTTCTACTGTGGTAAATCTGGCCATGAGATGGATGATTGCTTTGTCATGAGAGAGGATGAACTGAAATCAGATAGAATTCATGCTAGGAATTCTAAATCGAAGAAACCTTCTCATGATCAAAATAAGAGAATTCAATGCTTTTACTGTCATAGAATTGGCCACTTTATGCATGATTGTAGATTAAAGAAGCAAGATGATCTGAATGCTAAAGAGCTTCATGATAGGAATCATGCATATCTGAAAAAGAAACTTCATTGCTTTTACTGTAACAAATTGGGCCATATTGCTGCAAATTGTTGGCATGCTAAGGGAAGAACAATTAACTCCAAAACTGCTATAATCCCTGTAAAAAGACATGCATTCTATAAGAATCTTGACAGAATGAATTCTTCATGTTTTGAATGTGGAAAACATGGCCACACAGTCAAGGACTGTTGGCATGTTCAAAAGAATCATATTAACCCCCATGCTGTCAAATTCCATGCAAAACAATTTGTGAAATTTTCTTGTTTTAATTGTGGAAGACCTGGCCACAAAGCCTCTGAGTGCTGGGTGGCAAAGTTCAGAAAACAAAATGCCCATGCACACAACAGAAATTTTGACGTTCATGCACATGAATTTAAAAGGAACTTAAATTCTGTTAGTTATCATGGTAAGTCTGGTCAATTTGGCTATTCCTTGTCCAGCTATAAGTTGATGGGCTATGATGATAATTCTGTTAAGAGACCAGTCAGAACACCTGTTAGGGCTCATACAGGACCCAAGGCAGCTTGGGTTCCTGCAAGATCATATTGATTGATATGTTGCAGGTGTGCCTTGGTGAGAGAAATAAAAGGGGTAATTTAGCCAAGGCACTCAAAAAGGAAGCCCCAGAATTCTACATCTCAGGTTAGTTCTGAACTCTGTTTAAATCTCATAATCTGAAAAATACTGATTTGTCTGTTTTAATTTCATTATCTGAAATTGTTGTTTTGCTTGGTTGATTTTTGATGCTCTTCTCATGCTGTTGTTTGCACTAAATAAATGAGATTGCTTTGCACTGCATATGTCATTTGCATGACCATCATGGTATATTAAATGGAACAGTGCTGAAGGGCATATGGAGTATGTCTGGATGCTACTGCCATGTGTGAGGTGGTCCTTGGACCGAGTCCTCCGCCTAGTACCATGGGTCTAGTTTTCATATAGAGCAGTGTATTGCATATCATAAATTTGAAGAAAATAATATTCGAAAAGAAATGATTCATTGCACATCATGCATTTTGTCAGGGGCAGCTTGTTTGCTGTTGATTGATCATCATGCTCTCCTTGTTAGAATTGTTGCATACTGCATATGTAGGATAGTGCATATCATAAAATTCTGAAAAATCTAAAAAGAAATACACTGCACTTAGACAGGGGGAGCATTCCTATTTCATATCTTCTTCACCTCATGAACTCCATCTGTTTAAGTAACCTGATTCATTCTCTTGACTATGCCCTATTCAACTGAATTCTCTGCTGGTATCTCTAAAATAGCTGATCAGTCTGTATTCCAGACTCAGCTACTGTCTGATGATTAAAATCTCTTCTGATGCTCTTCTCTATTCCTGATTCACTCTTGCACCAGCTTATACTCACCTGTCACATTCTTCTTAGCTGATGTGACTGATCTACTTCAACTATTGATTGTTGGTTGCTGAATTCATTGTTCTGATCTGAGGAACTTAAGCTGCATGTCATGCAATTCAGTCTGAGAACATTGTAGAAATTTCTATCATACAGGTTTAAGAATTATGGCTGAATCAGACTGATACAAGATTAATGTATTCTCAGATTTGTACTTAAATGAATTGAAAGTATCTGAATGATAAGGCTTAATAAACTTTAACCATATGTGTCATGTAAACCTTAGACTTTCTCATCTGATATCTGAAAATTTGATTTCAGAGCTACTTTGGTTAAGATACATAGAGTGTGTATCGTTGTTATTTGAAAAATGTTGACTAAATGAAAAAATTGTGAAGTCAGAGCAATGACACGGTCACTGAGAAAACCGAGTTCTTTATCAATGAAATAAAGTAACTCATGTCATGAGGTGCCATAGTTATCTCTGATAAAAATTTAGTGAAACAAAACCTGACAGAGCAATAGCTTATTTGTGTTGAGTAGCTGGGGAGTCTGGCCTCTGATAAAGGTGTCTTCTCATGTAAAAAAGACACTCATATTGCTAACTCTACTCTCAAAGTGAGAGGCAATGCCAGTTATCACACTGAGTAACTGGGTCACTTCAACTGAGACTTGTTGTGCCTCATGTAAAAAGGTGTTGATCAACTTAAATTGCTCAGAAAAAATATAATGTGCTTCAAATAAAATTATCTTGAAAAATCTGCCAACTCATGTTCTTGAAAAAGTGTTTAACTTCAGTACTAACCTGTGTATTTTTCAAAGGTGCAATTGAGATCATATGTGTAAGATAAAAGATGATTATTTTTGAGTGTTTTCTGACTATTTGGTTCACTTTTATTAAAACTTGGATTCAGATATGAGTATTGAGTTTAATTTGGCAAATTTGGTATACATCAAAATTAAATCAGATTGGTTAAGCTGCAAATTCATAACCCCTTATGATAGAAGAGTCTAATCTTCTTAAGACTTATTGTTGTGATGGATGCTTTAAAATCTCTCATGATCAGATTCTTTTCAGTCAGCCTGATTAACATCTTGCTATTGATTGATTCCTTGAGATGTATTGTGCTTTGACTATTTCTCAACCCACCGCTTGGCTACACTATCAGTTGATTGACTCCTGAGATGTACTCTTCTCCACACTGTTGGAATCTTCCATCTTGTTCTGCAACAAATTCTGATTCTGTGGTCTTTTCACCAAAATTCAGATTCTTTGTAATGGTAGATTTCAGATTGATTTATTGGTTAACCTGAGTCCATTCCTGTGCTTCAGGGGGTGTTATGGTTTATCTACAGTTAAGGGGAGAGTAGTCAATCATGCATGTTGATAGGGGGAGAGTTGTTTCATTGTCATAAGAGAGAACTTCATTTTAATGAACCATGACTCATTCTCTGAATTTATGTGTTGTGTTTGTATGCTGCATTTGTCTCTCAAACCATTTCCTTTCTTTTTGATCATGTCAAATGGGGAGAATAGTTTGACGAGTCAGTGGGACTCATCATGTTGCCATCATCAAAAAGGGGGAGATTGTTGTGCCCCTTGTGCTTTGTTGATGATGTGGAGTTTTAATGATAGCAACATGAATGAGTCACCATATTGAATGATTGTTTATAACTGATATACAGCATTAAATGCATGAGTTTGCATGAGTATTGCATGATGCGTTGACGCATGGGATCATTGCGTCAACTCACTGGTCTGTCCCAGAGCTAGTCTATAAAATGTGTCAACTGGTGCGTCGACGCAGTGGACTCAATGCGTTGACACATTGGAATCGTTTTGAAATAGCTCTTGCTTTAATTCATACATTGGTCTAGTATCTGAGTCTGTACATCATCTTGTGCCTTCAACGTTCAAAGCCTCAAGTCTGTACAGCGTTAAGTTCTCTTTGGAAAGTCTGTACAGCGTGAAGTCTACACATTGGCACTATAGCTCGCTTGTGTAAGTCTGTACATTGACTTCGTATCTGCAAGTCTGTACACTGGACTTCATTTCACCAACTCTATACAATGGTCTTCACACTTCAAGTCTGTACATCCTCCGCCAAGCTTTCAAAGTCTGTACAGCCAAAGTCTACACATCTTGTTCCGTTAAGTCTGTACATTGCATCATAGTGTTATGCAGTGTCTGGGTGAAGTCTATACAGACTGTTCATGCATTCAAGTTCAAGTATATGCATCCGTCCGTCTCTGTTAGCGTCTCATGAACGTCTATACAACGCATCAGCATTTAGAAGTCTGTACATTGGCCTTTGCATTAAGTTTCAAGTCTGTACAGCCTATCTTCAAGTGTTTGGCCAACTCTATACATCCGTGTTGCCCTTTCATTGTTGAGGCAGAGTATGTACACTGGCTTAGACTTCTCAAGTCTACACAATGCTTGCTCATTGAAAGTCTATACATCGTGGCCTTGAACTTTCAAGTATGTACAATGCTGCTTTGTCAAAGCCTGTACATCGCAGCTATGTTGAAGTCTGTACAGCCAGTTTCTTGATCAAGTCTGTACTAGCTCATGTCTGCACATTGGTCTTCATCTCCTGAAGTCTAGTTATTGGAAAGTATATACACTGAGCTCACAAGAAGACGTCCAAGTCTATACACTCTCTCAGTGTACATACTTGCCCATTTGCTGTTTCAGAGTATATACACTCAGTGTTATAAGATTTAAATAACCACTTGTTCTATGATATGATTATAAGATTTTTGTGTGTGCAGGGTTAACGCAGAATGACCACAGCGTCCATGCAGCAAGTATACTAGTAGAAGTATTAGCTGCTGAAACACCACTGCGTCAACGCTATGGGCTAGCAGCGTCGACGCAGCAGTTCAAGAAAGGGGTGACTTGTCTCTGGCTGTCCTCAATGCGTCAACGCAGCAGTGGAGCAGCGTCGACGCAACTGTCAATAGGGCTAGGCTGGTTGCTCACTGGAATGCATCAATACGTCAACGCCATGGGTTGGAAGCGTCAACGCAGCAGACTTGAGTTCTGCTGGTAGAATATCTTTGAAGGCTGGGTCAACTCTGTCGAGCAAGTGGGTTGACGCCACCTGACTCCAGTTGCTGAGCGTACTAATGAGGGGGCACGTGATCCGATGGGAAAAGGGGCAGCATGCTGACACGTGTTAGATAAGGGGTGCTACCCTGCCAAGTGGACCAATCAGTGGTCACTAGGGCATTTTCTACTCAACCTTCGGAGGCTCTGTTTCTGATATAAAAGCACCCCATCATCCTCTCGAAAAGAGTTAACTCTCCACAGAAGAAGAGAAAGCTCTCCAGTGAAGAAATTTGAGAGTGTGAGAAAAAGAAGAAAAAGAGAGAGAAGAGAAGAGAAGAGAGTGAGAGATTAGGAGAGCAGAAGAGAAAGAAAGAGAGATAGAGAGTGAGCGAGAGAGCTCGAGCAGAAGAAGAAAAAGAAAAGAGAAAGGGAGAAAAGGAGAGCAGAGATCGAGAGAAGAAGAGAAGTGCAGCAGAGAAGAAAGAGAAGAGAGAGTGTGAAGAAAGAGAGTGAGATCGAAGGAGATCTGGTCTTGATGGACCGTGGATCAAATCCAGGCCATCCAGCTCCTTGTGAGCCATATTGTGCTTTACGTTTATAGCTTTCCGATTGCTGTTCATCCTTTCTTTTATTTACATTTTTACACTTTCCTTCAAGCTGTTAGTCAGCGGATTGCAGGGGTGCTGCCTCTGGACGGCTAAGCTGTATAGCCCAGCGGTTTGTAGTGGAGGACTCCACTGGACAGCAAGCTGTGTTGCTCAGCGGGGCGAGGAGGATTTCTCGGACGGCAAGCTGTGTTGCCCAGCCGTTGTTGGCAAGCTGTGTTGCCCAGCTGTTAGTGAAGCCACACTCGGGTTGAGTGTGGGGTGGATGTAGGTCTGGAGGACCGAACCACCTAAAAACCCCTCTTGCATTGTGGTTTGATTGCTTATGGTTTGCTTCCGCTAGATGTTTGCATAGGGGCGCTCCAAGTGGTTGATCACAGGTTCATTAGATAACTTGATCAGATTTTGTTCTAAGTGTTTAATCTGTTGAGTGAGCGAAATTCTAATTGAGCTATAGTTTGTCTAACTTGTCTTGTTAGAGTGCTCACTATCTGTTTGTTTAATTCCGCATCTGCTAATTAGTCTTCCAGATTTGATAAATCTGTCTAGTTAGCTTTCTAAATAGTTAGTGAGCCTAATATGTCAATTGGGTGAAATTTTTTATAGGCCATATTCATTCACCCCCCCTCTGAATACTAGCACCGAACCCAACACTTTTCAGCAATTTCCTTGGATTGATTACTTGAGACATTTTCAATCCTTTCATGTTCCAATTCCTGTTTCAACTCTTCATGCATTTTGATGAGGGCAGTTTGATCTTCACGCATGCATGAACTCTCTTCTTCAAACAATTCAATTTTAGACATGATAGTTTCATTTTCTTGTTCAAGATTCTCATTTTCAGATTTCATGAATTTGCAATTCTCACAGGGATTTTCAGCACTCACAACTTGTTCAACTTTCTTTTTCAGTAGTTTGTTTTCAGATTTCAATTTTTTGCATTTTACATACAATGATTCATATGCAATCTGCCATTGTTCACAAGTGAGTGATTCAGTTTCAGATTATACCTCATTGGTGTCATCATTTGCCATGAAGCATAGATGTTGGACAAGTTCATCTAGTCCATCTTCATTCCCGGGGTCTTCTTCATCTTCATCGCTCCAAGTGGCCACCATGGCCTTAGGCTTTTTGAATTTTCCCTTTTTGAACCTTTTGGCCAACTCCGGGCATTCTCCACGCATGTGACCGGGTTTCTTGCATTCATAGCAAATTATCTCTTCCTTCTTGCTGCTTTCATTCCTCTTAGGACCTTGCCTTCTTGGCCCTTTCCTGAACTGACCTCCAAACTTCCTGGTGTTCTTGACAAGTTTTCTTGCTCTTCTGGTGAACATAGCAACAAGCTCCTCATCTTCAGTATTGGCTGAGGAACCTTCCTCGCTTTCTTCCGACTCTTGAGGATTTATCTTCAGTGCTAAAGATGTGGCAACTTTCTTCTTTATGTTGTCGTCCTCGCTCCTTTTGATGTTGATCTCATATGTCATCAGGGAGCCGACTAACTCATCCAAAGTCAGAGTGCTGAGATCTTTTGAGTCTTCTATCACTGTAGCCTTTGTGTGCCACTGAGGTGATAGAGATCTCAGTACCTTCCTTACAAGATCACGGTTTGAATATTCCTTGCGAAGAGCCTTCAAACCATTTGTGATTTCCATCAGTCTCGCAAACATTTCAGAAATGGTTTCGTCTGGCTTCATCATAAACAACTCATAATCCCGGACCAATAGATTAGCTTTGGTCTCCTTGACTTCAGAAGTTCTTTCATAGATCAACCGTAGTTTGTCCCACATTTCCTGTGCAGAGGAACACATAGATATGTGTGAGTATTCATTCGGATGGATAGCACATTGAATTATATTCATGGCCTTAAAATTAGCTGAACACTTATTGATGTGATCATCATCCCAATCATCTTCATTGTCAGGCAACTTATAAGGACCTTTGTTAATAACATTCCACACTTCATAATCTTGAGCACGTAAGAAAACATACATTCTGTTTTTCCAATATATGTAGTTTGTTCCATCAAAAAACGGAGGCCTGTGTACTGAATGCCCTTCGGGCATCATCCCTCTGTTTGCCATAGAAAAGGATCTGCTCTACGATCGTGAGATTGAGCTAAACAGAGACCAAGGCTCTGATACCAATTGTTGGGTCCCAAACGGTGGCAATCAAGAGGGGAGGGGTGAATTGATTGGCAAATTAAAATTATTTTCTGAAGAACTTGCGAGACAAAAAGATGTAATCAAACGCTCGGTCTTACTCGTGCATGATCACACATGAATACATGTGAAAGATGGTGAGTGTGTGAAGAAGAAGGTGGTGAACACTCAACTCACCGTGAAGCCCACTCGACACAATAAGCACGCGAACAAACCACTAGAGGCATAAAGATTTTAGGTGGTTCGGGTACACCGCAATGTCCCCTACGTCCACCCCTCATTCATGAGGATTAACGACTTCACTATGATGTGAGCCAAGCACACACACACGCTGTTATGAACAGCACACACACACACACACACACACACACACACACACACACACACACACACACACACACACACACACACACGGTACCCAATCTAGGCACCCCAAACACACACACACACACGCGCGCTCGTGTCCATACACGAACACACACTCACGAATCTGTTTCAAGATAGTTTAGAATACAACAACTTTCAGATTCACCAAAAAGCACTAAAGAAGATCAGAGTAGAAAGGATCTCTAGATAGAACTCCCCCTTTGTGTTCTTCGAATCAACTTTGATACTCCAGCAGAATGATGAACGAGCTTGGATGAAGTATGACGCAAGGCAGCACAAATGGATGTGGAAGCTTGATATCCGATGTAGCTCTTCGATGTATAAGATCTTGGGCTTGGACTCCAGCTCCTTCCTTTGGATTTCAGCTTCAGAGCAAGGAGGAATGGGGCTTTTGGACTGCAACTCCAAACCTGCACATACACAATAGAATCACCATCATTTGTCAAAATCGGATCTCACCTCTCTTATATATAATTATTGCTAATAGGGTTTGATTAAAATAATAAAATAGTCAAAGACAGCTTGGGAACCAGATCCACAAAATGTGGAGAGGTTTGTGGAATGTCTAGAGGTGATTAGACATGGATTGGAAGACTTTCGGTGCAAGGAAACCGAAGTCAAAGAAGACGGCTGGAGGTCGTACCGGAAGGGGTCGACCCTTTGGGTCGACCCTCGAGATAGGGTTTTAGGACCCAAGGCAATGGGTCAACCCTTGGGGTCGACCCTCAAGAGCAGCCATGCTGCTTTTGGAAAAATGCCACAGGGGTTGACCCTTGGGGTCGACCCTCGGGGGGTTTTTTTGTTCTGGGCAGAATGGGTCGACCCCTGGGGTCGACCCTTACAGGTACCAGCTGCTGGATTGAAAAAAGGAGACGGGGGTCGACCCCAGGGGTCGACCCTCTCAGGTACCTGCTGCTGGAATGGAAAAGTAAATGAAGGGGTTGACCCCAGGGGTCGACCCACTCAGGTACCTGCTGCTGGAATGGAAATGTAAATGAAGGGGTTGACCCCAGGGGTCGACCCTTGCTCCTGAACATCGAAAACAACAAAGAATATCAAGGATCTAAGCCCAAGGAACAAAGTGGGGTGTACACCAAAGTGTTCAAAACAAGAAGAGGTTTGAACCTTAAGCAAGAAAGAGTAAACCCCATCTAGATTGGATTAAGATCAAACCCGAGCAAAAACACCCTTTGGAATTAAAACAAGAATTTCATCTTTGAAAAATAGAAGATCAAGAGTTTAAGTATTGGGATGGAGCTCACCAAAAGTCCTTATAATGTTCGATTCATGAACCGCCTTCTTGACCCTGTGAAAACATACATTTTGCATTAGCTTTGGCGATATCAGACTGAAGTTAAACATCTTACCAACTGAAGTGATTCTCGACTTGCAAAGCTCCGTAACTCATCAAGTGAAGACTATTCCAGAAATAGTCATGACATTCAAATTAAATTAAGTCATCATCAAAATCTATTGTATCCATTACAAAAACCACATAGAGGGGGTTCAACAACATGGTGTCCCTGTCACTATTATATCTGATAGAGATCCTTGATTCACATCACAGTTTTGGAAGGGTCTACAATAGTCACTAGGGACTAGATTGAATTTCAGCACAGCCTTTCATCCGCAAACTGATGGTCAGACAGAAAGAACGAATCAGGTGGTAGAAGACATGCTCAGGGCTTATGCTATTGATTTTGGAGGTAGTTGGCATGATCACTTGCCTCTCGTAGAATTTGCATATAACAACAGTTATCAGGCCAGCATACAAATGGCACCTTTTGAAGCTTGATAAGGAAAAAGTTATCGATCACCAATATGTTGGAGTGAAATAGAGGAAAGACAATTCCTAGGCCCCGATATTATCAGAGATTCTACAGAGAGGATCAAGCTTATTCAAGAGAGAATAAAGATGGCACAAGATAGGCAAAAGTCTTATGCTGATAATCGTAGACGTGACTTGGAATTTCAAGTAAGAGACCATGTGTATCTCAAGGTTTCTCCAGGTCGTGGTATTCGGAGATTTGGCATTAAAGGTAAACTAACTCTAAGGTTCATTAGTCCGTTTGAAATTCTCGAAAGGGTCGGTGAAGTGGCTTATAGACTAGCTTTACCTCCACAATTAACAGGAGTTCATGACGTATTTTACGTCTCTATGCTGAAGAAATATGTATATGATCCTGACCATATTATCACTTATGATAATTTGGAAATTCAGAAGGATATGACGTACGAGCAAACGCCAATAAAGATTCTGGAACGGGAAGTGCGTCAACTAAGAAATAAAGCTATTCCTATGGTCAAGATTTAATGGAAGAAAATATGGCCATATGAAGCAACATGGGAAATCGAAGCAGCCATGAGGAAAAGATTCCCAAAATTATTCAATTGTAAGTACACTCTCCATAATCCATGAATTGAATTTGGGGACCAAATTCTTCTAAGTGGGGGAGGGTGTAGTGCCCCAGAATGTATATAATAATTTCTGGATCATTTATAGAAATTTCTGGAATTTATTAGAAATTTATAAGGGATAAATAGATTAATGGATTATTAGATTAATAAGTCATTATAAGGCCCAATTGTGTCAAATAATTAACCTAGCCTATTTAAATAAGATCCAGAAGGTCTAAGGACCAAGCCCATTAAGTTTGGCCCATATTCTAGAAGGTTATTTAGCCTATTCACGTATTTTAAGGATAAGTACTATTTTATAGATAATTATATTAGATAAATGAATAAAAGAGTTTTATTAATTTAAAATTCTGCACACGTGGGATGTAACAGTCTATCGTACGACCGCTACATTCACGTAACACACCTAGACTGATGCGTTACACCCTGACAGTTCCGTGAATGAAAGAACGAGCAAAAAGATTAAAACTTTGGGATCCTATCTACAAGAGATCGACTTGGGAGAGTTTATAACATTACTAAGGACTCTTAGGGATTAGGTTCTGGCAATTAAGGACTCTAGAATCGATCTAATCTTCAAACCCTAGCCAAAACCCTATAAATAGGACCTAATTCTGAACAGAGCAACCCTTACTTTTGGCTCGTAATGAATCAAGGTAAGGAGATAGAATTTTGGGTAAATTCTTTATAAGATTTTGTTTAGTATACTTTAGACTAATAGTTCTCCAAATTTCATGTTAGGATATCAAGCAACCAAGGAGATTGAAGCTTCCAAAGTTGCTAGTTCGACCATAGTAACTCAGGATTCGGAGCAAAGGACCCCTGAAGATCAAGAGATTAGGACGTCTAAATGAGATAATTAGAATTCAATCCTTTAGAACTTTTGATCACCTTAGTTTCATATTCTTACCCTCAAAATTTCACATCTTTAGGACAAGAGGTTGGAGAGATAGAGTAGCGGGAAGTTGTTGGAAAATCGCTGGAAAAGGAGAGCTAGGGCTCGATTTTCAGGTTCAAATTAGAAGCTTAAAGCCTAGTTAAGAGGTAGGTTATCTCATGATTGGCAAAAACATCTTGTTAGGGATAAAAGTCCTCTGATTGTACTTGATTTCATGCATTATAGACTATGAATTTCATGTTTTAGTGGGTTCATGCATACATACATATCCTTAGCCCTAATCAAATATCGAAATTATTATCTTGTCGATTCACTACAACCTATGCATCTTGGTGACCTTTACTTCATTTTGTCATGATTGGGATAGTTAAATCTTTTCAAAACATGACATGGTTTTAAATCATAGTCGTTTAATTTCTTTATACTGTTACCAGGGACTCTAACGCATCATACTTAGACCGTCACAAACTGTAACGGCCTTACGATAAGCCGTCACACCCTCTGTTACATTTTAATTCCTCTGTTGTCACTGACACACCATAACATGAGCGTTACACTACTGTAACGGCCCCTCGATAAACTGTCACAGGTACTGTGATGCGCTCTTGTTAGACCGTCAGACCCCTGTGTTCTGTCAGCCCGAGGCAGAATGGTAACCAATTAAGTTTACTTATAAATAAGCTTAGATAGCTAAGTTTGGACCTGTTATCATGACTTTAAGTTTATTTACTGATTCATAATAGAAATTGCATGATTAAGGTATCTTAAGTTATTTTAAGTTATGTTAATTTCATGTGCCAAAATTCTATAGTTTTGTATCTAAATCATGATTTTCCAAGGATATATTGACGGAGTTTTATCATGATTTCCTATTATTACACATCCTCTCTATCAATAGAGTCATTTCTCTTAGTACATGGCATATATTCAAATATATGTCTATTAGTTCACTTTGCACTATAGGAACATTGTTCTTGGACATGAGGACCTCTCTATTGGATATTCCTTCCAATGGAATAGGAAATCTTGTTGCAAGGACTCCGTAATTCTCCGCGAGCCTGGGATTCCCACTAGGACGCTGAGTTGGTTGTACCATTAAAACCCAATTGATTAGCTTACACTATCGATGTGTCTGGTTATCAGTAGTGTAACGGATCTATATTGGACCGTCAGGCACATGTAACGGCCCAATATACGATCGCCACATTCAACTGAGTCCGATTTCTTGGTTCTGGATTCAGACTAATGTAACGGCCCAATACTGGAGCGTCACGTTATGTAACGGCCCAGTACAAGACCGTCACAACACTTAAATATGTTAACCCAAGGGTTGATATTCCAAGGTTTCTAAATGGACTATTGATGATCTAGAACTTAACATATTGATCAAGAAACCTAATATAATGAATGGAAGATAAAGAACGTACCGTTATGCTGCCGATTTATTTCCATAAGCATAACATAGTATAAGTCATTCTCAATTTCTCATGATTCTTATTAAAGCATTCATTCATTGAATTATTGTTATCAAGAACTTGTTGGAATTGTACATCCTTGGCCATACTTTATTGTTACATGCGTGGAAAAAGCTTGATTTATACTTGAAGATGCGATCGAGCACTGATTGTGTTCAAGGGCTCTATGCTAGTCCCCTCAGCTGATTGTCGGAAACATACTATTATAAACCATGGGGTATGATACTACTGGCGTCGCATTGCGCTGGGAGTACTTTCTTTAAAAATAAGTGAAGACCCACGATACAACATGATTGATACTTATAAATGACTTTCTTGATATTCCACAGAAATTCATGAAGTACTTGCTCATAAGTAAAAGATACTGGAGTGATGATTATGTGGCTTGCTAGTACATTCTCGTTACATTCTTGTTCATGAAAGGCCATATCATGTTCTTATAACATTCTTGCTAGTTCATACTTGCTCTCATTCTATCTTACATACTTTGGTTTAATCGCATGATTGATCGCATTCACATGATTTTACCTTATTCCTCTAGAGAAAAAATGTTAATTACTCTAAGATGCCTTCATGTTGATGCGAAGATACCTACTGGGCAAGTGTGCTCATTACCTATTTCCATTCTTTTTTCAGGAAATGGAAGTGAGTCGGGTTTGGATTCGAAATGTTCAAGTAGCGGATCCGAGAGTGAATAAAGAATGAGCGAGGACTTAGGAAGTTTACATTGTTTAGATCGAGTCTATGTAATTTCTTATTTCTTGAGTCTAGCATGATGGAAGTTGAATTAGTGGTTGTATTCGAATATTGGATTTGATTATTAATGAAAGTTGAAGTTGAGTAAATATTGTGCGATTGTATTCTTATGTGTGATTGCCTTGCGCTCTGATCGTTCTTCCTTGCAAGAGGCTTACCATGTCGGCTGTTCGCGTTCCTCGAGCTAGTCTTCCGCTGTAATAAAGGCTCGGGGCGTGACAAGGTAGCACTAGAATGATAGAACTGAGAGATGGAAGAAGCCGATGTTGAAGATAATGGCGCCCGAAGTAGTGGATGTAGAGGATGACGAACGCATGTAATTTCTTTTTTCTTGAGTCTTGCATGATGGAAGTTGAATTAGTGGTTGTATTCGAATATTGGATTTGATTATTAATGATAGTTGAAGTTGAGTAAATATTATGCGATTGCATTCTTATGTGTGATTGCCTTGCGCTCTGATCGTTCTTGCTTACAAGAGGCTTACCATGCCGGCTGTTCGCGTTCCTCGAGCGAGTCATCCGCTGTAATAAAGGCTCGAGGCGTGACAAGGTAGCACTTGAATGATAGAACTAAGAGATGGAAGAAGCCGGTGTTGAAGATAATGGCGCCCGAAGTAGTGGATGTAGAGGATGACGAACGCATCCTCCAGATCTTGGCTCGGGCTCGTGAGGGGATGACCTCGACGTAGCCTTCCTTCACCTCCAGCAGAGTGCAAAGCCCCTTCCTCTCCTGAAAAAAAAGATGAACTCGTTAGAATGCTCAAGGGTCTCCTTCCCGATCGGAAAAGGGGCGGCTTTATATACATAAGAGAAAACATGACATGAAGACATAAAAGCCCTTGCCAAACCCCTCTCATACCATGTACAAAGAATGGTGGATGCCCTAGAGCCATTATAGTAAACAAGCAACCCAATCGGACCTAAGATAGGAGGGTTTGACTTCAGATCTGAAAACCCGATCGGGATGCTCGGAAAAAGTGTCGACTCGTAGAGTCGACTCTTTTTCACGAGAGTTCTGCCAAAAGCCCAGAACACATAAAAGCACTACGCATGGAACGAGTGTCGACTCATTGAGTTGACACTTTTCCCCAAGCATTCTGTCCTGTGAACAAAATACCATTCGAGGTAAAAAGTGTCGACTCTTGAGGGCGACACTTTTTCTGGAAGGTTCTATTTTCACAGAATTAAGACAAACTTACCTGAAATTGTCGACTTTCGAAGTCATCACTTCTTCACGAGGCTTCTGCCTTTGCTAATTAACAGAACCCTGGTGAAAGTGTCGACTTCATGGGTCGACACTTTCTGCCAGCGTTATTAAGAAGTAACGCAAGGCAGAGAGCGTGAAAATAAGTGTCGACCCCTAAGGTCGACACTTTTCCTGACAGCAGAAAAACTTCAATTAAACTAATTGAAACTCCACATTTCATGAACCAAGTAACAAGATCAATCATATATTGACTTGTAATTCAGATAGACATTACAAAGCTGGATTTCAACCCAAATCAATCCATCCACATTGAAATCCAATTAGACATTTGCTCATACCTTGGCCTCGAGTAATTGGGTGAAAATCTCCACAATGATCCTGCACTTTCAAATTTCCATTCATCTCAAACTCAAGGTTAGCAGTTGAAATTCTCAAGTCATTCCACATCAAGTGAATCAGTTAATGCATCCATTCAAACCAATGCAAAATGGCTATGCAATGTAGTGCAATGAGGCACAACATCTGTGCAGTTAAACTCATCCATCATATGACTTAAGCTCCTTATAACATGACTTAAGTTTTCAAGCATTCATTTTATCATTCAAACCCCACATTCATAAAATATATATCAATGCAGATCATATAATCTGAACCATGACTTTTTCACACACATGATCTTCGTCAAAACAGTCCGGGGCACAACAATGACCATTGGGTTAATCATCCACAGAAAATGTGGGTAATGCATTGAAGCTTTCAATGCCCTCAGGGAACTACCTAGTAATATCAAAAAGTTTTTGCAATCATACCAGAATCAGGGAGAAGAAATTTCTAAAACTTTACAAGGAACCCTAAGACGACTAGGGCAATTTATCAATCACGTAGATTTCACGTAGTTATGCTAATCAGATTGTTTCAATCTATATCTAGTATCTCTCAATCCCAAATCTAAGCAGGGCCCTAGGAGGTGGAGATAAATTTTTGTATCTCTACTTCTTTGTTGTAATTTTACATTCATTAACAGAATTCTCTTCATTTTTTCATCTCCTTTCTCCCATGTCCCATGGGTGATAAATGTTCTATCCTCCAAGGGGAGCTTAAGTTTCATTATCTTCTAAGGAATCATATTCATCACAAGGAGGACCCTATCTTAGAGGGAGGTCATTAATCTCATGGGAGCTTCCAAATTTTCAGGAATCCCTTTTTGTACCAAAAGGGGGAGTATTGAAATCCTTATAGATTAGCAAAATCAAGGGGAAGTCATAATTTCAAAAGGAGTCCAAAATCTATACAAAAAGTAGACTACAAATCTATCAAGATTTCAAATTTATTTTGTCATAATAAAAAAGGCAGAGATTATTGGAAAAATATCATTTCCTATAATTTCAATATTTTAGATTATGGTAAAAAAATTTATAAGTAGTTATTCATCCCAGTTTGAAAAGATAAATTTACAAGTTTAACATAATTCAGGTCCCCATAAACTTAAATCAGGTTCAAATATTTGGGGTAGAAATAGATAAATCAATTTTAATACCATTTATGTAAATAAGAAGACTGAGTGTTAGATGATGCATCATCTAATCAGACTTAACATAGATGATATTCCTTCTAATAAGTAAAATCACAAAAGCTAGGTTAGGCAATTTTTCGTCCAAGCCTCCACGATAGGTGATAGGTTAAATAACACATCATATTACATAAATAGGATAGACAGAAGATTAGATGATATATCGTGTTAGAATATGATGATCTGTCTAAGTGGGAAAAGCAACAATAGATGAAACTTTGTCTAAGTCTCTAGTTTGACGAAACATTAGATAATATATCATCTAAGACAAAAAAGGTAAATGATACGAGAATTGATAGACGAACCTCAATCTATGAGGAAAATGGCAAAAACTCACAAACGATGATACATCATCTAATTGAAAAGAAGCGTTAGACAAAACTTCATTTAACTCATGTTAGATGATAAGTTAGACGATATTTCGTCAAAGTGAAAAATGACAAAACTTGTATAAATGAAACTTCAACTAACTCACGATAGACGATAAGTTAGATGATACATTGTCTGACTAGAAAACAATAAAAACATCATCTACTTTCATTAAAAGTCAAGACCTCATCGCCTTACTTTTATCATCCATTCAAATAAGTTTTATATATATATATTACACGATTGACTTGGTCAAATATATATTTCTATTGACTACGCTAAATGAAAGACTATATAGTAAAGTGCCTACAAAACAGTTAAACTCTATAGTGCTATGTACATAAACTATACACGTAATATTTATAACTTTATTGATGGCCTTTTTTCTAGTAGGATCATATACTTCATTTGACATGCGTATATAAGGCGTTGAATATTCAGCTCAACAAATACGTCCACATTAAATGCATAGTATCTGTTGGAGATACTGTTTCATCTTCAGGACATGAAATACTTTACAATCATCTTGTACACTACTCAATACCATGTTATATACTTTATGTGTGAAGTTTGCATTGCTTTTTGCATAATTTACTCATACTGGTGTTTGAAATGAAACCCGGAGATATAAATAACCTGGAGTTCTGAAAGAAATCAATTATGGAGAATTGAATGAGTAATCATCATCAGGCGTCCACTATAAGAAAATGAGTGTTCAGTGATAGATATTTTGTGACAAAAATTTCCATTACTATTTAGTGACAGATTTGTGACAAATAACTTATATGTTGCTCATATTAAATAGTGTGAACTTTATGGTGAAATAGTGACAACTTTGCGACGGAATAGGCCGTCCCATAAAAGTTTGCAACAGAAATATTTTTCGCCTCTAATTTCATCTCGGATCTGCGACGGACTAGCGATAGAAAGATTTCTATTGCAAATAAAGATGGATGTGCGACGTAAAATTTCTATCATAGATTGCTAATGAAATATTTGTGACAGAATTTCTTCAGTTGCTAATATGTCGTTCATTTACAACGGATTAGCAATTAAATATTGATAGTCGCAAATTGCTCACCATTAGCAATGGACTTGAGATGGATGGTTTTGTGACTAAACTCTAAAATTTACGACAGAATAAATATTCATCACTAGTCTGCCATAAATTATTATGTCAGGCTCTCACTCTGGTTACAATTTATCATTGTCCAACTGTAATTTCTCACTCTCCCACACTCTAGTATATACTACACAACACTAGTGGGTCATATGTATAGGGCTGATGAGTTGGGAATCGTTTCACTATGCTGTCAACCAAGAAATGTAATGTAGTACAATGGTGTCAACCAAAAAAAAAATCGTTGAAGAACAAAATTAGAATAGGCACATCCAAATAATATGACATTGTCATTTTTATTTATTTTATTATTTTATAATTAATATTTATTACTGACTATATAATAAGTTTTATTATAATAATTATGAAATTATAATTATAATTTATTTTATAAGCACAATAACAAGTACTACAGACAAATCAACTATCCAAATGGTATTGATCGGGAGTAAATCCAACGGTCGGATCTTAATCAAACTTAAATCCAATGGTGAGATTTTGATCGAGAGGAAATCTAACAGACTGATCTTGATCGAGAGCAAATCTACCAGTCATATCTTGATCTAACTTAAATCTAACAATCAGATTTTGATCGGGAACAAATCCAATGTTCGAATCTTGATCAAACTTAAATCCAACAATCAAATTTTATTAAATTAGTCGAGCCCGATTTTGTCGACACAAGCCTGATTTCGGTGTCCTAGTCCGGCAAATTTAATAAAAAATAATAATATCAAATATATATATATATATATATAATTTATCATTTAATTAAAATAATAAGAGTTTTGAATGTCAATTTAATAAATTGAAAATAGAGTTTTTAAGTTTTAAATTTATTTTAAAAATTAAGATCAAGACAGGTCGACCTGTGAGCCGAACTCAAGACTCGAGTCTTGCCCGCATACAAAAACTCCGTCCCTAATTCGTCCCAAATTTAAGATCGATCTGGGATGGAAATGTTATTCTTCTCAAAGTTTTACAAACATTATTAACATTACTTATTTTTTAAAAAAATAGAATTAAGATTTAAGAAGTATTACATTCCATCTCAAATCATTATTACTATTATTTATTTTTTAAAAAAATAAAATTAAGATTTGAGATGGAATGAGGATCCGTCTCAAATTTGAGATTATATTCTGTCTTAAATTCTCCCACATAGTCACAATTATATTCACATAGTTGCGACTATGTTATTAGAGATGAAATTTGGGAGTGTTATTGGAGATGAAATTTGGGACTCCCAAATTTCATCTCTAAAAACATAGTCGCAACTATGTGAATATAGCTACGCGTATGTGTGGGATTTGAGATGGAATTAATTCCGTCCCAAAACTGTCTTAAATTTGGGATGAAAATATCACACTTTTATCAAAACTTAAATCAAACGGTCATAGTTAGATCTGTAGTAAATCTAACTAGGGCTGTCGATGGGCTGGGCCGGCTTGATAGGCCCATGGGCTTGGCCCGATTTTGGCCTGGGCCACTTGGCCCTTTTCAGCTCACGGTGCTTTAGTCGGGCCTAAAAGCTCGGCTCGACTAGGCACTCGAGCCGAGCCTATCCTTTGAGTTTGACCCACGGGTTGGCCTTACCCGTTCTTACTTTTATTTTTTCCCCTTTAAAATTATTTTGTGTTTAATTAAAAATTTTCAATATATTATTTTATTTAAATAAAAATTAAAAATTCTCTTTTACTCGCTACCTAATTTTATTTTTCTCATTTTTGACCTAATAAATAGCATAATTAGTAAATTTATTGAACACGAGATTTAAGTATAATTAGATTATCTTTCCAACGAGTCTAATATTGTCCTATTCTGACATTTTTACGTGTAATTAATCTTAAATAGGGTAATTTTATAATTTATGCAAGTCTTGGATCTCAGGCTAATAGTTAATTATCATGTAACTCATCTAGATTAAGTGATGTTACAACTATTTTTTCGCATATCTTCCCACTTAGCTAGTTATTCTTCCACCTATCTTTCCACTTAGCCAGCTATCCTTTTAGCTATCCCCACTTAGGTGATGTTCCAACAATCTTTCCACTTAAATAATATAAACTAAAATTTACCAACATTGTCAAACAATATTTAACTCAACATTATGAAGATCCAACTGTTTGATTTGCTACCAAGTAACATCTAACCATATATTTTAACTTTGATCAAGATCTGACACTTGGATTTATGTTTGACGAAGATGCGACTATTGAATTTGCTCTCGATCTAAATATTACCTTTGGATTTAAGCTATTTGAAGATGATCCAACTATTAGATTTGCTCCCGATCTAAATCCATCTTGTCCCGATCGAAATATGGTCGAGTCATCATCAGGAGTAAATCCAACAGTCGGATCTTATTCAAAATTAAGTCCAATGGTCGGATCTTGATCAAACTTAAATCCAATGCTTAAATCTCGATCAAACTTAAATCGAATGGTCAAATTTCGATCGGGAGCAAATTCAGCGAACTGATCTTGATTGAGAGCAAATTCATTGGTCTGATATTGATAGTTGTTGCGACTATGTGGCTGCAACTATGTGAACATAGTTGCAGCTATGTGTGAACATAGCTGTAATAAACATAGTTGTAGCTGTAACTATCTGAACATAACTGCAAATATGTGAATATAGTTGCAGCTGTGCAATTATATGAAACTTAGTTTTTAATTTCTTCGCTAAATTATCTTTTAACAAAGCTCTATATTTTTGCAACAATGTGAAACTTAGCTTTGCATTTTTTACGGTTATGATCAAATAGATTTAGATCGAGAGCAAATCTAAGAGATGGATCATCTTCAAACCGCTTAAATATAATGGGTTTGGTTGGCCTCAGGGCCAAACTTAAAGCCCAAGTCTGACCTGTAGCAAGTTAGAATATTATATATACGTTTATATGTGAAAAGAAATGATGAAAGATGAAAATAAAATAAATTATAAAATATTTTTCTTTAGGCATATAAAGTATATAATACATTAACACAAACCCTTTTCCCACATGATAACATAAATGATGAGATTCGCGGCTTGATTGTGAGAAGGCAAAGTCGTTGGTACTGTAGCGGTAATGTAGTAGTGCTGTAGCATTCGATTTAAGAGAGAATTATTAGCTCTAACCTAATCTTAATTAGTGGATGGGGTCATTAATTACATCATTGAATATATGAGATCATTGGTTATGTCGTGGAGGGGAGATTTATTTCAACATTCACATGTTGGAATTTATTTTCATCATAGGTTGGTGTAATAGTAACATGAGTTGGTGAAATAGGAAAATTAGGTGGAAATTGACTTAGAATTAAATAGGTAATAGAATAATTGGGGGTTTTGACCTATAAATAGTACTGGGATCTTCCCTACTCAAAGTATTAATTTATTGGGAAAATTGCTAATCATAGAGAGGAGAAAAGTTCGAAGTTTGGAGGAGTGTTCTTCGTTCTTCATCTCCTTAATTTTAAATCTTCAAATAGGTAGGTTTTCTCTCAGGTAAAACTTAATTAGATCTTCATATATGTCCCTTTGCATGAGTATTTCGATTCGATGCAAATTTTTCATGATCATGTATTTGTGGCTTATTTTAAAATTTAAAGTCAAAAAATAGAGTTTTCACTATAAGAATGAGTTTTGATTTTCTGTCTAAGAGCGCGGATCACACATGGACCGTGACTTGAACACGGCAACTGCATTAAGATCGATGTGTCTGACTTACCTCGTTTATATGTGTTATTTTAAAACCTTAATTTTAAATTTTAAAATCATATTCTTACCTTAAAAATACTATCGAGAAAGAAATAACTAGGTAAATGAACTCGTAAAGCTATCGCTAATTGTTCAAACAACTATGCTCTAATTTTCATAAAATTTATGTACATGATTAACCATGTCTATTTGATCTAAGCTCTATCTGAAAGCTTGATATGTTATTTCAATGTATTTCCTTTATTGAATTCTCTCACATATGAACATGTTAGAATATGTAAGAATAGTTTTCGTTTGATTTACGTGTTTCTGACAAACCTTGTAGCTAGCAAGTTTTCCAAGAAAGACCGGTGTCTAAGGCTGGAGGTCTATAGGTAAATGCCTTAAGTGAATAAGTGGTTATTTAATTAGGACCTTACAAATGCGAGGAGAACCTCCTATTGTCCCACCTCTTACCTGGCCGCGATCTCTTTGGTTTTCTACTAAGCACTCGACTGTAAATTTTTTTTGATATAAACCTATTTTACAAGATTTTTTCGCGAGAGCTGATCGTGCCTTGACTGACAATACATTCTCTTTGTTGTCTTAATGTTGTTCAACATGATGCCTTAAATCATCCTTGAACTTCTATTATAAATTTCATTTATTCTTCATACTACATGTCCTTGGAAATGTGAATTTTCACTAGATCTTTACTTTAGCCATAAACTAGCATTTGGGAGTGTAGGAGCTAAGTGCCATGCGGGACAAAGTGCTACATTATGGGAGCTACATCTTAAGGCCGGAATGGTGTAAAGTGTTACATAGCGGGAGCCACCCCTGAGCTTATTGGGGCCACCTCTATAGTCCTCCGTAACTAAATATCTAGTTGTGTGCTATACTATGTTTCATAAGCTTTTCTTGAAATTCAGATTGGCATATTTTAAATGAATTATTCTGGAAATTACATGGGACTCTTGGTCCACCTGACACTCAATGACTAGCAAACATGGGGGCCCTGATCTGGTCCTAGGCGAGTAAAGCCTGAAAGTACTTTTGCCCGAGGGAGTTGAATGATCAGGTGTGACATTGCACCAACTAACATACAAGATTGAACTATACAATTCACGTGTTACATGCTTGACTTCCTGTACATAATATTTTAGACCAGATGTGTTAATATTCTTGTTATATGGGTAAATTTATAATTCACTACATGTTATTGATCTTCATGCTTACACTCGAGTTCTATGATATCTATTATTGAATTCTTAACTTCCTGATCATGTTCTCTACTACACTTGTCATTTGTTTTATTACATGTTTTATTTCGAGAGCATATAGATGATCCAAAATGCTAATTACTTAAAGTGACCTGGTAAAGTGATATAAGTCCTACTGAGTTTTCTAGCTCACCCTGTGTATTGTTGTCAGTTTTCAAGAAATCTTGAAGATGACGAGAATGGGCTGGAGTGACGAGAGTGCTGATAGTATTTAGTAGATTTTTTCCTAGTTTGTCTACTTAGAAATGAATGTACTAGATTTGAATAGTATCAAAAGTCTTTAAAGGATATTTGTTGAAAATGTCAGATTATGAAATAAAGATACGATTTTGTCTATTTATTGTTCATACTCATCATCTGAGTCTTTTGATCAACCCGCTCGTATAATTATTCACGCCTTGATATTTTTGCCTTATTCGGGGTGTGATAGTTTAGTTGGTATCAGAGCCTATGGTTAAAAGGAGTCTAGGGTATCAAGACATAGTTATTGAAAACCCTAGGTTCTTCACACTATAGGTTAAAAGTTAGTGATACTTGACCCGTGAGATTGGGTAGAGACTTGGGCTAGATACTAAGACATATATAGTTCAGTTATTAATTCCCATAACTTACTTTGTAAAAATTCTTAGCTGTTGAAAATGGCCGCTGAGTGTGCTCAATGAAGAGAAATGCAAAGGATCGTCCAAGTGCTAAGTTAAGCCCTACAACAAGTGGCTCAAGGAGGAGCTAATCACCATGGTGCGGAAGACCTACACCACAACTTTAGGAACATGAATCCCCCGAGACTCAATGGTTCCACTGACCCTAATGAAGCTCAACATTGGGGCAAAGAAATAGAAAGAATATTCCTAGTAATGCAATGCTCGGACCAAGATAGAGTTTTAATTGCTTGCCACTTTCCAACTGGAAAGGGACGTGAGAGCTTGGTGGGAATTAGTGGAGGCGACCTTACCCGATCACTAAATCACTTGCGAGGAATTTCTGAAATATTTCAATAGCAAGTATTTCTCGGAGAGAGTCCAAGAAAGGAAGGCAACAGAATTTGTCACTCTTTAACAAAGAAGTCTCTCTATAGTTGAATACGATGCCCAATTTTCTCGACTAGCCCGTTATGCTCCAAATCTTATTAGTAAAGAGAGAATGAAGGCCAAGCGATTCATGAATGGGTTAAGGCCCAATATATTCCCCAACTAGTGCCTATGGACATCCAAACATATGTTGAGATGGTCTGAAAGGCTCAACTGTTAGAAGATGTCATGGAGATGGCGAACAGAATCAAAGGAAGAGTCGTGAAAGAGTAAGTCGTTGGCGCCGGAAACTTCAAACCAACATTTGGAAAGAAGAGGCCAAATGAAGGAAGAACTCCTCAACAACACAAAATGCCTTAAGATGTGAATAGGCAAGCCATCCCTGCTGCACCTTCATTATCATCTAAAGATGTATGTAATTATTATGACAAGACTGGCCACATGATTGAAGAGTGCTAGAGAAAGAAGGGAGCATGTTTGCACTGTGGAAGTAGGGATCATCAGATTTCCGATTGCCCCTTATGAAGGAATCTCTGTCGAAGAAAAGTCAAGAAGGATCAAGGCATCATGGAAGACTCCAAGCTTTGATAGAACCAGCACCTGCTGAAGAAGGAGTAGTGGTGGAAGGTACTTGGAGAGGGGGATTTCTGTAGCCCATCTAAAGAGCAGCCAAACTAGGTCCATCAGGACCAAACGAGGCCCAGCTCATCCAAGTGACAGCCCCACAGGGCCCACTTAGGCTAAAAAGCCCAATAAGATCACTCGAGAATCACACCCTTGCTCGGTGCCCCTTAGGCTCGGAAGGTCTGAGCGTCGGTCAGGTCTAGAAAAAGACCCACACCCGATCGATCCCCTCACCGGGATAAAGGCAGGCGCTCAGCGCCCACGCCGACCTATCTTCATCCGAGCTATGCATATCGCCTGGACAGGGTTGGCACCTTTTATGCTCGGCTCGACCGACGATTGCTTATCCACGCTGTCGTTGAGAGCCCTTTATGAGCAGAAGTTTATGAGGATAACGGACCCATGACCCCTCAAGGCTATAAGTATCCCACGATGAGGACGTAAAGATCCCACGATGAGGACGTAAAGATCCCGCGAAGAGGACGTAACTCCCGCCTGAAACTCCTCAGCTTACGGGACTCATGAGGCAAGCACACTATATAAACCTGGGACTCCCTCCGATGAAAGGTAAAGGCCAACATACGCCTAAACTCCCTGAGCAGGAACCACTTCACCACCTCGGTGTAGGGGGATCTCGTGCACCTCTTTCTTCCTCCCTTCACAACTTCCACCATTGCTCTACTGACTTAAGCATCAGAGGGTTATCCCCAGGGAACCATCCCTGGGACCCCTGATCCGTTTTCCCTTCTTTACAGTTCACTATCCGGTGATCATCCTCCCAGCTCAGGACCAGCGCGAGATCACGCCCCTTCATATGGCGCCGTCTGTGGGAAACGACCAAAGAGCTAGCATGGTGTGAAGAAGTTCAGGGAGGAGGTCCGCCGGTGATAGGGGAAAGGCCATGGTGGCGGCGGGAGAAGGACCTTCTCAGGCCTCACAAAATCCCCCCTCCAATGCCAGCACCCCCGCCGACGGACTGCCCCCTCCCCCCACGACGGTGGGGCTACCACTCAGTGGCGGCGCTGACGCTTTCCAAGCCCTCAACGCAAAACTGGATGTCCTCGTGGAACTCATGAGGACTCAGGCGGCCAGGGATGGAAGGTCACGCGCCCCTCCGAAAAGCCTCCCAGGCGAGAACGTGTCCCAACACACCGTCGGAGGCCGCTTCAACCTTCTAGGCTGGCAGATCATCCGTAACAGGTCAGGAGGACCTTCACAAGCCCCTCTTCTGGAGCAAGAGGCCTCCTCCACTACAAAAAGGGAGAGACCTGGGGCACGCCGTCTGAATCCAGAGACCGAAGTCCCTGGGGAGTGCCAAGATAGCCCCCCCAGCCCCACGGTGCAGCGACAGCCGGAGCTATCCCTCTGACTGTGAGAATTCGAGAGGCGTTTCGTAGAACAAGAGCGCACCCTGCAGAAAGTCTCCTCTGCGGAGGACGAGGAGAAATCCCTGTTCTCTGACTATATCTTGAAGGCAGAGGTATCTCCCAGAACCTCCATTCCGACCTTCAAGCCTTATGATGGCCAGGGCGACCCGACCGATCACTTTGACAGCTTCGACGCTCTGATGAGTCTACATGGAGCGTCCGACGCCATCAAATGTCGAGCCTTCGTGACCACCCTGGTCCAAGGCCCCCAAGCGTGGTTCCGGGCCCTCGCCCCCGGATCCGTCTAGGACTTCAAACAATTCAGGCGAGTGTTTAAGGAGAGGTTCACCGGTAGCGCCCCCCTGAGGTCGGTAGCGGGGCTATTGGCTCTCAAACAGGTGCAAGGGGAGAAACTCCGGGCTTACATCCACCGATTCAAGTCGGAAGCCCTGAGAATCCCCCGCCTGGATGTAGCCTCGGCCATAACCGCGCTTACCGGGGGCACCCAGGACGAGAACCTCTTCCGCGAACTTGTCCTCCACCCTCCCTCGACCCTTGCTGAGCTAGTGACCCTGGCTTTGCGCCACTCCGAGTGCGAAGAAGTACTCAGTGCATGCCGAGGCGCAATCGGCTTAGGTCGGGAGGGGGACAAGAAACGAGCACCCGAGCCAAGTTCGGGTCTAGGAAAAAGGCGGAACCGGGACGGAGAGCACAAGGAACCATCACGGAAGTACGAGTGGTACACTCCCCTAACTGCTCCGGTGTATGAGATATATGAAGACATCAAAGGCTCGGGCCTCCTCCGCCCAACCCGAGCCAATGAAGTCGAAGAGCCGCAATCGCAGCAAGCACTGCCTGTTCCACAGTGATCACAGACATCACACCAGTGATTGCTACCAGCTCCAGGATGAAATCGAACGCCTCGTCCATCAAGGACACCTATCCCGGTTCGTGGCCGGGCATAAGGAAGAACGAGGCGCCCCGGAAGAAATCGACAATGCCCCTCGCGGGGTCCATATCAACGTCATCGCTGGAGGAGCTGCATTAGGAGGAGATAGTGGTCGAGGAAGGAAGCGTCATGCTGAGCCGGCGAGCCGAGCCGGCGAGCCTCCCAAGGCCCCGCCGAGTGAGCCCCAGATGGGGGAGGATCCGTCTAAACTCCACCCAATCGAACCCCCCTGTGCGGGTTTAATGGCCAGGCCACTTATCCCGAGGGAGCCCTAAGCCTGCCGGTTACTCTCGGCACCCCACCCAAAACCGTTACGGTCATGGTGGACTTCATAATGATCAAGGGTATGATAGCATACAATGCGATCTTCGGCCGAGGAATCCTTAGCCGAACAAAAGTGGTGCCCTCTACCTATGACCAAAAAATGAAGTTCCCCACCAAAAATGGGTTAGGGGAAGTCCGAGGAACCTAGTCAACGGCCAGAAGGTGCTATAGTATCTCGGTTGAAGCCACAAGGCCGGACGGGAAGAATAAGGGTCCCTGGGAAGTCGAGGAAAAACCTGCAACCTCCGAGGCTGGAGGCGAATTGCTAATAGTTTTCCTAAACGACGACCCGACCCTAGGAGTAAAGATTGGAGCCGACCTACCATCTGAGGTTCAACAGTAATACAAAAGGTTTCTTTCAGCATACATCCAAGTCATTGCATGTGTTGGTTTTACTGTGTCCCTTCTTTTGCAAGATGGGCTATGATGCCAACTATGAGCAAATAATGAGCCAAGTAATGAAATCAATCAACCTATGAACATGCGAATCATGAACCTAGGCAACCAACATAAGCTCTAGCATGGGCATGCTATCTCAATCAAGACTAAGCTAAGCAAATAAAGAAAAACACACGCCAGAGCGTGGAATAAGGAATAAAGGAAAACACACCGTATAGGTGGAACAAGCAAAGTATAGAAGAGATATGATGAAAGAGAAAGCTAATGCCCAAACTAAGGAAAGATGTGATCGCCACCAAGGTAAAAACAAGTCAAAGACCTGATAAATACCTTAGAATAGGAGGATGATGCACCCGCCCACGGGAGAGAGAACAACCAGGAAACTGTAGCTCCGTCAGATGTAACGGTCGAGGGAAGATGCGCCACAGCAAGTGTGACGGTCTTACGATAGACCGCTACAAGACTCTAACGCGCCTGTTCCAGACCGTCAGAGCTTCTGCAGAATAAGAAGTTGGGAATCTTTTGATCTCCAAGCTTTCCAGCCGGCCAGAGAGCTTGGGCCTCGTGATATGGACTCTGTAAACCTGCAAAAGAGTGTAGAACACAAGAAAAACAACCCAGATTAGCCCTTAGACAAAGTAGTATCAATAAATCTAAGAAACTTAAGAACATGCAAAAGGAAAGGGAAATACTGGGAGGTTGGTTTTTTAACCCCTCTGGGGCGTTTTAAAAGATGGGAGGATGTTTTGAATGAATGCAGCAAGTGCAAGAACATAGGAGATGGAGAGGGACAATGCTATGATGTTTAAAAAGAGAGAAAAGACATTAAGAATACAACTTGACTGAATTAAACCCTTGGAAACGATACTCCCTGAACTTTGGAAGTAGATGGACGTGGGAAGCAGCTCTCCTTGGTTGGTTCTAGCTCCAGGATGCGGCAGCACTTCGACGCGAACTCCAGATATCTCCTCTTCAAGCCATGAAGTCAAGGGTTCTATTTATAGACCCTCAAAGTCTAGGTTCGAGTTGAGGATAATCCAGCTAGAAAGTAGGACATTTCTTAGCAAACTCTTGAAGATAATACTCCCCAGAGTCCACAGAATCAAACGGAAGCTTCTTAGGATGAGTATCGGAGAGAAACCTCAAACCAAACTCTTAGTTCGATCACGGAAATAGCAGAGCAAAGGCCAGGCTTGTCAGGACTCTCTGTTGGATGTAACGGCCACACGATAGACCGCCACACTAATGTAACGCGCCAGTCTTGGACCGTCACACAACCCTATCCACTATAAGATAAGATCAACGGGAGAAGTTCTCGAACGTAGGACTCTAGATGAATGTAACGGTCAAGGGTAGATGCGTCACAATGAATGTAACGGCTGCACGATAAACCGTCACACTCAACGGATAGGCAAAAGATAAGCTTGAAAGGAAGCCCTAAGCTTAAGGACTCTGGAAGGATGTAACGCACTAGGGTAGATGCGTTAGAGGAATGTAACGCCCCTATGATGGACCGTTAGAGATAGTAGAATTCAAATGAAAATGAGAGCTTGCTAAGCTTCGTCCAGCGGAAAGGGATAAGGAACCAGACCCAACCAAGGAGATATGACTCGTGAAATAGACCTCAAATTGACCAAGAAGGCTCAATAAAGGTGAACAACCCGGAGCATCATATAGAATGAACAAGGAGATGACCCGACTTATCGGTCATAAAATGGGTGTCAACATATGCCCCTCCTTAACGTCCTCTTTGCAGGGGAGCGAGCGGAGGTGAAGCGAAAGCGAAATGGAACATGGAGATGAAGCGAAATGAAGCGGAGGCGAAATGGAAAGGAGATGGAGTGAAAGTGAAGCGAAGTGGACTAAAAAGTGGGCGTTAAGGCAAACGACACCCGTTTTCAACCAACAAGTGACAGGAATTTTCCAGAAAGCTTCGAACTAATCACAAGGAAAGGCAACCAAAGGACACATGTCTGGAGGAACTAACAACTAAGGAAAAGAAAACACGGCCAGCGGCCGGAGCAACGGAAAGGAAAGAGACGATTAACTAAACTCCAGACAGGAATCTTCAGCTAACCAAATCAAGCGAGTAGACCGAAGGAAACCTTCCAATTCAGAGAGGAATGACTCTCCTTATTCGAGATCATTAAACACATAGTTATTCACCATTACTGAGACACCTGGATAAATGAAGGTTCATGAATGCTCAAAAGATGCGTATGATGCATGCTGGGCTAAAGGAAAGGAAATCATTTAAAACAAATGCAAAGAAAGAATAGAATAACAAGATACTCGAGAATAGTATTGCTAGACCGAAGAAACTAGGGTCAGGACACCATCTGCAACCACGGCGTGCAAGACAGAACCATCGTCCCCAAGCTTTTCCAACCTAACGGCCTATCCAACGATTAAACATGTGTACTTAGATCATCATCATTTTTGTTTAAGGGGAACATCAGATCCAGAACACATGAATGACCATCCGGTTCTCGAGATAGTATATCATACATAACATATAGTAATGCATAAAGGGACAAAGGAATCAGGATACAATACCTGACTTACCTTCCTGGCGAGCGGCGAAGCATGATGACTTAAATTTTGCAACAAGAAAGGGTTAGTCATCAACAATATAAATCATAGAACCAGGCATAACCATCAATAAGCACGAATTGCATAGACAAGATAATCATATAAGCATGAATTTTCTGATAAACAAAGCATCATCATTCATCAAACACTCTGCAGCATGTAACGGTCCAGTAAGGGTGCGTTAGACGTCCCTGACGGATCCACCTCAGGCCGTCAGAGTCTGGCGGTTCACATCCTTCAAGACATCGTTTCAAATGACCTAACGTCCATAGAGGACGCGTCAGAGTAGTGTGACGGTCTCACGATAGACCGTCACATTTCCTGAGCGTTCAAAAAAAACAAAACCGAACGGTCGTTTCCTCCATTCGCTCACAAACGCCCAAACGAACCAAAACCTCAACACCCCAACTCCAAACCCTCGACCACCTCATCCACCGGAGCAATGGCCAGCGACGAGCCGTCCCAGCCACCGAAGAAAAGGGAAAAGGGGAAGAAAAAGATGGCCATCCGGCGGTTTAGGGCTCGGGTTGATCGAGAGGAAGTCCCACAAGCGGCATCCAAGCAACCGACGACGGCGGCGGAAGAAATGATGGAGGGAGCTCCTCCCATGACCATGGAGGAAGCCGAAGAAGCCATGGGAGGGGCCATCGGCGAGGAGGCGACCACGTCAAGGGAGAAGAAGAAGAAAAGGAGCCAAGACCCCGAGGTAGGCCGATTTCCCCAAAACTTCCAATTTTTAATTTTTTATGTGCATGTGTGTTTGGAGGGTAGAAATGGGTCTGGGGACCCCTTAGGAATGATTGTAGGCCTCCATGGCCATTTTAGGAGCCAAAAAAAATGAAGGGGACAACGCCCCGTTGCAGAGAACGTGACGGTCGTTGCAGCGACCGTCACAGGCCTGACGCACCACCCCTGGTGCGTCAGAGCACTGTGACGCATCACCTCAGGGCCGTCAGAGCAACCAGAGACAGAAACAATTTTTGGGATTTTTTAGTTTTCTAATTTTTTTATTGTTTTCATTTTTATTTATGCAATGCAATGAAATTATGATTAAATGACTGACTTAATGCTTCTAATTGTGCAGGGGAAAAGGAGAACCCGGATTTCTTGGCTTCAGATACGGGCAGTATACCAGGCATTGCCGAGTACCAACGGGAGAGATTGGCCGAGATGGGATTCGCCGAGGTGCTTAGCATTGAGGTGACGAGGACGGATACCCGCTCTTGTACGCACTGCACGAGAGGTGGGACCCCGTGAGCCGGGCTTTCATCTTCCCATGGGGCCACATGATCCCCACTTTAGAAGACATGGCGAGGATCACCGGATTGCGAGTCCACGGAGCAGCAGTGACCGGGTGGACATTTGGAGATTACCGGAAGATGGCCCAAGAGTTACTGGGCTTAGATCTGATCAGGCCGGGCACACATCATCCCAGCTTTCGAGGTCGAGACTACAGGACAGCTTGGGACTGAGAGGAGCGGCTATAGCAGTCGGCGAGCTCCCCGAGCAGCACATAGACCGAGTGATAGAGCAGGTACGCCGCGAGTGGCGGCAGAGGCAGGACAGGAGGGAGACCGAGTCCTGAGACGATTTCTGATGCTGTTGTTCGGAAAGCTACTTTTTCGACCCGAGTTGACGTGATCAGCTGCAGGCTACTGCCACTGCTAGAGGATTTGGGTAGAGTGGGGAAGTATGCATGGGAGCGGCAGCGCTTGCCTTCCTCTTCGAGTCGCTCAGCACCACAGACCGACGGATGATGCTGGGCGGCTTCTCACCTTTCCTACAGGTAAATGCTGAACTCTAGATGCTTTCTATATGATTATGATTCTGCAAATGCAAATGATGCAATTTACTGACACTCGACTTTAAATGCAGATCTGGAGCTTCGTGTACCTCCCGGGGATTGGGCGAGGTAGTCAGCTACATCCCGAGCGGATCCCCATCGCGAGGCGGTGGGTGGTAGCGAGGGACACGGGATCGATCAACCGGCTGACTCGGGCCATCCAGGATGATCTCGACTCATTCCCACACACAGCGGTAAGCTTCAAACTTAAACTTTTTATATGCTCTTAAATGCTGCAAAAAGCTTTCTAAATGCTCATGAATGCTTCTGAATGGATTAACATGACCTTTTCAGGTGAGATGGACCCGATATCGGGATGAGGGCTACGAGGGACAGCCTTGGGTGAAGGCGTCCCTGGCATACAGCGGGCGAGACATATGGCTTCACTGCATCAACGTGATCAAGCCCCTGCACTACCGGTTGATCTGAGGACTCGGGGACTACACAGCCAGAGGTGACCTTCCCCAGCCGTGACGATGAACGCCCGGGCAAGTCTTCGAAGGGCATTAGCGGTGATGTCGACTGGTGCGCCCGAAGGCCAAATATGTGCATGATTGGAACAAAAGAGGCCGGGTGGTGAAAGACCGGGCGGACAGCGACGAGACCTACCTCAAGGCTTACTCCCACCGGTATGGCGACAAGGTGTTCAGAGGCACTCGACGGTCGGTATGAACTTCTAAACTCAAAACTCGTCTATTTAAATCAATGCTTCTATATGCACTGACATATGCTTTCTAAATGCAGCTAGACCCACAGGGAAGAATAGCCGAGCTTGAGGGACTCCTTCATGCCACCATCCAGCAGCGGGACGAGTACCGGCTGCCTTAGAGCTTTTGGTGAGTTTCTACACTTAAGACTTAAATGCTTATGATGCAAATGGCTAACTTTGACTTCTAAATGCAGCAGGCCGAGGGAGCCCAGAGGACCGGACCAGATGCACCGTCCTCCTCTTCACAGCCTGCGGGGGACGGGCTGAGCGAGATGCAGAGTTTACTCGAGCGGTAGCTCGGGCCGAGGAGGCGGAGGCTACCCTCGCGGAGCGGGTAAGAATCTAAACCCTTATGCTTCTTTAGACTTAAAATGCTTATGATGCAAACACCAAATGCTTAATGGACTGACAATGCAAAATGCAAAATGCAGGCGAGAGAGCTGACTGCAGCGGTAGCCGAGGCTGCCCATCTCCGGGCGGAGGTTGCCAGACTGAGCGCAGGAGAGACCCGCCGGCGTGCGGATGATGAGGAGGTGGAGCGACTTAGAGCTGACGTTGCGCGTTTGAGGGGCGAGCGAGATCAGTTCCGAGTGCAGACCATCGAGATGAAGGGCGTGATTGCGGGCATGAAAGAGGCCCTTCGACTTTTAGGGAAGAAGTCGGGGACTAGCAGCAAGCAGTGGATTCCGAGACTACTTCACCGGCTCCTCCGGCCATCGGAGGAACGAGGAGGCAGACCGGAGACGACATCGGGGGGAGGAGAGCAGCGTCCAGGAGCCACCAGTAAAGCGGCATGAGGGCACTGGCGATAGTGACGGCCCGGAAGATAGACCGGCCGAGTGACTTGTATTTTCTTTCTTCTTTGATACCCATACTTGTACATGACTTATGTGAATGAAATGGAATGAAATGAAATTCTTTTTTATGTTTTATTTTTTTATGTGTGTATGAATGAATGGATGAATGTGAGTATGGATGTGTGAATGAATGGGTGAAAATAAATGCGTGGATGGGAATGTAAATGAATGGGGATAAAGTGTAAGACCGGCAGGCGATATCAAAGGATAATGGAAAGAACAGAAACCTGCAGCAGAAGGTGTGACGGTCTAGTGTAGGAGCGTCAGACCTATGTAACGCACCAAGATCAGGCCGTCAGAGACGACAGAGGGTGGACTGAAAATTGTATAGCAGGAAATGTGACGGTCCACTGATGGAGCGTCAGAATCTGGTGACGGTCATAAACTAGACCGTCAGACATAACAGAACGATATTGGGCTAAAAATGTGCAGCAGGAAATGTGACGGTCGAGACATGGAGTGTCAGGGATCTGTGGCGGTCCAATATTAGACCGTCAGACATGACAGAGCGAGATTGAGCTAACAACGTGCAGCAGAAAATGTGATGGTCCAAAGATGGAGCGTCAGAACCATGTGACGGTCTTACAACAGACCGTCAGAGAACAAACTGTACTCTGACACGGATTCTGCCGTGAGAGCCCAACCTCGAGGCAAGACTACCTTAATCCATACTAGAACCCTCCTAGGCTTAGGATAAGACTTTTTAACCCCAATCTTATCATTCTAGCACCAAAATCAAGCCTTTATAAACTAGGAACAAGCCCAAAAAATCATAGCTTTCATTAATTCTCTGCTACAAGGGTTGAGAACTCCATCAAAGGGCAAGGAACATCATGAAGAGAAGCTTCGGAGCGATGGGCATGGAGGAGAGAGTCTACACCGGCCCTAAAGTAGCCAAGAAGGAGCATGGGGAACTGCAGAGGCTGACATCCATCCCCAAGCATCTGAGTTCAAGTGCTCAAAGAGTGGTAAGTCTCAATTGACTTCAAAAGTTCATCAATTTCTGCACTTTTCTATACCACTTATGATTCTTCTTTCTTCTTCTACTTCTTTTTTAGCCTCTTCCTGGTCCAAGGTGTTACTCCAACTTAAAGTGGGTGGCTCCCATGGTCAAAGAACTCCCTTTAGAAGTTTTATCCATCCTTAGGGCATGGCACCTCCAACCTTTGTTAATTTTCGCCAAGAACTTTCAGAAATTATCTTTAGATTGGGCAAGTATTTCAGCCCTTATAGAGTTATGGCATCCACAAACACACACCTTCCTCTTCCCTTCCTTTGAAGCTACAGTCCTATTGGAGGAGGTAGAGACATACCTAGCCCTTCCTAAGACTAAAGTAGGGGACGAAGATCTAGTGTGCCATACGGTCGAACCTATTGACCCATCCTTGATCTTAAGTGATTTCATACACAACCCGAAGGATGTAAGGACCATGATCAGCCCAAACCATATTCACTTGATACCCATGGCTCAATGGATAGTCTCTCATTGTAAGAACAAGTGGGAGAGATATGAAGCCATAGCCAAAGCCGTGTCAATTTGCTTATGCGGAGTCTTCCTTTTTACTACCACCGACCACCTCCTAGATATCAAAACCTTAGCATCATCAGCGGATTGTGGCGGGGTTTGTCTATTTCTCAAGCGGTCCTTTCATTCCTTTATGAAGGACTTAGTTCAGCTTGCTTAGGAGGACTTCTTTTCGGCTCTATGATACTCCTTGAGTGTTGGATGGGCGTGAGAATCAAATTCCAACCCAAGGAAGACATACCTTCAGCCAGCCGGATCTTGGGGAGCCACCCCTTATTCTTTATTGGAGGTGCCTTCGGTTTCTCTTCACAGGTTGAGTGCAAGACGGCGGACAAGAAAACACGAGATGAATGGCGCCTCTTCCTCAACACTTTGCCAATAGAGAAGTTCATGATGCGTCCAAGAGTTTTATGGAGCACCTTGCTTAGAGTACCACGGCGACCATGCCTTGATCTACAGTTAGTGGGGAACACTACCTTGGCGATCTACAACCCGCACCGGTGCTATCTTCAAATTGGACTACCCCAAACCGAAGTTCCTGCACTATCACACTACCCTCCCCTTCTTGCTAGGAAGATGGGGATCGAGGAAGATGAGAGAGCGATCCGAAACACACTGACCATGTGGGAAGTCAGCAAAGTGTGCCTATGGCAAGAAGAAGTGGAAGAAAACGACGAGGGACGCCGTAGCTACGTGAAAGAATTGCGCAAGATCCGCCCTCTTGCGGATAGAAAATTGAATGTAGCTTGAGATTTCTTATGATATTTCTGAACTTGAAGTTTTATCAATCAATTTTATGTATTATTGAACTTAATGGAATGATATAGAAGTGCCCTATTTGATGGAATCATGAGTTTGTTGCTTGACTTGGCCTGAAAGCAGAGTTTCTGGAATCTGTAACGGTCCTACATAGGGCCGTCACAACAGTCTGACGGTCTCACGATGAGCCGTCAGAAGGAGTGAACTCAGAAAACTGAGTTTCTGTTCTCTGTAGAATGTAACGGTCATAGATAGACCGTTAGAGGGAAGTGACGGTCGATCGCGGACGCGTCAGAGAGGGTTTGCTGAGAGCCAATGGATTTCAAAGTTCAGAAGACTGTGACGGTCAAAGGGTGACCGTTACAAGGCTGTGACGGTCTGACGCTGGTGCGTTACAGACCTGAACCTGGAATTTTGCAATCTTGGGCTTGAACCTGCGTTCTGCACACACTTAGATAAGAAACAAGTTAGAACTGTTCTTAGACTCAACCCCTTGCCTAAAGCAAGTTAGAATTTGACCATTTCTTTATATTTGGTCAAGGGGTGGAGCCTTATCAAATAGGCGAAGAATATAAGAAACAAATGCAATGCATGCAATGCATATGATGGTATTTTTTAGGAATTTTTGCAATCATTTGGATTTTGTGAGTTTTTGAAAATATCTAGTGTTTTTGGATGTCGAAATATATGATTTTTTGATTTTGAAATATATGATTTTTTTAGATTTCGTAATATATGATTTTTTTGGATTTTGAAATATATGATTTTTTTTGGGTTTTGAAATATATGGTTTTTTTGGATTTTGAAATATATGATTTTTTTTTTTGAAAAACCAGTGCCTCCCTAGGAATAAGGGTCCTCCCAATCCTGTTCAGAGTTTTCGAGGTTGGCGTGTAATGGGGGTGACAACCCCTTGCCAGGGGCTAACTCGCGTGATGGTATCTCTGCCAAGGCCATACCTAGGGTACTTGTCTTAGTCCTGAAAAGGAAAAATAGAACACGGGGATAAGCTTAGGCCAGATATAGAAGTTTTTAGGACTTGAGTTCCTCTCCAGTTAACCTATTCAGAGACTTGGTCTGTTGTGCCGGGGCTTTTGCGTCCGTCATCGAACCTTTGTCCACTCTAGGCACGCATACGACCGGGCTCATAGCGTCCCGCGGGGAAACTGTACTGCCACTCTTACCATGCCTAGCTTTTATTATTTTCCTTTTGGAGCTTTGGAATTGATAATTGATGGACTTTCGAGATAGACTTTTGCTTTTGTCAAGAAGATTGCTCCTTTTCTTTGCTCTTTTCCTTTTCCTTGTGGCGTCAGGTCATAACGACTGCCCCTATTTGAGACCTCCTCTCGTCAAGGTGCCTGGATTGGTCGTCGCCTCCTTATTCACCTCTTGCCCCTGGATTCAGCCGAAGAAAGAGACGGACATGGACTTTTGACTTTCCCCCCAAAGCATGGCCAAGGAGAAACGTTGTCTACAAAGTGGGAAACCCGACCAGGGACGTCGTGTAGTGTGCGATTGCCGTGCTCGGGGTCCTCTTTCTCGCAAGGAAGGGAACGACACCTCGCTACCGGGGTGGCACTGGTTTAGATTCTAAGGAAAGAAACGCTTAAGGTACAACCCATTCCAAGCGTGAGAGAGCTCCTCACCTTCCGCGTTCACTAAGCGTAAGCATTCCCTGAATAAGCCTCTTTCACAATAAACGCCCTTCCCAGTTAGGTTGCAATTTAGACCTAGGACCTGCAGACCGAATGAATTTACGTTTCAAAACCATATCACCTTTTTGAAATTTACGCTCAATTACCTTCTTTTGAAAATAACGTGAAACTCTCTTTTGATAAACAGATACGTGATCGGCCGCATTCATCCTCTTCTCGTCTAAGAGTTCCAGCTGGACGAGCAACGCCTCTCGACGTTCATCGAGATTAAGTTCCTTATCGAGCTGTACCCTTAGGGAAGGGATCAAAATCTCATGTGGGAGTACCGCCTCCATCCCGTAAGTGAGAGCATAAGGAGTTTGCCCCATAGGAGTACGAACGGAGGTGCGGTAAGCCCATAGAGCTTCCACTAATCTTTCTGGCCAATCAGAAAACTTATGAGATTCGCATGTTTTCTTTATGATCTTGAGAAGGGTTTTGTTAGTGGCTTCGGCCTGACCGTTGCCTTGTGGGTAATATGGAGATGAGTGATGCAATGTAATATTGAACTTCTTACGTAGGTCCTTGAGCTCTTGAGAGACGAACTGGGGTCCGTTGTCGGAGACGATGCTGCTTGGCACTCCGAACCGCGAGATAATGTTCTTCATGATGAAGCGGCACACCGTGGTAGCTTTAATCTCTGCGTACGCTTCGGCTTCATCCCACTTGGTGAAGTACTCAGTGGCGGTAAGGATGAAGGATTTTTGCTTGACCTGAGAATTGGGATCACCGAGCGGGCCGACAATGTCGAAAGCCCACATAGAGAACGGCCAAGGAGTAGATAGAGGATGAAGAGATGAAGCCGGAGCATGAATTTTATCAGCATGGAGTTGGCATTTAAGACACCTCCGGACATAGAGGGAGCAATCTTCCTCTAAAGTGGGCCAATAATAGTCCTGCCTAAGGATCTTCTTCGCTAGAGCCTGGCCATTAACATGACCTCCACACTCACTAGAATGGGCTGCTTCGGCCACCTTCCAAGCTTCATCATCGTCCAAACATCTCATGAGCATCCCGTTAGTAGCGCGCCTGTATAGTTCTCCAGCAATGATAGTATACCTTGAGGCGGCTCTTCTTATTGACTTGCGCTGCTCGGCATTTGCCTCTTCTGGGAACGATCCATCTTTGCAAAACAACTTAATTTCATGATACCAGGGCAACTCTTCCTCCTCCAGGATCTCCTCTAACTCTGTCAAAGTTACTTCCTTCAACTCTTCCTTCTCAGCCCTCACCTCTACAGTTTTCCTAAGGTTGACATACCAAGGATCCTGAAGAGAGGGTGCATCCAATCTCTGAACGACGATTGTCTCAGTACTCTGACTGAGAGGGAAAGATAGAGAGGAAGCGAGGGATGCTAAAGCATCGGCTAGAATGTTCTGAGACCGGGGAGTATGGATGTAGATCAATTTGTGAATTGCCTAGCAAGGAGCGTGACCAAATCTTGATATGGTTTGAGCTTAGGGTCACGGGTGCGGTAAGTGGACAGAACTTTCCGTAGGACGAGCTGAGAATCCCCTATGATATTCAAGTAACACGCGCCTAGAAGGTAGGCGTGCTTCAATCCAGCTAGGAGAGCCTCATACTCGGCGATATTGTTGGTAGCAGGAAATTGAAGTTGATAAGCAAAAGGAATCGTCACTCCTTCCGGAGTGAGCAGAACAGCGCCTATCCCTCGGCCCTGAGAATTGAGTGCACCGTCGAAGTGCAGCGACCAGAAGGGATGATGAGTCAGGACAGAAAGATGCTCATCAGGGAAGTCATCCTGAATAGAATCCGTGCAAGGAATCGGGAGATGGGCAAGATGCTCAGCGATGGCGTATCCTTTGACCACCTTCTGAACGACGAACGTGATATCAAACTGGGATAGGAAGCTCTGCCAGTGAGCTAACCTACTAGAGAGGACATGCTTTTCTAAGAGATAGCGGATCGGGTCCATTCTAGAGATCAGCCTAACTGGGTGGGCAAGGAAGTAGTGTTTGAGCTTCTGAGCTACCCACACTAGGGCGGCACAAGTCTTCTCCATAGCGGTGTATTTAGCCTCGGCCGGGTTGAACAACCTCGAGAGGTAATAAGCTGCCCGCTCTCTCCCTTCATCGTCTACTTGTGCTAAGACCGCCCCTAAGGAGTCCTCAATAACCGAGATGTATAGGATTAGGGTTTCCCAGGGACAGAGGTTGCAAAACCGGGGGATTGGATAGATATTCCTTTAGGTCCTCATAGGCCTTTTGACAATCTTGATTCCATTCAAATTTGACTCCCGCCTTTAGCAATTCATAAAACGGGCGGCACCTCTGAGAATGTTGGGATATGAATCTTCTGATGAACTGCAATCTACCAATTAGTCCTCGAAGTTCGTAATATTCTTTGGCGGAGGCATGTCCATGACGGCCTTTGCTTTATTAGGATCAATCTGGATCCCCCGTTTGCTAACTATAAAGCCTAGCAACTTCCTGAAGAGACTCCAAAAACACACTTCTTCGGATTCATTTTCAGCTTGTACTCCCTAGCTCTCTGCAGCACCTTAGCCAGATAGAGGGGTGTTCTTCTTTGGTTCTTGATTTCACCAAGATGTCATCCACGTAGGCTTCCATGTAAATGTGCATCATGTCGTGGAAAATGGCCATCATTGCCCTCTGATAGGTGGCACCTGCGTTCTTCAGACCGAACGGCATAACCACGTAGCAGTACGTGCCCCAGGGCGTGGTGAAGGAAGTTTTCTCTTGATCCTCCGGAGCGAGACGAATCTGATTATAACCTGAGTAACCGTCCATGAATGACAAAGCTTCGTACCCTGCGGTGTTATCGACCAGGACGTCTATGTGAGGCAGCGGAAATCATCTTTGGGACATGCTTTATTAAGATCCCTGAAATCGATGCAAATACGCACCTTTCCATCCTTCTTGATAACAGGGACTATGTTCGCCACCCACTGGGGATATAAGACAACTCTAATGAACCTGGCCTTGTATAACTTATCGACTTCTTCTTTGATCCTTAAGGCCATGTGGGGGTGAAATCTTCTCGACCTCTATTTTACGGGTGTTGCCCCTGGTTAAGTACGAGTCAGTGTTCCACTAAAGAGGGGTCAAGACCCGACATGTCCTCATAAAACCAGGCGAAAGAATCACTATACTCCTTTAGAACCTTGACTAGATCTTCTTCCACTTGCGGAGGGAGATTAGCGGCAATAATGATGGGCCTTGGGTCTTCTTCAGTTCCAAATTTATTTCCTTCGTAGGTTCATCCACTGCTGACGATGGCTCGTCGAATCTCTTTAATCCTTGCGCATACAGATCGGCAGTGTTATCTACGTTGCTGTCCTCATCATCAATCGGGTATTTCTCATCCAAGACTTCATATACACCGAGTCCGTCATCGCTCCACACCCCTTCAATTTCCTCTTCGTCCTCTATCATGATTGCCGTGGCGACAAACTCTGGACACTTTAAAAGAGCATGACATCGCTGAGCCAGATCCTGCAAGAACCTATCAGGAATGGATTTGGAAGGACGTGCAAGCGGGCGCGGCTCAAGCTCGGAAGGATTGGACGACCTAGAAGAGGACCATACTTCTCTAGTTCTAATCGACCCTACTTCCCTAGACTTGACGGACCCTACGCCTAACCTAGGAGAAAGAAAACCTAGTGGAAAAGAAGGAGCAGGGGACTCGTGCCCCTGGGAGGAGGATGGAGACAAGATAGCGTAATCTTCCACCAAAATCTCTGTTTCAAATTTGACATTTTTTTTGGAGATCAGTGGAGATCATACAGCAGGATGGAGGAGGAGGAAGTTGCATGGGGAACAAATCGGGGAAGATGCAATCGAAGAATGGATCAGAGGATCGAAACTACATCTCGTGGAGTTGGGTGGTGGAGGAAGGAGGAGTGAATATAGTTGACAGATCAATGGGTGGGCAGCGCCCACATGCACATGGAATAAATAAGATTTTGGGTGATCTGTCCGTAAAATACGGATCGACCATAATCGGGGGTAAATGGGGAATGGGTTCCAATTGTTGAAATAGAGATGCGAGACGGGAGGGAGACCAAGAAATGATAATGGGTGAGCTCCCCTTCTCCTGTAGACGGCCAGGTAGCTTCGGCTTCCATTGAACGAGCCGCACCTCCTGATCCTCCTTCTGACCATGACCATCTGGCTCGCTAAACATTCTGGCAAATGACTGTCTGAAATCTGGCATATCATCAACAGGCCCTTTTGGTAGCAGAGGTGGACTAGTAACTGTGCAAGCTGTATCTTTCTTTTCTGATTGTACTGGTGGTGGATTCAGTGTACTCGGCTGAGGGGTCCTTTTATAAAGTGTTGGCGATAGTCCCATGTAAGTGGCCCTGAGTCTCCCATCATTGAGAGTGCGGACTCTCGATAACCGAGACCTCTCCGGCTCATTTTTCTTCCTTTGGGTACTGGCTTAGTTCGCCCTTGTAACTGCGCACTGAGGCCTCTCCCCGGTTGATAACCCAGCTTCAATATGATATCCCAACCCTTGGAATCTCAGATCTGGGGTTTCACTTTGATATTGACGGGTGTAGCGGCGGGCTTGCGTGGTGTATAAGCCCAAGGGAAATCTAGATCTAGCACTGAAATAACGGGCTGGCTGCTGGGCCATAATGTGGGCAGAATCTTCTCTGAAATAACTTTGACAGACTGGACCGTGGATGAGCTTTTTACTTTAACCACCCTCCCTTGAAAAGGGAACTTGAGACATTGGTGCGCGGTGGAGGGCACGACACTGAGAGTGTCGATCCACGGACGACCCAAGATAGCTTTGAACATGGGGTCGATGTCCAGCACATAAAATTCAATGGGCATAGTGAGAGGCCCAAGCTCGGCTTGAATAGTAACAATCACGTGACATGCCCTCCGAGAATTGTCATAAGCAGCTATAGTAGTGGGGGTCGGGCGTAGAAGTTATTCTGACAGATTGCATGCCCTGAGAGTGCTGAGCGGGCACACATTGATAGATGCCCCTATATCAACTAATGCCGCGTCAATGTTGACTTTATTCAAGATAACGGTGATGCAAAACGGCATTTGCCGAGCTTCTGGTGGTGCTAGCTTGGTTTCAGAGAAGGTTATAGCTGGTCCTTTAGAAATAATCACCAATGCCGTAGGTAAACTATCGGCTGCCACGTCTTCACTAACCATCACCTTCTGAAGAAAGTTTCTGAGAGCATCTTGGTGAAGGGTAGATATTTTGATAAGCTCCGGCACGGATATCTAAGCGGGAACCCGATCCAAGTGATGCAACAGATCATATTGGGTTCCTGGTAACGGCTCGGCATCTTCCTGCTCAGCAGCCGGTTGGGAAGACTGGGGATTAAGGGTGGAAGGATAATTGCGGTGAAACATGCGCCCGCTCCGCAAGGCGAAGTTATAGGCTGCCGCGGCCTCGGATGGGCTCAAGATAAGTGACTTAATAGGCCCGGTGGGGTGGATGAGTGGTGCGGAAGAGGGTGTGGTGGAAAGGATGATGGGTGAGGGGTTGGTGGTAGCGGGTGCGAGCGGAAGTGAGGGTATGAAGGTAGGCGGAGGTGTAATGAGTGAGGGTTAGATGGAGGTGCGGTGATAGCGGGGGTGAGTAATGTGTGAGAGACGGGCGGTGAAGTCGGAATAGATGAAAGGACAAACGGTGTAGTAGGCGGAGGAGGGTTTTGGTATGTAAGGATGGTAGGAGCGGAGGAGTGCGGAAGTTGTGGTTAAGGGCCATGACTTGCGGCGTAGAGCTGTCATCATCAAAGGACCACCCGGCATCAGGGGCTGGAGGGTTGAACTACATTGACTTGGGCCGGTGCCGATGGCTGAGGCTGTGGAGCTGGAAGATGGTTCGGCATTGGGTTCTGATGGATCCCCAAGTCTTGAACCGGCTGTTGTTGCTGTTGCGGCTGCTGCTGTGGATGCGGTGCCTGTTGTTGCTGCACTTGTTGCCTCGGTGGCTGCCTTCTTTTTTCTTTAATTTCTGTAATGGCCCTATGCATTTCGGCCCAATCAATCCTTTGTCATTCATGGCGGTCATAGACCAAATCCCTGAACTGAAAACACCCTTCAATAGTATGTCCTAGCTGCCTGTGGAACATACAGTACTTTGTCTGATCAACAGTCGGGTTCCAGTTGGGCCGTTCCGGAGGGAGTTCTATAGCACTAACTGACATGAGAGCCGAGAAGATATCCGTGAGGGTTTCTGGAAGGGGTGGGTACTGTGCTCTTTTAGGAGCCGGGCGCTTGTTGTTGTTGTTGTAGACGTTGGGTGGAGGGACATTATGATATTGCGAAGGCTGTGGAGGTTGTTGTGGAGCGGTAAAGGTATTTTGTGGAGTGGCAAAGGTAGGCGGAGGATTTTGTGGAATCGTTGGGAAGTTTTGTCTAGTGGGGTTTTGAGGAGTGCGGGGGTTTTGCGGAAAGCGGAATGGTACGGCTTGGAAAGGGAAGGTAATGGCTTGAACTTGTTCGTTGGTTTGAACGCCCTCGGTGACAGGCCCTTGAGGTTTCTTGTTGTATTTTGGCTTTTGGTTCTCAAAGAGCGAGTGGATGGGGGAGTCTTTGAACTGTGTTTGAATGAACCGCGCCCGGCTATAGAGTTGGTGCATGTTGGCTATATCATTCATCGCCAAGATATTTCGGAAGGTCGGGGTAGCATTTGAGATCAGTAGCTTGACCTTCTCTTCCTCCGAAATATGGCCTAGCACCCTGGCGGCCATCTGCCACCATCTGTCAGCGTTAGTTGCAAACTCCTCATCGGGCTTCATTTTCTCGGCCACCAAGTCTGTGAAAGAATATTCTGGACCGACCCTGTCTTGAAACCGTTGGATGAACTTATCTTTCACTATTTTGAAGCTCTCGGCATCCTCTAGCGGCAGAGAATAGAACCATTCCAGTGCAATCCCATCCAATGATCGGCGGAACAAATACGCCATGAGGTGATCATCATACTGAAATTGGGCCAATTCATATAAAAAGTCCCTCACATGAATAAAGGGATTGCCGTTCCCATCATACTTGCGATAATTAGGGAGCTCGGATTGCGAGAAAATCGAATGTTTTGGAAGCTGGGGACTGGAACATCTGCCAAGGATTGTGGGCCAACCCATTTTTGGAGGAAATCAATCTGTTGTTGCATGGCGGCCCACTTATCAAGTAGTTCCTGCTCCCTGGATGGAGTAGGGGTAGCGAAAGACGAAGGTTGAAATTGAGGATCAGAAGGATGGACTGTTGTAGGAGGTGAAAGCCCATGAGAGAGAGCAGAAGGATAAACAGCCAAGGTAGGGTGCCCATAAGAAGGATATTGGGTCGAAGACGGACCCAGATTAGAATGGACTTAGGCAACCCCTTGCTGAGGGCCCAAGAAATCTGAAGGGCCAACAAGGACTTGTGGCACCGATGGGTTGGGCATGTGATGATCCACCTGGATAAAAGAAGGGAGAGTAGACTTCCCCTTATCAGAAAATTGCTGGGTCGAAGCGGAAGATTGACCCGTTTCCATACCAGAAAAGGTGATGGTCCGAGGTTGGACCGGAGTAAGATCAATTGGAGTGGGATGGATGGAGGGCCCACCAACTCTAGATTGGTCGATGGAAAGATTAGATTGGCCTTGCGCAATCGTGGGATGTGGTGCATGGCCTGATAGACAGCCTGGAGTTGGGCCGGATCTAACTGGGCCATCATTTGGAGAATGGAGCCAGTAGAAGGAGAAGAGAAGGAAGGAGTGGTTTGGCCGCCCTCCATAGGGACGGAGGACGGAAGAGGGGCAGACCCCTCTCCAGACGGGAATGAGATAACCCTAGAGGGGTTTCCAAGAAGCCCTTGAGGAAGAGAATCCTCTTGGGAACGGGGAAGATTGAAAGAAGCCATGATGGGTTCGAAGAGCGGATTGGAGTAGATTTTGGAGAAGGAATTGACCCTAGGAGATGACTCTAATGGACGAAGATAACTCCACATGCAACGAAAAACCTTTAACAAAAGCAAACAACAAACACACAATGAGTGATCAAGCTTAGATAACTTTGACAAAGATGCAAGTGAACACGAGATGACAACACTTAAATTCAACCAAGTTACTTAGATGATGCAACAAGATTTTTATGATTTCTTCCTTTAGAACCTTAGTGATTTGATTAGGATGTGCTCTCCGCAAGTAGGTTCCTAATAGGAAAGGATGTGTGGCTTGGTTGACTCTAAATGTAATCACTCCTTCACCTATGCAATCCTAGACACGGGGTAGCAAAGGTACAATCGGCCCGGTGTCCATGTGGGAATCCACGGCTCACGGGGACTTATGGAGGTCCCTGATGTGTTTTCCTAGTAAGCCCCAAGGAATATGGAGAGGAGAGGTCCACGCACCAAGGTAGGAGAATGCAATCTAATGTATGAAGATATGCATGAACCTATGTGCACCGAGGTGCATGCAAATTCTAGCCTAAAATCTAGCAATCAAACATACACATAATGATATGAATATGTGAACCAACCAAGGAGGAGACCAAATAGCACCCAAGCATGAAAATCACAGAAAAAATTGCGGAAGTAAACTGCACCTCGGGATGCGTACCTATCTGGAGAATGTGACGGTCTAGACTACCTGCATCAGAGGAGTGTGACGGTCGAAGACCAGGCCGTCACAGAAATGTAATGCATTCACAGGAGACCGTCAAAGGAGCCAGAGAACCAGAAACAACAGAGAAATAGAGGGAAAATCCAGGGAAAAACCAGAGCAACAAGGGCAAATAAAGGGAAGCAGGTTTAACAGAGATTCAAAGCACGATTGGCACTAGATGTCCCACCGTGATCGCCAAAAAAACTGTTGGTTTTAATGTGTCCCTTCTTTTGCAAGATGGGCTATGATGCCAACTATGAGCAAATAATGAGCCAAGTAATGAAATCAATCAACCTATGAACATGCGAATCATGAACCTAGGCAACCAACATAAGCTCTAGCATGGGCATGCTATCTCAATCAAGACTAAGCTAAGCAAATAAAGAAAAACACACGCTAGAGCGTGGAATAAGGAATAAAGGAAAACACACCGTATAGGTGGAACAAGCAAAGTATAGAACAGATATGATGAAAGAGAAAGCTAATGCCCAAACTAAGAAAAGATGTGATCGCCACCAAGGTAAAAATAAGTCAAAGACCTGATAAATACCTTAGAATAGGAGGATGATGCACCCGCCAACGGGAGAGAGAACAACCAGGAAACTGCAGCTCCGTCAGATGTAACGGTCGAGGGAAGATGCGCCACAGCAAGTGTGGCGGTCTCACGATAGACCGCTATAACACTCTAACGCGCCTGTTCCAGACCGTTAGAGCTTCTGCAGAATAAGAAGTTGGGAATCTTTTGATCTCCAAGCTTTCCAGCTGGCCAGAGAGCTTGGGCCTCGTGATATGGACTCTGTAAACCTATAAAAGAGTGTAGAACACAAGAAAAATAACCCAGATTATCCCTTAGACAAAGTAGTATCAATAAATCCAAGAAACTTAATAACATGCAAAAGGAAAGGGAAATACCGGGGAGGTTGGTTTTTTAACCCCTCTGGGGCATTTTAAAAGGTGGGAGGATCTTTTGAATGAATGCAGCAAGTGCAAGAACGTAGGAGATGGAGAGGGACAATGCTATGATGTTTAAAAAGAGAGAAAAGACACTAAGAATACATCTTGACTAAATTAAACCCTTGGAAACGATACTCCCTGAACTTTGGAAGTAGATGGACGTGGGAAGCAGCTCTCCTTGGGTTGTTCTAGCTCTAGGATGCGACAGCACTTCGACGCGAACTCCAGATATCTCCTCCTCAAGCCATGAAGTCAAGGGTTCTATTTATAGACCCTCAAAGTCTAGGTTCGAGTTGAGGATAATCCAGCTAGAAAGTAGGACGTTTCTTAGCAAACTCTTGAAGATAATACTCCCCAGAGTCCACAGAATCAAACGGAAGCTTCTTAGGATGAGTATCGGGAGAGAAACCCTCAAACCAAACTCTTAGTTCGATCACGGAAATAGCAGAGCAAAGGCCAGGCTTGTCAGGACTCTCTGTTGGATGTAACGGCCACACGATAGACCGCCACACTAATGTAACGCGCCAGTCTTGGACCGTCACACAACCCTATCCACTATAAGATAAGATCAACGGGAGAAGTTCGCGAACGTAGGACTCTAGATGAATGTAACGGTCAAGGGTAGATGCGTCACAATGAATGTAACGGTTGCACGATAAACCGTCACACTCAACGGATAAGCAAAAGATAAGCTTGAAAGAAGCCCTAAGCTTAAAAACTCTGGAAGGATGTAACGCACTAGGGTAGAAGCGTTAGAGGATGTAACGCCCCTATGATGGACCGTTAGAGATAGTAGAATTCAAATGAAAATGGGAGCTTGCTAAGCTTCATCCAGCGGAAAGGGATAAGGAACCGGACCCAACCAAGGAGATATGACTCGTGAAATAGACCTCAAATTGACCAAGAAGGCTTAATAAAGGTGAACAACCCGGAGCATCATATAGAATGAACAAGGAGATGACCTGACTTATCGGTCATAAAATGGGTGTCAACAGCATGGTCTGATGATCAACTCCCCGGGATATCGGAGGAGACAGTGATGAACAAGCTCAACCTCGACCCAACCGTGAAGCCCGTACAGCAGCGCAGAAGGAAGCACACACCAGAAAAGTAGGTGATCATCAAGGAGCAAGTCACCAAGGGGCAAAAGACTGGTCTTTTTAGACCGGCCTTGTACCCGACGTGGCAGGCTAACGTCATCCTTTTGCCAAAAGCTTCAGGAAAGTGGCGAATGTGCGTGGACTTCACCAACTTGAACAAGGCTACTCCAAGGGACTGCTATCCATTACCGAGCATCGACCAACTGGTTGACTCAACCTCGGGCAATGAGATACTCATCTTCCTAGATGCCTATTCAGGTTACCATCAGATCAGAATGAATCCAGAAGACATCGAGAAGACCGCCTTTATCATCGACTTCGGCGTATACTGCTACACCCGGATGCCTTTCGGGTTGAAGAACGCTGGAGCCACGTACCAGAGGCTGGTCAATCATATGTTCGAGGGACAGCTCGGCCGAAACGTCGAGGCCTATATTGATGACATGCACATGAAGACCCCTAAGGCCGAGGACCACTTCGCCGACCTAGCTGAAACCTTCGACACCCTCCTAAAGTACAACATGAAGCTCAATCCTACCAAGTGCACCTTCGGAGTAAGGTCTGGGAAATTCTTGGGCTTCTTAGTCACCCAGTTTGGGATCGAGGCCAACCCCGACAAGGTCCATGCCATCCTGGAGATGCGCCCACCCACCTGCATCAAAGATGTTCAACGCCTTACCGGGCGCATTGCCGCGCTCAGCAGATTCCTATCCCGTGCGGCTGAACGATGCCTACCCTTCTTCAAACTATTGATGGGGCCCAAAATGGCATCTGCTACATTCGCATGGGACGAGGAATGCCAAAAAGCATTCGCCGAGCTTAAGGAGTTCCTGGCTTCGCCCCCGGTGCTTTCCAAGCCCGTCCCAGGTGAAACCATTCATCTCTATCTCTCAGCAAGTCCATCTACCGTTAGCTCGGACCTAGTCAGAAATGACTCAGGAGTCAAGAGACTTGTCTACTACACTAGCAAGGTGCTCAATGAGGTTGAAAAAAGGTACCCCGCAACTGAGAGACTCGTGCTAGCGTTGGTTACCTCGGCCAAGCGCCTCCGACCTTATTTCCAAGGGCACTCCATTACCGTGCTGACCGACAAACCATTGAAGAGGATCCTCGCTCACCCTAAAGCCTCGGGACGCCTCGTCAAGTGGGCCATCATGCTTGGGGCCTATGATATATCGTATCGGCCTCGCTCGGCTATCAAAGGCCAGGCGCTCGCTGACTTCATCGCCGAGAGCACCATCCCGACTGAAGAAAGATCTTCGTCCGTGCCCGGGCCAACCTGGGAACTGTTCATCGACGGATCCTCCAACTCAGCCGGGAGTGGCGCTGGAATCCTCCTGAAGTCCCCCGAAGGAGCAGAGCTACAATACACCTAGAAGTTCAACTTCCAGGCGTCCAACAACTCTTCCAAGTACGAAGCCCTTATCTCGGGAGCCCGCATGGCACGACGGCTGGGGGCTGAGCGAGTCAAAATTCATACTGACTCCCAGCTGGTCGCTAGCCAGGTCAACGGTGATTACGAAGCTCGAGAAGCACCGATAGTCAAATACCTCCAGCTGGTCAGAGCCGTGTCACAACAGTTCGAGAGATTTGAGGTAGTCCGAATAGCTCAAGAGGAAAACTCTCGAGCAGACGCCCTCTCTTAGCTGGCCTCCTCTCTTGACCCCAAGGGTACTCAATCGGTCCTTCTCGAAGAGCTAGAGCGACCGAGCATCGACTCGGAGCTCCTGGCTGTTGACTCGGCCCCCTCGAGTGACTGGCGTACCTCGTACCTATCGTGGCTCCAAGATTCTCAAGAGCCTCCCGACCCTCGGGAAGCCCGAAGATTGAAGTACCAAGCTCGGTGATTCGTCACTCTGGATGGCACTCTCTACCGGAGATCCTTCTCTGGTCCTCTCCTAAAGTGCCTCAACACTGATGAAGCCAACCGAGCGATCGAAGAAGTTCACGAAGGTCTGTGCGGAGCGCATTTAGGAGGTAGGTCACTCGCCAGGATCTTGCTACGGCAAGGTTATTGGTGGCCCACTCTGCAGCGCGACTGCTCGACCTACACACAACACTGTGACCAATGACAGCGATTTGACCTCTTAGTCCATCAGCCAGCAACGGAGCTCATCACCCTAGCCGAGCCTTATCCTTTCGCTCGCTGGCGAATCGACATCTTCGGGCCATTCCCCACGGCCCAGGCCCAGAAGACGTTCATTATCGTCGCCATCGATTACTTCACTAAGTGGATCGAGGCCGAAGCCACATCAAAGATCACCGAGACAGTCGTCTGGAATTTCATCTGGAAGTCGATCATCTGTCGTTACGGCATCCCCCAGGTGATAGTAAGCGATAGTGGTCGGCAATTTGATTCTCGTTATTTTCGAGACAGATGTGCCGACCTGGGCGTTCACAATCACTTCACCTCGGTCGCCCACCCTCAGGCTAACGGGCTGGTCAAAAATGTCAATAAGACTATCTTAAAAGGCATCAAGACTAGGCTCGACAAAACCAAGGGCAGCTGGCTTGAGGAATTGCCGAACGTACTTTTGTCACACAGAACAACTCCCAGAATGGTAACTGGTGAAAGTCCTTTCCAGTTGGTGTACGGATCCGAGGCCGTCATCCCTTTGGAAATTGCCAATCCCTCACTCCGAGTCATCTGTTTTTCGCCCGAGGCAAACGATCAGAAATTGCTCGATAACCTTGACCTAACAGATGAGCTCCGAGAGATTGCCAGCATCCGAGCAACAGAATATCAACGCCGCCTCACTCGATACTACAACGCCAAAGTCCGAGATAGACACTTTCAACCGGGAGACTTCATCCTCAGGAAAGCCGAAGCCTCTCGACCACTTGAGGCGGCGGGCAAGTTATCCCCTAATTGGGAAGGCCCCTACCGAGTGGTCGAGACGCTCGGAAAAGGAGCATACCGACTATCCACGATGGAAGGAGAGCTCATCCCTCGGACCTGGAACGCGACTACACTATGCAAGTTCTACTTCTAAATACTGAGCATTGTGTAAACGACATGAGATAAAACAAAAGCCTCTTTTCTTTTATTCAAACAACTCGCTTGTACATCAGGAAGGCCGAAGCCAAGAAAATACATGTCAAAAAAGCAAAAAATCTATCTGGCGCCGACGTATGAGCCCATCGCTCGACTGACTCGGTTGACCTTCCTGCGTCCAGTCACTGACACTGCCTCGTGCAGAAACTGGCTCGGATAAAGGGTAGTCGACCCCGTTGGCTCGGGCATCTCGGGACAAAGGTGATAGAGGGATTAGGAAGGAGAAGGCTACCTTCCAAGTTGAACTTGGAAGAGAAAGGGGAAGAGGGAACACATATGAAGGCATTCTCTCCGCCAACCTGCCAACTCTTTGGAAGGAAGAGAGTGCAGGCGCCCTCCGAAGAGTGAAAGAAATGATGAGAAGAGTAGAAGAGGGAAAAAGAGGTTGCGAGAGGGAAAAAGGAACCATCAGAGCTGGACGAGGAGGCAGGGGAAAGCCCGGAAAGGATGGAGGTTAATTGGCTTCCTCCTCCCCTCCATGGAGCAAGCAAGAAGGGACGGGCGGCAGGGATGCCTGATGCCCCCATCCGTCCGCCATCTCCCCCCCCCCCCCCGCAAGCGCCGCCAGAACTGATAAAAAGAAGATGACGTGCCTCCACACGTCGGACCTTCTTCAAACTCGTCCGCCGGCCGTCGAACCTCCTTTAAACCCGAAGCAGCAAAGACTCTTTGCCCTCCATCATCGACAGCTTCATCTTCCAGAGCATCTTCTATGCTCCAAATATAACAGCACAACGCTACGTGAAGAAACAATGAGGAAAGACTATCAGGGAAAACCATAAGCGGTGGAGAGGAAGGGACGCCCTTCAGACCTTTTATCGGCCAAGGGATGCTATTTGCCTTAAATGATTCTCTCCTTGAAAACATGCCAAAGGGATCTCTCCCTACGAACGGTCACCTCAAACTTCTTATTTCCACCCCAGCGGGACACACGAAGCGGCCAAGCATTCAAAGCATGAGAAAACGGAAAGACACCATGTCAGACGCTCACCCAACCATCAGGCGAGATCCACGCAGAAAGTATCGGCACTTTCCAACCACTACATATACGCTGAACAAAACACGGTAATGGCGATACGAAATAGTTAAGTCTTCGTCATAATGCTATTACCTCATCTATTTTTCTACACAACGGAGAAAGTTTTTTTTCAAAATAAAAAAGACATACAAAGAGAGGAAGCAAAGCGGATACATTAGGCCTCTGGCCCACCCTAAAGCTCGGAAGTGGAAGGCTCAGGCGGTCTGCCCCCGACATCCTCGGTGACGACCGACTCTAGCATTGACCCCACCCGCGTGGGAACTACCTCGGTTCCATGCCTTCCCGAGACGTCCGGAGCTGGCGACCCCTCGGGCGAAGAGCCCTCCTGATCTTCTTCCTCCTACACCAAAGCAGAGGAGCCGGTGATGGGGACATCACCTCCCATGCCCACGTTCACAGCTCGTCTCCTCGCCCCGGTTGCATCCAGCATGGTCTAGTCATTTAATTTTGAGTCCTATGTAATTTTTATTTGAGTCATTTGATGTATTTTCCCTTTTATTTGAGTCATGTTCCTAGGTCTTGTGTTCATTTCCCTAAGTTTGAGTGTCATTAGGTTGTCTAGTTAGCTATTGGGCCCAATTCATTGGGCTTGGCCCATGGGCTCTCCCCTACCCCCTCGGTTATTTGTCATTGAGTCAATTGTCAGGGACTTTTGTAGAAATGTGGGTTTCCTATATATAGGACCCCATTCCCCCCCATTTTAACTTAATGAATCAATGAATAAAAAAACTTGGCATTTTGAGAGTTTACACTTCTTATCTAGTGGAGAGATTCCATTTTTTGGGTGAGAAACCCTAGGGGAGAGATTCCCCACCCTTCCCTCTCTTAATCTCTCTTTTTCACTCCACTTTCTCTCTCCTCAACACCCAAATTCAAATTTTCTTCTCTCTCCTCCCTTCCCAACCACCTCCACTCCCCACCTACCCCATTTAAGCCTCTTCCCATTCCCCACAACACTCATCAATACTCCACCCCTTCCCAAGACCCCCTCCACCAATCCTCTCCTCACCATCCAACCCCCAACTACCCCTCCCACTTTCCCAAGCACCCTTCCCACTACCCCAAGCACCCCTTCCCTTCCCCAACACAACCCCCCCATTCCCAAGACAAAAAATTAACCCCACCCTTAAACCTATTTTCAAATATCCTTTCCCTCTCTCCATTCCAACCAAATTCGTAGCCCCCACTACCACCATCTATTGGACCCTCTTCCAGACCTTATTATCCACCTCCCACACCTTAGAACATCCCCTCCAAGACCCCCTTACAACCAGGGGTCACTCCCACACTCATCTACCCCCTTCCCCTTCTTCTTTCTTGGTCATTGGAAGCTACTTCAAAGTTGCAGTTTGCTGTCCAGAGGTTGCAGATGAACCGACAACTTGCAGCGGCCACCACGACTTCCTCCGGATGATTTTGAAGACCCAAGAGCCATTTTCGGAAGCGTCTACCAGTCTCCTTCGCAACAGAAGTAGTTTCATCTTCTTTCGATCTCTGAGCCGTCCAGGAGGTCCATTCTCCCACAACTGCGCAGTTCTGCCTCGGCTGAGGACCTGAGCCAGATTAGAAGCTCTTCCATGACGAACCCTGAAGGAATCAGTCCACGAGTTCTTCTTCAAAGTTCTTCATCGCTCTTTCTACTTCCAGAATCAAGAAACAGAACTTCATTCGGCGTTCGTGATCCAGAGTTCTCATTTTTATCCCTCAGCTATGCAGATCTGCTACTCATAGTCTGCACCGACCAGTCGCCATTGTTCTGGATCCCCTAGTCTTCTCCGACATCGGTTGGCTTCCCCGTTAGTTTTTATGCGAAGAGGACTCATCCACGATTCTAACGACTATGACGGCACTTGATTCTGAGTTCGGGAGCTGTTGGGGCATCCTCTGCAACCTGCTGTTGGAAACCAGGAGCTAGCTCTGCAGAGATCCTAATCCAGAGAGAAAGCTTCACCACGACAAACCCCTGAGGAATCAAGCCACGAGATCTTCTAAAAAGTTCTTCCTCTCTCTGTCTACTTTCAGAACCAAGAAGTGGAACTCCATTCGGCCTCCGGCAGCAGAATTTACGAATTTTCTTTCTCATGCGTGCGAATCTGCTTCCCACAGTCTGCATCGACCCCCACTCACTGTTTTGGGTCCCCTGATCTTCTCTGGCATCTTTCAGCTTCCCTGTCAATTCTGTTGCAAAGAAGACTCGTCCACATATCTAGCAGCTCTGGCGGTACCTGATTCGGAGTTCAGGAGCGGCCGAGGTAACCTCTTCTTCCTACTGTTAGTAACCAGTTGCTGTCAGTCCGAGAATCAGCGTCCCTGTTCGAGCTCCTGCCCAGGCCAGCAGCGACCCCAGAAGAATTCGGAAAAATTCATAGGCACTCCAGTTCCAGTAACAAAGATTTTCCCACTAGTCTCGCCCTCGGCGGAATTCCTGATCACGTTTTGCAGCCACAGTACCGACTGTCTGTCCACAATTGCCGAGAGAAGGCAGATTCAGCATATTAACTTCATCATCGTTTTAGCCCTAGTTTTCCCCACCCCGCTTGGCCGGCTGAAGGCCCCTCCCTGCGTGGAGGTAGTTTTTATTGTAACTATGATCTTCCCTTCCCCACGATCCCCCCCTTGCATGGGGTGTAGTGTTGTAATAGCTTAAACAGGTCAAGCTACCCCGGTGCGGCGTGTGGGGAACCCACGCTTCCCCGCTCGCCCTCGTCTCCGAGCGGGACCGGTTTCTTTAAACCGGTCGAGTAAGTGCTCCAAACTTTGCTCTAATTTGTGCTTTTTCTTTCAATATTAGTTCATAAACTCCGCTGGCCGTGAATGAGAGCCCGATCCTTAAGCTCTTGTGCTATAAGTGATCACCGTGGGAAAAGAGAGAAACCGGTGCCTTTGGCACTTGGTCGGCCCCATTGTCTTGGGCTTCCACATCCATTGGGAATCAAGTCTTGGCCTTGCTGGCCCTCTACCAGCAAGGGCCCAATCCCTTAACCTCACCTTGGCATTGCCAAGTTACCCCGGGCTTGGGTGAGCGACGAGAGAGCGGCGGCCCAAATTGGCCCATTTAGATTGTGAATGTGCTTGCTGTTGTGCCCCTGTGGTTTTGATGATGGTTTTGATGATTGATTTGGTTTTGATGATTGATGTTTGATGTTAATTACTGTGAGTCATCTTGTTGTGTAAGTCATTGCAATTGAAGTTCAGACTGTTTATCTCCTGCATAAAGCTTTCACATGCATTACTTGTTCAAGTGTAAACTCTGTCAGCTTTGTCTGGACATACACATCGACTGTTCATGCGAAGTCTAAACATTCTGATCAAGTTTGTACATTGGTCTTGGCATATGCATTCATAAAGTATATACACTCTTCGGTTGACTTCAACTGAAGTCTGTACATCGGCATGCATTACATCAAGTATGTACATTGCATAGCATGTTGCGTCTAAGTCTATACATCACTGTAGCATGCATTTCTTGAAGCCTATACATTCTCAGTGTTGACACGCTTTCAGCCTAAAGACGGTACAACCCACACTCATAGCTAAGTCTATACACTGGCTTGAAGCATCCATTGATGTATGTACATTCTTCATTGAACCTTGAAGTCTATACACTGATTCACTGTTCATCGTCTTTGGGCATCAAAGTCTGTACATCGCCTTCAATCTTCAAGTCTATACTCTGGCGTATTCTTCAAGTCTGTACATCCACAGTTAAACTTGAAGTCTGCACACTAGTCTTCACTGTCAAGTCTGCACATTGGTCTTCGATATCATAGTCCATACATTGGACTGTTCATCAAAGTCTATACAGTGAGTGATTCATTGGTGAAGTCTGTTCACTCAACTGTACTTCAAGTCTAGACATTGCACTATTCCGTTCATCTTCGTGTTGTTTTAGTGTCTATGTCTTCGTGTTGTGTTTACGTTTTCGTGTTGGTCTGTCTTCATGTCTTCGTGTCATTTTTGCATACGTGTCTCCGTGTTGTTTACTGTAGCAGCTCGATTTGTTCTGGTGAACTTCGAGTCGTTTCCCAGTGAACCCCGTGTCGGTTCACCTCGTGCTGTTCTCATCGTCTTAGTGTTGTTTTCACTTCGTGTCGTTTTCCTTCTCATGTCTACGTGTCGTGTTTCTGAAGCAGCTTTAATAGTTCTGATGAACTTCGAGCCGTTTCCCTGTAGACCTCGTGTCGTTCCTGTTTAGTAACCACTCTTCGTGTCGGTTACTGTTGTTCTTGTGTCTTCGTGTCATTTTCCTTGTTGTGTCTTCGTGTCATTTTTTCCTCTATTTGCGTGCAGGACATCGCAGCACCTCGTATTGCTTTCTGTGCCACCTCGTGTTACTTTCTGTGCCATCTCGTGTCGTTCTCTGTGTAGTATGTGTTTTTGTCACCACTACACTTCGTGTCGTTGTTCTTTACTTCGTGATGTTTTCACTGTCTTCGTGTTGGTCTTTCTCATTAGACCTCGTGTCTTTCTCGCCTTGACCACACTTTGTTGGATTGTGTGTCTTCCCTAAGTATTTTGATGATGAGCAACACTATGTTAATTGTTCTTGTTATTTTTTTTTTTTTGATCAGATATCTTGCACTTGAGTTATCCATGGTTTTATATGAAATAACTGCTAAGAGGTAACACTTCGTGTGTTCGTTCATGTTCTGTCTTCGTGCTGTTTTTCCTCAAACATCATGTAGTTCTTGCTTCGCGTTTTCACCTCGTGTCGAGTTAGCCATGTTGTCGTCTGTTTGAGTGTTGTCTTTCACCTCGTGCAGTCTTTGTTTACTGTGTTGTTTCCATGTCATCCTTTGTATTCCTGTCTTCGAGTCCTTTCGCTGAGTCTCTAAGTCAGTCTAAGTTCAAGTGTTCGTTTCACTTCGTGATTGTTTTTCTCTTCTCATGACTTCGTGTCGTGTTCCTGAAGCTGCTCTAAAAGTTCTGATGAACTTCGAGTAGTTTTTCTGTAGACCTCGTGTCGATTCCTGCTTAGTAACCACACTTCGTGACGGTTACTATAGTCCACGTCTTCGTGTTGGTTTTATGCACTCCGTGTCGTCTTCTTTGTTTCATTCTGTTCTCATCTCACTTCGAGTCGTTTCTTTGCATACTGTCTTCGTGATTGATTGGCACTTCGTCTTGGTTATAACACCTCGTGTTGTACTGTTTGACTTCGTGTCGGTTTCGGTTGCAGTCCATGTTGTTTTCATGTCGTTCTCCTTTATTGCCACCTCGTGTCGTTCTTATTATTAAGTCTTCGTGTCGTTTTACCTCGTGTAGTGTTATCCCGTGTCATTTACTGTTTCGACTTTGTGTCGTTATCAGCCTGTGTTGTTTTCATCTCGTGCTGTTCTCACTATCCTCGTGTTGTTCTCACCGCGTGTCGATTACTGTTTTCACTTAGCATTATTTTTATTTCGTGTCGTTTTTCTGTATAGTGTGTGTTTGTCACCACTATACTTCGTGTCGTTGCTTTTTACTTCGTGTCTAACTTCACTTCGTGTTGTTTTCACCTCGAGTCGTTTCCTTATATTCTATCCTCGTGTTGGTCTCTCGCTTTAGTCTTCATGTCAGTTTCTGTCGTTAGCCCGTATTGTCCTCGTGTTGTTTTTGCATTCGTAACCTCGTGTCTCTCTTGCTTATAACCTCACCTCGTGTCATTATCTTCTGTATATCTGATCTGTTACAGAGTATCTCGTGTCGTTCTTATGTCATCTCGAGAAATAGTCACGTCGTGTTGTTGTTACTATACCTCATGCAGTTTTGGTTTTAATAGCCATGCAGCGTATTAATGGACTTAATCTCATTACAGGTCTGAGGAAGAACATTCCACACTCCAGGGCTGCACGTGATCCGAGACAAGAGGAACCAATTTGATAAAGGCACGTGACAGGAAACTTGTGGATCGAGCGTGGGAGGCACACGCGTTTCATGCCCTATCCATCTGCTGTTGATGCTATAAATAGAATCCTTCGTCCTCAGATGAAGGTGATCGAAGAAGAGAGGCATAGAAGAAAACAGGGAAACAGAGAGCCCTTCGATCCAGGAAAAAGAAAAGAAAGAAGAAAGAATAGCAGAGAGAAATAGAAAGAGAGCAGAAGAGTGATCAGAAGAATTGTTCTGACTTGCGGATCAAATCCGAAGTCTATTGCTCTATATTGAGCTACATTGTTTCCATTGTCTGGCATTTGATTTCCTTCGTTCGTATTTTTCATTTCTTGTTCTTATCTTTCTTCAACCGTTATTGTTTGTGTTTCCGATCCTCTGGACTGAGGTCGGGGTCCTCCTGTGAGATCAGGAGTAGGGAGAGTCAATCTCCGATTTGCAAGCAGCAGGTGAGCTGCTTGTAGGTACCCTCCGGGTTGGGAGGAAGAGGGGTCTTCGACCTCTGGGTCACTAGTAGTAGGGCTGCTACTAGTGGGGTTTCCCTCTTGGTAAAGAGGAAGAGAGACGTGAGTCTCTGGGTTCTAGTGACTGCTGATCGCTAGAGGTTCCCTCCGGGTAGGAGGAAGAGGAGAGGTTGTTCTCCTGGGAAGCTGTGTATCAGCAGTTGTTTGGCAAGCTGTGTTGCCCAGCCTTTAGTGAAGCCACACTCAGGTTGAGTGTGGGGTGGATGTAGGTCTGAAGGACCGAACCACCTTAAAATCCTCTGAGCCCTTGTGTGATTGATCGTGATAATATTGTGGTATGCCTTCTATTTGCTTGAGCTATTAACTGCACTGCATCTTTTACGATAGTCAGAGCTCGAGGTTAGCTCCGTTTAGCAATATACTCTGCAATAATTTTTTAAATCTACGAAAACAGTGATCTATTCATCCCCTCCCCTTCTAGATCACTTCATATTGTACTTATCAGTTGGTATCAGAGCAGGTTTTTCCCAGAATGTGGTCCAACGGCCAGGGAAACGGATCCAATGGTCCTCGCAGTTTCATAGCTGATGGGCAGTCTATCACCCGCCCCCCTTTCTTTGATGGTAATAATTACTTCTTCTGGAAGAACAGGATGGAAGTCTTTATCAGGGCCCAAAGCAACAAGCTATGGAAAGTCATTACAGATGGTCCATACACCCTTCCACCGAATGAAGATATGTGGACAGAAGATCAGGTCAAACTCTCCGCACTGAATTGGACAGCTCTTAACATCATACAGTGCGTCGTCCATCCGGAAGAATATTCAAGGATCTCAGCGTGCAAGACTGCAAAGAACATGTGGGATGATTTGCAGTTAATTCATGAGGGCACATCTCAGGTGAAGGCTACCAAGATCAACATACTTACAACTCAATATGAGTTATTTAAGATGAAGCCAGAGGAGCCGATCACAGAAATGTATGCCAGATTATCTGTGATCATCAACAGTCTGAAAGGCCTTGGAAAGGATATTCAACAAGAAGACATAGTCAGGAAGATCCTTAGGTCTCTAACTCCCGTCTGGGATACCAAGGTGACTGTAATAGAGGAATCAAGAGATTTATCCATCATGACAGTAACCCAGCTGATTGGTTCTCTCATGACCCATGAAATGAATTTCACACGAGGAAACGATGGGCATGACAGAAAGGGAAAGAATGTTGCTCTGAAGGTTTCACGACATACTAAGAAGAGCAACAACAGCAGCAGCAGCAGCAGTGATGATAGCAGCGAAGGGTCTGATGGACTCTCAGACCTGGACAAGGACGAGCGAGCTATGCTCACCAGGCAGTTCAGAAAGTTCCTAAGAACAAAAGGAAAATTCTACAGGAGGAAGAAATTTAATGCTGCAATGAAGTCTCCTGAACGAAGATTTGAGAAGAACCGGTCTGCTAAGAAGATCACTTGCTATCATTGTCAGAAATCCGGTCACATGAAATGTGAATGTCCAGAGCTACAAGCTAAGGCTCCAGGACACCAGAAGAATGTGGTGCACAAGAAGAAGAAGGCCATGCTGTGCACATGGAGCGATGAGGAGGAGGACCCAGAAGCGACTTCGTCCAGTGAAAATGAAGAGAAGACCTGCCTCATGGCCGACCATGAGAAAGAGGTAACAAATTTATTTGAGAATTTTACTTTGGATGATTGGGAGGACGCCTATGGCGACCTGTTAAGTAAATATAATTGTTTAAACAAGGAGCACAGAATGCTTAGACGTAAGTTTCATTCTCTGTCTGAAGAACACTCTTCTATTGTCACTGATAGCGTGAAAACCAAGGAGATGGCCATTGAGCTAGACCAGGTTAAAGGTGAGATTGAGAGGTTGAGAATGGAAAGAGAGGAGAGTCTAGCTAGAATAGATGAGCTGAAGTGTAAAGCTGAAGAGTCTAAAGGAGAGATTAGACTGTTGGCTGAAAAATATGAGGCAGTTAGAACAGTTAATCAGGAACTCCAGGACCAATGCAATGAATTTCAGAAGGAGATTGAGGACAAAGAAAAAGTGCTTGAAAAGTTTACAGAGGGGAGAAACAACCTGAATGTCCTTCTGGGGTCGAGGGTAAACTTCAATAGGGAGGGATTAGGATACAATCCTACTAGTAAAAAACCCTTTGAATTTAAGACTATCACGTTCTGCCCCGCCAAAGGCAAAGAGAAACTGGAAACACCATCCGGTTCCAAATCTGTCTCTACAATGAAGTCTTCGACCAGTAAATTCATTCACTCCACTGGTCAGCAGTCTAAGTCAGGAAATCCTGAGACAAGCACTGCTCATGTACAGCAGGCGTGGAACAAAGGTCCTCACAGGACCAGTCCTATAGAGGCCACAAAAAGAGCGAAAAGTTTTGTTAAGAAAACTCATCATGCTAATTATCAAGTAGAGCATGGCAACGATCACCAGTTTCAGCACAAATTTTATTGGAGTAAAAATGCTTACATGAATTATGCTCAACACACACGCACATCTTCTAAGAGGCCAACCAACAATGTCTTTGTTCAGAAACAGCATAGTTCAAATAGGAATAAGCTTATTCAACACCCACCAAGAAATAACAAAAGGGAAGAATCAACCCACATAAATCCACTGAAGAGAACTATAAAACAAATGTGGATTCCCAAGTGCTTTCTGCATAATCAGAAAACTATTTTTGGACCCAATTTGAATTGGGTCCCACATTACTCTGTCTGAATTTTTGCAGGTCAGCCTGGCAGCTGAGCATAACAAGTGGTATCTTGACAGCGGCTGTAGCAGGCACATGACAGGAGACCGGTCCAAATTCAACAAACTAAAAATGAAGTCTGGGGGCTTGGTCAAATTCAGAGGAAATAACAGAGGAAGAATAATTGGAATTGGCACGGTTGGTAAGTCCTCCACTAACTCCATTGAAGATGTGTATCTTGTAGAAGGACTTCAGCACAACTTGGTAAGTATAAGTCAACTTTGTGACAAAGGACACAAGGTACTCTTTGACCACAACTCGTGCACTGTTTTTGAGCTGAATTCTGAAAACATCATGTTCAAAGGTCATAGAGTAAATAATGTGTACATCGTTGATCTTGATGATAATTCTGAAACAAACTTGTGTCTGTCTACTAATTCTGAACAGGTTGCTTTTGACTGGCATAGGCGTCTAGGCCACACTAGTGTGTCTACTTTGAATAAACTGTCTAATTATAACCTAGTCAGAGGTTTGCCCAAAATAAAATTCCAGTTAGGGTCCAAGCTCTGTGATGCTTGTGCTCAAGGTAAACAGACTCATGCAGTTTTTAAGTTGAGAACTGAGGGTCTCTCATCTAAACCACTACAGCACTTGCACATGGATCTCTTTGGTCCTACTCGAATACAAAGCCTGTCAGGTAAGAGATATGGTCTAGTCATAGTTGATGACTTCACTAGATTTTCCTGGTTGTTCTGTTTAGCAAATAAAAATGATGCTTTTGTTCACTTTGAAGAACTTTTTAATAAAATCAAACTGCAAGGTGAACATAATATCATTACAATTCAGTCTGACCATGGAGGAGAGTTTGAAAACTCTTCGTTCTCTGAATTTTGCTCAAGAGAGGGAGTGACTCACAGATTTTCTTCTCCCAGGACACCGGAGCAGAATGGAATTGTTGAGAGAAGAAACAGGTCAATAATTGAAATGGCCAGGACTATGCTAATTGAGAGTGGACTTCCAAGGAGATTTTGGGCAGAAGCTGCAAATACAGCATGCTACATTTTAAATCGAGCCTTGGTAAGACCTACTCATAAGAAAACTCCTTATGAACTGCTCAAGGGTAAGCTGCCAAACATTTCTTACTTTAAAATTTTTGGTTCCAAATGCTTCATCCACAATAATGGTAAGAATGGTTTGGATAAGTTTAAAGCAAGAAGCTCTCCTGGAATTTTTCTCGGATATTCAGAAACCTCTAGGGCTTACAGAGTCTTCAATAAAGATGAGCAAACTGTTGAAGAAACACCTCATGTGGTGTTTGATGAGAATGTTCTATCTGACAAAAGGACAAATGATGACAGGGAGTCACCAGATGAGGGAGATTTCTTGGAGAAAATTAAAGTAGGAGAGATGCAGCAAACTGCTCAACCAGAAAACTTACAACAAGAAGGAGCAACTGAGGTAGGTGAACCCTCAGGTGAGGTAATATTTCACAAAGATCATCCTAGTGAAAATGTCATAGGTAATTTGCATGATCCCACTAGGACAAGGTCTCACTTTAGAACTGTCCAAGAACAGGACTTAGCTGCTTTGACATCTCAGGTAGAACCCAAGACTGTGGAAGAGGCTTTAAAGCATGATTCTTGGGTATCCTCCATGGGTGAGGAATTAAATCAATTTGAGAAAAATAATGTATGGAAACTAGTTCCTAGACCTGAAAACACTCATGTCATTGGCACTAAATGGGTTTTCAAAAATAAGATTGATGAAAATGGTGCTATCTCTAGAAACAAAGCAAGACTTGTAGCTCAAGGCTACAGTCAGGAATTTGGTGTGGATTTTGATGAATCCTATGCACCAGTAGCTAGGATGGAAGCTATAAGAATTCTGTTTGCATTTGCATGCTCTAGAAAAATTCAGCTACAGCAAATGGATGTCAAAAGCGCGTTCTTAAATGGGTTATTGAAGGAAGAGGTATATGTTGAACAACCTCCTGGGTTTAATTTCTCTGTTCAGCCTAACATGGTTTTTAGGTTGAATAAAGCCCTCTATGGATTGAAGCAGGCTCCCCGAGCCTGGTATGAGAGACTTTCTGAGTTCCTTGTGAGCAAGGGCTACACTCGAGGTAAGGTTGACCAAACCCTCTTCACCAAAAGTCTCGGAAAGGAGTTAATTGTGGTCCAGGTATATGTTGATGATATCATTTTCGGATCTAACAACTCAAAATTATGTAAAGACTTTTCTGAGTCTATGTCCCAAGAATTTGAAATGAGTCTAGTTGGCAAACTAAAATATTTTCTTGGGCTGCAGGTCAAACAAATGGAGGATGGTTGTTTCATAAATCAAACCAAGTATACTCTGGAGATGCTGAAAAGGTTTGGAATGACCAACCTCAAGACAATCTCAACACCCATGAGTACCAGCTCCTCACTGGATTCAGACGAAAAAGGTAAAGAGGTGGATGCTAAACTATATAGAGGTATGATCGGTTCACTCCTCTACTTAACTGCATCCAGGCCCGACATTCAATTTAGTGTAGGGATGTGTGCCAGATACCAGGCTAGACCTACTGAATTACATCTGGCAGCTGTAAAGAGAATCTTTAGATACTTATCTGCCACTCATGATCTAGGTCTCTGGTATCCTGCATCATGTAACTTAGATCTCATTGCATACACTGATGCAGATTATGCAGGATGTAAATTGGACAGGAAGAGCACTAGTGGTCACTGCGAATTTCTAGGAGGGTGTTTAGTCTCTTGGGGATCCAAGAAGCAACACTCTGTGGCTCTCTCTACTGCTGAAGCTGAATATGTGGCAGCAGGGAGCTGTGGCACACAGGTTATATGGATAAAACACCAGCTTCTGGATTACTCGGTTGAGCTACATATTCAGTTGGCACTAACATTGCAAAGAATCCTGTACTTCATTCTCGAACTAAACACATTGAAATCAGGCATCATTTTATTCGAGATGAAGTAGCAAGGAAGACTTTTGAGTTGATCCATGTTGGCACTAACTCACAAATTGCAGATATCTTTACTAAGCCACTGGATACTGAAAAATTTAGCACTATGCGCAGAGAACTAGGTATTTACAGAATTTCATGATTGAAAATTTGATTTCTGAATACCATGTCCTGTGTTATTATGCTTATCATATTCATCATGGTGTTCTTTTTGAAGTGCATTGAGGGTTGTCTTGGCTAAGTCTGTATTGGGGTCAAGGTCTCAGGGGGAGATGATTTATAATAGGTGTCTTGATCTTTGACCTAATTTGAACATACTCCGAACGACATTTTGCTGACGTCATAAGAGAATCAGGTTGATTAGGTGTATAAAAGAAAATGTTGGATGCTTTACTCTTTAAGGCTGTTCATCTAATTTCTTGTTGGAATTTCAGCTGTTAGTCCCACTAAGATCAAAATCTGAATTCAAGATTAATCTTCATACACTGTAACTGTCTTCTGATCTAGTCAGTACAGCATACCTACTTAGTCAATGGTGAGTCCAAAATGAGGTATTTTGTGCTTTAGTCTGAATCACCTTGGATCTGGTGTATTGTTCTCAAACGGACTCAAGCTTCATTAACAAGGTTTTAAGAGCTGGTAAATAAAAACAAAATTCATAAAAGGGTTATCAACTTTGTTAACTGCTCATTGAGAAACTGGGATTTTCATCAATGAAGTGAAAGCTTCCCATGTCATGAGATGGCAGTAATCATCTGGTCTTAATAGTTGTCTTGATCATACAGAGCTATGGTACATATCTGGTTAGTAACTGGGGTGTCTGGCCTCAGATAAAGGTGTCACCTTAATGTCAACACCAGCTAGAATACTATCTCTGTCTTCTTATCAGAAGGGGTAATGTGGTCCTGCCACCGAGTAACTGGGGATTCTTGCCTCTAAACAAGGTGTCTTCCTAATGTCAAAGGTGTACTTGACAGACTTACCTCTGATCTTGACCATCTTTAAAGATCCTGCTCACTTGAAGTATAGCTTTTGATTTGTTTGTTCTCAATACCACAGGTCTTTGTCTTCTGGCTGTCTTACATAATACTCTCTCAGTAAAGACTTATTTTGATCAAACTGGTATCTTGTACCTCACTTGCTTAGAATCTGGTTCTGTGTATGGAGCAAATCCTTATTCACAGTTTTTGCACAGTCTGACTAACTGTTCCTCAAAAATCCTCACATAAAATTAATGGCTTTCTTAATTGACTAAACATCTCAATAGTCTCCATTTATCTGCCTTACTCTGTCCTGTTTTCTCTCTATAGTCAGCAATTTTCCCTTCTCTGTATCTTCAGATTTGACCCTAGTTTTGATGATGTCAAAGGGGGAGAGAATTGAGTTGAGGGGGAGTTAGTTATCAAGTCTGAGGTAAGCTGTTGGTAAACTGTTGCTGTGTTCAGGGGGAGTGAGGGGGAGTGTTCAGGTTTCATCAAGGGAAGTAAGGAAGCAAGTATGCTTTAAGTTGTCAGTGTTCAGGTTTCATCAAGGGAAGTAAGGAAGCAAGTATGCTTTAAGTTGTCTACATTAAATATCCTGAATTGATCTCTTTTGAACTTATCTCTCATACTTAATATAGTGTTGCCATCATCAAAAAGGGGGAGATTGTTGGATTGTGTGTCTTCCCTAAGTATTTTGATGATGAGCAACACTATGTTAATTGTTCTTCTTATTTTTTTTTTTTTGATCAGATATCTTGCACTTGAGTTATCCATGGTTTTATATGAAATAACTGCTAAGAGGTAACACTTCGTGTGTTCGTTCATGTTCTGTCTTCGTGCTGTTTTTCCTCAAACATCATGTAGTTCTTGCTTCGCGTTTTCACCTCGTGTCGAGTTAGCCATGTTGTCGTCTGTTTGAGTGTTGTCTTTCACCTCGTGCAGTCTTTGTTTACTGTGTTGTTTCCATGTCATCCTTTGTATTCCTGTCTTCGAGTCCTTTCGCTGAGTCTCTAAGTCAGTCTAAGTTCAAGTGTTCGTTTCACTTCGTGATTATTTTTCTCTTCTCATGACTTCGTGTCGTGTTCCTGAAGCTGCTCTAAAAGTTCTGATGAACTTCGAGTAGTTTTTCTGTAGACCTCGTGTCGATTCCTGCTTAGTAACCACACTTCGTGACGGTTACTATAGTCCACATCTTCGTGTTGGTTTTATGCACTCCGTGTCGTCTTCTTTGTTTCATTCTGTTCTCATCTCACTTCGAGTCGTTTCTTTGCATACTGTCTTCGTGATTGATTGGCACTTCGTCTTGGTTACAACACCTCGTGTTGTACTGTTTGACTTCGTGTCGGTTTCGGTTGCAGTCCATGTTGTTTTCATGTCGTTCTCCTTTATTGCCACCTCGTGTCGTTCTTATTATTAAGTCTTCGTGTCGTTTTACCTCGTGCAGTGTTATCCCGTGTCATTTACTGTTTCGACTTTGTGTCGTTATCAGCCTGTGTTGTTTTCATCTCGTGCTGTTCTCACTATCCTCGTGTTGTTCTCACCGCGTGTCGATTACTGTTTTCACTTAGCATTATTTTTATTTCGTGTCGTTTTTCTATATAGTGTGTGTTTGTCACCACTATACTTCGTGTCGTTGCTTTTTACTTTGTGTCTAACTTCACTTCGTGTTGTTTTCACCTCGAGTCGTTTCCTTATATTCTGTCCTCGTGTTGGTCTCTCGCTTTAGTCTTCATGTCGGTTTCTGTCGTTAGCCCGTATTGTCCTCGTGTTGTTTTTGCATTCGTAACCTCGTGTCTCTCTTGCTTATAACCTCACCTCGTGTCATTATCTTCTGTATATCTGATCTGTTACAGAGTATCTCGTGTCGTTCTTATGTCATCTCGAGAAATAGTCACGTCGTGTTGTTGTTACTATACCTCATGCAGTTTTGGTTTTAATAGCCATGCAGCGTATTAATGGACTTAATCTCATTACAGGTCCGAGGAAGAACATTCCACACTCCAGGGCTGCACGTGATCCGAGACAAGAGGAACCAATTTGATAAAGGCACGTGACAGGAAACTTGTGGATCGAGCGTGGGAGGCACACGCGTTTCATGCCCTATCCATCTGCTATTGATGCTATAAATAGAATCCTTCGTCCTCAGATGAAGGTGATCGAAGAAGAGAGGCATAGAAGAAAACAGGGAAACAGAGAGCCCTTCGATCCAGGAAAAAGAAAAGAAAGAAGAAAGAATAGCAGAGAGAAATAGAAAGAGAGCAGAAGAGTGATCAGAAGAATTGTTCTGACTTGCGGATCAAATCCGAAGTCTATTGCTCTATATTGAGCTACATTGTTTCCATTGTCTGGCATTTGATTTCCTTCGTTCGTATTTTTCATTTCTTGTTCTTATCTTTCTTCAACCATTATTGTTTGTGTTTCCGATCCTCTGGACTGAGGTCGGGGTCCTCCTGTGAGATCAGGAGTAGGGAGAGTCAATCTCCGGTTTGCAAGCAGCAGGTGAGCTGCTTGTAGGTACCCTCCGGGTTGGGAGGAAGAGGGGTCTTCGACCTCTGGTTCACTAGTAGCAGGGCTGCTACTAGTGGGGTTTCCCTCTTGGTAAAGAGGAAGAGAGACGTGAGTCTCTGGGTTCTAGTGACTGCTGATCGCTAGAGGTTCCCTCCGGGTAGGAGGAAGAGGAGAGGTTGTTCTCCTGGGAAGCTGTGTATCAGCAGTTGTTTGGCAAGCTGTGTTGCCCAGCCTTTAGTGAAGCCACACTCAGGTTGAGTGTGGGGTGGATGTAGGTCTGAAGGACCGAACCACCTTAAAATCCTCTGAGCCCTTGTGTGATTGATCGTGATAATATTGTGGTATGCCTTCTATTTGCTTGAGCTATTAACTACACTGCATCTTTTACGATAGTCAGAGCTCGAGGTTAGCTCCGTTTAGCAATATACTCTGCAATAATTTTTTAAATCTACGAAAACAGTGATCTATTCATCCCCTCCCCTTCTAGATCACTTCATATTGTACTTATCACACTTCGTGTTGCTTTACGTAGACCTCGTGTCTTGCTTGTTTGCAACCACTTCGTGTCGATTTCTGTTGTCAGCCCGTGTTTGTCCTCGTGTTATTTTTGCATTCGTAACCTCGTGTTGGTCTAGTATTTGTGTTTTTGTTGTTTTTATTTTCGTGTCTTCGTGTTGCCATTTATAGACCTCGTATCTCTTTTGTTTTATAACCTCACTTCGTGTCGTTCCCTTCGTTGTGTCTGATCTGTTACAGTATACTCGTGTCGTTCTTAGTTATTATGTCCGAGTGTTGTTTCCTTCTCACTTCGTGCTGTTCTCATCCTACCTCGTGTCGTTCTTGTAGTAGTGCTTGATTTGTTACAGTGACTTCGTGTCGTTCTCCTTGTAATGTTTGTTTTTGTCACCACTGAATGTCGTGTCTTTCTCAGTGCATCTAGAATTGCTACTACATACTTCGTGCAGATTTAGTTATTGTGGCCCTCAGTTTTAATGGTTTTCATCTCCTTGCAGGTCCGAGGAAGAAATATTCCCAAGTGACTGGGCAGCACGTGATCCGAGGTTGGAATGAAGCCTGCTGAGAGACTGCCACGTGGTCCGAATTCTTAGGGCTGGAAATGTGGAGGTCACACGTTGGGGCTGATGCTGCTGCTGCTATATATATGAGCCTTCTTCCACAGAAGAAGGTTGATCGAGTTGGCAAGAAGAAAAGTCCATATAGAGAGCCACGATCCAGAGAAAAAGAAGAGAGAAAGAAGTAGAGCAGAAGGAGAAGAAAAGAGAGAGAGAGATAGAAGAGTGAGCCGAAGAGAATAGAAGAGCAGAGATTGAGAGAGTGAAAGAGAAGAAGAAGAAGAGAAGAGAAGAGGAAGAAAAGCTTACCTGAAGATCCGTCTACTGGACCGTGGATCAAATCCAGGCCAGTCAGCTCCGTTGAGAGCCACATTGTGTATTTCGTGTTTCAGCTTTTGTGTGCTGAAGTTATTTTCGTTTATTGCTTTTTCCTTTGTGTTCTGGCTTGCTGTGCTTTCCGATACTCTGTAGAGAGGTCGGGGTTCCTCCTGTGGATCAGGAGAAGGGAGATCTGATCTCCGGTTGCAAGTAGCTGGGAGCTACTTGTGGGTTCCCTCCGGTTTGGAGGAAGGGAGACTTATCTCCGGTTCTGAGCTTGTGGATTCAAGTCCAGGGGTTCCCTCCAGGTCTGGAGGAAGAGAGACCGTGTGTCTCTGGTTTGCTAGTGACTGGTGTCACTAGTGGTTCCCTCCGGTTGGGAGGAAGAGGGGAGGTTGTTCCCCTGGTCAAGCTGTGTGGCAGCACTTGTTGCAGACTGAGTCTGCGGTTTCTAGCTTGAGCTAGTGGAAGCCACACTCGGATTGAGTGTGGGGTGGATGTAGGTCTGCTGGACCGAACCACCTAAAAACCCCTTTTGCACTGTGGTTTGATTTGTCTGTTTGTGCTTCCGCTAGGTGATTGCATAGGGGCGCTCCTTGTGTTTGGCGTCTGGTTGAGCAGAAGTTTTATTAGTTTATAGATTGACTAAATCTGTCTTGTTAGCTCTCCATTGATCTCACTGTGTGTTTGGTTAGTTCCACAACTGCCATCTAGCCTTTAAGTTTATTTAGTTTGCAAACTAGCATTTCAGTGAGCGAAATTTTAATTGGGCGAAAGGTTTTTAAAGGGTTATATTCATTCACCCCCCCCCTTCTGAATACTGCACCGAACCCAACAATTGGTATCAGAGAGGTGTCTACATACAAGGTCCAGCGACCTGCAGATCGATCTTGCGGTCTTAGGTGCTAATTTGCTTTTAGTGCATCAATATTCCTGTTGCATTAATCTGTTGTGCTGTCATGGCTCATCCTCCACTATTCAGTAGTTCAAATATTCAATTCTGGCTATATCGTATGCACAAGCATGTTAACTCTATTAATCCACAATTGTGGAAGGTTATCTCTCACAGTCCACATGAACTTCCTAAGGATAAGTCCAAGTGGACTCATGTCCACAAGTTGAAAAATGATGATAATGTGAGAGCTCTAAATTTAATGAAGGCTGCAATCGGTTCTGATGATTTTTCCTCTTTCTCAGATTGTAGCACTGCAAAGGAAATGTTTGATAGAGTGACTACAACACACGTGGAACAGGGAGAAGAATGTCTCATGGCAAGAAGGAGTGATCAATCAGATGAGTCCTCATCCTAGGTAAACTCTGAGACCGAGGATATTAGTCATGATGATTTAGTTGCCATGCATGAGCATCTACTTAAAAAATATGAAAGAGTTAAGTCAGAAAAGAGAAAATTAAGAAAAGAGAGAAATGCTGAAATCACAAGTCTAAAGGCTGAAAATGAAAATCTAAAATCTGAACTGAAATTGAAAGAAGAATTTGAAAATAAGATGATTGAAGAAAATTCTCATCTAAAAGATCAAAATAAAAGGCTAATGGTTCTTAATACTGTCTTTTCTGAAAAATGGTTGTCATTTGAAAAAGAAAAATCTGCTGATAAGGAAATTCAATCTGAGAATGAATTGAAACTGAAACAGGAACTAGAAATAGTTAAAAATTTGAATGATGTCATGCAGAGACAAATTATCACATGTGAGGAAGACATAACTAATTCAGAACTCAAAATTTGTTCTCTCCAATCTGAAATTTGTAAACTTGTTCGTTCCATGTCTAAATCTATCAAGGGAAAAGATAAAATGAATATTCCTTTGTGTGATAACGCCAGTAAATCAAGTGGAGAGCAAGGATGCAAATCCCAAATTGAAAAATCTGTTAAGAAATGACATTGCAAGCTGCTCTGGGCCTCCTAAAACAACTACATCATCTGTTTTCCAATTCAAGGCCCAGAAAAATGAAGAACAAATAAAAGTTGTGAACAAGGGTAAACAAATGAGCAAAAATCGTAAGAAAAACAAGGATAAACATGTCCCTACTTGTGTCTTTAAATCTACTACCTATACTGCATCTGATGACTCAATGCATACTGCTCATAGCTCAATTAATTATCCGGATGGATCTGATAAGAGTGTTTCATGCCATTATTGTGGCAAGGTAGGCCATGTAATGGATGACTGCAGATTATTGATTGAAGATGGACATGCAAGTGAAACAGTGCATTCGAGAAATTCATTTGGTAAAAATCATGCCACTAGGAAGTCTGATACATCTTGTCATTACTGTGGTAGGCATGGTCATTTCATGGATGCCTGTCTCACCATGAAACAAGATGATAAAATGCATGCTAGGTCTTCTGTTCATCATCACCCCAAAAGAAACATGTATGCTTCAAACCAACACATCATTTGTTATAATTGTAACAAACGTGGTCATAAAGCTGTTGAGTGTTGGTTTAGGACTTCATGGGGATATAATGGTTCAAGAGGTAAGCACCCAAGGTGTTTTGAATGTGGCAAGTGTGGGCATGCAGTCAAAGACTGCTGGTATGCTCAGGGAAAACATTTTAATTCCAAATTTGATAAATTTCCTGAAAATAGAAATTGTCTTGGCAGAAATAAATCTATTTTTAAGGAAAAGATTCCTGCATGTATTAACTATGGGAAGCCAGGTCACAGGGCTACAACCTGTTGGCTGGCAGGATACCAAAGCCAAACTAGTTTTGGTAAACAGAATTTTTATTCTGTTAACAGAAAATCTCATGTGTATGCACATAGAATTCATGCTAACAAGTATGTGCATAAATCAGATTTGAAAACTGCTGTCTCTTGCCATCATTATGGCAAATCTGGACATTTGATGGATAGTCATCCTCTGATGAAATTTAATGGCTATCAAGTTAAAAGTGTGCTGAGAAAACCTGCTAGGAGTGATAATGTCATGTCAGGACCCAAGACTTCTTGGGTACCTGTTTGTGCAAAATAAACTTTGTTTTGCAGGTGTGCCTTGGGACTGGAATAAAAGGGGTAATGATCCAAGGCACTCAAGAATGAAAGCCCCACTCCCACACTGTTCAGGTAATCTCTCTGCATTTCTCATTTTGAAATTAATTGCATATCTGATTTGATGTATTCTTGCAAATCTGCCACTTGTAGTTGTTTGGTAATTGTTGAAATGCATAAACTCCGAAAACAAATTGCATTCTGAAAAATCAAAACTGCATATGTATGAGGCTTGAAATTTGTCTGATGCATTGCTCATTGAAATTCTGTCCATTGCATTCTGAAAAATCTGATTAGCTGAAATTCGATCCATGCATGTTGCCCATGTTGAATTATCATGGTCGACCACAATGGTATATAAATGGTAAGGTATCAAAAGGCAGGGAAGTATGTCTGGAGGTTCTTACTATGTGTGAGATGGTCTGTTAGACCAAGTGCTCCGCCTAGTACCATGGGTCACCTTGCTGGTTAGGACAGTCTGAATATGCATGAATCAAAATCATATGTTCAGTTTTCAGTGCAAACATTGCATGCTTTTAGGGGGAGTTAATTGCATGTCCTTGCATAGCATTCAGTGTTGAGTCTTTGCATGCATATAGTTAATTGCATTGCATTTTACTGCATTGAAAATACCAAAAAGGATAATTGAATGCATAGTGTCAGGAGAAGTCAATACAATGCATGAAAGCAGTCATGTGCATACATTTATGTCAGAGCTCATTGCATGTAAACTTTGAACATCCTGGAACTTGCCTGACCTCCTGATATCTTGCCTTGTGTGTATATCCCTTTCATTGATTCTATTTGACCAAACCGTGATCATAATTTGAAAACGCTGAGCTTCAAAATTTCTCCTATCAATTTGTAACAATTGGTATCATTTGATATCAGAATTATTTCAGTCCTTCATGAAGATTTCAATGGGCTATCTCGGTCATAAATCTGAAAAAAAAAATCTTGAACTAGAAATCTTCTATTATACGCTTTTATGAATGTCTGAAATAACTCATGTGGTTTAAGCTTAATGTATTCATAGAGTTTAACTTCAAAATCTCTTAACATATCTGAATCATGTTTAATAAATCTTAACCAACTGTTTCATGCTATGTCTTGCAAAAACTTCTGAAATCTGCACTTTTGAATACATGACTTTATTTGTACATGAGATTAATATTGTTTTGAAGCAAATGAATGTTTCTGAATTGTCTAAAGGGTAAAGTAATTGTCAGAGCAATGACCTTGGTCACTGAGAAACACATGTCCAAAGGATTGTGTCATGAGGTGCCTTAGTTAACTCTGTAAGAATTCATTGAAAATCAGGCAGAGCAATGGCATGCACACTGAGAAATATAATTCACTCATTAAAAAATTGAGTTGTAGTGTGTCATGATGTGTAAATGCTAACTCTGTTCACATAAGGCATGACAGTTAGTCACACTAAGGGCTTAGGGATATTGGCCTCTGATCAAGGTATATCCTCTAGTTACAAGGTGTGTACTGAACTAGAGTGCACGTAAAATTTGTAGCAAGGAAAATTGTTGAATAAATTGAAATATCTGAATATTGATGCCAAAATCAAATTGCTACAACCCTAGACAAAATCATATGACTTCATAATTGCTTGATTTCAATACAGATGCATGTAATTGCGAAAGAAGTCAATAAGTTTGATTGTGTAAGAGAAAGGGAGATTTATCAAGATAAATATGAGGGCTTGGTTCATATTTATTAAACCATGGTTTTAGATATCAATACAGAATTTTATTGATAAACTCTGCATACATCATGTTTAAACCATGCTGTTCAATAAATGTCATTCATAAGCCCTTATGATAGAAGACTTTGAAAACTTATGCTTTAGATTTATGAGATTGATATCTCTTTGAAAATCAGGCTGAACTTCTTGTGTTTGGAACATCCTTGAAAAATCTGTTAATTGAAACTCTTCTGCTCATGGTATTGACTCATTAACCTGAACTTCGTCTTGTTTGCCCCTGTGGTCTCCTTCTCATAAGAGTCCACTTATTGAGGGGGAGCTTCCATGTCATGCATCACTTGCATATCAATTGGCATCTCTTCAGGGGGAGCATTCCTTGTCATGCTGAATCATGTTCACATCATTTGTGACCTTGCATTCATATACTCAGGGGGTAGTATTGCATTTCTTGTTGCATCTGCATTTTTGCATTTAACCCTTCCCATGGTTTATTTTGATTACACCAAAGGAGGAGATTGTTTGCCAAAGAGAGAGAATATCATTCAATCAGTGCATGCAGATTTCTTTTGATCTTCTCTAATTCATGCTTTTGCTAAAACTATTAAAGGGGGAGAATCATGTTCTTGCAAGGGGGAGAATTTGACTGAACTTTTATACATGCTTTAATTTCTCAAATTATTTTCTTTTTGATGAAGTCAAAGGGGGAGAATAATTTGAGTCTTCGGAATGCCTCACATCATCAGAATGACTCAATATATTGAAAGTGTTGCCATCATCAAAAAGGGGGAGATTGTTGTGCCCCTGTGGTTTTGATGATGGTTTTGATGATTGATTTGGTTTTGATGATTGGTGTTTGATGTTAATTACTGTGAGTCATCTTGTTGTGTAAGTCATTGCAATTGAAGCTCAGACTGTTTATCTCCTGCATAAAGCTTTCACATGCATTACTTGTTCAAGTGTAAACTCTGTCAGCTTTGTCTGGACATACACATCGACTGTTCATGCGAAGTCTAAACATTCTGATCAAGTTTGTACATTGGTCTTGGCATATGCATTCATAAAGTATATACACTCTTCGGTTGACTTCAACTGAAGTCTGTACATCGGCATGCATTACATCAAGTATGTACATTGCATAGCATGTTGCGTCTAAGTCTATACATCACTGTAGCATGCATTTCTTGAAGCCTATACATTCTCAGTGTTGACACGCTTTCAGCCTAAAGACTGTACAGCCCACACTCATAGCTAAGTCTATACACTGGCTTGAAGCATCCATTGATGTATGTACATTCTTCATTGAACCTTGAAGTCTATACACTGATTCACTGTTCATCGTCTTTGGGCATCAAAGTCTGTACATCGCCTTCAATCTTCAAGTCTATACTCTGGCGTATTCTTCAAGTCTGTACATCCACAGTTAAACTTGAAGTCTGCACACTAGTCTTCACTGTCAAGTCTGCACATTGGTCTTCGATATCATAGTCCATACATTGGACTGTTCATCAAAGTCTATACAGTGAGTGATTCATTGGTGAAGTCTGTTCACTCAACTGTACTTCAAGTCTAGACATTGCACTATTCCGTTCATCTTCGTGTTGTTTTAGTGTCTATGTCTTCGTGTTGTGTTTACGTTTTCGTGTTGGTCTGTCTTCATGTCTTCGTGTCGCTTTTGCATACGTGTCTCCGTGTTGTTTACTGTAGCAGCTCGATTTGTTCTGGTGAACTTCGAGTCGTTTCCCAGTGAACCCCGTGTCGGTTCACCTCGTGCTGTTCTCATCGTCTTAGTGTTGTTTTCACTTCGTGTCGTTTTCCTTCTCATGTCTACGTGTCGTGTTTCTGAAGCAGCTTTAATAGTTCTGATGAACTTCGAGCCGTTTCCCTGTAGACCTCGTGTCGTTCCTGTTTAGTAACCACTCTTCGTGTCAGTTACTGTTGTTCTTGTGTCTTCGTGTCATTTTCCTTGTTGTGTCTTCGTGTCATTTTTTCCTCTATTTGCGTGCAGGACATCGCAGCACCTCGTGTTGCTTTCTGTGCCACCTCGTGTTGCTTTCTGTGCCATCTCGTGTCGTTCTCTGTGTAGTATGTGTTTTTGTCACCACTACACTTCGTGTCGTTGTTCTTTACTTCGTGATGTTTTCACTGTCTTCGTGTTGGTCTTTCTCATTAGACCTCGTGTCTTTCTCGCCTTGACCACACTTCGTGTTGCTTTACGTAGACCTCGTGTCTTGCTTGTTTGCAACCACTTCGTGTCGGTTTCTGTTGTCAGCCCGTGTTTGTCCTCGTGTTATTTTTGCATTCGTAACCTCGTGTTGGTCTAGTATTTGTGTTTTTGTTGTTTTTATTTTCGTGTCTTCGTGTTGCCATTTATAGACCTCGTATCTCTTTTGTTTTATAACCTCACTTCGTGTCGTTCCCTTCGTTGTGTCTGATCTGTTACAGTATACTCGTGTCGTTCTTAGTTATTATGTCCGAGTGTTGTTTCCTTCTCACTTCGTGCTGTTCTCATCCTACCTCGTGTCGTTCTTGTAGTAGTGCTTGATTTGTTACAGTGACTTCGTGTCGTTCTCCTTGTAATGTTTGTTTTTGTCACCACTGAATGTCGTGTCTTTCTCAGTGCATCTAGAATTGCTACTACATACTTTGTGCAGATTTAGTTATTGTGGCCCTCAGTTTTAATGGTTTTCATCTCCTTGCAGGTCCGAGGAAGAAATATTCCCAAGTGACTGGGCAGCACGTGATCCGAGGCTGGAATGAAGCCTGCTGAGAGACTGCCACGTGGTCCGAATTCTTAGGGCTGGAAATGTGGAGGTCACACGTTGGGGCTGATGCTGCTGCTGCTATATATATGAGCCTTCTTCCACAGAAGAAGGTTGATCGAGTTGGCAAGAAGAAAAGTCCATATAGAGAGCCACGATCCAGAGAAAAAGAAGAGAGAAAGAAGTAGAGCAGAAGGAGAAGAAAAGAGAGAGAGAGATAGAAGAGTGAGCCGAAGAGAATAGAAGAGCAGAGATTGAGAGAGTGAAAGAGAAGAAGAAGAAGAGAAGAGAAGAGGAAGAAAAGCTTACCTGAAGATCCGTCTACTGGACCGTGGATCAAATCCAGGCCAGTCAGCTCCGTTGAGAGCCACATTGTGTATTTCGTGTTTCAGCTTTTGTGTGCTGAAGTTATTTTCGTTTATTGCTTTTTCCTTTGTGTTCTGGCTTGCTGTGCTTTCCGATACTCTGTAGAGAGGTCGGGGTTCCTCCTGTGGATCAGGAGAAGGGAGATCTGATCTCCGGTTGTAAGTAGCTGGGAGCTACTTGTGGGTTCCCTCCGGTTTGGAGGAAGGGAGACTTGTCTCCGGTTCTGGGCTTGTGGATTCAAGTCCAGGGGTTCCCTCCAGGTCTGGAGGAAGAGAGACCGTGTGTCTCTGGTTTGCTAGTGACTGGTGTCACTAGTGGTTCCCTCCGGTTGGGAGGAAGAGGGGAGGTTGTTCCCCTGGTCAAGCTGTGTGGCAGCACTTATTGCAGACTGAGTCTGCGGTTTCTAGCGTGAGCTAGTGGAAGCCACACTCGGATTGAGTGTGGGGTGGATGTAGGTCTGCTGGACCGAACCACCTAAAAACCCCTTTTGCACTGTGGTTTGATTTGTCTATTTGTGCTTCCGCTAGGTGATTGCATAGGGGCGCTCCTTGTGTTTGGCGTCTGGTTGAGCAGAAGTTTTATTAGTTTATAGATTGACTAAATATGTCTTGTTAGCTCTCCAGTGATCTCACTGTGTGTTTGGTTAGTTCCACAACTGCCATCTAGCCTTTAAGTTTGTTTAGTTTGCAAACTAGCATTTCAGTGAGCGAAATTTTAATTGGGCGAAAGGTTTTTAAAGGGTTATATTCATTCACCCCCCCTTCTGAATACTGCACCGAACCCAACACTTGCTTGCTTAAGTCCAAGGTCGTGTCACATCAATTGGTATCAGAGCAAGTTTTAGACTTGTCTCTACTAAGTCTAGTCCTAGGGCCATTGCATTATTCACTTGTGCATCACCCTTGTCCACCATCATGACTACCTCATACTTGGCATACTCACCACTCTTAGGCCCATTAGAAGCTTTTGTGTTTGATGGATCCCGCCCTAGCATATATCAAGAATGGGAAAATTCCATAGACCGACACTTTAGGAGGTTCACCTTATCGGGGCCTATCCAAGTCAACTATGCCAAGAGTTTGCTCTGGCGCCAAGCTAGGAAAGAATGGGAGTGCATTGTAGGTTTGAGAGAAGCCAAAGGGAAGCACCCATTGAATCTTGGGTTGAAATGAGGGATGATCTTAGAAAGATCTATGCACCCCAATCCGGACCTTCTCAACCAACCACTCTTCCACCCCCAACCCCAACTCCAACCCAAGTACTTCCCCTATCAAGCCCAACCCAAGCCCGTCCATGTTCACCACCCCGGGAGTACCATGAGCCGGCTATCTCCACTCCACCACCAAAAGACCCATTCCTCCCCTTAGAGGAGGAGCCTATGATCCAAACACCCGATCCCTTGGAAGTAAAGACCGACCGACCTACTCCGACCTACCCCCCACCCATGGAGATCCTAAATGCCTTAAACGGTCAACTCACTAGAGACATTGGCCCAATTTTCTTGGAAGAGGTTGACTCACCATTTGGGAACCTTGAAGACATAGAGTCCCTCCCTCTAAGTAGCCCTTTCCATGACCCCTTTGACCCTTTCCTATGGGAGCCTAGATCCCCATGTGACCCATCGACATCACCCACCACCCACCCATTCCTACCCATACCCACCATGTTGAGCCAAGCCCACCTCAACCATGACCCAAGCTATACGATGAGAACCTTGACCTTAGGTAACATACACCTAGGGATTGATGAATTACCCCACCCCATGATGACCACCTTCTTAGATCCATTCGATCCTTTCCAATGGGAGTTCAAAGGTTGTCCCACACCTATACACATGGAAGTCACCTTTGGAAAAAGCATGCATGCGTCTAGGCTTACCATACCCCTTGGCATGAACACTATGTTGGGTCCATTCATTCATATCACCCACATGTCAAGTAGAAAGTATGAGTGGTCCATATTCGGATGTCATGGTCCACCTTCATTCATCATGGGTCTTAAGCATGTCAAAGCCATCTACGGATGTCCGGGTCCCCCAATATTTATCACCAATTTACATGATAGGGCCACTTACGGGTGCCCCGGCCCACCTAGGCTAACCAAAGTCTACACTGCATCATTACACGATAGGTCTACTTTTGGTTGCCCAGGTCCACCCATCACCCCTAGAATGTCTGCATTCACAACATTACATAAAGAGATCCGCAAGCACATTAGCAAGAAGAATGTGACTTATAAAAGGCGAGCCGACTCTCATCGACGTCACCAAGAATTCCATGAGGGTGAATTTGTGATGGTAAGGACGGAGAGGCTCTCCCCGGGAGCCATCTCCAAATTGAGGCCACGTGGGGCTGGTCCCTTCCAGGTCCTGAGGCGCATTAGTGCACATGCCTATGAGTTAGATTTCCCAGAGGAATATGGGGTAAGTCCCACATTCAGTGTCGCCGACCTAGTGCCATACAAGGGACCCACGGTGGTACCTAGTGAGAATATTGAGCCTATTCCCTCCGTTGAGAGAGCACCCACCCGTGAGGAGAGTCCACCAGCCAAGAGAGCGCAGCGTGAGCGCATTGAACGAATATTGGATGAACAGGTCACTACCACCAGGAGCAAGGTATACGAGCGCTATCTCGGCAGGTAGATGGATCGGTCTTGTTCGGAAGACTTGAGGGCAGTACCACTTCTACACCCTCCAAGGAGGGAAGGACACTTACTCGACGGAGTCGAGTTCTCCGCATCCCGGGAGTATGATGGGGACATCACCTCCCATGCCCACGTTCACAGCTCGTCTCCTCGCCCCGGTTGCATCCGGCATGGTCTAGTCATTTAATTTTGAGTCCTATGTAATTTTTATTTGAGTCATTTGATGTATTTTCCATTTTATTTGAGTCATGTTCCTAGGTCTTGTGTTCATTTCCCTAAGTTTGAGTGTCATTAGGTTGTCTAGTTAGCTATTGGGCCCAATTCATTGGGCTTGGCCCAAGGGCTCTCCCCTACCCCCTCGGTTATTTGTCATTGAGTCAATTGTCAGGGACTTTTGTAGAAATGTGGGTTTCCTATATATAGGACCTCATTCCCCCCCATTTCAACTTAATGAATCAATGAATAAAAAAACTTACCATTTTGAGAGTTTACACTTCTTATCTAGTGTAGAGGTTCTATTTTTTGGGTGAGAAACCCTAGGGGAGAGATTCCCCACCCTTCCCTCTCTTAATCTCTCTTTTTCACTCCACTTTCTCTCTCCTCAACACCCAAATTCAAATTTTCTTCTCTCTCCTCCCTTCCCAACCACCTCCACTCCCCACCTACCCCATTTAAGCCTCTTCCCATTCCCCACAACACTCATCAATACTCCACCCCTTCCCAAGACCCCCTCCACCAATCCTCTCCTCACCATCCAACCCCCAACTACCCCTCCCACTTTCCCAAGCACCCTTCCCACTACCCCAAGCACCCCTTCCCTTCACCAACACAACCCCCCCATTCCCAAGATAAAAAATTAACCCCACCCTTAAACCTATTTTCGAATATCCTTTCCCTCTCTCCATTCCAACTAAATTCGCAGCCCCCACTACCACCATCTATTGGACCCTCTTCCAGACCTTATTATCCACCTCCCACACCTTAGAACATCCCCTCCAAGACCCCCTTACAACCAGGGGTCACTCCCACACTCATCTACCCCCTTCCCCTTCTTCTTTCTTGGTCATTGGAAGCTACTTCAAAGTTGCAGTTTGCTGTCCAGAGGTTGCAGATGAACCGGCAACTTGCAGCGGCCACCACGACTTCCTCCGGACGATTTAGAAGACCCAAGAGCCATTTTCGGAAGCATCTACCAGTCTCCTTCGCAACAGAAGTGGTTTCATCTTCTTCCGATCTCCGAGCCGTCCAGGAGGTCCATTCTCCCACAACTGCGCAGTTCTGCCTCGGCTGAGGACCTGAGCCAGATTAGAAGCTCTGCCACGACAAACCTAAAGGAATCAGTCCACGAGTTCTTCTTCAAAGTTCTTCATCGCCCAGTCTACTTCCAGAATCAAGAAATAGAACTTCATTCGGCATTCGTGATCCAGAGTTCTCATTTTTCTCCCTCAGCTACGCAGATCTGCTACTCATAGTCTGCACCGACCAGTCGCCATTGTTATACATCCCCTAGTCTTCTCCGACATCGGTTGGCTTCCCCGTCCATTTTTCTGCAAAGAGGACTCATCCACGATTCTAATGACTCTGACGGCGCTTGATTCCAAGTTCGGGAGCTGTTGGGGCATCCTCTGCAACCTGCTGTTGGAAACCAGGAGCTAGCTCTGCAGAGATCCTGATCCAGAGAGAAAGCTTCACCACGACAAACCCCAGAGGAATCGGGCCACGAGATCTTCTGAAAAGTTCTTCCTCTCTCTGTCTACTTTCAGAACCAAGAAGTGGAACTCCATTTGGCCTCCGGCAGCATAAGTTACGAATTTTCTTCCTCAGGCGTGCGACTCTGCTTCCCACAGTCTGCATCAACCCCTACTTACTGTTCTGGGTCCCCTGATCTTCTCCAGCATCTTTCGGCTTCCCCGTCAGTTCTGTTGCAAAGAAGACTCGTCCACGGATCCAGCGGCTCTGGCGGCACCTGATTCGGAGTTCGGGAGTGGCCGAGGCAACCTCTTCTTCCTGATGTTAGTAACCAGTTGCTATCAGTCCGAGAATCAGTGTCCCTGTTCGAGCTCTTGCCCAGGCCAGCAGCGACCCCAGAAGAATTCGGTAAAATTCAGAGGCACTCCAGTTCTAGTAACAAAGATTTTCCCACTAGTCTCGCCCTCGGCAAAATTCCTGATCACGTTCTGCAGCCACAGTACCGACTATCTGTCCACAATTGCCGAGAGAAGGCAGATTCAGCATATTCACTTCATCATCGTTTTAGCCCTAGTTTTCCCCACCCCGCTTGGCCGGCTGAAGGCCCCTCCCTGCGTGGAGGTAGTTTTGATTGTAACTATCATCTTTCCTTCCCCACGATCCCCCCCTTGCATGGGGTGTAGTGTTGTAATAGCTTAAACAGGTCAAGCTACCCCGGCGCGGCGTGTGGGGAACCCACGCTTCCCCGCTCGCCCTCGTCTCCGAGCGGGACCGGTTTCTTCAAACCGGTCGAGTAAGTGCTCCAAACTTTGCTCTAATTTGTGCTTTTTCTTTCAATATTAGTTCATAAACTCCGCTGGCCGTGAATGAGCCCATCCTTAAGCTCTTGTGCTATAAGTGATCACCGTGGGAAAAGAGAGAAACTGGTGCCTTTGGCACTTGGTCGGCCCCATTGTCTTGGGCTTCCACATCCATTGGGAATCAAGTCTTGGCATTGCTGGCCCTCTACCAGCAAGGGCCCAACCCCTCAACCTCACCTTGGCATTGCCAAGTTACCCCGGGCTTGGGTGAGCGACGAGAGAGCGGCGGCCCAAATTGGCCCATTTAGATTGTGAATGTGCTTGCTTGCTTAAGTCCAAGGTCGTGTCACATCAGCCGAAGGATGACAGATCCAAGTCGTAGCATTGCCCGGATGGGAAATCGATTATCCTGGACGCCTGCTCCTCGGCATAAGATACGGCCCGGTCGTAGCCCTGCTTGAACCCCTTGCGGATGCCCCGGCGAAGTGCTGCCTCGTAGTAGGGGAGGGCAACCTCTTTAAGGTCAACCCGGTAGGCATCCGAGCATTTGTATCACTCGAACACCTCCGCCCCGACCAATACCACCCTACCAGCGAGCTCAGCCTTCTCCCGCTCCGCCTTGGATGGATTCCCCTCGGCCTCAGCCGTCCGCTCCTCAGCCTCCGCCGCCCGCTTCTCCGCCTCGGCTCGATCGGCCTCGACCTCTCCTCGAAGGTGCTCAGCTTCCTCCGCCCGGTCCACCAGCTCGGAGCGCTCAGCCTCCCACCGGCCATCCAACTCGACGCGAACAAGGCGCTCCTCTTCAAGAAGCCTGCTTTTTCTCTCGAGCGATTCGCGGGCCTTAGCTAGCTGCTTGGTTAGCGCCCGGGCCTCCACCTGGCTCGACCGCACCAGCCCCCTAACTGAGGAAAGCTCCCGTCGAAGCCCATCACACTCCTCGGCAAGTCGAGCCAACCTCTTGTCAGACCCACCAAGGGTCCAGGCCAGGGTCGCTCACTCCGACTCAAACCGAGCGTACGCTTCTGCCAGAGTGGCCCCCATTTGGGCCAGGACCAAGCCACCCTCCATAACAGTCTCAAGGGCCACGGAAGGGGAGTGCTTCCAATCTCCCCCTTTCACCTTCGTGGCTATACCGCGACATATTTGATACAGAGGGCCTTGGATGCCGAGCCTCTCCAGGGCCGCCGAAATGGAGACCCCCTCTTCGGTCGAAGTCCCGCCAGACGGCCTGGATCGAGCCGCAGCTTCGTTCGCCCCTCGTGCCTTGGTCGGTTGGGGCTGCGTCGCCTTTTCTTGTGACCCCCCAGCCTGGACCGGTTCGGCAACTGCACCGCCACCTGGAGTGTCACCTGCCTCATCTACGGCCCCCTCGGCTCCGGCCGAAGGAGGAGTCGAGCCAGCATCGTCGCCGACCATAGAAGTAGCCCCAACCTCCTCGGCCCCCTCTTGCTCGGCGGGTAGGAGAGCTCGCCCGGTAGGGTTGGCCCCATCATGCCTGGCGGAGGGGCGAGCCGTGGCAAGGTCGCCTTCGACTACGAGTACGACCCCGGCCTTCTTGGCCCGCTTCCTGGCCTTCACGGCTGCCCGGATCATGCCCTCCATGGGATCCTTGCGCTTGGACCCCTGCGGCCTGGAGGATTTGCCCTGGGCCGCCCTCTTACCCTTATCTATGGCTCGGGAGCGACCCGTGGGAGCAGCTGACTCATCGGCAGCCGAGTCTTCGCCGAGGTCGATCACCTCTGCAGCCTCCTCCAAAGCCGGCCGCCTGGTGTCTGCACAAAAAGGAAGACATAGTCAGAAAAAGAAAAATGGTCTCAACATCCAAAGCAGAGCCTAGATTGTGGCACCCAAACCTGTCGGCTGGAGCCGCACAAGAAGACATCGCTCGATGCTCTCCGGAGTGACCAGCTCCTCCGTGGACTAACGACGCTTCAGCAAGATGATCGCGTACTCCTCCACGTCCGGTGAAAACTCATCCTGCCTCGGAGGAATGTTCGGATGAAAGTTGGGGATCACAGGACATCTCCAAGTGTCCTCCACTGAGAAGATCCCCACCCAGAAGAACTGAGTCTTCCACCCCTTGTGCGAAAAATCCTTCGCGGCCAAGGAAATACAGCTCCTATTCCGCCTCGCCTGGATGAAATAGAAGCCCTTCCCAGCCGAGGGATGCGCCTTCAACTCAAAAAAATAGTGAAAGAAGTCCAAGGAAGGAGGAACTCTGCATTGATGGCAGAGGATGCAAAAGGCGGAAAGAAGAAGATAAGAGTTGGCTACCAACTGGACGGGCGCCAACTGAAAGAAATTGAGAAGTTTGAGAAGAAAGGGCTCGAAGGGAAGGCGGAATCCACCCTTCCACGATAGAAGGAAGGTATAGATATGGCATGTACAAGAGTCCAAGCTCATCTCGTACAGAGCGGCCGCGGCAAAGCAAAACTTGTGGGGCAGGTGAAACTGGTGCTCCAGCCTTTTCACCTCCGCCTCCCCCAGTTCGCTATAGTTTGGAACCGCCGCCTTCACCACCGGCTCATCCTCCCACTCTTCAACATCCGGGCGTTGATCCGCCATGGAATCCGGTGAAGACCTTGAAGAAAGACACTCCCGAGACAACGAAGACTCCAGCGGGAGTGGAAGCTGTCAGACTGACTCTGCAGTTATCTCCGCCAACTCTGCAAACGCCGTTGTGAGCCTCTGCTCTTCCGTCGTGTCCTCACGACGCATCAAAGAGCCCAAAAGCAAATATGAAGGCGAGCCAAACCCTAAAGACGGAGGGATTCTAGAATGACAACAAGCGCCCAACGCCTATATTCCCACATGGAAGGCGGCGCACCGTTCTGACCCCCGATAAAAAGGGGCCCCTTCATTTCAAATCCGTCAGGATTATCATTATTGCGGGCCCAGGTGACCACGACACATGGCTTCTTAACACCGCCAGATCTCCACCCACCCGAGCCACGCTGGTCCAAAACCCTAACGGCTACTCTTCCGAGCCTACCAAGGCTCGGGAGTAGGAGGGGGACAAGTGGAGAGGGGGATTGCTGTAGCCCATCTAACGAGCAGTCAAACTAGGTCCATCAGGACCAAACGAGGCCCAGCTCATCCAAGTGACAGCCCCACAGGGCCCACTTAGGCTAAAAAGCCCAATAAGATCACTCGAGAATCACACCCTTCCTCAGTGGCCCTTAGGCTCGGAAGGTCCGAGCGTCGGTCAGGTAAGAAAAAGACCCACGCCCGATCGATCCCCTCACCGGGATAAAGGCAGGTGCTCAGCGCCCACGCCGACTTATCTTCATCTAAGCTATGCCTATCGCCCGGACAGGGTTGGCACCTTTTATGCTCGGCTCGACCGACGATTCCTTATCCACGCTGCCGTTGAGAGCCCTTTATGAGCAGGAGTTTATGAGGATAAGGGACCCATGACCCCTCAAGGCCATAAAGATCCCACGATGAGGACGTAGAGATCCAACGATGAGGATGTAAAGACCCCGCGATGAGGACGTAACTCTCGCCTGAAACTCCTCAGCTTACGGGACTCATGAGGCAAGCACACTATATAAACCCGGGACTCCCTCCGACAAAAGGTAAAGGCCAACATACGCCTAAAGTCCTTGAGCATGAACCACTTCACCACCTCGGTGTAGGGGGATCTCGTGCACCTCTCTCTTCCTCCCTTCATAACTTCCGCCATTGCTCTACTGACTTAAGCATCGGAGGGTTTTCCCCAGGGAACCATCCCTGGGACCCCTGATCCGTTTTCCCTTCTTTACAGTTCACTATCCGGTGATCATCCTCCCAGCTCAGGACCAGCGCGAGATCACGCCCCTTAAGTACTCTTACCATCAATTCTAGAACTGCTTTCATTTTATTTGATACTGGAGCTACACATTCATTCATATCCTATAATTTTTCTGCCACCTTATATGAAAAACATGTTCCTTCGAACACATAACTTTTCATTTCCACACCTCTAGGAGTAAGCACTGATCTTGAATATTATTTCACCTCTAGTGAAGTATTGATTAGTGGCCGTAACTTAACCGCTGATTTGATATGCATGAACATGGAGAGTTATGATGTAATCTTAGGTGCTGACTGGTTGGCCAAGTATAATACTAAGGTGGATTTTAGGACAGGAAGTGTAACCTTTGGTAAATCGGGATACCCTGAACTCTCTTTCTCTAGAAATAGCCATCTTAGACACCCCCTTCTCATCTCTACCCTTCAAGCTCAAAAAAAGATGAAGAAAGGATGTGTTGCATTCTTGGCTTCTGTCCATATAACCGAACCCAAAAAACCTATTCTGGAAGAAATCTCTGTTGTTAAAGAATATCCTAATATATTTTTCAAGGTGTTACCTAGCATACCACCCGAGAGAGAAGTTTCATTCTCAATCAATTTGATACCAAGAGCAGCCCCTGTATCCAAAACTCCTTATAGAATGTCACCTGTGGAGTTGAAGGAACTAAAAGAGCAATTGATGGAATTGTTAGAGAAGAAATTCATCAGACCTAGTACATCACCATAGGGAGCACCTGTTCTCTTTGTGAAGAAGAAAGATGGATCTATGAGGTTGTGTATTGATTTTAGGCAGTTGAACTAATTAACTATCAAGAATCAGTACCCTCTGCCAAGAATTGATGAATTGTTTGATCAAATCTCTGGATCTCATTATTTCTCCAAGATTGACCTCAGGTCTGGTTATCATCAACTGAGAATCAAGGAAGAAGATATTTATAGAATAACATTCAAAAGTAGATATGGGTGCTATGAATTTATTGTCATGCCTTTTGGGCTGACTAATGCACCTGAAACCTTTATGCAAGTCATGAATAGTGTGTTCCGACCCTATTTAGATCAATTTGTGGTGGTTTTCATTGATGATATACTGATCTACTCTAAAATCAAGGAAGAACATGAAGCACATTTGAGGATTGCCATATAGATATTAAAGGTGAATCAATTATATGTTAAAGTAAGCAAATGTGAGTTCTGGTTAGATGAAGTTTCATTTCTCGGTCATGTGATATATAAGGAAGGTATTTATGTTGATCTTTCTAAGGTAGAAGCTATAAATAATTAGGAAAGGCCTACAAATGTAACTGAAATCTAAACTTTTCTAGTATTGGCCGGTTACTATAGGAGATTCATCACATACCTCTTTAAAATTACCGTGCCATTAACTAGATTAACAAGGAAGGAAAATTCTTATGTGTGGACTAAAGTATATGACAAGAGTTTTCCAACTCTAAAGTAGCACTTGATAACTGCACAAATTCTTACTTGGCCTATTGCGGGAGGATGATTTGAGGTATATGCTGATGCTTCTAGAATTGGCCTAGGTTGTGTATTAATACAACAAGACAAGGTGATAGTCTATGCATCTAGACAATTGAAGACCCGTGAAGTTAATTATCCTGTGCATGATTTAGAATTGGCTGTAGTAGTCTTTGCTATCAAGATATAGAGGAATTGTCTATATGGTGAGTAATTCATTATCTATTCGGACCATACGAGTCTAAAATATTTATTTTCTCAAAAGGAGCTCAACATGAGACAAAGAAGATGGTTAGAATATTTGAAAGATTTTGACCTTTCTATTCAATACCATCCTGGCAAAGGCAATGCTGTGGCTGATACTCTTAGTAGAAATCTGAGAGCTCTATTATCAAGTTTGATGATTAGTGAATGGTGATTGCTGGATTAATTTACAAGATTAAATTTAAATGTGGAACGAAAGGAGGAACGAGTCTTGATTGTCAGTATAACGGTACAACCAAATATGTTCTCTGAAATAAAGGAGCAACAAGATAACGATCCTTTATTAGTTGAAATTACAGGGAGTTTGAGCCAAAGACTTGATTTCCAACTAGCTAATGATGGGAGATTGTAATTTCAAGGAAGAACTTGTGTGCCAGATAGTGACAAAATCAAGAAGAAGATAATGAAAGAAACGCACCAATCCAAGTATACCATTCATCTGGGAGCCACTAAAATGTACCAACATTTGAAAAGGAATTTCTGGTGGTCGAATATGAAAAGAGAAGTGGCTGAGTTTGTGAGCCGTTATATGACATGTCAACAAGTAAAGGCAGAATATCTCAGACCTACTGGTAAATTGAAATATCTGAAAATACTAGAATAGAAGTGGGAAAGTACTGGTATGGATTTCATTATGGGATTACCCAAAACTAGAGGAGGACTTGATGCAATCTGAGTAATAGTGGACCGTTTAACCAAGTTTGCTCACTTTCTACCTATCAAAAGTAAGTGGACGCTGGATATATTGGCAGCTCTATACATCAAGAAAATGGTAAGATTGCATGACATTCCTTCATCTATAATTTTTGATAGAGATCCTAGATTTGCTTCTTACTTTGGAAGAGATTGCAATCTTCTCTAGGGACGAGATTAAATTTTAGTACAGCTTTTCACCCTTAGACAGAGGGTCAGACAAAATAAACTAATCAAATCGTAGAGGATATGCTTAGAGCTTGCATGATAGACTTTGGGGGTACTTGGCATGTGCATTTACCATTGATTGAGGTCGCCTACAACAATAGTTACCAATCAAGTATTCAAATAGCACCTTTTGAAACTTTATATGGTAGAAGTTGTAGATCACCCATATGCTGAGATGAGATTGGGGAGAAGTAGTTAGTATATCACGCCCCGACCGTAGAAGGAACCTGGTACACGTGACGAGTTTATATCATTCATGTCAATCAAAGCACAGGAAAATTTGACACATAGACAGAGTGCGTAAAAGAGAAGAGAAATAACCAATACCTTTATTCATTAATATAACTCCAATAAACTCCATTACATAACCTTCAATGTAAATTATAAGAAACTAGACTCAAAAAAAGAAAATAGAATAGTGACTCGTGACATAAGGAAGACTCGACTCGATGGTAGATAGGTGACAAATCCAGGATCGGCTCTACGCTTGTCACTCTTGTCCATCCCCATCTGAATGAGTCTCGTCATTGAAATTACCTAAAAAAATACGGGGAAACACTAGGTGAGCGAACGCTTAGTAGGAATTACATCTCAATGAACAAGCTTGCTTTAAGTAAATTACATGTTACATGAAATGCATTGTGGCTATGCGTGAACGAGCGTGGAACAAGAATATAATTAAAGTTGAACGATCAAGACTTCTAAGTAGATTCAAGGATGTCATGTGAACAAGCATCATGTCATGTGAAGATAACAAGGATAGCACGCAATATCATCATGTCATGTCAATAGAATTGGCTATTTGATTTCAAGTAAATACCCATTTCGGGGCAAGCACGTCGTGCCATGTTCATGTCAAGTTTCATATCAAGCATCAAGCACTAAAGAGAGAGTGTAATGTCGTCGATTAATCAAGCAAGTCATGCACTCCGGTGCAATGCCACACCATGGTCAATATAGCTACCATGGGCACAAGTACTTTCGAGTGCTCCTCCCAGGACCAGACTGGGCCCCATTAATGCTAGACGTTGAGTCATGTAAATATCTAGACATCCACTATGGTTTATAGCGAATAGAGTTCCAAAGAACTGAGCCATTGTAGGAACATTAAGGTAGATTCATGGAATAGAGAGTTCAAGGACATAACATTGTGTAAAAATGACATAGTAATAAATCTCACATAAAACCAAGACATATACAAAATCTGGGATAATTGGCGTTTACTCAGGCCGCCGCTAAATACAGAATCCGCGTCCAGTGTGGTGGTCGCCAATTCTGTGAACAATGCAGGCACGAAGAAATAATGTCCATTATGACGGTCACTAATTGAATATGGTGTCAACTATCATGGTCGCTGATTCTAGTCAGTGGCAGACTCTCACAGAACACTAGAAATAGTGCTCTATGAAGGCTAGGGCGTCATGTTTCTTCCGAGTTACATGACAAGTTAGGGTTTTCAGGATTTTAAGGGTACAACCTGCTTGGCTGCCTTGAGGGATTCGAAGGCTAGTGAAGTCTTACTAAGGCCTTAGAGAAAGAAATTCCAATTCGGCGGAAGGAATATCTGGTGGAGGTTCTTTCAATCTCGAAGAAATTGGGTGTCAACGTGAAGCAGCGTGAAACAGGGACTCCATCTTGGACTTGAGACAGTAGTGCCATGAGATCCGTGGTATAGTGTTGTGCCCATGTGATTTTGATGATGGTTTTAATGTTGTAATGGTGGTTTTGATGATTGGCCTTTGAAGTGAGTTATTCACTATGAGTCATCTTGTGTGAATTCACTGTGAGTCATCTTGTGTGAGTCTTCATGCTAGTATTCACTTTCTGATCATACTGCAATTCTTCATATGTTCTGATATGGCATTGCATAATTGATTATGTTCAGTCATGTTACTGTTGTTCTTAAGACTGTAGTTTATACTGCAGCGTCGACCCATCGAACTGTAGCGTCGACGCTGCAAAGGCTCTTCAGAGGTAGCAGTAAGAAATAGTTGATCTGCTGCGTCCACGCTGCTTGGGCAATGCGTTGACGCTAGGTGCCTCCTTAACGGTCCTCTTTCAAAGACTGTACAGCGTAAAGTCCACACTGTAGTGCGTCAACGCCTTGAGCTGATGCGTCGACTCATCAGTTCAGGTTCTTCAAGTCTCTTCATTAGACTGTGGCAAAGTCTATACAGTGGTCTGTGCAGCCTGTTTGATTATTGAAGTCTGTACAGCCAATGCACTTAACTCAAGTCCATACACTGGAAGCTCTTCATTTGATTGAGTCTATATATCCACAGTGGATCATCAAGTCCATACATTCGTTTCCTTGGACAAAGTCTATACATTGTGGCATTGAACTTTCAAGTCTGAACACTGGTTTTCATGAGAAGTCTATACAGACCTCATCGTCTTAAAGAGCGTCTCAAGCTGAAGTCTATACATTGGTCTTAATATCCTAAGTCTATACACTTGATTGTGAGACCTTCAACTCTGTACACTGCTTGAGCCTCACCAAGTCTGTACATCGCTTCAAGCGATTCAAGTCTATACAGACTGCCTTCACATTCAGAGTTTGTACATCGGTCCTTCAGCCGATCGTCTCATTCAGAACTTTGCAAGTCTGTACAGCCTACCGTCTCATGCAGCGTCTTATGTTAAAGTCTGCACATCGCATGCATCAGAATTAAGTCTGCTCATTGCATCGTCTCTATCAGTGTCTCACTGGTCAAGTCTGAATAGACTTTAGCATCTCATGAAAAGTCTACAATGCTTCAGCATTTAGAAGTCTGTACACTGGCCTTTGCATTAAGCCTCAAAGTCTGTACAGCCGTGTGCATTGGATTCCAAGTCTGTACATCCTGCACTGTCTCTTGCAGCATCTCAAGCAAAGTCCATACATTTGTTTTCTCTTCAAGTCTGGACATTGGCTTCATATCATAAAGTCTGTACATTGGCTTCGCATCTGCAAGTCTGTACATCGATTTGATATCAACAAGTCTGTACATTGGGTTCAACTCTCCAAGTCTGTACAGTCACATTCAATAGGTAAAGTCTATACATTCTTCAGCTGGAACTGTGCAAGTCTGTACATCGTTGTTTGCCAAAGTCTAGACATTGGCATCTATTCCTATGTTGCTCTTCCAAGTCTGCACATTAGGTTCTTTACCTACGTTCAGCTCTGAAAGTATGTTCATCAGGAACTTTACCGTCGTTGCCTTGCCAAAGTACATACACTGAACTATTCTTCATAGTCTGTACAACCTATCTGTCTTCATGGGTCGTGTGCCTTTAGTGCGTTGACGCACTTGGCTGACTGCGTAGACGAACACCTTTCTGTCTTGCTCACTGCGTCGACGCTGACACTGGATGCGTTGACGCATTGGCCTGTTGCCAAGGGCGTGAGCATCTCGCCTGAGGAGCTGAGGCGACACTGCACGATGGAAGCGTTGACGCCTTGTGCTGATGTTCAAAGGTCTGTTGATCAACATCAAGTCTGTACAGCATGAAGTCTGTACTTTGGTTTTGTCTTGAACAGAACGCCTAAGTCTATGCATTGCTGAATGTTATTCAAGTCTGAACAGCGGATGTCTTCATGTGTGAAGTCTATACAATGCATGCTCACATAACTAACTCTATACACTCGATTGTTAGATCTTCAACTATATACATTGGTTAAGTCTATACACTGAGATCTCATGAAGAGTTGCAAGTCTATACACTCGTTGTTAGAGGCCTAGACTGCTAAGTCTATACACTCCCTCACTCTGTACACACTTGCTATATTGATCTCTGAAGTCTATACAATGCTTTGTGTTAACAGAGTCTGTACAGGGTGTTCAAACTTAAACTGATGAATTATTCAATGCTATGTCTGACAGGGATTCTTACCGAGATTGATGACCTGGCTCGTGATCCCAGGAGGACGAGGTATGAAGATGCTGACACATGGATGAAGCTGCCTCGGTTCTAGCAAATTCCTTGGGCGGGAAAACGTGGAAGCCACGCGCCCAGGAGCTGCTGCTGCTGCTGCTATATATATGAGCTTTCTTCCACTAAAGAAGGCTGATCGATAGAAAAAGAGCAAAGTCTATACATCGAGTCTGAGAGCAGCAGAGAGTATTCGATCCAGTGAGAAGAGAAGAAGAAGAAAAAGAAGAGTGGCAGAGTGAGAGAAGCAGCAGAAGTAAAAAGAGAAAGAGAGAGAGCTCGCGAGTGAGAGAAGGAAGCAGAGAAGAAAAGGAAGAGAAAGAAGAAGAGAGAACGAGAGATAGGAAGCTTCATCTGAAGATCTATCTTCACTGGACCGTGGATCAGATCCAGGCCAGTCAGCTCTGTTGAGAGCCATATTGTGCATTTCGTCTTTCAGCTTTCTGTTTGCTGAAGTTATTTTCATTTCGTGTTTTTGTTTCTCCGTTTTCATTTGGTTATCTTGTTCTTCCGATTGCCCTGCTGGGGATCGGGTTCCTCCTGTGGATTCAGGAGAAGGGAGACTTGTCTCCGGTTCTGGGCTTGTGGGTTGCAAGTCCAGGGGTCCCTCCGGTTGGAGGAAGAGAGGTCTTCGATCTCTAGTTTGCTGGTGACTGGAAGTCATTGGTTGGTTCCCTCCGGTTTGGAGGAAGGGAGGATTGGTCCTCCGGTTCTGGTCTTGTGGTTTGCAAGACTAGGTGGTCCCTCCGGTTGGGAGGAAGAGGGGAGGCTGTTCCCCTGGTCAAGCTGTGTGGCAGCAACTGTTTGCAGACTAAGTCTGCGTTCTAGCTTGAGCTAGTGGAAGCCTCACTCCGGTTGGGAGTGACGGGTGGATGTAGGTCTGTGGACCGAACCACCTAAAAATCTATTGTGCAGTGGTTTGATTGTTTGCTTTGCTTCCGCTAGATGCTTGAATAGGCACGCTCCAAGTGTTTGTATTTGAGTTGAATCGAATTGGTTCTATTCTGTGTCTATCTCTAGCATCCTAGTTTTTATTTGGCCATTATACATAGAAGGATACATTCACCCCCCTCTGTATCCGGGCCTAGCACCCTAACAGTTGGTATCAGAGCGGTGTCTGCTTAGAAGGTCCAGCGACCTGCAGATCCGATCTTGCAGTCTTCGGTGCTAATTTGTTTTTAGTGCATCAATATTCCTGTTGCATTGAATCTATCTGCTATCTGTTTCAATGGCTTGTCCACCCGTCTTTAGTGGTTCTGATTTCAACCAGTGGCACAGTGCTTTACGTGCTTATGTTAAATCTGTTGATCCAGACCTGTGGAAAGTGATTTCACATGGTCCTCATAAATTACCAAAGAAAAGGTCCAAATGGACTGATAGTCACGAATCAATGTATGAGGAGAATCAGACAGCTATAAATCTGATGAAAGCAGCCATTGACAAAGCCTTTCACTCATGTTTCCTTAATTACAGATCTGCAAGGGATATGTTGGAGATGATGAAGAGAGCCGAGAAAGGAAATCAAACAAGCTGCATGATGGCCAACAGAAGTAATCAAGGTGGCAGCGATCAAGGCAGCAATCAAAGTGAAGACGATAATGATGAGGAGGTAAACCCTTTTGAGAACTATACCTTGGATGATTGGGAGAATTCATATGCTGAATTATTAGAGTCTCATGAACAGTTAAGAGAACAATACAAAAAATTGAAGAAGAATAGTAGGTCAGACAGTTTCAATTCTCCATGTAAAAACTGTGCTGAACTGAAAAATGTTCATGATACTTTTATGTCTGATATTCAAATGTTGAAGAAACAAATTTCATTGCTGAAAATTGAAGATCAAGATGATGTAAAGAAAATCTCTAAACTTGAAAAGAAGCTTAGCCTAGTTAGTCATGATTCTGTTCAGAGTAAGGATTTTCTGAAAGAACTTGAATGTGTTAAATCTGACTTAAACGAGCTGAAAAATGAGAATGACTCTCTCAGAAAGTTTTCTAAAGAAAATGAAGAACAATTAGAGAAACTTAAACGAGAAAATGATTTGCTAATTGAAAATTTTAATGCCATAAAATCTGTAAACATAGAAATACAGAAAGATTTTGAAAAACAACAAAAAGAATTGAAGGAGTTTGAAGCTAGGAGAGAAAGCATGGTTAACTCAGAAGATCAGACTCTAATAAATGAGTTAATTCAGAATGACAAGCTTAAGGAAGAAAATGAGAAGTTAAAATTGTTGAACTCTTCAATATCTGAAAGACTTCTTACTTTGGAGAAAGGGAAAGTCATCTGTACAAATGAGACTGAAGAGGTAGATGAGCTGAGAAAGGAAATTGAAGAATACAAAACAGCTAACAAGGTTTTGAATGAAGCTGTCAATTGTAGTGAACAAGAGATCGCTAGTTATGAAATACACATTGCATCTCTTGAAAATGAAATTCAGGATTTGAAAGTTTCCTTGTCTAAATTTGTTGATGGGCAGAAAAACCTAGACAAGCTACTAGGTATAAAAATCAACCCTAGGAAGGAAGGGCTGGGCTACAATAAGATAAACAAGAAGGAACTTCAGAACAAAATTATGACATCTTTTGTAAGTGGTTCAGATGTAGCCACTACCTCCAAAGACAAATAGCCCATTGCTCAGAAAAAGTTGGGAGCAAAGGATAATTTTAAGAAAGAGGGACTGGGCTACAGTCCAGTCATGAGGAAGGTCGATGGATCCAATTTGAAAATTGTTTTTGTTAAATCTTCTGAACAGGAAAAGCCTTCTACTTCATCTTCACCTCAGTATAAGGCTAAGAAAACAGAAAGACATGATAAAAATCAGAAAATGATTGGAATTCAGAAAATAAATGAAAAGGGTCCATCAGTGTTTGCTGATCACAATCCTTACACACACTCACATGCATCAAAAAGGAAAATGTCATGCCACTACTGTCATAGATTTGGAAATTTAATGCATGAGTGTAAAATAAACGAACTGGATGATTTGAATGCTGAAATGATGAATGCTAGGAAATATCATGATAGAAAATCTGCTGTTCATTCAAAGAAAAGTGAATGCTCTCATTGTGGTAGATTAGGCCACATTTTTGCTCAATGTTGGTTTGCTAATGAAAGAAAAAAACCTCTCTCACATCATGCTAAATCTTATGCTAACCAACATGCTTTTAATATAAACAAAATTACTTCTTTGAACCAGCATGTCAAATGTTTTAATTGTAACAAGCTTGGGCACAAGGCCTCTGAATGTTGGGCAAGTTCTTTTAGAATAAAGTCCTCTTTCTGCTCCCATTGTGGGAAGCATGGCCATGCAGTCAAGGACTGCTGGCATGTCCTGGGTAGGAATAGAAATTCCAAAGATTTTGGTAGGAACAAACTTGTTTTTAAAAGAACTCCTGTTTGCTCAAATTGCAGAAGACCAGGCCACCAAGTTGCTGCTTGCAGGGTAGCTGGTCATGAAAAGAAAAAATTTCATAATAATAATAGAAACCCTCATGCTCACTCTTATAATGCTCAAGTTCATGCTGGTATACATAAGAGGAACATGAAACCTGCTAGTTCATGCCACTACTGTGGGCTGTCTGGGCACTCAATGCATAACTATTTTATCATGAACTCTGATAACTATTTGGCACAGAAAAAGATGCAATCAGTCCCAAAAGGGGCTAATTACTATGCAAGACCCAAGACCACTAGGGTTTCTACTAGTGGAAAATAGGAAGGTGCCTAGCAGGTGTGCCTTGGATGGAATAAAGGGGTAATGATCCAAGGCACTCAAGAATGAAAAATCCCATTCTCACACTTTTCAGGTAATCTCTCTGCATTTGCCATTTTGAAACTCATTGCATATCTGGTCTGTTGTATTCTTACATATCCTATTCTTAGTTTCATCTACTGCATGACATACCAAATCTGTTTTTGCATAATCATTCTTCATCTGCATTGTCTGAATTGATGCCTCTGAACTCTACTCATCTGAAGTGCATATATGTGATTTGCATGTATAGTACATTGGAAAGCCTGAACTGCATTTGAATGCTGTTTGAAAACTGTCTGTTGCATAACTCATTGAAAAACCTGAATTGCATATAGGACTGTTGATTTTACCTTGTTATTCATGACCTCTATGGTATATCAAATGGTAAGCTACCAAAAGGCAGGGAAATCTGTCCGGAGGTCCTTACTATGTGAGAGCTGGTCTTTTAGACCAAGTGCTCCGCCTAGTACCATGGGTCATATTGCTTGATAGGGCAGTCTGAATGTGCATGAATCATTTGGTATCACATGTTCAGTTCTCAGTGCAAACATTGCATGTTTTCAGGGGGAGTAAGTTGCATATCCTTGCATAGCATTCAATGTTGAGTCCTTGCATGTCCCTGCATACATATAGTGCATTGCATTTCCTTATATTGAAAATGCCAAAAAAGAGAGTTTGAATGCATATTGTGAGGGGAGTCAATGCATTGCATATAGGTTGTCAAATGCATACATGTGTAAGAACTCATTGCATATCCTCTCTTACTGATTTTGTTGACAAACCTTAATCATATTCTGAAAACCATGAGCTTCACAATCTCTCTTAACAATTGGTATTTCTCCTATCAATTGGTATCATTTGGGTTCAAAATTCTATCAGTCCTTCATGAAGATTTCAATGGGCTATCTCGATCATAAATCTGAAAACTTTTGAACTAGAAATCTTCTATTATACGTTTTTATGAATATCTGAAATAACTCAGGTGGTTTAAGTTTAATGTACTCAAGGGTTGACTTTAAAATCTCTTAAAAATATCTGAAGCATGTTTAATAAACCTTAACCATCTGTTTCATGTTGTGTCTTGTGAAAACTTCTGAAATCTGCACTTTTGAATACATGACTTCAACTGATTAAGTACATGAAACTATTATTGATTTGAAGCAAATGAATTTTTCTGAAATGTCTAAAGGGTAATATCTGTCAGAGCAGTGACATTGGTCACTGAGAAACACATGTCCAAAGGACTGTGTCATGAGGTGCCTTAGTTAACTCTGCATAAAATTCATTGAAAATCAGGCAGAGCAATGCCATGCACACTGAGAAATACAACTCACTCATTAAAAAATGAGTTGTAGTGTGTCATGATGTGTAAATGCTAACTCTGTTCACATAAAGCATGACAGTTAGTCACACTAAGTGCTTAGGGATATTGGCCTCTGATCAAGGTATATCCTCTAGTTACAATGTGTGCACTGAACTAGAGTGCTCGTAAAATTTGTAGCATGAAAAATTGTTGAACAAATTGAAATATCTGAATATTGATGCTAAAATCAAATTGCTACAACCCTAGACAAAATAATATGACTTCATAATTGCTTAATCTCAATACTAGTGCATGTAATTCTGAAAGAAGTCAATAAATTTGATTGTGTAAGACAAAGGGAGGACAATCAAGATAAATATGAGGGCTTGGTTCATTTTTATTAAAACATGGTTTTAGATATCAATACAGAATTTTATTGATAAACTCTGCATACATCATGTTTAAACCATGCTGTTCAAAAGGCTCATTCATAAGTCCCTATAATGGAAGACTTTGAAAAATTATGTTTTGGATTTATGAGATTGATATCTCCTTGAAAATCTTGCTGAATTATTTATGTTTGGAGCGTATTTGTAAATCTGATTATTTGAACCTTTCTGCTCACCTTCCTTAGGTCATTGACCTGAACTTCTCCTTGTTTGCCCCTGTGGTCTCCTTCTCATCTATCTCATAAGATTCCACTTATTCAGGGGGAGCATTCCTAGTCATACTAAATCGTGTTCAGATCATTTCTATCCTTGAATTCATATACTTAGGGGGAAGTATTGCATTTCTTGTTGCATCTTCATTTTTGCATTTACCCCCTCCCATGGTTCATCTTGTTTATACCAAATGAGGGAGATTGTTTGTCACAAAGGGGGAGACTTTCATTCAATCATTGCATGCTGGCTTCTTTTGATCATCTCTAACTAATGACTTTTTGCTAAAACTCTTAAAGGGGGAGAATCATGTTCTTGCAAGGGGGAGAAATTGACTGAATTTTTATACATGCTTTAATTTCTCAAACTATTTTCTTTTTGATGAAGTCAAAGGGGGAGAATAGTTTGAGTCATCAGACTGACTCACTGCATCATGTTGCCATCATCAAAAAGGGGGAGATTGTTGTGCCCATGTGATTTTGATGAATGTTTTAATGCTGTAATGGTGGTTTTGATGATTGGCCTTTGAAGTGAGTTATTCACTGTGAGTCATCTTGTGTGAATTCACTGTGAGTCATCTTGTGTGAGTCTTCATGCTAGTATTCACTTTCTGATCATACTGCAATTCTTCATATGTTCTGATATGGCATTGCATAATTGATTATGTTCAGTCATGTTACTGTTGTTCTTAAGACTACAGTTTATACTGCAGCGTCGACCCATCGAACTGCAGCGTCGACGCTGCAAAGGCTCTTCAGAGGTAGCAGTAAGAAATAGTTGATCTGCTGCGTCCACGCTGCTTGGGCAATGCGTTGACGCTAGGTGCCTCCTTAACGGTCCTCTTTCAAAGACTGTACAGCGTAAAGTCCACACTATAGTGCGTCAACGCCTTGAGCTGATGCGTCGACTCATCAGTTCAGGTTCTTCAAGTCTCTTCATTAGACTGTGGCAAAGTCTATACAGTGGTCTGTGCAGCCTATTTGATTATTGAAGTCTGTACAGCCAATGCACTTAACTCAAGTCCATACACTGGAAGCTCTTCATTTGATTGAGTCTATATATCCATAGTGGATCATCAAGTCCATACATTCGTTTCCTTGGACAAAGTCTATACATTGTGGCATTGAACTTTCAAGTATGAACACTGGTTTTCATGAGAAGTCTATACAGACCTCATCGTCTTAAAGAACGTCTCAAGCTGAAGTCTATACATTGGTCTTAATATCCTAAGTCTATACACTTGATTGTGAGACCTTCAACTCTGTACACTGCTTGAGCCTCACCAAGTCTGTACATCGCTTCAAGCGATTCAAGTCTATACAGACTGCCTTCACATTCAGAGTCTGTACATCGGTCCTTCAGCCGATCGTCTCATTCAGAACTTTGCAAGTCTGTACAGCCTACCGTCTCATGCATCGTCTTATGTTAAAGTCTGCACATCGCATGCATCAGAATTAAGTCTGCTCATTGCATCGTCTCTATCAGTGTCTCACAGGTCAAGTCTGAATAGACTTTAGCGTCTCATGAAAAGTCTACAATGCTTCAGCATTTAGAAGTCTGTACACTGGCCTTTGCATTAAGCCTCAAAGTCTGTACAGCCGTGTGCATTGGATTCCAAGTCTGTACATCCTGCACCGTCTCTTGCAGCATCTCAAGCAAAGTCCATACATTTGTTTTCTCTTCAAGTCTGGACATTGGCTTCATATCATAAAGTCTGTACATTGGCTTCGCATCTGCAAGTCTGTACATCGGTTTGATATCAACAAGTCTGTACATTGGGTTCAACTCTCCAAGTCTGTACAGCCACATTCAATAGGTAAAGTCTATACATTCTTCAGCTGGAACTGTGCAAGTCTGTACATCGTTGTTTGCCAAAGTCTAGACATTGGCATCTATTCCTACGTTGCTCTTCCAAGTCTGCACATTGGGTTCTTTACCTACGTTCAGCTCTGAAAGTATGTTCATCAGGAACTTTACCGTCGTTGCCTTGCCAAAGTACATACACTGAACTATTCTTCATAGTCTGTACAGCCTGTCTGTCTTCATGGGTCGTGTGCCTTTAGTGCGTTGACGCACTTGGCTGACTGCGTAGACGCACACCTTTCTGTCTTGCTCACTGCGTCGACGCTGACACTGGATGCGTTGACGCATTGGCCTGTTGCCAAGGGCGTGAGCATCTCGCCTGAGGAGCTGAGGCAACGCTGCACGATGGAAGCGTTGACACCTTGTGCTGATGTTCAAAGGTCTGTTGATCAACATCAAGTCTGTACAGCATGAAGTCTGTACTTTGGTTTTATCTTGAACAGAACGCCTAAGTCTATGCATTGCTGAATGTTATTCAAGTCTGAACAGCGGATGTCTTCATGTGTGAAGTCTATACAATGCATGCTCACATAACTAACTCTATACACTCGATTGTTAGATCTTCAACTATATACATTGGTTGAGTCTATACACTGAGATCTCATGAAGAGTTGCAAGTCTATACACTCGTTGTTAGAGGCCTAGACTGCTAAGTCTATACACTCCCTCACTCTGTACACACTTGCTATATTGATCTCTGAAGTCTATACAATGCTTTGCGTTAACAGAGTCTGTACAGGGTGTTCAAACTTAAACTGATGAATTATTCAATGCTATGTCTGACAGGGATTCTTACTGAGATTGATGACCTGGCTCGTGATCCCAGGAGGATGAGGTATGAAGATGCTGACACGTGGATGAAGCTACCTCGGTTCTAGCAAATTCCTTGGGCGGGAAAACGTGGAAGCCACGTGCCCAGGAGCTGCTGCTGCTGCTGCTATATATATGAGCTTTCTTCCACTAAAGAAGGTTGATCGATAGAAAAAGAGCAAAGTCTATACATCGAGTCTGAGAGCAGCAGAGAGTATTCGATCCAGTGAGAAGAGAAGAAGAAGAATAAGAAGAGTGGCAGAGTGAGAGAAGCAGCAGAAGTAAAAAGAGAAAGAGAGAGAGCTCGCGAGTGAGAGAAGGAAGCAGAGAAGAAAAGGAAGAGAAAGAAGAAGAGAGAACGAGAGATAGGAAGCTTCATCTGAAGATCTATCTTCACTGGACCGTGGATCAGATCCAAGCCAGTCAGCTCTGTTGAGAGCCATATTGTGCATTTCATCTTTCAGCTTTCTGTTTGCTGAAGTTATTTTCATTTCGTGTTTTTGTTTCTCCGTTTTCATTTGGTTATCTTGTTCTTCCGATTGCTCTGCTGGGGATCGGGTTCCTCCTGTGGATTCAGGAGAAGGGAGACTTGTCTCCGGTTCTGGGCTTGTGGGTTGCAAGTCCAGGGGTCCCTCCGGTTGGAGGAAGAGATGTCTTCGATCTCTAGTTTGCTGGTGACTGGAAGTCATTGGTTGGTTCCCTCCGGTTTGGAGGAAGGGAGGATTGGTCCTCCGGTTCTGGTCTTGTGGTTTGCAAGACTAGGTGGTCCCTACGGTTGGAAGGAAGAGGGGAGGCTGTTCCCCTGGTCAAGTTGTGTGGCAGCAACTGTTTGCAGACTAAGTCTGCGTTCTAGCTTGAGCTAGTGGAAGCCTCACTCCAGTTGGGAGTGAGGGGTGGATGTAGGTCTGTGGACCGAACCACCTAAAAATCTATTGTGCAGTGGTTTGATTGTTTGCTTTGCTTCCGCTAGATGCTTGAATAGGCACGCTCCAAGTGTTTGTATTTGAGTTGAATCGAATTGGTTCTATTCTGTGTCTATCTCTAGCATCCTAGTTTTTATTTGGCCATTATACATAGAAGGATACATTCACCCCCCTCTGTATCCGGGCCTAGCACCCTAACATATAGGTCAAAAACCCGATAAAACTATGAGATAAGAAAGCAGCATCCAAGCAAGAAGGCACTATATTATGAATTAGCATCTCTTTAGAGAGGCGGTAAATCAACAATTTACTAAATTTAAATAAAATTTCATCAAATTGTCGTTCTTTCAAGGAGGCACCATATCTTTAAATAGCGTCAATGTGATGGACGTCAATTCATAATTTTTAGGTTACTTCAATTTTTTCATAATTTTAACAGGAATCAACATCTCTATAAAGAGGCACCTATTCTGTACGCCACGTCTGTTCAAATAGACGCCATTTCTATTATGTGTATAGGTCAAACAGCATCAGGCAGATACATTCACAGACTCAATTCATTGTTGATTTCTTTTAGATTAGCATGAACAGTATTAGTTTGCGGTGTATAAGGATTTTCAGGAAATCGAATACATGAAAGTGTAGAGAAAAATATGAGGACTCTGAAATCATGCTCATGCAGAAATATAGCAATTAGGTTCCATAGTTATTAAATTTTAAGCATGTGTTATTTATTAATTACACTACAAGAAATAGCGTCAGGGTGATGGTCGTGCATTAAATAGTGTCTTGAGGACTGACGCCAATTCAGAAATCAACGCCCTTCTAAACGGATGTTAATTAAATAGCGACTACTACCCTGGTCAATATTTTCATATGAAACAGAAAGCCATGTGAACTTAAGAAAATAGGGATCATGGAGATAATATAGTGATGGTAACAGAGATTTTATGCATGCAACACACCTTTTTACTATCATCTTGTGCTTAGTTATTGAGATAACCTACCTTTTTGTGCAGGGAGAAGATGGACGACGAAGAAACACGAACGGGAAAAAGGATGAAGAAAGGATGTAGCAGAAAGAAGAAGCATAAGCTCCTTCACGTCCTCCACATACAATAGTAGCAGCAACCGCTCATAGCAACAGCAGAAGGAAGAAGAAGCAGTTATAAAACAGCACCCTCGAACACCTAGGCAATGGTAGCCCTGGCTCGTTCGAATGGGGCTGATATTTATAGGGATTAATGGGCTATAGAGTCCTACACATACTAAAAATACTAGTGGGATTAAAGTTTCCCATGATAAGATTCAACTACTATTATCACAGCCGCTTCCCTGTTCCTCTCGTAAAACCCTAAGGCTCATGCAACCTGTTCGAACGTGATAAGGGTTTGTATAGCCCAAGGGCCCTATGGTAATGATATTTGTATGTGTATCCTTATATGCTCTAAAATTTCTAAACCCATTTACCTACGGGAACCTGTAAGGCCCATTAGCTTTGTGTTTGAAGCCCTTTTATTATTGGGTTTGTGGTTTTTTTACTTTATGTGGTTGAGCCTTTATGAAATTTATATATTTATATAGGGATTTTATACCCTATAATTTATCGGGGTGCTACACCCTCTCCTACTTAAAAGAATTTGGTCCCCAAATTCAATTGCATATAGAAACGGAGGGTGCATATTACTTACAAGAATAATTCTGGGAATCTTTTGCGCATAGATTCTTCAGTCTCCCATGTGGCTTCTCATTATAGGCACTTGCTCTATTGCACCTTCACCATGGGGATAGTCTTGTTCCTTAGCACACGAACCTCTCGATCAAGAATCCTCAATGGTTTTTGTTCATAAGTGAGATCCTTTTGTATCACCAGGTTATCATGTGCTATGACGTGGAATGGATCATGAACATACTTCTTTAACATGTACACATGGAACACATTATGAACTTCAGATAATTGAGGTGGCAAGGCGATCCGGTAGGCAACCTGACCAACCCTTTCCAGAACTTCAAAGGGACCGATATACCTTCGTGTAAGCTTGCCCTTAATTCTAAATCCTCGAATACCTCGACCTGTAGAAACCTTGAGAAATACGTGGTCTTCGATTTGGAACTCTAGGTCTCTTCTCCTAGTATTGGCATATGTCTTTTGCCTAGATTGGGCCATTTGAAGTCTCTCTCTAATAACTTGTATCTTCTCGGTGGTGTCTCGTACCATGTCCGTGCCTAGAAGTTGCTTTTCGCCAACTTCATCCCAGCATATAGGTGAGCGGCAACTCCTTCCATATAATGCCTCGAATGGTGCCATTTGAATGCTTGCTTGATAGCTATTGTTGTAGGTAAATTCCATTAGAGGCAGATGATCGTGCCAACTCCCACCAAAATCTATGACGCATGCCCTGAGCATGTCTTCCACGACCTGATTTGTTCTCTCGGTCTGGCCATCTATTTGGAGATGAAAAGCAGTGCTAAAGTTGAGTCTCATCCCCAAGGAATGTTGTAAACCCTTCAAAAAGTGAGAAGTGAAGCACGGGTCTCAATCAGACACGATAGAGACATGAACTCTATGCATTCTCACGATCTCCTTAATATATAAGGCAGCTAAAATATCAACTGACCATTGGCTCTTGATGGGTAGAAAGTGTGCAGACTTGGTCAACTAATCTATAATAACCCATATTCCATCATGTCCGCTTTTCATCTTAGGCAAGCCCATGATGAAGTCCATTCCGATGTCTTCCCACTTCCACTTGGGAATATCCAAGGGATGTAATTTGCCGGTGGGCTTTTGGTGTTCTGTCTTAACCTGCTGGCATGTCAGATAACGAGAAACAAAGTCCACTACCTCTCTTTTCATGTTGGGCCACCAAAAGGTCTGTTTCAAGTCCTAGTACATCTTGGTAGCTCTAGGGTGAATAGTGTATCTCGATTGATGAGCTTCTTCTAAAATCTTTTTCTTCATTTCAATACAGTATGGCACGCATGTCCTTTCTCAAAACAATAACCTTCCATCAGATGCCAGCTTGAAATATGGTTGCTCTTCTAGCTTCCCTTTTATTTCTACTAGTATTGGGTCATTGTCTTGCAATTCCTTGATCTCGGAAAGTAAATCAGAACGCAAACTTACGTGAGATAGAGTTACAGACCCCTTCTTCTCATCTATATTGATGTTTAGCTTGATGAATTGTTCCAACATTCTCCACTCTTGGGTCATACAATTGGCTAGCAATGCTCTCGGCTTTCGACTAAGGGCATCAGCTACAGGATTACCCTTTCCGGGATGATATAGTTTGGTGAAGTCGAAGTCCTTGAGGTACTCTAGCCAACACCTTTGCCTCACATTCAGTTCCTTTTGAGAGAATAAATATTTGAGATTTTTGTGATCGGAGTACATGGTGAATTATTCTCCATAGAGATAGTGTCTCCAAATCCAAAAGGCAAACACAACCGTGGCCAACTCTAGGTTGTGAACCGAGTAGTTCTCCTCATGCTTCTTCAACTGTCGGGAAGAGTAGGTAATAACCTTCCCTTGTTGCATTAACACACACCCGAGGCCAATACCAGATGCATCGATATATGCCTCAAATTTCTCTTCTTCGATGGGCACTGCTAAGATAGGGGCAGTAGTCAGAAAGTCCTTCAAAGTTTGGAAACTCTCTTCGTAATCTTGGGACCATACATACAGATTCTCCTTTCGTGTCAGCCTGGTAAGAGGGACAGGAATCTTGGAGAAGTCCTTTATAAATCATCAGTAATAACCAGCCAGACCTAAGATGCTACGGATCTCGGTAACATTTGTAGGTCTTTCCCAGTTCTTCATTGCCTCGACCTGTGATGGATCAACAGAAATCCCATTCATTGAAATCACGTGACCCAAAAAAGATACCTCCTCGAGCCAGAAATCGCACTTGCTAAATTTGGCATAGAGCTGATTGTTCCTCAATATTTACAATGCAATCCTCAAGCGCTGTTCATGATATTCCTCGGACTTTGAATATATCAATATATCATCAATGAAAACCACAACGAATAGATCCAGATGCGGCCTAAATATACTGTTCATTAATTGCATAAAGGCTGCAGGGGCATTTGTTAGTCCAAAAGGCATAACCGTAAATTGATAATGCCCATACCTACTCTGAAATGCAGTCTTATGAATATCTTCATCCTTGATCCTCAATTGGTGGTATCTCGATCTGAGATCAATCTTTGAAAAATGTTTAGCTCCTGATATTTGATCAAATAACTCGTCGATCCTTGACAGTGGGTACTTGTTCTTGATAGTAAGTTGGTTCAACTGCCGATAATCGATACAGAGTCTCGTCGATCCATCGTTCTTCTTGATGAATAGCATGGTCGCTCCCCACGGGGAAGTACTCGAAGGTTGCGAGTAAGACCTTTTCCTCATCCATGCATTGCATTACACGAAAGATTCGCTCTATCTCCTTCAACCCGTTCTCGACGTCATCCGAGTCGGACGAGCCGATAAACTTCAGTGGGTTCATGTTTCAGAAACTTCGGTGGAGATCTCTCGGTCCATGGTTCAAGCCTCCTTGGGCTACTTGTTGGAGCGCCTAGGTAAGACCTTGGATGATCCTTTGCATGTCGCGCCATTGAGCTCTCTCGGCGGCCATGTTCCTACAAAGGGGATTTAAATTTAATTAATATGTGACTAGTTATAAGGTTTTATTATTCTAAGTTAACATAACTCATGGCTCTACCCAATCTCACTGGTGCAAGGTATTAACCTATCCTTGGACTTGGTTTCTTAGGTAACTTTGAATACCTAGGCTCTGATACCACAAAAACTCTCACGCCCCGAGTGTAGAAGGAACCCGGTACGCTTGACGAGTTTATATCATTCATGTCAATCATAACACAAGGAAATTCGACACATAGACAGAGTGCACAAAAGACAAGAGAAATAACTAATACCTTTATTCATTAATATAACTCCAATAAATTCCATTACATAACCTTCAATGTAAATATAAGAAACTAGACTCAAAAAAAGAAAATACAATAGTGACTCATGACATAAGGAAGACTCGACTTGATGGTAGATAGGTGACAAATCTGGGATCGGATCTACGCTTGTCACTCTTGTCCATCCCCATCCGAATGAGCCTCGTCATCGAAATTACCTAAAAAAAATAGGGGGAAACACTAGGTGAGCGAACGCTCAGTAGTAATTACATCTCAATGAACAAGCTTGCTTTAAGTAAATTACATGTTACATGAAATGCATTGTGGCTAGGCGTGAACGAGCGTGGAACAAGAATATAATTAAAGTTGAACGATCAAAACTTCTAAGTAGAGTCAAGGATGTCATGTGAACAAGCATCATGTCATGTGAAGATAACAAGGATAGCACGCAATATCATCATGTCATGTCAATAGAATTGGCTATTTGATTTCAAGTAAATACCCATTTCGGGGCAAGCACGTCGTGCCATGTTCATGTCAAGTTTCATATCAAGCATCAAGCACTAAAGAGAGAGTGTAATGTCGTCGATTAATCAAGCAAGTCATGCACTCCGGTGCAATGCCACACCATGGTCAATATAGCTACCATGGGCACAAGTACTTTCGAGTGCTCCTCCCAGGACCAGACTGGGCCCCATTAATGCTAGACGTTGAGTCATGTAAATATCTAGACATCCACTATGGTTTATAGCGAATAGAGTTCCAAAGAACTGAGCCATTGTAGGAACATTAAGGTAGATTCATGGAATAGAGAGTTCAAGGACATAACATTGTGTAAAAATGACATAGTAATAAATCTCACATAAAACTAAGACATATACAAAATCTGGGATAATTGGCGTTTACTCAGGCCGCCGCTAAATATAGAATCCGCGTCCAGTGTGGTGGTCGCCAATTCCGTGAACAATGTAGGCATGAAGAAAGTGTCCACTGTGATGGTCGCTAATTCAATATGCTGTCAACTGTCCTGGTCGCTAATTCCAGTCAGTGACAGACTCTCACAGAACACTAGAAATAGCGCTCTATGAAGGCTAGGACGTCATGTTCTTTTCAGAGTGACATGACAAGTCAGGGTTTTAAGGGTACAACCTGCTTGGCTGCCTTGAGGGATTCCAAGGATAACAAAGTCTTACGGAGGCCTTAGAAAAGAAATTCTAATCCGACGGAAGGAATATTCGGCAGAGGGTCTTTCAATCTCCAAGAAATAGGGTGTCAACGTGAAGCAGCGTAAAATAGGGACTCCATCTCGGACTTGAGACAATAGTGCCATAAGACTAGCGGTATGGGTTAAAAACTCGATAAAACTGTGAGATATGAAAACAGCGTCCAAGCAGGAAGGCGCTATATTATCAATTAGCGTCTCTTTAGAGAGGCACTAAATCAACAATTTACTGAATTTAAATAAAATTTCATCAAATTGGCGTCTGTTCAAGGAGGCCCCATATCTTTAAATAGCATCCATGTGATGGACGTCAATTCATAATTTCTAGGTTACTTCAATTTTTTCATAATTTTAATAGGAATCAGCGTCTCTGTAATGAGGCACCAATTCTATAAGCCACGTTTGTTCAAATAGACACCATTTCTTTTATGTGTACAGATCAAATAGCATCAGGTAGATACGTTCACAGACTCAATTCACTGTTGATTTCTTTTAGATTAGCATGACCAATAGCACTTTGCGATGTATAAGGATTTTTAGGAAACTGAATACATGAAAGTGTAGAGAAAAATATGAGGATTCTGAAATCATGCTCATGCAGAAATATAGCAATTAGGTTCCATAGTTATTAAATTTTAAGCATGCATTATTTATTAATTACACTACAGAAAATAGCGTCAGGGTGATGGTCGCGCATTAAATAGCGTTCTGAAGACTGATGCCAATTAAGAAATCAGCGCCCTTCTAAACGGACGTTAATTAAATGAAGACTACTGCCTTGGTCACTAGTTTCATATGAAACAAAAAGCCATGTGAACTTAAGAAAAGAGGGATCATGGAGATAATATAGTGATGGTAACAGGGATTTTATGCATGCAGCAGACCTTTTTACTATCATCTTGTGCCTAGTTATTGAGATAACCTACCTTTTGTGCTGGGAGAAGATGGACGACTGTAGATGTTTTATCTTCCCCAGCCCCAAACTAAACAAATATGCATATAAGCATGAAATAGCACGAACAAAGGGGCGATAAGAGATAGAAAACGTACCGTGATCGCCACCAAGTATAACAATGCACAAAAAGACTAATAAAGGATGGGAAGGGCACTATGTACCTTGGAAATGAAGGGAAGAAGACGTGGCCCAAAGAAGAGACCACTAAAGCATGATCGCGCGCGAAGAGGGATGCGGGAACATACATGGAATCTGACCTCCTCGTCTTCCAACCGGCTAGAAGAAGAGGGCCTCACGTCCTTTTCATACTCTCCTGCGAATCAAAGACAAAGACAAAGGTAAAAACCCATCAGAAACATGAAGTGTAGCATCTATCCCGAAGTGATAAAGTAACGGCTTATCATCCCCCACCAGACTCAAACTAACGGCTTATCCAATGATCAACCGTATGCTCCTAGATCATCATCATTTTTGTTAAAGGGGAACATCAGATCCTAGAACACACGGACAACCAGTCGCTCCTTGAGAGGCTATAATAAGGTAGATACCATATAGTAATGCAACAATGAGCAGGGATAGAGAGTCATACCTGACTTACCTGCCAAGCGAAATGGCATTTTTTTGGATTTTTAGATCTTATTCAAATTTTTATGAATTTTCATATAAGACACAACCATAACATGAATATAACATAAAGATGAACATAACACAACATGACATGAATGAAATATAACATAACAAAGATGAACAAAATGTAGTGAAAATGAACTGAAAAGAACAAAACACTGTTACAAGCACCATAACAAACACCATAAGAACAAACGGCAAGCGTGGGACAAAAACACGGTGGGGCATGACAACACCACATGATGTGATAGTACATGCGGTGAGACAAGGACATGGTGGGATAAAAGACACGTGGGATGACAACCACGAGGTATAAAAGATACAGACAATACATGTGTGAGATGACAACAACAACACATGGCATGGTGACACAGTGAGATGAAAACATAGTGGGACAGAAACATGACAGACACAGAGGGACAAAACAACACGTGTGGGACGACGACACGGAGAGACGTAGACACGTGTGACAAGGACACGGCAGGACAAAAGACATGACAAATACGCTCTTCAATCAGAGCCCAAGATCAGGTGAAGCAGAACCACCGGGTTCATAATCGTGAGGCAAAGCCCTCGCATGGAGATATGATGAAACGAGATAATAGCAAAAGCTAAGAAGGATATGAGCTTCAGAACAGATCGAGAGAGTAGATTGAAGAAGGAGAACAGATCCAAAAAGTATGAACATGGAGCAAAACGAGAGATAGAAGAGAGCAAGAACAGCTTGAACATCTGAAACCTGCACACTTAACAAATAGATCACATCCGTTCTCAAAACAAATAGAAAACGAAAAGTGCATGAAGAAGGTAACCAAAGTCACATATTTTTATATTTTTGTATTTTTTAGATTTTTTAGATTTTCAACAATATTTGATTGTTTTTGGATTTTGACATATTTATTTTTTTTGGAATTTTTGACATATTTGATTTTTTTTAGATTTTTGTAATATCAGATTTTTTTGCCTTTTTATTTTTAAGACAGAAATCTGCAGCATCCAAAGGTGGGCTCAAACTACTAGCCTGGGGCCGTTGTCTCCCTTCTCATTAAAGGTTTTCCCTTGAGCATGGCATGCATATGAGGGTGGCTTGCCACAACCAACCGCCTCTAAAGAACGGTGCCCCTACTAAGGCCATACCCGGGATACAACCCAACCTAAGAGGGAGAAATAGAAGAAAAACTGGAGATAAGCTTTATACAGGATGGGAGACATTAGGACTTGAATTCCCCCCTGGGCACTACTCCTCAAAGATATAGTTTGTTGCACCGGGGTTTTGTGTCTTTGATTTTTTAGGACCCATTTTTATACTAGGCACGCGTGCGACCAGGCTCATGACGTCCCGCGGGGAACTGTTCTGCCACTCTTGCCATGCCTTTGATTTCATAATTTTGATATTCATTCATTGAATTTGATTTTGGATCATAGCCCTTACTAGCTAGATTTAGCATGAAAGCTCATTTTTCAAGGGTCAAGACTGCCCCTATTTGAGACCTCTCTCGTATTAGAGAGCGCCTAGGTTAGTCATCTTATCCATCAATCTCTTGTCCCATAACTTGGCCAAGCAGAGAAAAAGAAAAAGACCTTTGTGCATACCCAAAGTATGGCCAAAATAGCAACGATGTGCCTCAGAGGAATCGGCTATAGCTTGCCGTGTAGTGCGTGAAAACCCATGCTCAAAGGTTACCCTCAACGATCGAGGAAAGAAAGTAGACTCCCAGCGCAGAGCTCTTTCCAGCCTAAGGATGCTGCAGAAGTGAACTGATTTTGACTAAACTAAGCAAACTTCCTAACGCCACTCAACTGTGTTGAGTAAACAACATTATCTTAACAATGCACAGGAATAATAGAAACAATGAAAATGAAAGCATATTCTCATACAAAATAAAGATACCTTGCAAATCCAGAGCGTGAAAATAGCATCCTGAAGCGATCTTGACCATCGAGATTTAAGTAGCACGAGCTTTGTATTCCTTGCTTGTCAGGATCAGGACGGAAAGGATATCAAGGCTTGAAGATTCCTCTACACGGAGGAGTGGCAGACACCAAACTGGACGAAGAAGGATAAAAAGAAAGAGAGACGGGGCTAGAACTCCCTCATTAAGGCGCAGAGAACCTGATAACAAGGAACCAGATACTGAATAACCAGAGTTCAACTGAGATCAAGGCGGGCTAAAGCCTCAAAAATAATATGAAAAAGGGTGACGACCCCGAAAGGGTGAGGCAAAAAGAATAGAAAAACAAGGAGGAGATTGTTGCAAAAGCAAGAAACGAGGGGAGTGATCATCCGACGTAGTCGGAGAAGAAGTGCAAACATTCGACAGGGTCAGAGAAGGAGACTGATAATCATTCGACAGGGTCAGAGAGGGAGAATAATGGTCATCTGACATGGTCAGAGATGAAGAATTGTAATCATCTGACAAAGTCGGAGAAGGATCAGAAGCAGGATCCAGAAGTTCTGGGAAAGAGTCAGAAGATGTCCCGAAATCGGGATGAAAGAAGAAGGGCCTAAGATGAGGCCTAGAGTTGTGAAAATAAGAAAAATATGAAAAATCTAGATGAGAAGAGGAGTGAGGGTTCATGGACCCAGGAAAAGATGAGAAAATCTTAGAAACATGATTGGAGGGAGGAAGGTACACCACCCAAGGGTAGGAGCTGAGCAGAAGAAATGATGACTGGAAAGGAGGGGAAGAAGTAGTGGACCCCTTAGTGTACAACACCTGGCCCTTAAACTTATGTCACCACCTCTTCTTATCTGAAACACCTCGATAACGAACCCGCCTGGTGCGGACTCGAACCTTCGGGCTTCTTATCTTGGAACATCTTCTCAAATAATGGGCCCACCTGGCAGACGGCCTAGCCCGATTGTGAACATGCAGCTTCATCGAGGCGGTTGCCCCTAGACACCTGATGCTAACACCATGTGGACATTCTTGAACAAGTAACTCCTTGGGATGAACATCATGAAACCACAGAGTTTTATCACTCGGCACGAGGATGTGGAGATCCGACAACTCTACTCAAAAATTAGACTTGAAGTACAACTCCCTTGATAAAAGGGCAGGACAGAACTGAGGGAGAGTAATGCGCGGCATTGAGGTGGCCGGCTTGCTGATAAACTGAGGGAGATTACACAAGATGTGCAGAATGTCCTTGAGAAATGCTAAAGACATGAGCAATTGCCCCTTGAATAAAGAATGCATCAAACTCTTGGCGGCCGTATGAGTTAGCACAATGTGGGTAGAGAACCCCTCTTGACCAATGGCCTGAATAGCAATGGAGCGAGAAGCAATAACAGCTTCAATGGTGAACTTCCCGGTGAGCAATGAGATTGTCATTGGTCTCGCTTGAAGAGGAACTGGCACTAATGCAAGAGAGTTCTTTTTGGCAACGACCTTCGTAAGTGGAAGCTCATCATTCCCAAAATGGCCAGGGATCAGGACGTGGATTGGCATCTGGCAGATAAAATCTTTAATCTTGAAGTGCAGAATCGGCACCAAACTATCCTGACTTGGCTCATCATCTCCCTGGGGACCAGACCAAAGGGACACCAATGACAGCGCACACCTGCTCTGTGGGGTGGAAGTAGGTAGAGAAGTGGAGAAAATATGTTTGGAAGGCGTGATAGGTGGTGGGGTGATATCAAGTGGTGGCAAAGGCGATGTGGCAATGATAGGCTCGGGCGAAGATATAGGCAAAGGTGGAGGTGTAGGTGGGGGTAAAGGCGAAGGTGGAGATGTAACCTGCTCAGGGCTCGGGGAAAGGTGATGACAATGAAGAGGGTGTTGGTGATGGAGGAGGTGAAGAGGAAGGTGACGGTGAAGCCGAAAATGGGGGTAGTGGTGGAGATGGAGAGGGTGCAGAGGAAGGTTGCGGCGCCCATCGTCGTCGTATCGACACAACGCATCGGGTGGCATTAGGAGTGGAAGTGGGAGTGGTAACAGGTGCGGATGGAGTAGGGGAGGCGCTGGCCTGAGCAGAGGCTTGGGTTTATGGAGATCGTGGAGATGGCGTAGGAGGTGGCAAAGACGGGGTAGATAATGGAGCGAGCACAGCACTAGATAAAGAATCACAGGGATGCCCTTGGTCTTGCAATGACGGAGATGGTTGCCTGGGTGGTGCTTCTTGTTGCTGCTTGCTACGAAGATATAAAATGACCTTGTGAATAGCGGACCAATTGATCCTCTTCTTGTCATCCAACCCATAAACATAGTCCCAGAACTCGGGATAATCCTCGACCAAATGCCCCTGCTGGCGATGATATTCACAAAACTGAAGCACATCCCCGATCGTGGGTCGGCAAGGCATAAATGGAGGGAGCTGCAACGCGTGAGTGGCCATCAAAGCCCTGAAAATATCCGTGAAACACTCCGATAAAGTAGAGCGAGGAGCCTTCTTCAGTCAAGGTGGATGCCGAGGGGTATGAGATGAAGGAGGTTGTGGAGGTTATGTAGGCAATAGTGCATGGTGACTGGTGGAGGGACTAGGCAATGGCGTATGGTGAGTGGAGTGGGAACGTATGTACATGGCATCCACTTGCTCGGAGTTGGACATTCCCTTGACCGGAGGGGATGGAAACACATATGCGGAAGGCTGACTCATGGGAGATGGAGGTGACAGACTTATGGAGGGTTGATATGTGGGGGTATATGGCCAACTCATGAAGGCTTGACTCGTGGAAGGATATATGGCGGAAGGCGAGTAGGTGGTAAATGTGGAAAGCTGACTCATGGAAGGTGCATGAGGGGTATACGTGGGTGATGAAGCGTAACTGGACATGGGATATGAAGGAGACTCGAAGTCAAGGGAACTTTAGAATTGTTGGCGAATGAAGCTGGCTCGACTGTAAAGCTTCTGCCAGGAGGTAATATCATTAAGGGCTAAAATGAAGCAGTACTCAGGCGTGGCATTGGATATTAGCATCTTGATTTGCTCTCCCTCCGGAATGTGGCCTGGGACTTGCGCGGCAAGGCGACGCCAGCAGTCGGCAAAGGTGCAGAACTCCTCGTCGAGCTCCATCTTTTCGTAGGCCAGATCCACCATAGAATACTTGGGCCCAACATGGTCTTGATACTACTGAATAAACTTATTTTGGACAAATCAAAAATTCACAACTTGATCTTGCGGTAATGCGAAGAACCAATCCCGAGCTGGGCTTTCCAAAGACAGACCAAATAGATAAGCCATCAAGCGTTGGTCATGTCGAAACTAGGCCGACTCGTAAAAGAACTCCTTAATATGCACATACGGGTCTCTGACTCCACCATAACAGTGATACACGAGGATTTGGGAAGGAGGTGGAAGCCAAATATTTTGAAATGCGAATGGAACACTCAAGGAGGGTTTAGGATCGATGTGACGTTGTAGTTCATCAAGCTGGCATGGGGCTAGAGAGATCATCTCTGGGGTAGGGAGAGATCGAGATTGATGCGGGCCAGCTTGAGCAAGAGGTTGTGAACTCAGACCAGGGGCAAGATAATGGGCTGGATTAGAGGATCCGGACTGAGGAGAAGAAGAGCCCATCTCGGGAGTGGAATGATATGTAGGCCGGGAAGAAACATGAACATTGGGACCCATTGGGCCAGCTAACATAGGTAGAAAGAGGAGGGGGGCATTAAAAGTATGAGGCCCATTAAAAGAATAAGGCCCATTAGCAGAATAAGGACCATTAACAAAAAAGGCCCATTAAGAAAATGGGGCCCATCAAGGGAAGGAGGCCCATTAAGGTGATATGCAATGAGTTTTTGGGCCTAGGTCGGATCCATTTGGCGAACAAGGGCGGAAACATGGGCCATAAGATTGGGTTGTCTCTCGGATGGGTCCGGGGGGCCACGGGAAGATGGGCCCGCTTGGGAAGAGGACTCTACGCGGGAATAAGAAGAAAATTGGGAAGAAGAAGGGTACAAGGGGTTGGAATGATGCTCCATGAGGACAAATGGAGACTTAATACAAGGAGGGAAGCAAAGGGCGTAATGGGCTAGAGAATAGGAGGGGACTGACCCACTAAAACTAATGCAAGACCGACCTAGGACAAGGACACATAAAATGGGCTAATCTAAATGGGCCTATAAACAAAAGAATATGTGGATGATAAGGGAATGCAACACAAAACACCATAAATGGGCTTGGAGAAGCCCAAACAACATAAACAATGTGAAGGATTTCATCCAAGTCAAACAAGTTACTATGATGGAAATTTTTTATTTTTCAAAGTTTTGATGGGCCTTTTAATGTTTTAAATTAAGCACAATTCTCTCAAGATAGGAATCCTATAAGAAATAAGGTCCAAACTTTGGGTAGACAATGGTTTACTCCCTCACATGTATGTAAAATGCAAGCCTAAGGAGTGAAAAAGTACAATTGGCCCGACGTCTGTGTGGGAATCCACGGCTCACGAGGGCTTACGGAGGTCCCGGATAAGATCACCTAGTCGACCCCAAGGAATATGGAGGCAAGAGGGTCACTTACCAAGGTAGGAATGCAACTATGATATGTAATGCATGGCCCTATGTGCACCGGAGTGCATGCAGAAATCTAGCATAAAAGTGAAAAATGATGGCAAGATTAAATTATTAAAACACAATCAAATGAATGCAAATTATATATGAAAATGAAGCTAATACAAAGGACAACAAGACAGGACCAGAAAAAGACAAAATCAGAACCCGAAAGGCAATTAAATCATCAATGCAAAACGTACCTGTGAGTCTGCCCATGGGCCTGCATGCAGATTTTATGCATAAGACCCGAAAATGCGGATAATATTTAACTATGCAAACATTGCAAAATATATGCAAATAAAATATGGAAATGAAGATAATACGAAAGGGAACAAGATGGGAGCGAAAAATAAGCAATCAGATCTCGAGAAGCCAACCAAATCATCATTTAAAGACGTACATGTGAGTCTGTCCCTGGGTCTGCCTGCAGACTTTATGTAGAAAACTCAAAGTTCAAGACAAGATTAAATTATGAAAAAGTGACCCAAATAATGCAAATGATATATACAGTAAAATACAACACAAAGGTCTACAAAATGGGACCAAAACTAGACTGATCCGACCCCGGGAGGTCAATTAAATCGTCCATGAAAGACGCCCCCATGAGCCTGTGCGCAGACCTACCAGGAAGTAAGTAGAGGTCTTCTAGATGACCGTTTCTTGTAAGTAGCAGTCTCCTAGAAGACCACTACTATAGTGGCGGCCTTATGAAGGCCACTACAGGTATAAGGCGACCTCAAAGATGACCGCTACCTCCTGGCAGACCCGAGAACACCCAGAACAACAGAAAAATGGACAAAATGCTCTCTAAATATGCATATACACACACCCAACTCACAGGAAGGCATGACTAATGTGATGGGCACTAGATGTCCCACCGTGTACTATAAGAAAAATTGCGATTACAGACGAAAATTTGTGACGGACATTTGTGACGAAAATTTTCATCTGAAATTTGTGACGGATTAATTTCCGTCTGAAATACTGTCTTAAATATGCAATTACACACGGAATTTCAGACGGTACTACACTCGGAAAACATTCCGTGTGAAATTTCACACGGAATTTGTGACGGATTATTAAACTGTTCAAAATTTGTGACCAAGAATATGTGACGGCCGACTCCGTCTGAAATCCATTACAAAGGTGTTTTGTGACGGATTTTCAGACGGATTTCAGACGGATATGGTCGTCTGAAATCTCACCTTTTCTGGTAGTTGATCGCCAAAAAATATAGGTTGTAGATGTTTTATCTACCCCACCCCCAAACTAAACAAATATGCATATAAGCATGAAATAGCATGAATAAAGGGGCAACAAGAGATAGAAAATGTACCGTGATCGATTATCACCACCAAGTATAACAACACACAAAAGGACTAATAAAGGAAGGGAAGGGTGCTGCGTACCTTGGAAATGAAGGGAAGAAGATGTGGCCCAAAGAAGAGACCACTAAAGCATGATCACACGTGAAGAGGGATGCGGGAACTTACGTGCAATCTGACCTCTGATGAGTGCTCATTTCTTTATGACAATTCACATCACATATATCATTTCATATGCACATAATTAGCCAATTATGCATACTTTACAGTTAATCTCAACCTTACGTTAATTGAGCCGTTCATGCAAATTAACTTAATTTGTGGTTAATTATTCAATGAAAAGAGGTTGAGGGTCATGCGAATTAATTTTTCATTACATAATTGTAAGCATTTATGAATTTTATGCATAAAGCAATAATTATTAATGGACTTAATCCAAATTGTGTGTGTGCAGGACGTCCAAGGTAATTACTAGAAGGGCTAGGGGCAAAAGAGTCACAAGATCAGGGCAAGGGATGCCCTAGGGTGCCCCTCCCTCCTTCACCAAGTCAAGAGCAGCCGCCATTCCTTATTTAGTGTGAGAGGAGATAAATGAAAGAATTATCTCAATTTATCTTGTGGAGATATTTTAGGAGAAGAATTAGGAAGATCCCTCTTACCATTAGGAGAGTGAAGGGGAGCCTCCTTTCCTTTCCCCATCCAAACTCTAAATCTCTTTTAATCCTAGCCCTTCATCTCCATCAAAATCCATCTTCACCCTCCATTCAACCCTTTTCCCCTATAAATAGCCCAAAACATTGAGAGAGAGGGAGTTTTCTTCTTTTTCTTTTTCTTCTTAACTTAGAATCCCATCCTTCTTTCTTCCCCTAGTTTAGGTCATCGATTTTCTCCCCCTTCTGCTCCTCTTCTTCTCCTACTGTCTTCATAAAAGTTCTTCATTTTTTAGTGCTCTTCAATTTTTTCTCTTTCCTCTTTAACTAGTTCTGCACGGTTTTCATGTTATTCTTCATTTTTCACTGTTCTATCTTGTGCATTCGTAAAATAGCATTTTCACTGTTCTTTCCTCTTTTTATACATCTTCAGCTCTTTATCTCATCTTGCCCCTTTCATAAAAGTTGTTCATCTTCCTGTCCTCTACAATTTCTTCTTCTTAGTCATCTTCTAATTCCTTCTACCTTTCACGTTATTTTCTACTCTTCAATACTCTGTTTATGATTTTTATTATTCATGTTTCAAAACCTTCTTCTTCTTCTTCTATCTCTCCCTCTCTTCTATTCTTCTCACATCCCAAATGCGGATCTTCTTCCTTCGGTCCTCTCAAGGTGATGTCCACGGTGAGGTGGGGCGAACTTCCAAGACTCGGCGAGACGTTGGGCGGCGCTATTCTTCATCCTCTTGGCTATTTTCTTCCCTTTTCTCTAGTTGATTTCAAGTTGTAATTTTTATTTTCAAGCACTTGTAATATTTTCTTAGCAATAAAAATTTCATTGGTGCGATTGTCTCTTTTCTCTCTCCATCTCCTCCAAATTTATCTTCTCAACTGTCCAATATTCTCTAGATAGATTTATTTCTCATGCAATCTCAATTTATTTCTTTTTTAAACTCACTCAAAGTTTTGCTCTAAAAAATATAAGGGTTTTCCAACCTGCCTAAAAAATATTCCTCCTCATGGGATCGACTCGTATTCACCACTCTACTTGAATTAAAATTCTTTTGTGAGAGAGTGCGGTAATTACTTTAAAATTATGACACGACTTTTGACGACGAGTATTAGTGCATATCAACCTCCTCGCCTTCCAACCGGCTAGAAGAAGAGGGCCTCACGTCCTATTCATGCGCTCCTGCGAATCAAAGATAAAGGGCAAAACCCATCAGAAACATGAAGTGTAGCATCTATCCTGAAGTGATAAAGTAGTATGAAATAAAGGGAAAGAACGCACCGGGGGAGGGTTTTTAACCCCTATGAATGGGTGCAAACAATAGGTGGATGTGTTGTGCTGAGAATGAAACAAATAGAAGGAAAAAAATACGTAGCACAACTGCGGGAAACGTGCATGCAATATGGAGAAAAATGCAAAAAGTGCAGAAAATAGAGTTTGTGATGATTTTGAAAAAGTAGGAGGAGAGAACTATGAGTAGAGACAACAAAATAAAGCCCTTGAGCGTGGAAATGAAAGCCTATACTTCCCTCTTTAAGATGGGGTTGAAGGATTGAGTTGGCATCACAGCATGGCTTCGCCCCGAACCAAGAAAGAGCCCCCCTTTGCGTTCTACGAACCGGGGTTATATTTATAGGAGCAGGAAACCCTATGGTTTAAATCCAAGGATAAACATTCAAAGTAGGGGATTTAGACTAATAAAACTCATGGATAATAGTGGGAATATATCTCTAAGATAGATTAGAATCGATCTGGAGGGATAATCTCGGAGAAAATGGCCCAAACAAGGACTCCAAGGAGTCATTGGGCGAATAAATCAGAGTTCAGGAGGTTTTGGACTCTTTGTCGAAGAAACGGTCTATCGCAGGGCCGCAACTTGAAGAAACGGTCATGGGATGACTGTCATTTGGGTAGAAATGGTCATAAGGGTGACCGCCAAGTGACTGGAGGCGAAACGGGCACAAACGGGTGAAGAAAGGGAGGTAGCGGTCTTCTCAAGACCGCTATCTGAAGATATTATATATATATATATATATATATATATATATTAATATGGCAGGGAAATAGAGGTCCTTGGTTGACTGCTACCTCCTAGTAGCGGTCAACCCATGACCGCTACTACATGGGCTGCCCTGGTGCCGTCCGGTCGACGGTTTAAGCTCCGAATTGGCCCGAAATGGGGCCAAAAGTGAAGGAATTGAAGATAAAAGCTTCCTAATCTCAATGTGCTCGAGAAATGGTCAAGAAATGGGCTCAAAATAGGCTCAAAGAAGGCTATAAAACAATGGTTAATTCGGGGTATTATAAAGGAGAATAAGAGAAATAACTTGACTTGTAGGCTTAAAACGGGTGTCAACAACAACGACGAAATACGAACGGGAAAAAGGATGAAGAAAGGATGTAGCAGAAAGAAGAAGCAAAAGCACCTTCACGTCCTCCACATACAGCAGTAGCAGCAACCACTTGTAGCAGCCGTAGGAGGAAGAAGAAGCAGTAGCAGAACATCACCCTCAAAGGCCCAAGCAATGGTAGCCCTGGCTCTTTCGATGGGAGATGATATTTATAAGGATTAATGGGCTCTAGAGTCCTACACATACTAAGAATCCTAGTGGGATTAAAGTTTCTGGTGAGGACACCAGAGACCTAGACTGACAAGAGGCCTCACAGACGGGCCACCGACGATGGACCCGCAGAGCCACACATGCTTCGTTATGGCTCGGAGACAGCTAGATTTTAATTTATCTTTTATTTCAAGTTGTGTCTATTTTGTAGGCCATTTATGGGCCATCTAGACATTATTATTCTACTAGAGTTAGGGGTTTCTCTTTGTTCTAGTGGGCTGGGTGCACCATAGGCCCATCGAGGACTAGGGGGTGCCATGGCCCAAAGCCCACCCCAAATTTTAAATGGGTTCAAGTTCAAACTCCAAGGAGGGGAAATGGAGCCCATAGATTTTAAATTTCAAATGGGTTCAAATTCAAACTCCAAGGAGGGAAAATGGAGCCCATAGATTTCAAATTTCAAATGGGTTCAAATTCAAACTCCAAGGACGGAAGATGGAGCCCATACTTTATATATTGTCATGTATTCCCCCCTTGAGGGATGCTAATGAATGAATGAAGATGAATTATTTTGGCAAGAAGAGAAGGCCTCTCCCCGCTCCTCTCTCCCTTCCCTTGGGTGCAACACCCACCTTCTCTCCCTCTTCCTCTCCCCCTTGGGTGCGACTCCAAAGGTTTATTGCAGGTTCTTGGCTGCTCCAACTGCTGGAAGGCAACCTCCCCATCTTCTTCTCAAGCTAGGAGTTCATGGTTCAAGGTTTTGCTGCTAGCATGGAGGAGATGAACCTTGCTGTCCTGCGCCCATCTCTGTCGTCTGTCTACAGGATTGAGCCCAGAAGATCAGGTTAGTACGCTTGGTTCCCGTCCTCAGACCACATCCACCTCTTCAGAGATTTTGTTCTGCCACATGTCCCCCACGCCTATTGAAAATCCCATGCCCTAAATCGTCTTGTAGAAAACGTTGTCTTCAGAAGCATTATCCCATGCCTCTTTGCAGATTTATAGAAACCAGAACCCTGAAGACCAGGTTGGTACGCCTTCTTCCCGGCCTCAAATCCCCTCCACCCATTCATAACTCTTCCTCCTCTACTTGTCCCCTGCCTCTCCTCAAAATCCTGCATCAAAACTCGCTCTGTGCGCAAATTTCTCTTTAGAGCTCTTTTAGTCACGCAGACTGCACCTGTGTAGTCCTTCCGGGATAGATCTCAAACACCTCCAAAGAGATGACACCCAAGTCATCTCTTAATACTCTAAAATTTTGAGCACTTCCTAACTACGTCAGAAACCTTCCTCTAGAATTTTCCTGCAATTTTTAGAGCCCCTTTTCCCTGCTTACCCCATCCACCATTCAACCCCTCAGTTTTGACTGCACTGGACCGCAGAACTGAGCCCTAACTATTTCCACCTCCCACACCCAGAACCTCCACTATACACCACCCTGCCACTACTACCCAATCATCCCATGACCATCACCTATCTACTAGAGAAAACCCCGCCCCATTTGCCTCCAGGAAGCCCTTGTTCAAGCCCTATCTTCTGCCCCCCTGTCCAGCTGCCAGCAGACAGACTAGATCGCGCAGGGTCTGCTAAGAAATTCGCCACGACTCCCTCGGTGCTCAATTGCAGCCGCCACTCCATCGGCGTCCCTGGGACATTCCCAACAGCACCCACACCAAGTTTCGTGACCGACGGACGAGCAAAAGGTGGCGTACCGGGCTCGTCTTCCTGCTGCTTCCCAGCACCGTGCAGATTGGCCAACAGTCTGCCCGCCCGGTCAAGGTCACGCCGGAGCTTCCCTCCCGCACCGACGGCATCCAGCGTCTTCTCAAGCAGTCGACGTCCCTTGCTGTCTGCCTCCAGGGACCATTGCTCCATCCTTGGCGCCAGGGACTCGCCTTCTTTACTGCTGGACTCAGGCCGATTCGTGGGCGTAGCACAGTCCGCAACCGTACATGGACAACGAGCTTCACCATCCTGGTACCCGTCTCCCCACTTTGCACAATCCACGGACGTCACTGTGTTGCCTTTTACCTCCCTGTGAGGAGTGGGCATTGTTGGGTTGTATCTTTTGACCTTTGTACCGGGGATCGTGTGACTTGTCTGAGCTTCTTCCCCACGCCCCGAGCGTAGAGGTACACGATCATTTTCCTTGCTTTGTCAGCTTGCTCTTTTAGTATTTTCTCTTGAGGCCACTGCTTGTTTGCGTAGTAGGTTCCTAGCCAGTCCTTATTTTTTATTCACTGCCGCGGTGAGTGAGTGTTGCCGTCCCGTGACTCGTCTGAGTCACGAGTGTGGAGTCGACCACCCTAGACTCGTCGGTTTCTCAACCGTGCAGATCGGCGCACTTCCCTATCCTGGGATGCCTGTGAGCTATAGTTTCTTGTTGATTGGCGTAATTTTTCCTTCTTTAGAGCGTTAGGTGTCGAGTCTACGCTCTTCGAACTATTGCGTTGTTGCTGGTCGTAGTGTCCCCTTAGTCTCATACTCACATAGAGTCTTAGCTTGCATAGCGTCCCACATCAATTTTGGTATCAGAGCCAGGTTGGTTTGTCTAGGGTACATTGAGTCTACATTCTACCCCTTTTTGTCCCTTAGAGTTTTGCATTAGTTTGTATAAAAAAAGGAAAAAAATAAAAAAAATTCCCCTTGCATTTAGCTCCATTGCTTGCCTTTAGTTCCATTGCACGCCCACTCGGCGTGGTACCGATTACCAACGCCTAGTTCTAATGGCTGACCCTAGGAGTGCTACCCCTAGTGACTTTTCCTTTCAGGATATGATGCAGGCTCTCATGAATCAGATAGATCAATCTGATAAGAGCTTTAGAGATCATGATGCATTCATGGAGGGCCGGATGAAGGCCATGGAGGGCCGGATGGAGGCTTCTGACCGGACCATTCAAGGTCTGGTTGGGCGGCCCAACCAAGGTTGAGTTCCACGTGAGGATGTCCCCAGGGAGGCCCATGGCCCACTTGACCCTCCTCCTCGGCCCGCCCACCCTAGGGCCGACGATCGGAGACCGCGTATCCAGGAGTTAGATGATTTTTGATCCGATAATGAGGTTGAGGGTTATGGCCGTGCCCGGCGTGGCTATCAGCCCAATAGGGACGACGAGGATGATCGTCTCCTTAGGTCCGTACATGCGGATCCTCCCACTTTTGATGGGTCCTTGGACCCTAAGGTCTATATTGATTGGGAGGCGGGTATGGATCGTTACTTCGAGTGGTACGAGATGACAGACCACCGGAGAGTCTGATTTGCTAAGATGAAGTTACTAGGACAGACACTGACTTATTAGAGGAATGTGGAGAGCCTGTTGATGTAGTGACATCAACCCCAGGTCGAGACATGGGATGCCATGAAGGTAAAGCTCAGGCAAAAGTACCTCCCTGACTCTTATCGTCAGAGGCTTATTGACAGGTGGCAGAGTCTCAGCCAAGGGGATCGGACTGTGAGGGATTACATCGCTGATTTTGACGAATACTACTTGTGATGTGGGGTCACGGAGGAGAGTTCCATGACCATCTCTCTTTTCCGTCGGGGTCTACGGCCACATTACCAATATGAGTTATTTCGCCGCCATGCGACGACCCTGGAGGAGGCTTATCAGGTCACACTCAAGCTAGAGCAGTTTGTGTCCGAGTTTACCCCAGTCCAGCGCCTAGGGCCCACATATCAACGTGAGCCGGATCCTGGTGTTCCATTTGGACCTTATCCTCAGGGACCCGTGGCTCACCCACAGGAGCCCACCCGCTAGGACTTCACTGTCCCTAGGCCCCGCCATCCCCCTCAGAGGGATTATACCTCTCGACCCCAAGCTCCAGCCCCTGCCCCTCGCCCCCAGCAGGCCACCATTCCTGCCCGACCCCAGCTTCCACCTCCCTTGGCCCGTCGTGATGACAAGGGAAAGGGGCCGATGACTGGTGGAGCACCTCAGGGCACTGGGTCCCATCATGAGTGTTATGCGGAGGAGTTGGTCATTATGTTGTTAGTTGTCCTACCCAATCTTCTTTGGTCATCGGGGATTCTTCAACTGATGAGCTCGCACATGGGATCGTATCCGTCAGTTATGATGCTGACTAGGAGCTCGCGGAGGAATTCTTTGATAAGTTGATCGAGGGCGAGCAGTTAGATGTCCAAGGCACGCAGTGCCAGGATGATGTTTAGCTGGGTGTTGTCAGGTGTATCTTGACCCAGCCGTTCTTGAGTGATGACTGGCGTCGCACCACCATTTTTCATACCTTTTATAGGCCGGGTGGGAAAGCCTGCAAGGTGATCATAGATAGCGGGAGTTGTATTAACGCTATCTACACGGGTACTGTGACACACTTAGGGTTGACCCCCGTGGACCACCCCTCCCCTTATCGCATGTCATGGGTAGATTCCACCTCTATTCCGGTCAGGCTACGATGTATGGTGCCATTGCAGTTCCATGCCTACCAGGACGGGATCTGGTGTGATGTTTTGCCTATGGAGGTAGGCAGTATTATCCTGGGAAGGCCCTGGTTATTTGATCAGGATGCTACCCTCCATGGCCGGTTGAACACATGCACATTCGACCATAATGGCCAATGGATTACCCTTCACCCGTCCCAGCCGAGGAGTCCATCCATCAGGGATCCCACTGAGCCTAGTACCCCGACTCCTGCTATTCCAAGGCCGAGTACCCAATCTCTAGCTAAGGCTACGACCTTACCTCTGGATGACCCCGCCCCGAGTGTTCCTCCAACTAGGAGGTTGATGCTAGTCAGCTCCCAGGAGTTGGAGCGTGACTTTGTTAGGGGGGACCCTATTTTTGCCATCGTAGTCCAAGAGGTGGTTAGAGAGTCGGAGAGTGATCTCCCATCAGATGCTGCTGATGTCCTTTGGGAGTTTGCTGATGTATTTCCTGATGATTTACCCGAGGGTCTTCCACCCATGCGGGACATTCAGCATGCTATTGACCTGATTCCGGGGTCCTCATTGCCCAAGTTGCCATATTACAGGATGATCCCCGCTGCTCACGCTGAGCTTCAGCGTCAGGTCGAGGAGTTGATGACGAGGGGATCTCTCCGTGAGAGCATGAGTCCATGTGCCATCCCTGCATTGCTTGCTCCTAAAAAGGACGGTACTTGGAGAATGTGTGTCGATAGCCGTGCAATCAATAAGATCACGGCAAAGTATAGGTTTCCCATTCCCCGCATAGATGACATGCTTGATATGATGGCAGGAGCCACTATATTTTCTATGATCGATCTGAACAGTGGCTATCACCAGGTGCGGATCAGGCCCGGTGATGAGTGGAAGACGGCGTTTAAGACCAAAGATGGTCTTTATGAGTGTGATGTGACACCACCTTGGGGTGATAGCCACAAGGCCAATGCACCTTGGACCAATGACTCGCAAGCAAGCAACTTTGACGACGAAGTTACTCGGGCGAGCTCACTCGCGTAGCGGTCACTATTGCCCGTGGGCAAATTGGCGATGGTGGGGAGGGTCCAAAGTGGGACCTTGACGTTCCGAGGCTTGGCTTCGCTATGACTGACCCCCTAAGGGGCTGGGATATCCAATTTTATGGGCGATGAGCACGCCAAAGGTGTGGGTTGTAGGGTCGTTCTCGCCTCACTCCACGGTGGCCACTCAATTGGTGGGAAATTTGGATCGGGCACTCACTTACCGTCCGACGGAGCTAAAAGACAATACTAAATAAGCAATAGTAAACCAGTGAGGGATTTGTCCCGGAGCTCACCTCAGTGTGAGAACACCGATCCCGGCCGAAGACAAGGGCGAGTGGGGAGGCGTCGGTACGCACCCGCACGCCGCATCGATGCCGCTTGACTTGAAAATTTATAAAGTACACCACTACTCCTCTCGCAGGAGGGTTGGACAAGGGGTTGGGGATAATGTGATACAGTCAAACACTACCTCCACACAGGGAGGGGCTGTAAGCCGGCTAGGCAAGGGAGGGAAGAGCTGAACTAGAAACTAAACAGACGGCAGATGTCGGTTCTGCCCGCTCTCTGGAACAGGGAACAGATAGGAGGAAGTCTGAATTTTGGTAGTAATTCTGGTGGCCGGCGTTGGTCGGGGCGGGGCCGTGAGCAGAGACTATGTTCCTTGGTTCCGACTGTCTCAGTACCAATGCAGCAGGAAGAAGTGGTCACCACGGGCGCTACCGAACTGTGATTCAAGCGTGGCTGGTGTCGTTGGATTTGTTGTCGAGTCCTCTTCGAAATGATTTTCACGGGGATGCCAGAAGAGGTTGGAGTAGACAATGACAGCCCGAACAGTGATCGGGTGTCTATTCAGTCCCAGAGTGGACAGAACAGCACACTCGAGGGAGAAAAATGATAACTCTTAGCTCTGGATGCCGAACGGGGTTCCGCTTCTTGTTCCCGGAAGTAGACTCGTCTTAGAAGAACTCAGCTGAGCCCTGCCTCCATATCCTTAAGAGGATGGATGTGGCAGTCTCTACAAGTGGCTTCAGGTTGACTGTCAGGAGGTTGAAGCGTAGTCCGGCAAAGATGGCTCCTCCGGGCAGCTACGAACTCGGATCGGGATGAAACCACCACCATTGCGAAGAGGACTGGGAGACGCTCCCAATAGTTACTCTTGTGCTTCTTTGAGCTCCAGGACGAAGACGTGGCAGACTCTGCAACAAGGCACTCCTCTGCTGCCTGCGGACCGAGGAAGGGTCTACAACTGGCCGATGGGAGATGGAGTAGGAGGGGGCGAAATGGGGGTGGATGAGTGTGGGGGTGACCCCTAGCTGTGAGGGGGTCAATGAGGGGTCTAACCAAGGTGTGAGAGGGGGAGAATAGGGGCTGGAAGGGGGTCTAGCAGGTGGAGGGAGAGGGAGCTGCGAATTTGGTGTTGGGAGGGAGATAGGGAAGGAGTATTTGAAAATGGGTTTAAGAGTGGGATTAATTTCTGGCCTTGGGGATGGGAAGAGGTGTGTGGGGAAGGGAAAGGGTGCTTGGGGAGTGGGGAATTCTCCCTTGGGAGATGAGAGAGGTGCTTGGGGAAGGGGAGTGGGTGGTTGGTGGTTGGAGGGTGGAGCAAGGATTGGTGGAAGAGTCCTTGGGGTTGGGAACGTGTGAAGAGGGGTTGTGGGGAGTTGGGGAGCCTCTTGAATGAGGGGAGAAGAGAGAGAAAATAGGTGGGAGGGGGAGGAGAGAGAAAAGGGGCGCACCCCTCTAGAGAGAGAGAAAAGAGAGAGAGAGAGAGAGGGAGGGGGGATGTGGAGAGTCTCACTCCAGGGGAAGAAAATTCTCACAAAGGGTTTCTTTCTATTCAAATATTCATCAAAGGTTGTTACATATGAGGGGAGTGGTGGCCTATTTATAGGCTTACATAATTCCATATGACCAAACTATCCCTGACCAAATGCACTAATGACAAGACAAGTCCAAGGGAGGGGCGCCCCTAGGCCTAGCCCACTAGTTGGGCCCAATTGACTATCAAACTGACCCATTAACCTATTAACTGACTCAAATAAAGAAAGATTACACATATATGACTCAAATAAAATGAAAATTACATGCTACCGGTCAAAATTAAGTGATGGAGATGATGATGAGCCGATGGCGAGCAACCGGAGACTCAAAAAAGATGGAGTGACTGGGGATGTCCCCATCATACCCCCGAGGTGGGGAGAACTCAACCCCGTCGAGTGTGGGTCCACCGGGGTAGCAGTACATCAAAGCTGATCCAGGCAAAGAACGTCTTCCCAGCTCAACCCTGCATCCGTAGTCGAGGGATGACTCTTCCACTTCTCAGGATAGCACGGACACACCCACTTCCTCGTGATGGTACCTTGCTTATCTAGTATCGCCTCCATGAGCTGACATCGGGCCCTCGGGCTAATATGTGGAGGCTCTCCAGTGGTGTCTGATCGGGTGCTAGGCCCGGATTCAGAGGGGGGGGTGAATGAATCCCTCCTTAAAAGCTTAGCACAATTTAAAACTTAGATCAAACAGATATGTAGAATTAAAGCAAACAACTATAGGGCTGAGAGCACACACTGAACTTCAACTAGAGAGATAAAATGTATACGATCGGTGCTCAAGTAATCCTAATCAGATAGGCTCTCTCTCTCGAGGCCTGGATCAAATGCTCAGTGTGCAAACCAGATACCCACTAGATGAGAAAAATAGGTCAAGCCTAAGCATACATCTAGCGGATCAGACGAGGCAATCAAACCACAATAGACAAAAAAATTTTAGGTGGTTCGATCTTAGACCCGAGATATACGTCCACCCCACACTCTAACCAGAGTGTGGCTTCCCGCTGTCACACAGCTTGAACCGCTGGGCTTCACAGCTTGCCTACATCAGCTGAGCTGCACAGCTTGCCTTCCGTTGGGCGACACAGCTTGCCATCCACTGGGCGACACAGCTTGCCATCCGCTGGTACACAGCTTCTTTCAAGGATTCAAGAAAATAAAAGAAACTTAGATGGACTAGCAACTGAAAGCTAGAAAAGGAAAGCATAATAAAATGTAGCTCTCTAGGAGCAGCGTGGGTTGGATCTGATCCAGCACCACGAACAAGCTGTAGGGAATCCTGACACGAATCCCTCTTCTTCTTCTTCTTCCTTTGTTTCACAAACATCAACTTCTCTATTCTCTTCTTTTTTCTTAGCTCACGATACTATGCTTTCTCTCTTTAGATCACTCTTCAAACTCTCTCATATTCTTGCTCAACTCTCCTCTTATCTTTTCTCTAAGAGTCTCTTCTTCTGCTGCTCTCACTCTCTGAAAACCTTCTCAAAGCTCTCTCTTTATCTGATTCAATCCTCTTTTCATGACCTCTCTTTTTCTTCTCTATTCTTCGTATTTTTCAATCTCTTCAAAGAAAGGGTTTATATATAACTTCAGTCTCGGACTCACGTGGTCACACATTGGGCGTGTGGAGGGGACATTCCCGCCCAAAAGCTTCCAGAAGGCTCTCAGCCACGTGTCACCATCTAAGCTTGTAGCCTTCCACGTGGCATTCTTATAGAGGACGATCTGCCTTGGATCACGTGTCCCTCCTCGGAGAGAAACTCTGTCAGAAAAACACAAGGCATTTAATCAAACACTTAGCACAGTTTGCACTGACATAATAAGAAAGTAAACATAGCATGCACTGAGTAGAAGTATGTAGGTCAACCATTGCACTGACTTATAAAGTGTCTAGAACAGAGGATGCACGGACTCTAAAAATGTCTAGGACAGTAAATGCATCGAGTTAGATTTGCGGTCCAAGCAAGAGCTGCACCGAGATGTAGACATCCTGTCCAAGTGAAAGCTTGCACCGAGATGACGAAGAAAAAATGCACGGATAAAGAAAGCTGCAAGACAGAACTTGCACCGAGTCAAGAAATCCCGTCCAAGTAAGAACTTGCACCGAGATGGCGAAGAAGAATGCACTGACACTAAATAACGAGGCCAAATAGTGCGTGCTAGTCAAGAATTGCACGGACTTAAACATTGCACCGACCCCGAGCGGTGAGATGCAAAGGCAAGATATGCACAGACCCCTTTTGATGTATGAGACAAGTGATGCACCGAGGGAGAAACGGAACGAGAGTGTGTGTGCGTGAATAGAAACTTGCACCGAGGCAAGCACTTACGCGTGAAATGCAAAACTAGGCTAGACTAGCACCGAGCTAGATCTCTAGCCGGACAACACATGCACTGACTATGATTCCTTCTGTGAAATAACATGCACCAAGTGAACCAATCATAACAGATAGAATTGAAGGATTTAAACACCTTAATCTAAACATGATTCATAGAAAGTCATTATCAAAACAAGGGTTCCAACAGTCTCCCCCTTTTTGATTATGACAACTATGAGTCATGTATGATTAGACCATAAAAATATTCATACTCCGCATTCAAACAATTGTGTTCACAGTCTGTTGGAGCATGGTCAAAATTTATTCACACGCAGACAAGACAGAAAAATTGCATTGGACACAACAAATGTGCAATCGAATAAAATGCAATTATGCAACATGTAAGAATAAGAAAATGCTTCTGTGTGTATTAAGAAAGCAAACATTAGTGTTTGAATGTACATCTCTTTTCACAAAAGAAAAGGTATTAGAAGCATCACATCTTCCCCCTTGCCAATATCTTTGCATTTTAATTCAGCAGAAAAGTGAGGTCTTCTTTGCAGCATATACCCAGCAGCTACCCAGCAGAATACATGAGGTCTTCTTCATACCTGAGGTCTTCTTCTCCCCCCTTCTCATTATCAAAAAAATGGGAAAATGGTAGAAACTAGTGACCTCGGTAGCTCCCCTTGTCTCTTGGAGGATATGCTGAACTTGAGCCAGAGATGGGAAGTTTGTTCAACAAAGAGGTATGAAGATCTCTAAGGGAGTCTGCCAGTTTATCAAGTTTCTGATGCACAGTGTTCCCCAACCTTTCCACTAGAGAGGTGACTGACTCTCGTTTGTTGAATGCTTATTTAACGGTCTCTGACAATGTCTGCAAATTAGACTGAACAACTTCAAACTTTGTGATGATTTCTGGCTGACTGGTCGCTATCTTGTTTACTGTGCCCTTTAACAGTTCTAGCTCAATTTTCAGATCAAAGGTATGGCTAAGAATTTTACCCATATTGCTAAATATGGAGATTTGGGTATCTTGAATTTTGCTGACCATGTCACCCACTCGAGTGATGATACCCATAAGAGATTCTAAAATCTCTTGTACTACTTCATCAGTTTTTCGTTTAGTAGTTAAAAACTCTATCCCTTGAACTTTCACAGTCTTTTCCAGATGTTTCAGTCGGCCCTCTATTCTGTCCAATTGAAGAATATGGAATAAGAACTGTTTGTTCATCAAGTCATTTTGATTGAGAACAATCTCTGTCAGGTTGGACAACATCTGTGCAAGAGTATGTTTAGCATTTGTTCCATGAGAAGTAGAAGTGGAAGCACTAGAATCTGGCAACCCAGTGAAGTACTCATGATGCTGTTTAGGGGGTGGAGGAGGTGGTATGCCAAGACCAATTAATTCTCCAAAGTGTGGACCATATTCAGGAGTCTGAGAGAAAGACATTCTTGGATACATTCTATTGTGAGGGGCAGGTCCCATGACATAGTCTTGTGATACTTCTTTAGCTGCCCCTGGAGCTGGAGCAATTGGTTGCTCATGTAGAGCTTCTTCAGCAGATCCTTGAGCTCCTCGTTGTTCAACTTCCTGTTCATTGACCACAGATTCGACAATTTCTTCATAAATCACTTCAGCAGCTTCTTTCATAACCTCGTCAACCAATTTAGCCATTTCCTCTTCATCTCAGATAGCTTCCTTTTCTCTATCACTAGGTTGTTCTTCTATTGGAGCTGTTGGTCCCTGGATAGGCGAGTAGACAAGAAGGGGGGGTTGAATTGTCCCCCACGATCGATGGTAAATTTAAATCTAACTAAGAGGAATTAACAACTTTGAATGAGATTGAAGATTTAGCTAAACAAGGTAAATGTAGTTCTCTCAATCTCACCGTTCACACATGAACATTCAACCAATATAAACAGTTAAGCATGCATCCACAAAAGCAAACCACAAGACAATGGGATTTTTAAGGTGGTTCAGGACCATGACGGGCTCCCTACGTCCACCCCTCACCAAACTCGGTGAGGCTTCACTCGGGGATAAATCTCCAACACGGAGACGATGCCCCAACACACACACGGGGATAAATCCCCACACACACACAGGGATAAATCCCCACACACACGCATAGGGTGACACCTACGCAACCACACGGGAGTAAACTCCCAACCACACACGGGGAACACACCCCAAGATATGTCCAAGCACACACGCGGATATGCTCCGCACAAACCGACACACACGCGTCAACACAATCACTCGGAGAACCCTTTCTCCGAACACCCACACACAATATTCCTTCAGAAATGTATGAAACCTAGACAAATAGATACAATGAATCCCAAACAGAGTCTAAAGACTAAAATGAAGAAGATATAGCATATAGAGATCTCCCCCTTCTTCGATTCTTCCGGCTCCTCTTGGTTCGTTGTCGGATGATGGTGATTTTGACGTCCTCTTGTTCCTCTCCTCAATCCGCTTCTTTTCTTCTTTTACCACGAGCTTCAAATCTTCATGGATGTAGATGAAATCGACCTTGCAAGAGCTCCTCTTCCTTTCCCCCCTTTTCTTCTCCTACAAGACAACACAAATAAGCATTAGGGTTCCATTCTCCATAAATTCGTAACTCATATATATGCACACCAAAGAGAGCCCAAAAGACACATAAAACCCTCCCACAATGTCTTAAAGACACCTCCATATGCTTAGTAACCTATGGGGGGTAGTATGGTAAAGTTTGGAAGGGTTTAGAGTGGGTTCCGGACGAGTTCGCAAACCCCGACCTGAAAGGGTCGACCCTTGTGCAACCAGAGGGCAGCCAGGCTGAAAGAAAAAATGCAACACTCAGGGGTCGACCCTTGGGGTCGACCCTTGCTGTGGGTCGACCCCCGGGGTCGACCCCTACAGGCAGGGTTCAATTTAATTGGTTTCTGTCTTCACAGAAACACTGAGGGTCAGGGGTCGACCCATGCAGGAAGATGATGGAAAGATCCATTTTTAGCCCCTTTAAGCTATCAAAAAAATTCCCAAAAATCATGAAATGTTTACCATGCATTCAACAAAGAGTTAAGACCATTTAAACCACAATTCAATAAAATTTATGAGAATAGATTAAGCACATTGAAAAAACCCACAAACCTCATTTCAAAGATGCATAAAACACTTCCAATGTGATGCAACCTCATGAAAGATGTTCATGAAAATAACCTAGAACATAGCATAAAAATTGTCACGCCCCGAGCCTTTATTATAGCGAAAGACTTACTCGGGGAGTGCGAACAGCCGGCATGGTAAGTCTCTTGCAAGCAAGAATAACCAGAGCGTGAAACAATCACACACATAAATGCAATTGCACAATAATATTCAAACTTCACTTTATTTCATAAATGATCAATCTTCAAGTACAATAGCCTTAACTTCTCAATCTATTGACTCAAGAAATAAGAAAATTACATTGACTCAATCTAGACATTATAGACTTCCTATGTCTTCACTCTCATCTTTATAACACTTTCACTCGCTTCCGGACCCGCTACTAGTATAGCCCGAATCTGAATCTAAACTACTTCCATCTCCTGAAAACATTGGAAATAGGTAATGAGCACACTTGCCCAGTAGGTATCTTCGCATCAACATGAAGGCATTATTAAAGTAATGAATATTTTAGCTCTAGAGAATTAGGTAAAATCATGCGAATGCGAATCAATCATGCGATTAAAACAAGGTAACAAGACAATCACATAAGAGAGAATTAACGAGAATGAACTAGCAAGAAGGTAACATGATCATGATATTTGGCCTTTCACGAGCAAGAATGTAACAATGTATGAGCAAGCCACATATTCATCACACTAGTCTCTTTTGAGTACATAGTGTTGTGTCCCTGAGGTCATTTGAGTCATTCTGTGGTCACTTGGGTCATTCAACATCATTCTATGGTCATATGAGTTCTGTGGTATTCTTGGTTTTGATAATGGCTAAATACTATTAGTCATTGATATTTTCCACTCTCATGTGACTGACATATGTGAGTTGTGTTCATGACAGATATGTAAATGAATGGACAAGTGAAAGCTCAATGTTGCTCCCTCACACGCGGATCGACCTGCGCGGTCAAGTTGCGGGGAGCGACCTGCCCAGTCAGGTCGCGGGGGTCAAGGGGGCAGCGCCCCTTGCGGGGGTTTCTGGGGGCGGACCCCCTGGAACAAAAATTTCATTGAAGACTCAGTAATATAACTTCAAGACAGTCAAAGTTGTTGCCACAAACATGAACGGACTACTAAAGGACTTAAGCAGCGGAGCTAAGATAGATAACGGACCAACCCGGGAAAATCCGGGTTCTGCCCAGCTGGCGGTCGACCGCCCCAGCCAGAGATTCCCAGACTACACGAGTTTCAGCTGGCGGTCGACCGCCAGCTAGTAGCGGTCGACCGGAAATCCCAGGGACCGCCCATTTGTAGGTTTCACAGTAGCGGTTGACCGCTAGGAGCTGCAGGTCGACCACCAGCCCCGATGCAGCCTTGTTTGACTTTGAATTCCACCTCGTGGCCAGCCCCTTTCTATGGATTTGTTTAATCAAACCTTACCTAATCTTCCATGATTTATGGATCTGGTCTGGAGGGTGTCTATGGACCATTCAAGGTCTATAAAACCAACACTTGAAGGGTTAGACACCCTAATGCTTCAAGGCTTCAAGAGAGATCAAGGGAGGCCATTTTCGAGGTACTGTAGCACCTCCGTGAACAGTGTTTCGGGAAGGAGTTCTTCATCCATTTCAAGACATTAAAGTCCAGATCTGAAGCCATCTCAACCTCCAAGGAAGAAGAAGCAATCAAGGGGTTCAAAGGTGATCTAAACTGCATCCTTCTTCCTCTTCATCAACTCAAGAGGATCAAAAGGAAGATCAAAGCTACATCCAACACTCTCTCCATCAACTCAAGGTGATTGAAGTTCATATCTCAATCCAGCAACCTTCAAGGAAGAGTAGAAGCAAGAAAGGCTAATAAGGGAGATCAAAGGAGGCTATAAGGGTGTGTTCAAGGGAGAGGAGTTCGAGTACTGTAGCTGTGAACAGTACTCCGGGAAGAAGTTCTTCATCATATCTCCAAGTGATTCAAGCTACTTCAAGAGGAGATCAACTCCAAGCCAAGTGAAGCATCAGATTCAAGCTCTAGCAAACTCAGACAAGATCTTTTCTCTTTGAACATATTTCATATCTTGTTTGAGTATTTTCATAATTGTTATTTTCCATTTCATTCAAACATTTGGAACTGAAGATCGTCCCTACCGGTGGTTAGTAGGAAGGCAATCGGAAGTTATCCGATCTGCGGTGTTGACGTCCCTACCGGCGGTTAGTAGGAAGGCAATCAGTGGTCTTTCCGATTTGCGGTTCAGTGCGTGGCACTAGTGGAGCCTCATCGGATTTGGTGAGGGGTGGACGTAGGACTGGGGATTCAGTCCGAACCACCTTAAAATCTCGTGTGCTGTGGTTTGTTTATATGATTGTTTCATTCTAGATGCATGCTTAAGTTCTAATCGATATAATAGTAATCATCTTGCTAAGCAAATCGTTGTGTCCTTCATTTAGCTAGTTATATTCCGCTGCGATTTGTTCTATCTAGCTATTTAGAGGGTTCCATTACGAAAAGAGGGGCAGATCTATTCACCCCTCCCCTTTAGATCCGCTGTCCACTACACAACAAGTGGTATCAGAGCCTAATCTCTCATTATGGGGTCCAACGACCTTGAGGGAAATGGTGGATCAGCGTCTAAGGGTTATTTACCTGAAGGACATTCTGTGAATAGGCCTCCTTATTTCACTGGATCTAATTATCCCTATTGGAAATATTGTATGCAGGTGTTCATTCGCGCCCAAGACTATGAACTTTGGCGAGTGATCAGCAAAGGTCCGTATGAGCTTACGGATAATGAGGAATTGTGGACCAAAGAACAGATAAGGCAATCCACTATCAACTGGAGTGCCAAACACATCATGCAATGCTCACTACATCCAGTTGAATTCTCAAGAGTGGCTACCTGCGCATCTGCAAAACTAATGTGGGACAAGCTAGAGGTAATCTACGAAGGAACCTCTCAGGTACGAGAAACAAAAGCCAACATTTTAGTTTCTGAATATGAAATGTTCCGCATGAAGCCTGATGAAATACTGTGCTTACTAATAGTTTAACTGATTTGGGAAAGAAATATTCAGAGCAAGAAATTGTAAGGAAAATTCTCAAATCGTTAACTCCAGCATGGCACACAAAGGCTACCATGGTTGAAGAATCGAGAGATCTCACAACTACCAAGGTAGATGAACTCATTAGGTCATTGATGACCTATGAGATCAACCTCAAGAACAAAGAGGCTGAGGCACCTAAGAAGAAGTCCCTAGCTCTTAAAGAAGGACCCAGCAGTCAAGGCTCTTCTGATGAAGGTGAGGATTCGACAAGTGAGCGAGATGAGGATGATGTAGCCATGCTCACACGTAAGTTCAAGAAATTCTTGAGAAAGGAAGGTAAGAGCTTCATGAGAGGAAGGTCAAAGGTAAGAAATAGTTTCAGATCTAATTCTGAAAATTCTAAGAAATCTGTGAAAATTATTTGCTATTCTTGCAACAAACCAGGGCATTTCAAGAATGATTGTCCCGACAGATTCAGAAAATCTGACAATTGGAAGGGCAAGAAGAAGAACAAGGCCATGGTGTCCACATGGAGCGATGAAGAGGAAGTGATGACGGAACTAGCTCCTCAGAAAAAGAAAAAGAAGATTTCTGCCTTATGGCCAAAGGTGATGAAGAAACTGAGGTAAATTCTCCATTTGAAGATTATACAATTGATGATTGGGAGGATGCATATATACAACTCATGGAAAAATATGAAATGTACAAAAAGGAGAATAAATCATTGAAAAAGAGAATTAACTCATTTGTGCATGATCATGATATGAATGCTCTACTTGAAACTGAAATTGAAGATCTTAAGAAAATGATTGAGAATTTGGAGGAAGGAAGAAAAGAAATGGCTGACTTGGAAACTGAAAATAAAATTTGAGAAATGAGATTGACAGCATGAAACTCAAAATGCAAACCTATGAAAAGGATAGCAAATTAAGCTATGAGAAGTATGAAGCTGTCAAACATGTCAACACTCAACTCTTGCAAAACATTGAAAACCTACAAAAAGAGTTAAAGGACAAACAACAATCTTCAGAAAAATTTGTAGATGGAAGAGAAAACCTAGATGCATTGCTAGGTACTAGAATGAACTTCAACAAGGAAGGGTTGGGTTTTGAACCAACAAACAAAAGGCCAATTGGGCTAAAAACTGTCACATTTGTTTCATCTTCGGAAGCTTCCACCTCAAACACAACTCCCACACAAAACCAGCAAAAACAAAAGGAGAAAGGGAAAGAAAAGATTGAAGAGGCAGTCACCAACATTCCCAAAAAGCCTGTCCAAAAACTTAAGAAAGGTTGACCTTCCCCGCAGCATAGGTCAACACTTCCTTGGCCATTGCATGCTCAACCTTCCAGATTTCACCACAATTGGATTGCACACTCATATAGGCCAGCATCACCATATCTTTGGGAAAATTATGATTTCTGTGTTCATCAATTCCATAGGTGGCAAAACAATCAGTTTCAACCCAAAGCCAACCAACGGCCTCAATGGTTTAAGAAGCAAACCTCCTCAAACTTCCACAAAATCCAACAAAGAGCTTCTAAACAAAAAATGAATGCCAAGATGGAAAAGAAAAATCAAATCCCTGCTCTAAGCAAACAAAGCATGAATGTTAAGAAGGTTTGGATTCCAAAAGAAATGGTTTCTTGTTTTGAAATTCTGAAAAGCTTGAAGGGACCCAAATTTGGTTGGGTTCCAAACACCATTGCTTAATTGATTGTGCAGGAATGTCTTGCATCCATGCATAACAGGTGGTACCTTGATAGCGGCTGTTCAAGACACATGACTGGAGACAAATCAAAATTCTGTCTCTTGGAGGAAAAGGAAGGAGGATATGTCACATTTGGAGGAAATAATAAAGGAAAAATCATTGGAACAGGTAATGTAGGTAAGAACCTCTCCAACTCCATTTGTAACGTGTTGTTAGTTGAAGGATTGAAATATAACCTGCTTAGTATAAGTCCATTGTGTGATAAAGGGCACAAAGTGTTATTTGACTCTCATGAATGCAGAATTCTTGAACCAAAATCTGACAAGGTAAAATTTTCTGGTAAGAGAGTCAATAATGTTTATATGATTGACTTAGATGATCCTGCTCATTTAAATCTTTGTCTTGATGTACCAAAATCTGAACTTGCATGGATATGGCATCGTAGACTAGGACATGCTAGCTACAATGTCTTGCATAAACTCTTGAAGCATTCAATGGTGAAAGGTTTGCCTGAACTATCATTTAAACAAGAAAATAAATTGTGTGATGCATGTGCCCTAGGTAAACAAACTAGAAAATCATTCAAGGGGAGATCTGAAAATACATCATCCAAATCACTCGAGCTAATTCATATGGACCTATTTGGCCCAACCAGAACTGCTAGCTTAAGTGGTAGAAAATATGGATATGTCTTGGTGGATGACTTTTCTAGGTTCACATGAGTTTTCTTTCTCACACACAAAAATGATGCTTTTGATGAGTTTCAGGCACTCTACATGAAGATAAAGCAGGACGGTGAGTTTAAAATTTTCAAGATTCAATCTGATCACGGTGGTGAATTTGAAAATGCTAACTTCTATAACCTTTGTAGGGCCGAAGGGATTTCACACCGATTTTCTTCACCAAGAACGCCGGAGCAAAACGGTGTGGTTGAAAGGAGAAACCGGACACTTGTAGAGATGGCAAGAACCATGCTTGCTGAACGGTAACTTCCAAGGAGGTTTTGGGCTGAAGCGGTAAACTCGGCATGTTACATTATCAACCGCTCTATGGTAAGGCCATACACCAAAAAGACTCCTTATGAGTTGCTAAAAGGTAAAAAGCCCTCTCTCTCACATATGAAAGTGTTTGGATCAAAATGTTTCATTCACAACAATGATAAAAGAGACTTAGATAAATTCGAGCCTAAGAGCGATGAAGGTATATTCCTTGGATATTCTGATAGATCTAGGGCTTATAGAATTTATAATATCAAAAATCAAACTGTGGAAGAATCACCCCATGTTTCCTTTGATGAATATCATGATTCTAACAATGATAACTCTCACAGGAAAAACGATGAAGATGGGGAATTCCTAAGCATAAAGGATAAGAGTGATCCTCCACAAGAATAAATAAAAGAAGATGGTGACCTAGCTGAATCAAGCAATGCAAGGGATCAAGCTCCAGGAGAAGGTAACGATTCTACAAACATTAGAATTCTTAAGGATCATCCATTGGAGAATGTCATTGGTAGCTTGAATGACCCACCTAGAACTAGGTCACATTTTAAAATTGTGGAAGAATTAGATCAACTTGCTCTTGTCTCGCAGCATGAACCCAAAAATATTGATGATGTTTTAAAAGATGAAAACTGGATAAATTCCTATCAAGAAGAGCTAAACCAATTTGAGAGAAATAAAGTTTGGCATCTTGTTCCTAGACCTTCCTCACAATCTGTCATAGGCACTAAATGGGTCTTTAGGAGCAAACTAAGTGAGGATGGCAAGATAATAAGAAATAAGGCTAGATTGGTGGCTCAAGGGTATAATCAAGAGTTTGGGGTAGACATTGATGAATCTTATGCCCCAGTTGCTAGACTCGAAGCCATCAGAATTTTACTTGCCTTTGCATGCTCCCTTGGAATAAAGCTTTATCAAATGGATGTCAAAAGTGTTTTCTTAAATGGCTTGATCAAAGAAGAAGTCTACGTTGAGCAGCCCCCTGGCTTTGAGAATTCTAACAATGCAGATTTTATACACAAGCTAGAAAGGGTGCTTTATGGACTTAAGCAAGCACCAAGAGCTTGGTATGAGAGACTAAGCTCGTTCCTCATTGAAAAATGGTACACACGAGGTAAAGTAGATCAAACACTTTTTACCAAGAAGTAAGGTAAGAACATCTTGATTGTTCAAATTTATGTTGATGACATTGTGTTTGGTTTTACAAAATCTGAAATGTGTGAGGAATTTGCTAACCTCATGACTAGCGAATTTGAGATGAGCCTAATGTGAGAACTTCAATTCTTTCTCGGTTTGCAGGTCAACCAAGGAGAAGATGGGTGCTTCATAAATCAATCCAAATACATCAAGGAGCTGCTGAAAATATTTGACATGGCAAACAACAAAATCATTGCAACTCCTATGAGCACCACAACATCACTGGATTCGGATGAAAATGGTAAAATAGTGGATGCAACGATCTATAGAGGTATGATTGGCTCTTTACTTTATTTGACTGCATCCTGACCAGATATCCAGTTTAGTGTATGTCTTTGTGCTAGATTTCAAGCTAGTCCTAGAGAATCCCATTTGACTGCCGTCAAACGTATCCTTCGATATCTTGCCGGCACTCAAGATTTGGGACTGTGGTATCCGTCGTCATGTGATTTATCTCTTATATCTTATTCTGATGCGGACTACGCTGGATGCAAGCTGGATCGTAATAGTACTAGTGGCTATTGCCAGTTTCTAAGCGGGTGTTTAGTTTCTTGGGCCTCCAAGAAACAACACTCGGTTGCCCTCTCAACCGCGGAGGCAGAATATGTTGCTGCGGGGAGCTGTGGCACCCAAGTGTTGTGGATTAAACACCAACTCCAAGACTACTTAGTGGATCTTGGTTGTGTCCCGATTCTATGTGATAACACTAGTGCTATCAACCTTGCAAAAAATCCAGTCCAGCACTCTAGGACTAAGCATATTGAGATTAGGCATCCCTTCATTAGAGATGAAGTCGGTAAGAAAAATTTTGAAATGTATTTTGTTGATACTCAAAATCAAATTGCTGATATTTTCACCAAGCCCTTGTATAATGATAGGTTTTCAACACTCAGAAGGGAGCTTGGTCTTTGCCGACCTCAGGCCAATAAGAATTTGAAATGATGATCATGTTCAATTTAGTGTGTGTTTTTACAGATTGGTGTTTCATGCATTGTTGATATGTCAATATGTCATTTTGCATTGCATGTAGATGCATAATAATGAATTGAGTTCATGTTCATAATGCATTGTATGGTTTGTGTCGCATCATTCTTGCATGGCCATGGTATATCAAATGTTGATGTATAGAAGGGCAAGTTATGCTTATCTCGAAGCACTCAATATGCGTGAGGTTTCACCTCCGCCAAGTACCATGTATCAATGTCGCATATAGGCCATATAGTAAGGAAGAGTTGTCCTTGTGCAACATTCATGCATATTCATTCTGTGGTATTTAATAAGTGTACAACCATGCGTTGGGTCATACATTTCATTTCTGCTATCTTCATGAGTGACTAGGTCAACCTCCTTTGTCATTCCACTTGATTACAAACATAACCCCTTCGCGTATCCATTGCATATCCTTAGGGGGAGTTTTGTTGATTCTCTTAACCTCTTGCAAACTGCACTTCAGTGGCTTACAGTCTGGTTTGAGTTCATGAGACAGATGGACATATGGTGTAAGAGCTTTCTATTATATGCCATAATGATTGTCCATCCAATGAAAATGGTTCAGATTTAATGATTTCCTTGACGTTCTGAAATATCTGTTATGAAATCATCTATGTTCTGTGGTTTTAATAGACCTTAACTAGAGATTGCATATTATGCTTTGAATGACTATCCTGATATCTGAAAATTCAAAGTTCATGACCATCTTGGTGATACACTCAGGCTTAGTATTATTTTTAAACATCTTGATGAGCTGGAATTCTTGAAAATCAATTTGACAGAGCAATGATATTGTTACACGGAGAAACATGTCATGTCATCAAATCAAGTGACAAATGTATATGTCATGATGTGCCCTTATTATCTCTGTCTTAAAACTTTTAAACTCTAGGCAGAGCAATGGTATAATTGCTGAGAAATATATCCCCTCATCAAAGAATTGAGAAAGGATATGTCATGACGTGACTTTGCTATCTCTGTTCATCTTGAAATATGACAGTCAGTCTTACCAAATTCCTAGGAATACTGGCGTCTAAACAACGTGTATTCTTACGGCTTGGAGGCATGTACTAGACTTGATTGCTCGTAAAATATGAGTCTTGTGCCTTCAAATGCAAATGATATTGATAATTAAACTTGTTGAATTCCTAAAAATTCCATGCTTTAGTCATGATTGTTTAGCCTCAATACATGCTTTTGTGTTATTACCTTTGTCGTTATTGAATATGGATATATAAGACAAGGGAAGGTTAAACACTGCCATGATATGCACATTTGGTTCATTTCTATTAAATCTTGGATGTAGCTGCTTTTCGAACTCTGTTGATGATCTCGGATTTCATTAGCTTTGAACCATATATGTTGCTCACGGCATGCTTCAGTTTTGCATATAATGGCTTGCTCTCCACTCCTTTCCGCGATGGTCTCACAGACATTTTACTATTATCACTCCTTTTTTTTGCTGTTGGCAAAGGGGGAGAATTCTTTGTGTGAGTCCTTTGTAAGAGCTATATGCGTTATTGCATTGTCAAAAGGGAGAGCTTATGTGCTTTGTGAGTTGTCATGGGGGATGTGTGAATGGTGTACGGGGAGAGTCCAAGGGGAGAATCCATTGTTCACTTTACATCTCATATGTGTATGTGATGAGGTTTGCATAATTGCATAGCATTCATATCTACATTCATAATTGCATTCACATGTTATTACTATCATGGATCTTGAGCTGCAAATGTTGCATTTGTTAAATGTTGCAGTTGTTATAACTTGTGCCATTTTAGACATTACTATCACATAATGACTCACAGTATTGCCATCATCAAAAAGGGGGAGAATGTTGTGTCCCTGAGGTCATTTGAGTCATTCTGTGGTCATTTGGGTCATTCGACATCATTCTATGGTCATATGAGTCCTGTGGTATTCTTGGTTTTGATAATGGCTAAACACTATTAGTCATTGATATTTTCCACTCTCATGTGACTGACATATGTGATGTTGTGATCATGACAGATATGCAAATGAATGGACAAGTGAAAGCTCAATGTTGCGCCCTCGCACGGGGATCGACCTGCGTGGTCAGGTTGCGGGGATCGACCTGCCCGGTCAGGTCGCGGGGGTCAAGGGGGCAGCGCCCCTTGCGGGGGTTTCCGGGGGCGGACCCCCCGGAACAAAAATTTGATTGAAGACTCAGTAATAAAACTTCAAGACAGTCAAAGTTGTTGCCACAAACATGAACGGACTACTAAAGGACTTAAGCGGCGGAGCTAAGATAGATAACGGACCAACCTGGGAAAATCTGGGTTCTGCCCAGCTGGCGGTCGACCGCCAGCACAGGGGCGGTCGACCGCCCCAGCCAGAGATTCCCAGACTGCACGAGTTTCAGCTGACGGTCGACCGCCAACCAGTAGCGGTCGATCGGAAATCCCAGGGACCGCCCGTTTGCAGGTTTCACAGTAGCGGTCGACCGCCAGGAGCTGCAGGTCGACCGCCAGCCCCGATGCAGCCTTGTTTGACTTCGAATTCCACCTCATGGCCAGCCCCTTTCCATGGATTTGTTTAATCAAACCTTACATAATCTTCCATGATTTATGGATCTGGTCTAGATGGTGTCTATGGAACATTCAAGGTCTATAAAACCAACACTTGAAGGGTTAGACACCCTAATGCTTCAAGGCTTTAAGAGAGATCAAGGGAGGCCATTTTCGAGGTACTGTAGCACCTCCGTGAACAGTGTTTCGGGAAGGAGTTCTTCATCCATTCCAAGGCATTAAAGTCCAGATCTGAAGCCATCTCAACCTCCAAGGAAGAAGAAGCAATCAAGGGGTTCAAAGGTGATCTAAACTGCATCCTTCTTCCTCTTCATCAACTCAAGAGGATCAAAAGGAAGATCAAAGCTACATCCAACACTCTCTCCATCAACTCAAGGTGATTCAAGTTCATATCTCAATCCAGCAACCTCCAAGGAAGAGTAGAAGCAAGAAAGGCTAATAAGGGAGATCAAAGGAGGCTGCAATGGTGTGTTCAAGGGAGAAGAGTTCAAGTACTGTAGCTGTGAACAGTACTCCGGGAAGAAGTTCTTCATCATATCTCCAAGTGATTCAAGCTACTTCAAGAGGAGATCAACTCCAAGCCAAGTGAAGCATCAGATTCAAGCTCCAGCAAACTCAGACAAGATCTTTTCTCTTTGAACATATTTCATATCTTGTTTGAGTATTTTCATAATTATTCTTTTCCATTTCATTCAAACATTTGGAACTGAAGATTGTCCCTACCGATGGTTAGTAGGAAGGCAATCGGAGGTTGTCCGATCTGCGGTGTTGACGTCCCTACCGGCGGTTAGTAGGAAGGCAATCGGTGGTCTTTCCGATTTGCGGTTCAGTGTGTGGCACTAGTGGAGCCTCACCGGATTTGGTGAGGGGTGGACGTAGGACTGGGGATTCAGTCTGAACCACCTTAAAATCTCGTGTGTTGTTGTTTGTTTGTGTGATTATTTCATTCTAGATGCATGCTTAAGTTCTAATCGATATAATAGTAATCATCTTGCTAAGCAAATCGTTGTGTCCTTCATTTAGCTAGTTATATTCTGCTACGATTTGTTCTATCTAGCTATTTAGAGGGTTCCATTGCGAAAAGAGGGGCAGATCTATTCACCCCTCTCCTCTAGATCCGCTGTCCACTACACAAAACATAGCTCGTGAATTTCTGGGGAATATCAAGCAAGAATGTCATGTACAAGAATGTCATAGCGTGCCGTGGATCTTCACTTATTTATAGAAATAGTACTCCCAGCACAATGCGACGCCAGTAGCATCATACCCCATGGTTTATAAAATAGTATGTTTCCGACAATCAGCCGAGGGGACTAGCATAGAGCCCTTGAACATAATCAGTGCTCGATCGTATCTTCAAGTATAAATTAAGCTACTTCCACGCATGTAACAATAAAGTATGGCCAAGAATATAATAGTTCAATAACTTCATGATAATAATAATCAATGGATGAATGCTTCAATTTGAATATGAGGAATTCAAGAATGACTTAGACTATGCTATGCTTATGGAAATAAATCGACAGCATAACGGTATTTTTTCCTTAACTTTCATTCATTATATTAAGTCTCTTAAGCAATATGATAAGTTCTAGATCATCAAGAATTATCTAGAATCATTGAAATATCAACCCTTGGTCAAACCTTGGGTTGACATATACAAGCTATGTGACGGTCATATACTGGGCCGTTACATCATGTGACGGTCTAGTAATGGGCCGTTACAATGATCCGAGTCCAGAATCAATGAAATAGACTCAGTGGAATGTGACGGTCGTTCATTGGGACGTTACGTTCACCTAACGGTCCAATGTAAGGCCGTTACATTACTAGAATCAGAAAACAACGATAGTGTATTCTAGTTAATGGGTTTTAATGATATAACCAACTCGGCATCCTAGTGAGAATCCAAGACTCGCGGAGAATTACGGAGACCTTGAAACAAGATTTCCTAGTCCATTGGAAGGAATATCCAATAGAGAGGTTCTCATGTCCAAGAAATATGTTCCTATGGTGCAAAGTGTAAGCTAATGACAATATACCGGAATATGTGCCATGTACTTATAGAAATGACTATATTGACAGAGATAGAATGTGTATCGAAGTGAAATCATGATAGAACTCAATCACTATATCATACAAAATCATGTTTCTAATTAAAAAACTATAGAATTTTGGCCTTATGAAATTAACATAACTTAAAGTAATAGTGAGATACCAAAATATGCAGTACCTATTCATGAATGATTAAATAACCTCAAAGTCACATAATCAAGTTAAGACTTAGGTAACTAGGCTTATCCATAAATTAACTTCACTAGTTATTATTCTGTCTTGGGTTGGCAGTACATAGTGCCTGACGGTCTAGGGTGGGCGCGTCACAGGGAGTGTGACGGTCTGTCGAGCAGCCGTTACATAAGTGTGACGCCCCTGACCTGGCGCGTTAGAGACAACTGAGAATTTCAAATTTCAACAGAACTGTGATGGTGCATCGCCTGGCCGTTACGTGAGTGTGACGATACCACCATGATGTGTTACAGTATCTGCTGATAGAAAACGATATGAAACCTAAAATAGGTCAATCCACATCATGTCTAAATCAATACCATGTCTATTCTAGGCATGATAACGAAGTATAGGTTATCTATATGCATGGGTTTCAATGTTTTGACAAGATAGCATCTTTTAATTTCTAATTAAGGCTAAGAGATGTATGAAATGCATAGAACTTAGTGAAACATGAAATTGATGAGCTAGCATGCATGAAATTCAATCAAACCAGAGGGCTTTTAGTCTTATAAAGTTATTTTCGCCGTTCATGAGATAACCTACCTCTTGTCTAAGCTTTAAAACTTCCAATTCTGGTCTGAACACCGAGCCCTAGTTCCCTTCTTCATGTGGCTTTTCTGCAACTTCTTTGGGTTCTAACTCCACGACCTCTTGACCTAAAGATGTGAAATTTTGAGAGGAGTTAGTCTAAAGTGTTGTGAATAAAAACTTCTAAACAACTTACCTGAGATAATGACTCCTTACCTTGATTCTTTATGTCCCAAAATTAAGGGTCGCACGGTTCAGAACTATGTCCTATTTATAGAGTTTCAACTAAGCTTTGAAGATTAGATCGATTTTAGAGTCCTTAATCTATCAAAACCTAATCTCTAAGAGTCCTTATTAATGTCACAAGCCTTCCCAAGTCGATCCCTAGTGGATAGGATCTCAAAGTTTCAATCTTTTTACTCGTTCTTTCCTTCACGGAACTAACAGGGTGTAACGGTCGTATGCCTATGCGTTAGGTGAATGTGACGGTCTCGCGATAGACCGTTACAGTCAACGCATGCAGAGTTCTAAATTACTAAAAATCTTTTATTCATTTATTGGTGGGAATCGACGCTGAGCATTAACTTTTATTTTTACATTTGAGTCCTTTTATTTACTTTTATATCCTTGGGAAAGTATATGTACAATTGTAAGGCTTTCTAAGCCAATGTGTCATTCCCCAAGATTATGTGGGTTTTTGTGCAAATGTGTAGTAGGTCCAGTTAGGGGGCCCCCTCCCCTTCCCCATTGGTCCACCTCATCCATGTGGGGCTGGTCAACCATCCTAGGTGGCCATCTAGAAGGTTTGAATGCTAATTGACCACATGGGAGACAAAGGGGTTAAAATTTCAAAGGTTGGCCACCTACCTTACCTACCTAGTCAAAGGAGTGCTCCATTCATATGTAATTTATTTTTTTTGAGTTTTAACCACATGGGAGAAGAAAATGACTTATTTCCCACGAAATTCCCAGCCCCCCACCCCTTGCCATTTTCTATATAAGCCTATGTATAGTGTCATTAGAGATTAATGAAGAAATTATGTGAAAATTACTTGAAGTAAGAAGGGTGTGCCCTCTCTCCCTCTCTCCCCTGGTGTTCTTCCTTCTCCAACCCCAAATTCTAGAGTGGTTCTATCTTCAATCCCCTCCCCTCTATCTCCGGTGATCATCGGTGCCGTCGCCGCCGCCGTTCGTGCCGCCATCACGCCGCCATCGAGCCGCCTCTGCAGTTCTATCTTCGTCCGACCACAACAGCTTCCACGAATTGTCTGTCTCAGCCACGAGCTTGGATTGATCTGACGTTTTTATGGTATCTTCTACCCTTGCATCCCAAGTTCCACCTAAATTTGCACGCCCAAAATCCACCGTTTATTATTTTTACATTTTCGTCCAACCTGTCATCCCAGATCTGCCAGGTTTCTATCTACAGTGACAGAACCTCTGATTTCTCCCCCTCCGACCATCTTTTTGATTTGTCCAAACCCTCCCAATTTTAATGGGAGTTCTTTCCATCACTCCCTACCTCCAAATAGTTTCTTAATTTTTTATCAGCCTTCTATCTATGTTTAGAAATTCATGTTCTTCCTCTGCTACAGTCTTTTCAGTCAGATTCCAGATCCGACCACCCTCCACTTCCAAAATCAGAATAAATCATCACCACCTCCAAATCCAGATCCAAAAATAGTCCTAATTTCCTTACTTAATTTCCTACAACTTTTATGAAGAGGTCAAGGGCTGAATCCGAGGTCTTCATAGCGGTCAAAGGCAGTTATCAGGAAAGTTCTCTGCAGATCTGAGTCTTCGGTTATTGTACAACAGCAGCATATAAAAATCGTCAACACAGAGTAAAAATCAGGTGAATTTTTTTGAAGGCCACTAGATTGCAGTACTTTGAAGCAGCTTTCCAACAGCTCTGATCTCGTCACATTCCGACACCGGTGTTGATCGCAGCGTCCGTTCTCGCCGGAGCGCGCGCTGAAATACAGAACCGGCAGATTTCCGATCGGTTTTTCTGACCGGTGCCGAACGGAGCTGCCCGGCCTCCGGCCGGTGAACCAGCGTGCCGCCAGCCCAGGGAGCGCTTCTCCAAGTGTCTCCACTACAGCGGTGTCACCGGGTCCCACTCGACCCCTCCGGACAGCACGTGGGCCCCACCGTCACTAGTTCGGGTGCTGCCGAAGAGACGCGAGAAGCCGCCCGTCAACCCGAATTTGGTCCTCCCGGGCCCGTTTGTGTAGCCCTTTACCTCCCTGCATGGAGTGGGCATGTTCCCATTGCTGTAATTATTATGTGTTAAGTTTCCCTGGAGTATGAGTTTTCGGCCGAGTCCGTCTTCCCCACGCCGAGTGCGTGGAGGTATCGTTCTCGCTCCCTACACTCGGCATTTGCTTATTTTCATATATACTTATTTATGCCGCTGCTAGAGAGCATGCTTTAGGTCCGTTAGCTCGCTATATTATCATTCACCGCTGCTGCGAGAGAGTGCGAGACCGTCCCGTGACCCGATCCGGGCAGACGAGAGAGCCGATCACCCTAGCTCACTGCCGGTTTCTCAACCGCGCACGTCCGACGCTTCCCTCGTTAAGGGACGATCGCGAGCTTGTCGTGTCCGTGTCTCGTCCCGCATCATTTATCCATGTAATTATCTATATAATTAGTATTTATCCTTAAAATACGTGAATAAGCTAAATAATCTTCTAGAATATGGGCCAAACTAAATGGTTTTGGCCTTAGATGATGTGTAATTGGGCTTTGTTAATTATTTAACCTAATTGGGGTTTTAATGACTTATTAGTCTCAAAATCCCTTTATTAATATGTTTAGGCCTTTATAAATTCTAGAATTTTTTTTAAAATTCAAAAATTATTAATATAAATTCTGGGGCACTACACCCTCCCCCACTTAGAAGAATTTGGTCCCCAAATTCAAGTCATGGATTGTCGAGAGTATACTTACAATTGAATAATTATGGGAATCTTTTCTTCATAGCTGCTTCGGTTTCCCATGTTGCTTCATATGGCCATATTTTCTTCCATTGACTTTTGACCATAGGGATAACTTTACTCCTTAATTGACGCACTTCCCGATCCAGAATCTTTATTGGTGTTTGTTCGTAGGTCACGTCCTTCTGAATCTCCAGATTGTCATAAGTGATAATATGGTCAGGATCGTATACATATTTCTTCAGCATGGAGACGTGAAATACGTCATGAACTCTGCTAATTGTGGAGGTAAAACCAATCTATAAGCCACTTCACCAACCCTTTCGAGAATTTCAAACGGGCCAATAAATCTTGGAGTTAGCTTTCCTTTAATGCCAAATCTTCGAATACCACGACCTGGAGAAACTTTTAAATATACATGATCTCCTACCTGAAACTCCAAGTCACGTCTTCGATTGTCGGCATAAGATTTTTGCCTATCTTGTGCCATTTTCATTCTCTCTTGAATGAGTTTGATTTTCTCCGTAGAATCCCTGATAAGGTCGGGGCCTAAAAATTGTTTTTCCCCTATTTCATTCCAACATATTGGAGATCGACAACTTTTCCCATATAGAGCTTCAAAAGGTGCCATTTGTATGCTTGCTTGATAGCTATTATTATATGCAAATTCCACTAGAGACAAGTGATCATGCCAACTTCCTCCAAAATCAATGACACAAGCCCTGAGCATGTCTTCTACCACCTGATTTGTTCTTTCCGTCTGACCATCAGTTTGTGGATGAAAAGCTGTGCTAAAATTTAATCTGGTCCCTAGTGAATGTTGTAGACCTTTCCAGAACTGTGATGTGAATCGAGGATCTCTATCTGATACAATAGTGACGGGGACACCATGTAACTTGACAACTTCTTTTATGTATAGAGCAGCTAGGATATCCACAGACCATCGACTTTTAATTCGTATGAAATGTGCAGATTTAGTCAATCGGTCTATGATTACCCAAATGCCATCATGTCCGCCTCTTGTCTTGCGTAAACCCATAATGAAGTCCATCCCTATACTCTCCCACTTCCATTCGGTAATATTCAAGGGATGCAATTTCCCTGCGGGTCTAAAATGTTCTGCTTTTACTTGTTGACAAGTGAGACAGCGGGACACGAAATTAGCTATTTCTCTCTTCATGTTGGGCCACCAAAAGTTTCTTTTGAGATCATGATACATTATAGTACCTCCTGGGTAAATGGTGTACTTTGATTTATATGCTTCCTCTATGATCAACTTCTTTGTATCCTCATGATCGGGTATACACATTCGACCCTTGAATAGCAATCTTCCATCATTAGAAATAGAAAAATCCGGTCTTTGTTCAATATTGGCCTTAATTTCTAGTAAAACTGGATCATCCTCCTGTAGCTTGGCCAAATCCTCTATCAATATAGGTTGAGCTCGGATATTTGCTATGAAGCAATCTTCTTCCTTAATGTCAACATCTAAATTCAACTGAGTAAATTGAGGAATAAGGTTAGTCACACTAATCATGAGACTTGATAACATACCCATTGGTTTTCTGCTGAGTGCATCAACTACAGCATTTGCCTTGCCAGGATGATATTGAATAGCAAAATCAAAGTCCTTCAGTTGTTCTAACCACCTCCTTTGCCTCATGCTAAGCTCTTTTTGTGAGAATAAATATTTCAAGCTCTTATGGTCTGAGTAGATTGTAAAATTTTCTCCATAAAGATAATGACGTCAAATTTTCAAGGCAAAAATAACAGCTGCTAATTCTAAATCATGTTCAGGATAATTTTCTTCGTGCCGTTTCAGTTGCCTTGAAGAATAGCATATTACCTTCCCATTCTGCATGAGGACACATAATAAGCCAATACCAGATGCATCTGTATACACTTCAAATCCACCACCCTCCATTGGTAGTGATAAAACAGGGGTTGTTGTAAGATGATTCTTAAGACTCTGGAAACTCTTTTCACAATCCTTCGACCAGACAAAAGAATTTTCCTTTCTAGTAAGTCTAGTTAAAGGGACCGCGATCTTTGAGAAGTCCTTTATGAATCTTCTATAATAACCAGCTAGACCCAAAAAGCTTCTAACTTCAGATATAGTCGTCGGTTGACTCCAATTCCTGACAGCTTCCACCTTAGAAGGATCCACAGTAATACCTTCTTTTGAGATAATGTGGCCTAGGAATGAGACTTCCTTGAGTCAGAATTCACACTTATTGAGTTTGACATAAAGTTTGTGTTCTCTAAGTGTTCACAAAGTTATCCCTAGATGTTCTTCATGTTCTTCTTTTGTCTTTGAGTAAATTAGGATATCATCGATGAAGACGACGATGAACCGGTCTAAATATGGCTGGAAGACACTATTCATAAGTTGAATAAATACTGCTAGGGCATTAGTTAACCCGAACAGCATCACCACGAATTCATAGTGGCCATAACGACTTCTAAAAGCCGATTTATAAATGTCCTCTTCTTTAATTCTAAGCTGATGATAACCTGACCTGAGGTCAATCTTAGAAAAATATTCTGCTCCTGAAAGCTAATCGAAAAGCTCGTCAATACGCGGCAATGGATATTTGTTCTTGATTGTAAGTTGATTCAATCGCCGGTAGTCAATACATAACCTGAGAGAACCATCCTTATTCTTGACAAATAGAACAGGCGCACCCCAAGGGGATGTGCTAGGTCTAATAAAACCCTTGTCTAGAAGTTCCTGTAACTGCTTCTTTAGTTCCTTGAGTTCGGTGGGAGACATCCTGTAAGGGGCTATAGAAACGGGTGCCGCACCAGGAATGAGTTCAATGGTAAAGTTTACTTCCCTCTCGGGTGGTAAACTAGGTAGTTCAGATGGAAATACGTCTGGGAATTCATTTGCAATAGGAATGTTTGCCAGGACAATTTCCTTAGATTCGGTAATAATGACTGAAGTAAAAAAAACTTCACATCCTTGCGAGATAAGCTTGCAAGAGTAAAGAGAAGATATAATGGTAGGATGTTTCTTGTATTTGACGCCAAGAAAAGAAAATCTTGGAAGACCGGGCTTTTGAAAGGATATAATCCTATTTCGGCAGATGATATAAGCATCATGGTCTACAAGCCAATCTACATGATGAGCCATTTGAAAAATAGGGTACTTGAGAGAGAAAATAACAACTGTTATTTCTCATGAAATTGGAATAAGCATAATAAATCTTAAAGCTAATGAGTTATCTTATCCCAGGCTCTACCCAATCCTCACATGGGTATGAAATTTTCTTTCTGAGTTCATAGGTATGGGTCCTTAAACCTTGGACTTATCATATGACATGACTCTTTTCCTTAAGTCCTGAAACTTAGGCTCTGATACCAACTTAATTGTCACGCCCTGAGCCTTTATTACAGCGGAAGACTTGCTCGGGGAGCGTGAACAGCCGGCATGGTAAGCCTCTTGCAAGCAAGACCAACCAGAGCGCGAAACAATCACACACATAAATGCAATTGCACAATAATATTCAAACTTCACTTTATTTCATAAATGACCAATCTTCAAGTACAATAGCCTCAACTTCTCAATCTATTGACTCAAGAAATAAGAAAATTACACTGACTCAATCTAGACATTATAGACTTCCTATGTCTTCACTCTCATCTTTATAACACTTTCACTCGCTTTCGGACCCGCTACTAGTATAGCCCGAATCCGAATCCGAACTACTTTCATCTCCTGAAAATATTAGAAATAGGTAATGAGCACACTTGCCCAGTAGGTATCTTCGCATCAACATGAAGGCATTATTAAAGTAATGAATATTTTAGCTCTAGAGAATTAGGTAAAATCATGTGAATGCGAATCAATCATGCGATTAAAACAAGGTAACAAGACAATCACATAAGAGAGAATTAACGAGAATGAACTAGCAAGAAGGTAACATGATCAGGATATTTGGCCTTTCACGAGCAAGAATGTAACAATGTACGAGCAAGCCACATATTCATCACACTAGTCTCTTTTGAGTACATAGTTCATGAATTTCTGTGGAATATCAAGCAAGAATGTCATGTACAAGAATGTCATAGCGTGCCGTGGATCTTCACTTATTTATAGAAATAGTACTCCCAGCGCAATGCGACGCCAGTAGCATCATATCCCATGGTTTATAAAATAGTATGTCTCCGGCAATCAGCCGAGGGGACAAGCATAGAGCCCTTGAACACAATCTGTGCTCGATCACATCTTCAGGTATAAATTAAGCTACTTCTACGCATGTAACAATAAAGTATGGCCAAGAATATAATAGTTCATTAACTTCATGATAACAATAATCAATGGATGAATGCTTCAATTTGAATATGAGGAATTCAAGAATGACTTAGACTATGCTATGCTTATGGAAATAAAATGACAGCATAATGATATTTTTTCCTTAACTTTCATTCATTATATTAAGTCTCTTAAGCAATATGATAAGTTCTAGATCATGAAGAATTATCTAGAATCATTGAAATATCAAACCTTGGGTTAACATATACAAGCTATGTGATGGTCATATACTGGGCCGTTACATCATGTGACGGTCTAGTAATGGGCCGTTACAATGATCCGAGTCCAGAATCAATGAAATAGACTCAGTGGAATGTGATGGTCGTTCATTGGGCCGTTACGTTCGCCTGACGGTCCAATGTAAGGCCGTTACATTACTAGAATCAAAAAATAACGATAGTGTATTCTAGTTAATGGGTTTTAATGATACAACCAACTCGGCGTCCTAGTGGGAATCCCAGGCTCGCGGAGAATTACGGAGGCCTTGAAACAAGATTTCCTAGTCCATTGGAAGGAATATCCAATAGAGAGGTCCTCATGTCCAAGAAATATGTTCCTATAGTGCAAAGTGTAAGCTAATGACAACATACCGAAATATGTGCCATGTATTTATAGAAATGACTATATTGACAGAGATAGAATGTGTATCGAAGTGAAATCATGATAGAACTCAATCACTATATCATACAAAATCATGTTTCTAATTACAAAACTATAGAATTTTGGCCTTATGAAATTAACATAACATAAAGTAATAGTGAGATACCAAAACATGTAGTACCTATTCATGAATGATTAAATAACCTCAAAGTAACATAATCAAGTTAAGACTTAGGTAACTAGGCTTATCCATAAATTAACTTCACTAGTTATTATTCTATCTTGGGTTGGCAGCACACAGTGCCTGACGGTCTAGGGTGGGCGCGTCACAGGGAGTGTGACGGTCTGTCGAGCAGCCGTTACATAAGTGTAACGCCCCTGACCTGGCGCGTTAGAGACAACTGAGAATTTCAAATTTCAACAGAACTGTGACGGTGCATCGCCTGGCCGTTACGTGAGTGTAACGGTACCACCATGATGCGTTACAGTATCTGCTGATAGAAAATGATATGAAACCTAAAATAGGTCAATCCACATCATGTCTAAATCAATACCATGTCTATTCTAGGCATGATAACGAAGTATATGTTATCTATATGCATGGGTTTCAGTGTTTTGACAAGATAGCATCTTTTAATTTCTAATTAAGGCTAAGAGATGTATCAAATGCATAGAACTTAGTGAAACATGAAATTGATGAGCTAGCATGCATGGAATTCAATCAAACCAGAGGGCTTTCAGTCCTATAAAGTTATTTTCACCGTTCATGAGATAACCTACCTCTTGTCTAAGCTTTAAAACTTCTAATTCTGGTCTGAACACCGAGCCCTAGTTCCCTTCTTCCTGTGGCTTTTCTGCAACTTCTTTGGGTTCTAACTCCACGACCTCTTGACCTAAAGATGTGAAATTTTGAGAGGAGTTAGTCTAAAGTGTTGTGAATAAAAACTTCTAAACAACTTACCTGAGATAATGACTCCTTACCTTGATTCTTTACGTCCCAAAAGTAAGAGTCGCACGGTTCAGAACTATGCCCTATTTATAGAGTTTCAACTAAGGTTTGGAGATTAGATCGATTTTAGTATCCTTAATCTATCAAAACCTAATCTCTAAGAGTCCTTATTAATGTCACAAGCCTTCCCAAGTCGATCCCTAGTGGATAGGATCTCAAAGTTTCAATCTTTTTACTCGTTCTTTCCTTCACGGAACTAACAGGGTGTAACGGTCGTATGCCTATGCGTTAGGTGAATGTGACGGTCTCGCGATAGACCGTTACAGTCAACGCATGCAGAGTTCTAAATTACTAAAACTCTTTTATTCATTTATCCATATAATTAGTATTTATCCTTAAAATACGTGAATAAGCTAAATAATCTTCTAGAATATGGGCCAAACTAAATGGTTTTGGCCTTAGATGATGTGTAATTGGGCTTGGTTAATTATTTAACCTAATTGGGCCTTTAATGACTTATTAGTCTCAAAATCCCTTTATTAATATGTTTAGGCCTTTATAAATTCTAGAATTTTTTTTAAAAAATTAAAAATTATTTATATAAATTCTGGGGCACTAAAAAAATGGTTAGATATTACTATCATCCACTTGACATGAGAGGGTTTAAAAACCATCTTCTAACCTGTAAAAACATGATAAACCAAGAGGTTAGATGATAATCAAAACTCATGAACCAAGCATTAACTCTTTGAACTAGTTAACATAAAAATACATTATTGAACATATTCAAGCATGTATTTGACTTCTGAATTCAACCATCAAAAACACATTCACCATATGACAAGGTTTTGATATGATGAACATGGCATTTTGACATTCTTTGATCAAATTGATATGCAGGAGAGCATATTGATACGTAGGAGAGCATATTAACACACAGAAGAGCATTTTGACACTCAGGAGAGCATATTTCCTTATTTTGCCAAAACAAACGACCATGACTCCAAATAATGACCAAGCATCATTAAAATAACAATCATCAAATTTCAAGTTATAAGGTTGAGGATATTTCAAGCCCAAAAATCTCATAAGGAGAATGCATGAAAATACCAAACCAAGACTTTAAAAGTCTATTTGATGAAATGTATGAAACATGGTGGGAGTCGACATAAGGTAATGAATGAGTTAACTCCCTTTTGCAAGAAGAGCTTTATTGATGGACTCCTTTAAGTTTCAAGCACGAGCCATGGATTTTGTTCATACAAGCCAAGATAAATATAGCATTAGTTCCTTACACACCAAGAATTCATATGAATTTCAAGAGTAAACCTTGAAGCCATCTTTCAACTCATCAATCAAGATATAAATATGTTGCTCAATGAAACACATGAAAACACATGCATAATCGTTTGGATATCATTAAAATCATACACCAAACATCAACGAGGGGATGCAATAATCTCCCCCTTTTTGATGATAACAAAACGATGTGTGTGATAGAACAGATATGCAAGCATCTTTATGAAAGACCAAGCATTGAGCATGAACAATGAGCACATAGATCAATTCTCTAATTCTCCCCAAAATAACAACATTCATAAGACATTGAGCACAGATAAACATACTCCCCCTTTTTGTCATCTACAAAAAGACATGGGGTTATGTGACATGATATGGACGTGTTAGGCCAAAAGATATGATACCAATGCAAATACTAAGTGATACCAATTGTTGTTCAAATTAAAGGCCTAAAGATTTTCAATCTCAATTCTTGAAGAATTGGCCCAAAGATGTGATACCAAAGGTTGGAAGAACTCATTTCAGCATTCATGCAACATGATGTGTTCAAATGAACTATACCAATTGTTGAAAAGTATGAATTGCTCAAGATGATATCATGTATGAACTATATGTATGCTGAAAATGCCATACATGAAAATATGCACATGATGAGCTTCATCTTTCAAATGTAATGAAAAGGCATTATGGGAATACTAATCATGCAAGATTTGAAGCTATGCACATGATTACTTCTTTCCTTCAAATGCATGGTTTATGCTCAGAATTAGATCAAAGGGGAATACATGAACATCCAAGCACACAAGCACAATCATCATGCACACAAATATTACATATAGTAACTCCCCCTAAATGAGGCACGGGTTAAGAAAAGAGCATGTGATTCAAATTCAAGAATGTAAGACATGAAGCATAACTACGAGATTTGTGCAAACACAACTAGAAGTACTACATAAACCATGAATGTGAACAAATTCATAAAATACATACATCACAAAAATATCCATGTGAAATGTGATGTAATGAATAATGAGTTTCAAAATATATGGATTTTCAGATTTTCTAAAGAACACTAGAAGGTAATCTCCTCTCTACACTTTCATTTTAGATTCTCGACTTTCGGTAGCTTCACACAACCCCAATTTTATTTTTTTAAGGGACTTCACCGTTCGGCGCGAGTTTCCTCATATGTCTCAATGGAGATTCCTGGCTACTTGGATTCGTCACACATGTGGATTTTTATTTCTCCTTTCGACACGAGTTTCCTCCTTTGTTTCAGGGAGGATTCCGGTTACTCAGATCCACGTTCCACTTATTAAATTTTTATGGGGTAGGTAGCTTTTTCCTCACGATTACTCTTTAATGTCCATGTAGAGATTCAGGTTCCTTTTAAAGTGTTGTAAGAAATTTCTTAAATCCTTATCAATGAAAGTCATTAAATTCATTATGTGCAAGAGTGTGGGGGTAAATTTTTATTTTGCATGTATAAAATAAATTTGACAAGACACGTCTATGACTCCCCCTAAATGTATGCACGTTCGGAATCAAATCCTCCCCCTTAATATATGACATGTATCACATATGAATAAAATCACTGCATTGTTATTTATTAAGGAGGTGAGGTCTTAGAATTTTCCAAGAAAGTGTTTCATAAACTAAATACATACATGCATGCAAGGGTTCATGGAAACATTCATGTAAGCATTCATGAATCAAGGTATGCAATTATCATGAAATATATGCATATGCCCTATATGCATGAATGTGCAATATGCATCTTTTTGTCATTTTGCGTGTCCGTAAATCATGACATTCAAGCATAAAAGTTAAAGTATTCATGAGACGTAAATTTACAATGTATGCATGATCTATGAATAATATGTAAATATGCCAATGCATTCTTTTTATGCAAGTTTTCAGTTTTTGTAATGACTTGAGCATTTAAGAAAAGCATGAGGCAGGTGAATGCATGAGATAGATTTTCAATGAATTTGGCACTGAATCATGAGCATTTTATTTCAGATTTCATCATGAAAAGCCATGTCTCTTTGAACCCAAATGTTCAACCATGATCATTCAAAGATAATATTTCATGAGACATAAGCTTTAGTTTGAACATGATATGTCATGCATGTGTGAATATGCAAATAACCAAGTGTCCAACAGATTTCACACAAAATTTGGTAAATGAGCAAGATAAGTGTTCAATTTTGTAAAGTAATCACACATGGTCAATGAGCCTTAAACTGAGCCATGGTCAACATTCAATATCAACTGTTGCATTTGATCAAACAAGTCCATAGTTCAGAAAATTTTACCTTATGAAACAAGAGAATTTTTCAGATTTAATTTGAGAACTATACAAATCAAAGGCAAATTGATTTCATTCAAAACACAAGGTTCCTCATAAGCCAAATAATTTAATTTCTGAATTTTGGTACAAGGCGGAGAACATTGATCCTAAGATCACCTCACATATAGTGATAGCTTCCTGACAGACTTGATCTATCATTTCACATATCACCATTTGATATATCAAATATTCATCCATTGAAAGCTTGTATGACTTGTGAGAGAATGTAATTCAAACATGATATGAAAACCATAAAAGAATAACATACCAAACATCAAAATCATCAAGTTTAACAATGAAAGAACCAAAGTTAGGGTTTTACCTTATGAGTGTGCCATGTTCCATTTTATTGGAATCCCTTTCATTCTTTATTTACCTCAAGGCACACTTTCTTCTTTTTCGTTGCCACAATATCATCATTCTTCATGATCCTGCAATCCTCAATGATATGTCCATGGTTTCCACAATAAAAGCATTGAGGAGTGACAACTCTGGTAAAAGATTTTCTTTTTACATGATCAAGAGAGTTTTCAAAAATATTCCTTCTTCTATTTCCAAAATTTCTAGGTCTAACAAAATCAAACATAGCATTCATTCTAGAAACATGAAAATTCTCAGTTTTCAAAAATCAACAATCATTCATAACATGACCGTATTTCTCACAATGGAAGCAACAAGGAGATGTGGGTCTACGGAATGATTTTCCATTGTTTGCATGATTTTGTGTAAACAAATTTTTCTTAGAGGATGCAAACCTTTGAGTATGAAAGATATGTTCATTTCTAAATTTTCTTTGCAAATCAAGTTTAACATTCATAGTATGATAATCATCATTTTGTTTCACAAAGTAATCATCCATGACATGGCCAAGTTTGTGACAATGAAAGCATGATGACTTTTTCTTTTTGCATGCAAGTTTGTCATCCTCTTTCATGACAGCACAATCATCTGTCACATGTCCAAACAGACCACAATAGAAATATTCAACATTAGACTTTGATTTTTGAGATCTATATGGCATGGAAGGTTTAGTGTTGACATTTTTTTTTCTTAAAACTATTTTCAGAATTTTTGATTTGAGAAGTGGGAGGAGGTGGTTTGGAAGTGCTAGGAGTGTCGGATGCATGAACAAAAGAGATTTTCAATTTATGCTCAAAAGAATTTTTGTTGACTGGAGTGTATCCAAGACCCTCTTTTTGAAAGTTCACTTTAAGACCTAGCACTTTGTCTAAGTTTTCCTTCCCTTTAACAAATTTAGACAGTGATGCATTCCAATCAACAATTTCAGATTCAAGAGATGAAACATGCAATTCATACCTAGCTATCTCCTGTTCACTGCAAACAACACATTCATTCAATACTCTATTTACAGTTTTATAACTTTCAATCTCTTGTTCTAACACAAGTAGTTTTTCAGATTCAACATTGACATCCAAAGCTTTTCCTCTTTTAAAAGTTAACAGTTTTTTAGACATGACGTTGTTTAATTGTTTCAACTTTTCATTTTCAGATTTAAACAACGTATTTTCTTTTTCAATTTTTTCAAGACATTTCAAGCTACCTTCAAGAAGAGAAATTTGAATTAGCATAGCACCATTATGCTTTTTGAGCTCCTCATTTTCAATCATGATCATTTTGTTATCAATTTCATTGTCAAACAATTTATCAAATATTTTATCATCATAAGAAAGAGATGCTAGCTTGCTTTTAAGATGTTTTTCTGTTTCTTTAAGCAATGAAATCTTAGATAACAAGAGTTTATTCTGCTCAAACAACTCATGACAATCATTCTCATAATTCAAAGATCTATCAGATTTTTCAACCAAGGTGTGTTCTTTACGCATGTGAAAAATTTCTTTATCAATCTCATCTATTCTAGATTCCATATCTTCATTTTGTCTTTCTAAGCATTCATTTTCTGACTTCAAGGCTTCATTTTCCTTTTTCAATATTTTACAGTTTTCATAAGAAACATTAACATGCATATTTTCACATGATACAGAGGAATTCACAACATCTTCAATTTTCTTTGTCAATTTCTTATTTTCAGATTTGACCTTTTTGTATCTACCTAACAATTCCTCATAAAGCTCCATTAGCTCTTCAAAGGAAATTTCCTCACCTTCGGATCCTACCTCTGAGCTTTCTTTGGTTTCTTCATCATTGGCCATGAAGCTTGAGCCGACTTGCGAAGTCTTTTCATTGGCTTCATACATTGCCAGTTGATCCCACAAATCTCTCGCTGACCTATACGAAGAAATTTGAGATAGAACATTAGATTCTACACAATTCCTTAAAACATTCAAAGCATGAAGATTAATTTCATTTTTCATCGCATGCTTGTCATTCCACTTAGCTTCATTTGATGGGAGTTTATGTGGACCGTTACATATGACTTCCCAAGTTTCTAGTTCATTCAAGCCAAGATAAGCACACATGCTATTTCTCCAAGAAATATAGTTATTACCATTATAACATGGAGGAAGAATAAATCTAGACATGTTGCTAAATGAAACTCGCCGAGGGATCACTCTAAAGGTTGTTAGACCCAATAAATGGAGCCTACGCTCTAATACCAATTGTTGGTCCCTAGATAGGTGAGTAGACAAGAAGGAGGGGTTGAATTATCCCCCACGATCGATGATAAATTTAAATCTAACTAAGAGGAATTGACAACTTTGAACGAGATTGAAGATTTAGCTAAACAAGGTAAACTTAGTTCTGTCAATCTCACCGTTCACACACGAACATTCAACCAATATAAACAATTAAGCATGCATCCACAAAAGCAAACCATAATATAATGAGATTTTTAAGGTGGTTCAGGACCACGACGGGCTCCCTACGTCCACCCCTCACCAAACTCGGTGAGGTTTCACTCGGGGATAAATCCCCAACATGGAGACGACGCTCCAACAGACACACGGGGATAAATCCCCACACACACACGGAGTGAAACTCCAACACACACGCGTAGGGCGACGCCTACGTAACCACACGGGAGTAAACTCCCAACCACGCATGGGGAACACACCCCAAGATATGTCCAAGCACACACGCGGATATGCTCCGCACAAACCGACACACACGCGTCAACACAATCACTCGGAGAACCCTTTCTCCGAACACCCACACACAATATTCCTTCAGAAATGTATGAAACCTAGACAAATAGATACAATGAATCCCAAACAGTGTCTAAAGACTGAAATTAAGAAGATATAGCAGATAGAGATCTCCCCCTTCTTCGATTCTTCCGGTTCCTCTTGGTTCGTTGCCGGATGATGGTGATTTTGACGTCCTCTTGTTCCTCTCCTCAATCCGCTTGTTTTCTTCTTTTACCACGAGCTTCAAATCTTCATGGATGTAGATGAAATCGACCTTGCAAGAGCTCCTCTTCCTTTCCCCCCTTTTCTTCTCCTATAAGACAACACAAATAAGCATTAGGGTTCCATTCTCCACAAATTCGTAACTCATATATATGCACACCAAAGAGAGCCCAAAAGACACATAAAACCCTCCCACAATGTCTTAAAGACACCTCCATATGCTTAGTAAACTATGGGGGGTAGTATGGTAAATTTTGGAAGAGTTTAGAGTGGGTTCCGGACGAGTTCGCAAACCCCGACCTGAAAGGGTCGACCCTTGGGGTCGACCCTCGTCCAACCAGAGGGCAGCCGAGCCGAAAGAAAAAATGCAACACTCAGGGGTCGACCCTTGCTGTGCGTCGACCCCAGGGGTCGACCCCTATAGGCAGGGTTCAATTTAATCGGTTTCTATCTTCACAGAAACACTGAGAGTCGACCCCAAGGGTCGACCCATGCAAGAAGATGATGGAAAGATCCATTTTTAACCCCTTTAAGCTATCAAAAAAATTCCCAAAAATCATGATATGATTACCATGCATTCAACAAAGAGTTAAGACCATTTAAACCACAATTCATTAAGATTTATGAGAATAGATTAAGCACATTGAAAAAACCCACAAACCTCATTTCAAAGATGCATAAAACACTTCCAATGTGATGCAACCTCATGAAAGATGTTCATGAAAATAACCCGGAACTTAGCATAAAAAATGGTTAGATATTACCATCATCCACTTGACATGAGAGGGTTTAAAAACCATCTTTGAACCTGTAAAAACATGATAAACCAAGAGGTTAGATGATAATCAAAACTCATGAACCAAGCATTAACTCTTTGAACTAGTTAACATAAAAATACATCATTAAACATATTCAAGCATGTATTTGACTTCTCAATTCAACCATCAAAAACACATTCACCATATGACAAGGTTTTGATATGATGAACATGACATTTTGACATTCTTTGATCAAATTGATATGCATGAGAGCATATTGATACGTAGGAGAGCATACTAACACACAGAAGAGCATTTTGACACTCAGGAGAGCATCTTTCCTTATTTTGCCAAAACAAATGACCATGAGTCCAAATAATGACCAAGCATCATTAAAATAATAATCATCAAATTTCAAGTTATAAGGTTGAGGATATTTCAAGCCCAAAAATCTCATAAGGAGAATGCATGAAAATATCCAACCAAGACTTTAAAAGTCTATTTGATGAAATGTATGAAACATAGTGGGAGTCAACATAAGGCAATGAATGAGTTAACTCCCTTTTGCAAGAAGAGCTTCATTGATGGACTCCTTTAAGTTTCAAGCATGAGCCATGTATTTTGTTCCTACAAGCCAAGATAAGTATAGCATTAGTTACTTACACACCAAGGATTCATATGACTTTCAAGAGTAAACCTTGAAGCCATCTTTCAACTCATCAATCAAGATATAAATATGTTGCTAAATGAAACACATGAAAACACATGCACAATCGTTTTGATATCATTAAAACCATACACCAAACATCAACTAGGGGATGCAATAGGAGCATCTTCCTACGCCAGCTCTGCTTGATTAGTGACTAGTCTTTCCTGAGACTGCTGTCCAAATTCATCAAATATCTCATGGATATGATCATCTAATTCCTGAATAATGTCCTCATCCTGAACATCCTGTTCAATTGTTTCATGGATCTGAGGTACCTCAGGTGTTGTAGCTGCAGTTGGGTCTAGTTGTAGTTCCTGCTCATCAGAACCATCAGTTGCTTGTACTTGAGCTGGAGGTTGATCCTCCTTCTGACGAACAGGTTCCAAGGGTGACTGAGCTGACTGACTTTCACTTTGAATCAACTCAAGAATGTGAGTTTCTTTGGATGAGGCTTGAGTGGGTTGTTCAGACACTAATTCATCCTGGGTTTCTGTATCTCTTTCCAAAGGAGTATCCTTTGTAGCAGGAGTACTCGTAATTTTAGTTCCTTTCTTCCTCATGAATGTATTAATGAAACTCATGCTGTGGATGTTTATCTTGGGGATTGATGACACAACTTCACCATCTAGGGAGATGTTTTCCTCCTTAAAGATTGTAGTCAAAGGAGCAATATAAGGAAAATATCTTCTCGACTCCTTGCACGTTCTCATAACCTGAATCATTAGATGCGGCAAATAGACTCTAATTTTTTTTAGCAAACAGTAGAGAATAAACCACAGAGAATCTGTCAGTCTTCCCCTTCCTCCTACTTGTGGAGTAATCATGGAGGTGAGAATGTGATGGAGTAGTCTCTTGGGTGCAGAAAATTTGTTGGTGTTATAATAACCGACTTAGTCTGTTGCTTGCCATGAATGTTTCTAGGCAGGTCAGTGATGAGGGCAAACACATCATGTAGGTTAAATGTAAACCCTCCTTCGACCTCTCCATCTACAGGGACTCTTAGAGTCCTATGTAGGGACTGCCTAGATAGCTCTATCACTTTTCCTTTGACCAGAGAGAAGACTATGAAATTAGCATCATCGTACCTCAAGTTGCTGTAGAATTCTGCTACCATATTAGGGCAATACACCCTATACATGCTTAAGAACTCTTTCCATTGTTGGAACTCAAACAGTTCAAGCACCCTAGGGAACTCGGAAGCCATCTCTTGATCAGCAAAGTCAATATACCGAGGGGGTATAATCTTCCCAACTTCCAATACTAGCAGAGGTTTCTCTGTAGGCTTTGTAGACGTATTTCCCTTCCTTGTGGTAGAAGCTGCTTTCTTCTGTCTTTTCGTCCCTTGAGGTTGTCCTGCGGCCACCGTGGACATAGCAACTTCTGGCAGCGGTTGCTCCACTGCCTTCCTCTTCCCTTTGCTCACGGCTGATGAAGTAGACATGGTGGCAGTAGGGATGGAGGAGAGACGAAATGTGGAGACAGAGAGGGTGCACTGGGAGGAGAGAAAGGTTGGAGAAGCGAAGGGTTGTAGGTTGTGCACGCGCGAAAGAGCCACGGAGCGGGAGGACGCTTCAGCTTCAAAAGAAAGGGAAAGATGGGTAAAGTGGATAGGGTTTCGTATATAGAGGAATACTACCAACTTTACCAATCTTCAGTAGATAATACCCAAAATACCCTTAGCTTAAAATAAGGTGCCTTTCTTCGTAGGGAAGCAATTTACGGAATATGAGATTATATCTCACAGGGTAATTCTTCACAAGATATCTCTATGAATTGAAGTCAATGAAAATAAAATAGCTTAATCAAGGAAACAACTCAAACAGAAGAAATCATTAATCTTACTGATCTTTTTAATTAGCCAAAATCTGATTAAAGAACTCAGTTTTATATTTTTCTTAAGCCTGTAGAAATTAACTGAGAGAACTATTGGGTCAACCACATATATATTTCATTACTCCTCTCCCCTTTTTTTAAAAAAAACTTTTATTGCGTATTCCAGTATAGCTGCACCTTTTTACACAAGGAGACATGTCGATCAAACACCGGAATCCCTGGTTACTCAGTGCAACTAACTTTCATACTTCATATGTTGAACAGAGTTAGCGTTAATTATCATGACATAACCTCTGAATTTCTTTGAAACAGATGGTTAGTTTCTCAAATGTCATGCCATTGCTCTGCCAAAATTTCTTCATTATTTTATATCATGGCGTATTCCCAGTTCTTTTATTAGAAAAATCTCTTTAACAAGACGTAAGAATCATATAAACCTTAGGTTCCAATAGGTTGGCTTATTACTAAAGATTTTCAGATATTAGACCTTCTTCAGAGAAGTTTCCAATTTGGACTGTTTCAAAATCATTGAGAAATCATTCATTGTTATTTGTGAGAACTATTCGGATAAGATTTAATGTTCATACACTGTAAATTACATCTCAATTTAGATCAGCAAGATATTTTTAGTTCAGAGTGATCTGGGTAGTTAATTATTGAAGAGGGTAAAGGTGACAGTATTTATATATACTACTCCCCCTGACTAGAACAACCAGGAACATTTATAGAAGGCAGAGAATAATAGGAGAGAATGACCAAGGACAAGGTGAGGAGGATGAATGCCATACATGAGCAAGGAAAGAGCATTTCCAAAGGCCACAACTTAAGCGGCCATTAACCCACCAGCACTTCTCTTGTTGAGTAGTGGACATCGGATCTAGAGGGGAGGGGTGAACAGATCTGCCCCACTTTTCGCAATGCAACCCTCTTTAAAGCTAGATGATGATAATAGCAGCGGAATATAACTAGCTTAACGAAGGACACAACGATTTGCTTAGCAAGATGATTATGCAATATAGAGATTGAACCTAAGCATGCATCTAACACAAAGTAATCACACAAGTAAACCACCACACACGAGATTTTAAGGTGGTTCGGACTGAATCCTCAGTCCTACGTTCACCCCTCACTAAATCCGGTGAGGCACCACTAGTGCCACGCACTAACCGTAAATCGAAAAGACCTCCGATTGCCTTCCTGTTGGGTTCGGTGCAGTATTCAGAGGGGGGGTGAATGAATATAGCCCTTTAAAAATCTTTTACACAATTAAAATATGATGCTCACTAGAATTACTAGTTCGCAAACTAGACAAGCTTAAATGCTAATGGGCAGATGCGGAACTAAACAAATACACATTAAGATCACTAGAGTGCTAACAAGATAGATTTAGACAAAATATAGATCAACTAGAATTTCGCTCTCTTGACAGATTAAAAACACTCTAAGAAGACTAATTAACTCTTCTGCTCAACCAGACGCCAAACACATGGAGCGCCCCTATGCATTCATCTAGCGGAAACACAATAGAACAAAACAAACCACAATGCACAAGAGATTTTTAAGTGGTTCGGTCCAGCAGACCTACATCCACCCCACACTCAAACCGAGTGTGGATTCCGCTGACTCACAGCTTGAACAGCTGGGCATCACAGCTTGTCTTACAACCGCTGGGCAACACAGCTTGCCGTCCGAGGAATCCTCCTCGCCCCGCTGAGCAACACAGCTTGCTGTCCAGTGGAATCCTCCACTGTAAACCGCTGGACAACACAGCTTGCCAACAGACGCTGATACACAGCTTACCCAGGGGAACAACCTCCCCTCTTCCTCCTACACGGAGGGAACCTCCAGCAACCCACGGTCACTTGAAACCAGAGACTCACGTCTCTCTTCCTCTATACCAAGAGGGAACCCCACTACCAGTGAACCAGCCAGTAGCACTCTGCTACCAGCAATCCACCAGAGGCCTAGCCTCTCTTCCTCCTAGCCGGAGGGAACCCACAAGCAGCCCCCCTGCTTCTTGCAAACTGGAGATCAGATCTCCCTTCTCCTGACCCACCAGGAGGAACCCGACCTCAGTCCAGAGGATCGGAAGAGCAATAGCAATAGGAGTAAAAAGAAATAAGAAACATGAAAAGCACAGCAACGAAAGCTGGAAATGAACCACAATAGTCATTCTGGATTTGATCCACGAACAGACTGAACAGATCTTCAATAGACTTCTCTCCTATTCTTCTTTTCTTCCTCTTCTTTCTTCTTCTCAGCTCACGCACTTTTTCTGTTCTGGTCCTTCTCTCTTTCTTTCTCTTCTGCTCTCCTTTTCTCTCACGCTGTTCTCTCCTTCTTCTCTTCAACTCTTTTTCTTCTTGCCGGCTCACTCTTCTTCTATGTCTTCTTCTTCTCTTTTTCTTCCTCTTTTCTTTTTCTGGATCGAAGGGCTTTCTGCTTTCCAGGCTTCTTCTTCGATCAGTCTTCATCTGTTGGATGAAGTCTTGTATATATAGCAGTAGCAGGCACACTGGGCGCGTGTGGCTTCCACATTTCCTACCCTAGAAATTCGGACCACGTGGCAGCATCCTGGTTCACGAGCCAGGCACCTCGGATCACGTGCCCTTCATTAATACGCTCAGCAACTAGAGTTGAGGTGGCGTCAACACACTTGCTCCAAAGGGTTGACGCAGCCTTCAAAGACATTCAACCAGCAAAACTCACGTCTGCTGTGTTGACTCCATCAGCCTACTACGTTGACGCATCGGTGATCCAGTGATCAAGTCTTCAGCAGATGGGCGTGCTGCGTCGACGCTCTCAGCATGCTGCGTTGACGCATTGGTGTTCCAGCATCTGAACTTATATGGCTTCAGCCCTCTCACGTTTCGTGTGGAGTGCCGCATTGTGCAACTGTGTCCACCCTCTGGTGACCTTGTCGATCCATCAACCTACTGCGTCGACGCCACTTGATGAACGCGTTGACGCACCAAAGTAATCCAGTAAGCCATTGGCTCTCCCATTGTAACTGCTGCGTCGACGCTGTTCTATTGTGGCGTTGACGCAGTGGAAGATATCGTGAAGGCTTCGTCAACTGATACGTGGATGCTTTAAGCTCCCAGAGTCGACCCTGTTCCAGACTTGCCCAATGTGTTGACTTCAACAAGGAGGCAACGGCTGTATAGACTTTAAATCTTAAAGGCAGTGTATAGACATTGAAGAACAATAACCAATGTATGGACTTTACAATGCAGACAACAATGTATAGACTTCATGTAAAAGCCCAATGTATAGACATTGAATTCGAGGACCAATGTGCAGACTTTAGATTTGAAGACTAGTGTGCAGACTTCAAGTTTAACTGTGGATGTACAGACTTCAGGTGTGAAGACCATTGTGCAGACTTTGGAGAACAGTTCAATGTATTGACTTAGCGTTGTATAGACTTGGCTTTGAACCCTTGAGCTGAAGACAATGATGTAATGTATAGACATGAAGAAATTGTGCACATTGTATAGACTTGAAGAAGCAAGGCAACGTTGTATAGACATGAAGATGAATGATCAGACAATGTATAGACTTCACAGTTCAACAGCCATTGTATGGACTTTGAAACAGCAAATGAATAAGTATGTACACTGAGTAGAAGAGGCAGGCTGTATAGACTTGAATCGCTTGAAGCGATGTACAGACTCACAGCGTTGACGTTGCAGACTTGAGAATGCTCACAGTGTTGACGCTGCATGAGACGTAGGCTGTACAGACTTAGCCTAAGACAATGCATGAACTGAGGTTGTATATACTTAGCCAATGCAATGCACTATGAATGTATGGACTTACATGAGATGCTCATTGTAAACACTTCAAGCCCAGTGTATAGACTCTCAGCCATGAACAAAGCGTGAAGCACACTAATGCAGGAATGTGTAGACTTGGAAGTCTATGTGCATGACAAAACCAATGTATAGACTCTGAAATGCAAGCGATGTAGCAATGCCTAGACATTGGGCTTTACCCTGCAGTGTATAGACTTTGCTACGCAAATCATGAACAGTGCAAGCCACAGTTCAATGTATGAACTTTGCAAGTGCACTGGCTGTACAGACTTCAAGACTAATGTATGAAGCAAAGCAAGAGCTCTTTCAAAACATTTCCAATGCGTCAACGCATTGAGTCCACTGCGTCGACGCACCAGTTGACACATTTTATAGACCAGCTCTGGGACAGACCAGTGAGTTGACGCAATGATCCCATGCGTCAACGCATCATGCAATACTCATGCAAACTCATGCATTCAATGCTGTATATCAGACACAGTCCTATGCAATCATATCAGTAGCCATATTCAAAACACAATATCATAATGCACTGACTGTGTTGCAATCATCAAAACAAATCAGCATGCTATCATCAAAACACAATGCACATGCTTGTGCCTAAGAGGCACAACATTCTCCCCCTTTTTGATGATGGCAACACAATGTGACAGTGAGTCACACACAAGATTTCATCCCCCTTTGACATTATCAAAAAGAGAAAAATAGTAAAAAACAAGAGTGCAAAGTGCATTATGCATGCAAATTCCTCTAGAACATTCTCCCCCTGAATGTAAGACTCCCCCGAATTATTTCTCCCCCTAAATAATAGCTCCCCCTTTGAGAAGGAATATAAACAGATAAACAAGGAAGAGAAGGTAGGAGGGTCACTTGACAACAGCTGAATCATAGGTTCAGAAGGGAAGCATGATTATAAACAACTGTTAAAGTATAAGAATCAGCAACATACAATTTTGACAAAAAATTCAGGTTTAACAGTGATAAATCTAGAGTAAAACATTTGACCCCTGAACAAGAGTTTATAGATTCCATTTATAGCAATGAATCTAGAGCACATGGTATTAATAGATAAGTCAGAAATAATACCCTTTTGTGATTAAACAAGGAAATTCAAGAGAGGCAACTTGAACATGTATTGATAAAAATAATTTTCACTCATTGACTTTTGATTTTTCAAAGGGTTACAGCAGTTTGATTTTCACCTTTGAATTTTAGAACTTGAACTAAATGAATAGATCAGTGGCATTTATGCTGTTGACATTAGGTGTACACCTTGATCAGAGGCAGGTACCCCCAGTTACTAGGCATAAACTACTAGACCTATTTCAGATCAGAACCCACAAAGGATAGTCTTCACTTTTGACATTAATGGTACACCTTGATTAGAGGCCAGTACCCTCAGTTACTTGGTGAGGACTCCCCATATAGATTTGACCCTATGAATAGAGATATTCTGAATCACCTCATGACATGTGAATTCTCCTGCTTCTTTGGAGGAGTTCACAGTTTCTCAGTGCAATCAGCCATTGCTCTGTCACTGTGTTCAGTTCTTAACACTAATGATCTTATTTACTGCTGCCCTTAATTCTTTTAGAGTGATTGTTAAAAAAAAATCAGTACACACTCTTATTAGCCTTTCTAGACATATCCAATTCAACACATTTAGGCATTACAAAACTTTTTCTATTTTAGCCATGAGACAAGGATTAAGAGCTATAAAGGTTTTCTTTTATCTCAAATTCTGAAGTGCAGACACTTAACTCTCAAATTTATAAAGGTTAAACCTTTAGTTCTTTTCATTTTCTGAGAGTGATTCTTATAAAAGAACAATTGAAATAATCGCAACTCAATGTACTAAACCAGATACAGAACTATTGTTCAGTGAGGGTTAGGGAAATGATAGCAATAGGCATTGAGTTCCTGGAGCATATGATGTCAAAAGATATGAAAGAACTAGATGGGGACAGTGATAAGTAGCAAGGATTCAATGAATTGAACAGAAAAACTCTCAGCTCCCCCGGACATCATGATGCAAAGATTATGCTATGCACTAGGCTATTCAACATACAGACTATGACAATAGGCAAATGACAGTCATGCAAATCAGTCCTATATGCATTGATCAATTTCATTGACAGTCATGCATATGATGTATGCAGACACTAGACGCATGCATTGACTGTATGCACTAACTGACCCATTCAAGCTCTGTCCAAGTATGTAATCAAGCATGCAATGCATTGACACAAGACACATGCATTGACTCTATACACTGAAGAACCATTCAAGCTCAGTACAAGGTATGCATCGACTCAAAAATGATTGAGCAGAACATCAAGCATCCTATGTTCATAGTGCAAAAACTACCAAGAGAGAAGAGCATCAGATATGTGCAAAATTAAACTCAATAGCTGAGTCTGGAATACAGACCGATCAGCTAATCAAGAAGAGACATTAGAATTCAAACAGACAGTTCAACAATTTCAGATAATGAAGTTTAAACATAGAGTTTTGGAACTGACCTGAAAAGTTCAATCATGGGGTTTTCATTCTTGAGTGCCTTGGTTAACCCCTCTAATTCATTTCCAAGGCACACCTGCAACAACTGAATTATTTTGATCCTGCAGGAACCCAAGAAGTCTTGGGTCCTGAGTTAACAGTGACATTCCTAGCAGGTATGGTAGCAAACTTTTGTGCATGAAGGTCATCAATTCTCATCACATGACAATCATTCATTGAATGACCTATCTGACCACAGTAGTGGCATGATGCAGCAGTTCTGAAATTTATTTTGTGCACATTCCTATGAGCAGGTGTTCTAAATGCATATGCATGGAAATTTTTGTTAACAGAATTGAAATTCTGTTTACCAAAACTAGTCTGGCTTTGGTATCCTGCCAACCAACAGGTTGTAGCCCTATGACCTAGCTTTCCATAGTTAAAGCATGCAATATGCTGAACTTTTGAAACAAGAATATTTCCATGAGAAGTATTGTTTACAAGGAATTTATTGTAACCAAAACTATTTCTGTTTATAGGGAATTTAATAAATTCAGAGTTAGATTTCTTTCCCTGAGCATGCCAACAATTTTCAACCATGTGGCCCAATTTGCCATAAAACATTGAATTTTCCTTCTTTGACAAACATGATTTCTAACATGAAATTTTCTATCATGCATTTTCTTAGCAGAAATGTTATCATGTTTCATTAACCTGCATTCATGCATGATATGACCTTCTCTGTGACAGTAGAAACATTTTATTCTTCCCTTTTGATCATGAGAAAATTTATTCATTTTAGAATTCCTAGCATGAATTCTATTAGATTTCAAATCATCATTTCTCATGATAAAACAATCAGCAATTTCATGACCAAATTTACCACAATAGAAACATTTCACATTCTTCTTTTTAACATGTGGCAGTTTGGCCTGAGAAATCTTAGCATATATGTTCTTAATCTGTTTTGTTTCCTTTTTCTGAATTTTCTTTTGTTTCTCAATTTTTTGCTTTTCTCTCTGAATAGAAGGCATATTTGAAGAGGAAGCTGAAGTGCTAGCTAACTCAGAGCTACACACAAATGTTGTATACATAGCACAGTCTGAACTTTTCACAAATGTAAGTTGTTCTTTTCCTTTAGCAAATTTTGACAGGGAGGTTTTTAGATCTACAATTTCAGAATTCAAATCAGCAGTATTAGCTTCAAAATCTACAATCTCAATTTCACAGGAAATAACTTGTTGATGCAAAGCATCATTTAGACTTTTGAGGGTGTTAATTTCCTGTTTCAATCTTTGTTCAGTGTCATTTTCAACAACCTTTCCCTTTTCAATGGTCAACCATCTTTCAGAGAAAACAGTATTCAGACCCATTAACCTTTTATTTTGATCTTTCAAGTGGACATTTTCTTCCTTTAGAGATTTGATTTGTTCCTTTTGAAAACTGTCATCAGAATCAAAATCATTAATCATGTCTTCGAGAATGGCACATGTCTTACAAGAATTATCTTCACTGATGAGTTTGTTTCTAAGATCTTCATTCTCAGATTTCCACTTGTTCAACTCATCTTTTTCTTTATTCATGTCAGATTTCAAGTTTTCATTTTCAACTTTCAGACTTTGAACCTCATGCAACATTTCTTTTCTTATTTTTCTTTTTTCAGATTTCAGTCTATCATATTTATTCAATAAATGCTCATTTAATTCAATCATATTTTCCAGAGAAAAATTATTAGTATCAGAGTTTACCGGTGATGAAGTGTCCTCCTCATAATCTTCGTCTTCTTCTGTTGCCATGTGACAATTCACTTTATCATGGGTTCTGCTGCTTGCTATCATTTCGACCACTTCGGAGGCACTGCAGCAATTAACTACACATGGAAACTTGTCAGTGTTTATAGCCCTTTGAGTTAGCTCCAGGGCCTTCTGATTATCAGAGAATTTTTGTCTGTCTGAAGTTTTCCATAAGGATTCATCCTTTGGAACTTCATAGGAACTGTGTGCAATGACTATCCACAGATCTAGATTAGTTTGCATCACATATTCTCTGAACCGATTAAACCAATTGTAGAAACCCAAACCTTCAAACTTCGGAGGACCAACAATGAGTTTCATGCTGTAGACAGAATAAGAGTTCTAGGAAGAACACTAATTAAGCACAATGAATCAACTCAAATAACACCAAAAACAGATGACCAAGGCAAAGCACAAGTCAATGAAGCAACACACGATTTCAAAAGACCCACTCTGAAATGCACCAAACACTAGCAGGATCCTCTGCAGATTGTTAGATCTGATAGATCAGAGACCCGCTCTGATACCAATTGTTGGGTTCGGTGCAGTATTCAGAGGGGGGGGGGTGAATGAATATAGCCCTTTAAAAATCTTTTGCCCAATTAAAATATGATGCTCACTAGAATTACTAGTTCGCAAACTAGACAAGCTTAAATGCTAATGGGCAGATGCGGAACTAAACAAACACACATTAAGATCACTAGAGTGCTAACAAGATAGATTTAGACAAAATATAGCTCAACTAGAATTTCGCTCTCTTGACAGATTAAAAACACTCTAAGAAGACTAATTAACTCTTCTGCTCAACCAGACGCCAAAAACATGGAGCGCCCCTATGCATTCATCTAGCGGAAGCACAATAGAACAAAACGAACCACAATGCACAAGGGGTTTTAGGTGGTTCGGTCCAGCAGACCTACATCCACCCCACACTCAAACGAGTGTGGATTCCGCTGACTCACAGCTTGAACAGCTGGGCATCACAGCTTGCCTTACAATCGTTGGGCAACACAGCTTGCCGTCCGAGGAATCCTCCTCGCCCCGCTGAGCAACACAGCTTGCTGTCCAGTGGAGTCCTCCACTACAAACCGCTGGGCAACACAGCTTGCCAACGGACGCTGATACACAGCTTACCCAGGGGAACAACCTCCCCTCTTCCTCCTACTCGGAGGGAACCTCCAGCAACCCACGGTCACTTGAAACTAGAGACTCACGTCTCTCTTCCTCTATACCAAGAGGGAACCCCACTACCAGTGAACCAGCCAGTAGCACTCTGCTACCAGCAATCCACCAGAGGCCTAGCCTCCCTTCCTCCTAGCCGGAGGGAACCCACAAGCAGCCCCCCTGCTGCTTGCAAACTGGAGATCAGATCTCCCTTCTCCTGACCCACCAGGAGGAACCCGACCTCAGTCTAGAGGATCGGAAGAGCAATAGCAATAGGAGTAAAAAGAAATAAGAAACATGAAAAGCACAGTAACGAAAGCTAGAAATGAACCACAATAGTCTTTCTGGATTTGATCCACGAACAGACTGAACAGATCTTCAATAGACTTCTCTCCTCTTCTTATTTTCTTCCTCTTCTTTCTTCTTGTCAGCTCACGCACTTTTTCTGTTCTGCTCCTTCTCTCTTTCTTTCTCTTCTGCTCTCCTTTTCTCTCACGTTGTTCTCTCCTTCTTCTCTTCAACTCTTTTTCTTCTTGCCGGCTCACTCTTCTTCTATTTCTTCTTCTTCTCTTTTTCTTCCTCTTTTCTTTTTCTGGATCGAAGGGCTTTCTGCTTTCCAGGCTTCTTCTTCGATCAGTCTTCATCTGTTGGATGAAGTCTTGTATATATAGCAGCAGCAGGCACACTGGGCGCGTGTGGCTTCCACATTTCCTACCCTAGAAATTCGGACCACGTGGCAGCATCCTGGTTCACGAGCCAGGCACCTCGGATCACGTGCCCTTCATTAGTACGCTCAGCAACTGGAGTTGAGGTGGCGTCAACACACTTGCTCCAAAGGGTTGACGTAGCCTTCAAAGACATTCGACCAGCAAAACTCACGTCTGCTGCGTTGACTCCATCAGCCTGCTACGTTGACGCATCGGTGATCCAGTGATCAAGTCTTCAGCAGATGGGCGTGCTGCGTCGACGCTCTCAGCATGCTACGTTGACGCATTGGCGTTCCAGCATCTGAACTTAGATGGCTTCAGCCCTCTCACGTTTCGTGTGGAGTGCGTTGATGCATTGTGCAACTGCGTCCACCCTCTGGTCACCTTGTCGATCCATCAACCTGCTGCGTCGACGCCACTTGATGAACGCGTTGACGCACCAGAGTAATCCAGTAAGCCATTGGCTCTCCCTTTGAAACTACTGCGTCGACGCTATTCTATTATGGCGTTGACGCAGTGGAAGATATCGTGAAGGCTTCGTCAACTGATGCGTGGACGGTTTAAGCTCCCAGCGTCGACCCTGTTCCAGACTTGCCCAATGTGTTGACTTCAACAAGGAGGCAACGGCTGTATAGACTTTAAATCTTAAAGGCAGTGTATAGACATTGAAGAACAACAACCAATGTATGGACTTTACAATGCAGACAACAATGTATAGACTTCATGTAAAAGCCCAATGTATAGACATTGAATTCGAAGACCAATGTGCAGACTTTAGATTTGAAGACCAATGTGCAGACTTCAAGTTTAACTGTGGATGTACAGACTTCAGGTGTGAAGACCATTGTGCAGACTTTGGAGAACAGTTCAATGTATTGACTTAGCGTTGTATAGACTTGGCTTTGAACCCTTGAGCTGAAGACAATGATGTAATGTATAGACATGAAGAAACTGTGCACACTGTATAGACTTGAAGAAGCAAGGCAACGTTGTATAGACATGAAGATGAATGATCAGACAATGTATATACTTCACAGTTCAACAACCATTGTATGGACTTTGAAACAGCAAATGAATAAGTATGTACACTGAGTAGAAGAGGCAGGCTGTATAGACTTGAATCGCTTGAAGCGATGTACAGACTCACAGCGTTGACGCTGCAGACTTGAGAATGCTCACAGCGTTGACGCTGCATGAGACGTAGGGTGTACAGACTTAGCCTAAGACAATGCATGAACTGAGGTTGTATATACTTAGCCAATGCAATGCAATATGAATGTATGGACTTACATGAGATGCTCATTGTGAACACTTCAAGCCCAGTGTATAGACTCTCAGCCATGAACAAAGCGTGAAGCACACTAATGCAGGAATGTGTAGACTTGGAAGTCTATGTGCATGACAAAACCAATGTATAGACTCTGAAATGCAAGCGATGCAGCAATGCCTAGACATTGGGCTTTACCCTGCAGTGTATAGACTTTGCTACGCAAATCATGAACAGTGCAAGCCACAGTTCAATGTATGAACTTTGCAAGTGCACTGGCTGTACAGACTTCAAGACTAATGTATGAAGCAAAGCAAGAGCTCTTTCAAAACAATTCCAATGCGTCAACGCATTGAGTCCACTGCGTCGACGCACCAGTGGACACATTTTATAGACCAGCTCTGGGACAGACCAGTTAGTTGACGCAATGATCCCATGCGTCAACGCATCATGCAATACTCATGCAAACTCATGCATTCAATGCTGTATATCAGACACAGTCCTATGCAATCATATCAGCAGCCATATTCAAAACACAATATCATAATGCACCGACTGTGTTGCAATCATCAAAAAAAATCAGCATGCTATCATCAAAACACAATGCACATGCTTGTGCCTAAGAGGCACAACACTTCCTACTAACCACAGGTAGGGACGTCAACACCGCAGATTGGATAATTTCCGATTGCCTTCTACTAACCACCGGTAGGGACGATCTTCAGTTTCAAATGTTTGAATGAAATTGAAAGAGAACAAATATGAAAGCTCTCAAACAAGATATAGAATATGCTCAAGGAGAAAAGATCTTGTCTGAGATTTGATGTTGATCAGCAACAAGGGCTTCTTCTCTCTTGCAAAGACTCCTCTTGTTTCATCAACAAGGGTTCCTTCTTCTTTGCAAATCGATCTTCCTTGAATCTCCTTCTTGAATCTCCTTTGAGTTGATGTGGGAGATAATGGATGCAGCCTTGAACCTTGATTGCTTCTACACCTTTCTTGGAGGTTGATGGCTTCAAAAACAAGCTTGAATCACCTTGGATGGATGAAGAACTCCAGCCCGAAGCACTATTCACGAAGGTGCTACAGTACCCGCGAATCACCTCCTCTAGCCTCCCTTGATCTTTCTTGTTCCAATTGAAGCATTAGGGTTTCTAACCCCTCATGTGTTGGTTTTATAGACTTTGAATGGTCCTTGGACATCCCCCAGACCAGATCCACAATCTATGGAAGATCGGGTGACTTTGAGGTTAAACAAATACAAGAAAAGGAGCTCTTCTCGAAGTGGAAAATAAAGTCAACATTTGTTCGCTCGGGGCTGGCGATCGACCTGCAGAAGCTGGCGATCGACCGCTACTGAGAAACGCTGTAGACGGATGGTCCCTAGAATTTCGGTCGACCGCTACTGGGCTGGAGGTCGACCGCCACTAAGACTCGTGCAGAGTGGGAGCTGCTGGCTGGGGCGGTCGACCGCCCCTGTGCTGGCGGTCGACCGCCAGCTGGGCAGACCCCGGGTTTTCCCGGGTCGGTCCGTTAACCTCTTTAGCTCCGTCGCTTGAGTCCTTTAGTAGCCCGTTCTCATCAGTGGCATCAACCTTGACAGTCTTGAGGATTTCTATTGATTATATCGCTCCTATAATCAAAATTTTGTTCCGGGGGCTCTGCCCCCGAAAACCCCTGCAAGCGGTGCTGCCCCCATGACCCCCGCGACCTGACCGGGCAGGTCGATCTGCGTGCCAGGGCGCAATCATTAAGCTTTCACTTTTGCCATCTCCACTCCATTCCTTGGCATATCTGTCATGAAAGAACATCAAGTAGTTTAGTCATATAAGAGTGGTAAGACATCAATGACTTATAGTGTTTAGCCATTATCAAAACTAAGAATATCAAATAACTCAAATGCCCACAAGATGATGTCAAATGACCCAAGTGACAACAAGATGACTCAAATGACCACAGGGGCACAACATTCTCCCCCTTTTTGATGATGGCAACATTGTGAGTCATTATGTGGTAGTAATATCCAAGATGACAAAGTTTTTGACATATGCAACAAGTGCAGCTCAAGATCCATGATAGTGAAACATGTGATTGCGGATATGAATGCATGGATGATCAAAGCATGTGTATGTGAATGCTATGCACAAACCCTCATCACATATGGATATGAATGCATGGATGATCAAAGCATGTGTATGTGAATGCTATGCACAAACACTCATCACATATGAAGACTCAAAGCTCACAAGGTTCTCTCCCCCGTGGACTCTCTCCCGTCTCACAAGGTTCTCTCCCCCGTGGACTCTCTCCCGTCCACAATTCACTCTCCCCCTTTGACAACTCACAAAGGCCGCACAAAGGATGGATAAATGTATTAACGTATAAAGGAGGATTCACAACAAGACATTTTCTCCCCCTTTGACAGCAGCAAAAAGGAGGGATAAGGTAGAGAAGGTGACTGATGTCTGTGAGACCAGAGCTGAAAGGAGTTGAGAGCAAGCCATTATATGCAAACCTGAACCAAACCGTGAGCAACATATATGGTTCAAAGCTAATGAAATCCGAGATCATCAACAGAGTTCGAAAAACATCTACATCCACATTTTAATAGAAATGAACCAGAAGTACATATCATGGCAGTGTTTAACCTTCCCTTGTCTTATACATCCATATTCAATAACGGCAAAGGGAATAGCACAAAAACTAGTATTGAGGCTAAACAATCATGATAAAAGCATGGAATATTATGAGTGCACCATATTTTTGATTGGCAGTATCTTTTGTATGTGAAATCACATGACTCATATTTTACGAGCAGTCGAGTCTAGTACATGCCTCCTAGCCGTAAGAATACACGTTGTTTAGATGTCAATATTCCTACGTATTTGGTAAGACTGACTGTTATGCTTCAGAAGGAACAGAGATAGCAAAGTCACGTCATGACATATCCGATCTCATTTCTTTGATGAGAAGATATATTTCTCATCAATTATGCCAGTGCTCTGCCTAGAGTCCAATATAATTAAGACAGAGATAACCGAGGCACATCATGACATATCATTTGTCACTTGATTTGATGGCGTGGTATATTTCTCCGTGCAACAATATCATTGCTCTGTCAAATTGATTTTCAGGAATTCTAGCTCATCAAGATGTTTAGAAACAATACTTAGCTCTATAGTAGCACCATGATTGTCATGAAGTTTAGAGTTTTTAGATTTCGGGATAGTCATTCAATGCACAACATGCAACCTCTAGTTAAGATCTATTAGAACCACAGAACATAGATGATTTCAAAAGATATATCAGAACTTCAAGGAAATCATTAAATATGAACTATTTTCATTGAATGGACAATCATCAATTCATATAATAGAAAGCTCTTACGCCGTAGTGCTGTCGGTCTCATGATCTCATATTCAGACTATAAGCCATGAAGTTCAGATTGCAAGAGATTAAGAATAGTAGCAGGACTCCCCCTAAGGATATGCAGTGAATGCACTAATGAAGTTATGTTTGAGGCAAATGCAATGACAAATGTGAAGGAGAGGTTGACTTGAACCAAACATGGGTTGATCTGATCGAACATGAAGTTGGCAGAAATGAAATGCATGACCCAACACATGGTTGTACACTTATGAAAGTCAACAGAATGAAGATGAAAAATATGTATCAATGCTTCAAAAAGATAACTCTCCCTTACTATATGGCCTATATGCGACAGTGACGCATGGTACTTGGCGTAGGTGAAACCTCACGCATATTGTGTGCTTCTAGACAAGCATAACCTGCCTTTCCATACATCAACATTTAATATACCATAGCCATACAAGAATGATGTTACACAAACCATGCAATGCATCGTGAACATGAATTCAATTCTTTATTATGCATCATGACTACATGCAATGCCACACCATATGCAAAATGACATATCTACATATAAACAATGCATGGAAATCAATCTACAAAAACACACAACTAAATTGAACAAGAGCATCATATCAAGTTTTATTGGCCTGAGGTCGACAAAGACCAAGCTCCCTTCTGAGTGTAGAAAACATGTCATTACACAAGGGCTTGGTGAAGATGTCAGCAATTTGATTTAGAGTATCAACAAAATACAGTTCAAAATTTTTATTAACGACCTCATCTCTAATGAAGTGATGCCTAATCTCAATATGCTTAGTCCTAGAGTGCTGGACTAGATTTTTTGCAAGGTTGATAGCACTAGTGTTATCACACAGAATCGGGACACAACCAAGATCCACTAAGTAGTCTTAGAGTTGGTGTTTAATCCACAACACTTGTGTGCCACAGCTCCCCGCAGCACCATATTCTGCCTCTACGGTTGAGAGGGCAACCGAGTGTTGTTTCTTGGGGGCCCAAGAAACTAAACACCCGCCTAGAAACTAGCAGTAGCCACTAGTACTTCTGCGATCCAGCTTGCATCCAGCATAGTCCGCATCGGAATAAGATATAAGAGATAAATCACATGATGACGGATATCACAATCTCAAATCTTGTGTGCCGGTAAGATATCTAAGAATACGTTTGACGGCAGTCAAGTGGGATTCTCTAGGACTAACTTGAAATCTAGCACAAAGACATACACTAAACTGGATATCTGGTCGGGATGTAGTCAAGTAAAGCAAAGAGCCGATCATATCTCTATAGATCTTTGCATCCACTAATTTAACATTTTCATCCGAATCCAGTGATGTTGTGGTGCTCATAGAAGTTACAATTATTTTGCTGTTTATCATGTCAAATCTTTTCAGCAGCTCCTTGATGTATTTGGCTTGACTTATGAAGCACCCATCTTCTCCTTGGTTGACCTGCAAACCAAGAAAGAATTAGAGTTCTTCCATTAGGCTCATCTCAAATTTGCTAGTCATGAGGTTAGCAAACTCCTCACACATTTCAGATTTAGTAGAACCAAACATAATATCATCAACATAAATTTGAACAATCAAAATGTTCTTACCTTGCTTCTTGGTGAAAAGTGTTTGATCTACCTTACCTCGTGTGTACCCTTTCTCAATGAGGAAGGAGCTTAGTCTCTCATACCAAGCTCTTGGTGCTTGCTTCAGTCCATAAAGTGCCATGTCTAGCTTGTATATAAAATCTGCATGGTTAGAATTCTCAAAGCCAGGGGGCTGCTCAACATAGACTTCTTCTTTGATCAAGCCATTCAAGAAAGCACTTTTTACATCCATTTGATACAACTTTATTCTAAGGGAGCATGCAAAGGTAAGTAAAATTCTGATGGCTTCGAGTCTAGCAACTGGGGCATAAGATTCATCAAAGTCTACCCCAAACTCTTGATTATACCCTTGAACCACCAATCTAGCCTTGTTTCTTATTATCTTGCCATCCTCACTGAGTTTGTTCCTAAAGACCCATTTAGTCCCTATGACAGATTGTGATGAAGGTCTAGGAACAAGATGCCAAACTTTATTTCTCTCAAACTGGTTTAACTCGTCTTGCATTGAATTTATCCAATTTTCATCCTTTGATGCCTCATCAACAGTCTTGGTTTCAATCTGGGAGACAAGAGCAAGTTGATCTAATTCTTCCACAATTCTAAAATGTGACCTTATTCTAGGTGGGTCATTCAAGCTACCAATGACATTTTCTAAAGGATGATCCTTAAGAATTCTAATATTTGTAGAATCATTACCTTCTCCTGGAACTTGATCCCTTGCATTACTTGATTCAGCTAGGTGACCATCTTCTCTTGTTTCTTCTTGTGGAGGATCATTCTTTTCCTTCATGCTTAGGAATTCTCCATCTTCATCATTTTTCCTACAAGAGTTATCATTATTTAAATCATCGTGATATTCATCAAAGGAAACGTGGGGTGATTCTTCTACAGTTTGACTCTCGACATTATAAATTCTATAAGCCCTAGATCTATCAGAATATCGAAGGAATCTACCTTCATCGCTCTTCGGCTCGAATTTATCTAAATCTCTTTTATCATTATTGTGGATGAAGCATTTAGATCTAAATACTTTCATGTGTGTGAGAGAAGGTTTTTTACCTTTCAGTAACTCATATGGATTCTTTTTGGTGTGTGGCCTTACCATAGAGCGGTTGATAATGTAACATGTCGAGTTTACCGCTTCAGCCCAAAATTTCCTTGGGAGTTGCCGTTCGGCAAGCATTGTTCTTGCCATCCCTATGAGTGTTCGATTCCTTCTTTCAGCTACACCATTTTGCTCTGGGGTTCTTGGTGAAGAAAACCGGTGTGAAATGCCTTCAGCCCTGCAAAGATTATAGAAGTCAGCATTTTCAAATTCACCACCATGATCAGATTGAATGTTAGAAATCTTAAACTCATCGTCTTGCTTTATCTTCATATAGAGTGCCTGAAACTCATCAAAAGTATCATTTTTGTGTGTGAAAAGAAGACCCATGTGAACCTAGAGTAATCATCCGCCAAGACATATCCATATTTTCTACCACTTAAACTAGCAGTTCTAGTTGGACCAAATAAATCCATATGAATCAGCTCAAGTGGTTTAGATGACATGTTTGCAGATCTAGCCTTGAAGGATTTTCTTATTTGTTTACCTAGGGCACATACATCACATAATTTATTTTCTTGTTTAAAAGATAGTTCAGGCAACCCTCTCACCATTGAATACTTTAACAGTTTATGTAAAACATTGTAGCTAGCATGTCCTAGTCTACGATGCCATAATCATGCAAGCTCAGATTTTGGTGCAGCAAGATAAAGATTTAAATGAGCAGGATCATCTAAGTCAATCATGTAACATTGTTGACTCTCTTAGCAGAAAAGTTTACCTTGTCAGATTTTGGTTCAAGGATTCTACATTCATGAGAGTCAAATAACACTTTGTGACCCTTATCATAGAGTTGACTTATGCTAAGCAAGTTGTATTTCAAGCCTTCAACTAACAGCACGTTACAGATGGAGTTGGAGAGGTTCTTACCTACATTACCTATTCCAATGATTTTTCCTTTGTTGTTCCCGCCAAATGTGACGTATCCTCCTTCCTTTTGCTCCAAGAGATAAAATTTTAGTTTGTCTCCAGTCATGTGTCTTGAACAGCCGCTATCAAGATACCACATGTTATGCATGGCTTCAAGACACTCCTGCACAAGCAATTAAGCAATTATGTTTGGAACCCAACCAAATTTGGGTCCCATCAAACTCTTCAGATTTTAAAAACATGAAACCATTTCTTTTGGAATCCAAACCTTCATAACAGTCATGTTTTGTTTGCTTAGAGCAGGGATTTGATTTTTCTTTTCAACCTTGACATTCACTTTTTGTTTAGAGGCTCTTTGTTGGATTTTGTGAGAGTTTGAGGAAGTTTGCTTCTTAACCTATTATGGCCACTGGTTGATTTTGGGTTGAAAATGATTATTTTGCCACCTAGGAAATTGATGCACATAGAAATCACAATTGCCCCAAAGATAGGGTGGTGTCAACCTATGGAAGTGTCGACCTGTGTGAAATTGTTTGGCGGTTTGAACGGTTGATGGCCAAGGATGTGTTGGCCTGTGTTGTGAAGATGGTTGACTCTTCTTAGGCTTTTGAGCAATCTTTTGGGGGATTTCAGTGGCTTCTTCTTCAACCTTTTCTTTTCCTTTGGATGTTGTTCTTGAGGTAGAAGCATCAGACGAGGAAACAAAAGTGACTGTTTATAGCCCAATTGGCCTTTTGTTTGTAGGTTCAAAACCCAACCATTCCTTGTTGAAGTTCATTCTGGTTTCTAGCAATGCATCTAGGTTTTCTCTTCCATCCACAAATTTTTCCTTGTTGTTTATCCTTCAACTCTATTTGTAGGTTTTTAATGTTTTGAAGAAGTTGAGTGTTGACTTGTTTGACAGCTTCATACTTTTCATTGCTCAATTTGCTATCCTTTTCATAAGTTTGCATTTTTAGCTTCATGCTATCAATCTCATTTCTCAAATCTTCATTTTCAGTTTCCAAGTCTGCCATTTCTTTTCTTCCTTCCTCCAAGTTCTCAATCATTTTCTTAAGATCTTCAATTTCAGTTTCAAGTAGAGCATTCATATCATTCATATCATAATCATGCACAAATAAGTTAATTATCTTTTTCAATGATTTATTCTCCTTTTTGTACATGTCAAATTTTTCCATGAGCTATATATATGCTTCCTCCCAATCATCAAGTGTGTAATTTTCAAATGGAGAGTTTGTTTCTTCATCACCTCTGGCCATGAGACAAAGATCTTCTTTTTCCTTGTCCGAGGAGCTAGTTCCACCATCACTTTCTTCCTCGTCATTCCAGGTGGACACCATGGCCTTGTTCTTCTTCTTGTCCTTCCATTTGTCAACCTTTTTGAATCTGTCAGGACAATCAGTCTTGAAATGCCCTGGTTTGTTGCAAGAATAACAAATGATTTTGTCAGATTTCTTAAAGTTTTCAGAATTAGATTTGAAACCATTTCTTAACTTTGACCTTCCTCTCATGAAGCTCTTACCTTCCTTTCTCAGAAATTTTTTTAACTTACGTGTGAGCATGGCTACGTCATCCTCATCTCACTTACTTGCCGAATCCTCACCTTCATCAGAAGTGCCTTGACCGTTGGGTCCTATTTTGAGAGCTAGGGGCTTTTTCTTAGGCACCTCAGTCTCTTTGTGATGGGGACATCGAAGCAAGACCACTTATATTTTCTTCGCATTTATGTCCTTTTATATTTGTATGTATACCCTTGTGTTATATGGGTACACAATTGTGAGTCTTACTGGGTTTTTGTGTAAAATACCAGTAGGACCTGCTAGGGGGCCCCCAGTCCTTCTCCATTGGGCCACCTAAGCTATATGAGGCTGGTCAACCATCCTCGATGGCCATCTAGAATGTTTGAATGTCAAATGACCACATGGGGGACAAGTGGGTTTAAAGGTCAAGGGTAGGCTACCTACCCTTAACCATGGTCAAGGGGGCGCCCCCCCATTATAATTAATTAGGAATTTCATTTTTTTATTTTGTTTGAACTAAAGGTGAAGTCCCTTATTTGCCCCTCCAGATCCTCGATCTGAGGGTATTCATGGTCTTTTTCCATTTATTATATAAGCCTTGTATTTCTATTATGTGGTAATTAATGAAGAAGAAAAAATCGGTGAAGCCCAAGAGCCATTTGCGCCCCTCCCTCTCTCCTCTGGTGTTCTCCGTCCATCCTCTGCATTTCAGGGTTGTGAACCCCTCTATCCCCTCCCCTCTATCTTTGATCTTCATCTCTGGTGCCGCCGCCGCCGTTCATGCCGCCATCGAGCCGCCGCGAAGCCATCTCCGAGGTGCTGTCCAAGGTTCTGTCTTACTGGATAGAGGTCCACTACGAGAATTTCAGCTCTCAACTTCGATATCTTCTAGAGCTGAAATTTTCAGGGTTGGTTCTTATCTTGATTCCCCATCTCCACACAAAAATTCACGTCCAAAATCTTTCTTTTGCTATTTTTTCATTTTTGGTCTTCTAGTCCTCCCAGATCTGTCAGCTTTCTGTTCATTATGATAGCAAGCCTGAGTTCATCAACTTAGACCCTCTGAATGAATTTTACTTGAATCACCAAATTTACTAGAGGTTCGGTCCACCATCCCCTCCATCCACAAATTTTCTTGGAATTTCTAAAGACCTCCACCAATTTTCTAAAAATCCCCTTCAGATCCAAAATAGTTCTATCTTCATCAGTCCTGATCCGACCACAGTCCAGTATAAAATCTCCAGAAAATTCAATTCTCCACAAAACCATTCATAAACAATATTCCCGTCTTCCTTGTTCAATTCTCTACAACTTTGAAGAAGAGCTCAAGATCTGAATCGGAAGTCTCTATTACGGTCAACGCTAGTTCTCAGTTAGATCTCAGTTTTCCTGATCAGATCTGAGACTGAGTACAGCAAGCTTAAAAAAATCGGCCATCCGAAATACAGCTCCGGTGAATTTTTATGAGTCCCACAAGGTCGAAGGACTTTGAGAGATCTTTCCAATGATACCTCTTGTGTGTCGATCCGACGTCGGGAGTGATCGCACCGACAGATCTCGCCGGGTCGCGCGCCTGAAAACTGAAACAACAGATCCGTGGGCACCTTTTCCGACCGGTGGCGATCGGAGCAGCCCGGCCTCCGGCCGGTGACCCAGCGTGCCACCATCCCAGGAAGCGCCCCTCTAGGCGTCCCCACTACAGTGGTGCCACCCCGGTCCCACACGGCCCCACCGACCATCGCGTGGGCCCCATAATCAGCAGCATACGCCGTCCGAACCGTGCCGACGGGGTGATCAAGTGTAGCCCGTCAACCCGAAATCGGTCCTTCCGGGCCCACTTATGTAGCCCTTTACCTCCCTGCGTGGAGTGGGTGATATTTCATTGCTGTAATTTACTTCATTACTATTACCGGGAGTTACCGAATTCGGCCGGGACCGTCTTCCCCACGCCAAGAGCGTGGGGGTATCGTATTCGCTCCTTGCTTGGCACTTTACTTTATTCGTATATATTTCATATGCCGCTGCTAGAGAGCATGATAGGGTAATTATCTCGCTTCATATTATTACATTACCGCTGCTGTGAGAGAGAGCGAGACCGTCCCGTGACCCGATCCGGGCACAAGAGAGAATTGACCACCCTAGCTCTTGCCGATTTCTCAACCGTGCACGTCCGATGCTTCCCTCGAAAAGGGACGATCGTTAGCTTGTTTAGAGTCTGAGGGTTGCATTCCTAATTGGAGTCGAGTCCGTGGTCCGTCCCGTATCAGTTTGGTATCAGAGCGAGTTTGAGTCTAGGGTGTCTAAAAATAAAAAAAAAAGAGAGTGTCATTTACGTCTAGTCATCGTCTAAGTCAATCTAGGTTGCATTTACATCACTTTACTCGGTATATAAAAAGGTGTTGTCCGAACGTTAGGCTACGCCTATCGGGAAGGCCGCACACTTGCGCGAGTGGTCTTCGGATCGATTAACTATGCCACGTACCAAGTCTGGGTTAAGTCTAGGTGCATCACTTGCTTGCATTAGTCTGTGTCTCCTAGTCCTTGTGTCCTTTGCATGCCCACTCGGTGAGGTACCCAATACCATCACCCTATACCTATGGCCAACCCACGGGATATCATCTCGGGAGACCTTCAGTCCTTGCGCGAGGCGATCATGACCCTCGTACACCAGATGGACCAAACCGAGGCTACCTTTAAGAGCTTCTCGGACCGCATAGATGGCCGTTTTAATGCCATGGAGGAACGGATGGAGTCATCCGAGAGATCCGTCCAAGGTCTGGTCGGACGGTTGGATAAGATGTCACACGGAGACCCTCCTATAGTGGCCCAAAGCCCACCAACACCCGCTCAGGCGGCTGTCCATGGCCAACCCAATCCCTTAGCCCAGGCCCAGCCTATCTATGTGGCCCACGACCCGCCCGCACATGCTCCTCAGCCACCACAGGCTCCTCCACTTGCCCCTCCTCGGGTTCCCGAACTACCGCGCCGTGACCTTGGTCTCGAGGACTATGGGTCTGACAATACCTACGAGGGGTATGGTCAACGCCGTCGTGGCCTCCAACCACAATGATATGAGGAGGACGATAGGGTCCTTAAGACCGAGCGAGCGGATCCTCCCATTTTTTACGGGTCTTTAGATCCGAAAGTCTATTTAGATTGGGAGTTCGGCATGGACCGATACTTCGATTGGTACGACATGTCGGAACGTCGAAGGATCCAATTTGCTACATGAAGCTCATGGGACAGGCACAAACCTATTGGAAGAATGTAGAGAGCCTATTATTTCAGTGGCTAGAGCCCCCGATTGACACATGGGGCGAAATGAAGCTTAAGCGTCGGCAAAAGTACCTTCCTCCCACGTACCATCAGCGACTCATCGATAGGTGGCAAAGTCTTAGCCAGGGAGACCGATCCGTCTCGAAATACATTGCTGAATTTGATGAGTACTTTCTACGATGTGGTGTCTCGGAGGAGAGTACCATGCCCGTGTCCCGCTTTCGACGTGGTTTGCGGCCACACTACCAGTATGAGCTATTCCGCCGCAATGCCAAGACGTTGGAAGAAGCATATCAAGTTGCTCTTGAGTTTGAGCAATTTGAGGGAGAGTTCAAGCCTAGCCATCGGTCGGGCCCCACCCCTCTTCGTAGCACCGAGCCCCGCCACTCTTTAGGCCCACCTCAGCGGGCCCCCATGGCTCGATCTCAAGAGCCCACAACGGCCTCGTCCTCCCCCACCCCGGGATCTACCTCCATCCCAACCCCCGGCACCCATTGCCCGCCCTCTGGCACCAGCACCCCCACCCCTATTGCCCAAGACACCTACACCTCCACCATTGCTGCCTACACCCCCTACCCGTCGGGAGGATAAGGGTAAGGGCCCTCTCATCGGAGAGAGTAGTAGGTCCCGTCTACAGTGTTTCCATTGTCATGGGTTTGGCCACTTTGCCAACCAATGCCCCACTCGTACCACACTAGCCCTAGGGGTTGGAGAAGCCTCGCCTTCTAGGCTCGAGCTTGTCACCTATGAGGCCGATCCGGCACTAGCCGATGAGTACTATGAAGTAGAAGGTCTAGAGGAGTCTGCCGCAGCCCAGGATGCGGCCACTTTGTGGGGTTGATGTTACCACCATCTTAAGTCTAGGGTCATGCATGAGTTAGTGTGTTTCCTCTTTGTGTGGTTTGTTTGTGTGGCTTGTTTGTGTGGTTTGTATACGTGTGTTTGAGTCTACATGTGTCTTGTGCAAGCTCGTTGTCGGTCTCTTATGAGTGAGAGGCGAGTGGACTCGCTCGATGAGTATGGGATCAGTTCTACATCTATGCCCCGGATCTAGTCACCTACAGGGACCCAGCGGTGATTCCTAGTGAATCTTCGAGCCGCCTCCTTCCCCTTGAGAGTGACCCCACCCCGGAGTGTTCCACCACTAGCCTCTTCCCATAGCAGCATGCGCATATCGAGTATATACGGAATAAGCTGGTGACGATCACTTGGAGTGGAGCGTACCCGCGCTACTTGGCACGGTGACGGATCCGCCGGAGCTACTCGAGCAGTCACCCACTTTACTCGATGGGGTCGAGTTCTTCCCACCCGAGGGGAATTGATGGGGACATCGATGCAAGACCACTTATATTTTGTTCGCATTTATGTCCTTTTATATTTGTATGTATACCCTTGTGTTATATGGGTACACAATTGTGAGTCTTATTGGGTTTTTGTGCAAAATGCCAGGGGGCCCCCGGCCCTTCCCCATTGGGCCACCTAAGCTATGTGGGGCTGGTCAACCATCCTAGGTGGCCATCTAGAAAGTTTGAATGTCAAATGATCACATGCGGGACAAGTGGGTTAAAAGGTCAAGGGTAGGCTACCTACCCTTAACCATGGTCAAGGGGGCGCCCCCCATTAGAATTAATTAGGAATTTCATTTTTTTATGTTGTTTGAACTAAAGATGAAGTCCCTTATTTGCCCCTCCAGATCCTAGATCTGAGGGTATTCATGGTCTTTTTCCATTTATTATATAAGCCTTGTATTTTTATTATGTGGTAATTAATGAAGAAGAAAAATTGGTGAAGCCCAAGAGCCATTTGTGCCCCTCCCTCTCTCCTCTGGTGTTCTCCCTCCATCCTCTGTATTTCATAGTTGTGAACCCCTCTATCCCCTCCCCTCTATCTCTGATCTTCATCTCTGGTGCCGCCGCCGCCGTTCGTGCTGCCATCGAGCCGCCGCGAAGCCATCTCCGAGGTGCTGTCCAAGGTTCTGTCCTGCTGGACAGTGGTCCACTACGAGAATTTCAGCTCTCAACTCTGACATCTTCTGGAGCTGAAATTTTCAGGGTTGGTTCTTATCTTGATTCCCCATCTCCACACAAAATTTCACATCCAAAATCTTTCTTTTGCTATGTTTGCATTTTCGGTCTTCAAGTCCTCCCAGATCTGTCAGCTTTCTATTCACTATGACAGCAAGCCTCAGTTCATCAACTTCGACATTCTGACTGATTTTTACTTGAATCACCAAATTTACTATAGGTTCTTATCACCATCTCCTCCATCCACAAATTTTCGTGGAATTTCTAAAAACCTCCACCTTTTTTCTAAAAATCCCCTTCAGATCCAAAATAGTTTTGTCTTCATCAGTCCTGATCCGACCACAGTCCAGTATAAAATCTCCATAAAATTCAATTCTTCACAAAACCCTTCATAAAAAATATTCCCGTCTTCCTTGTTCAATTCTATACAACTATGAAGAATAGCTCAAGATCTGAATCGGAAGTCTCCTTTACGGTCAATGCTGGTTCTCAGTCAGATCTCAATTTTCCTGATCAGATTTGAGACTGAGTACAGCAAGCTTAAAAAAATTGGCCATCCGAAATAAAGCTCTGGTGAATTTTTCTGAGTCCCACAGGGTCGAAGGACTTCGAGAGAGCTTTCCAACGATACCTCTTGTGGTCGATCCGACGTCGGGAGTGATCACAGCGACAGATCTCGCCGGGTCACGCGCCTGAAAATAGAAACAACAGATCCGTGGGCACCTTTTCCGACCGGTGACGATCGGAGCCACCCAGCCTCCGGCCAGTGACCCAGCGCGCCGCCATCCCAGTAAGCTCCCCTCCAGGCATCCCCACCACAGTGGTGCCACCCCGGTCCTACACGGCCCCACCGACCATCGCGTGGGCCCCACAACCAGTAGCATACGCCGTCCGAACCGTGCCGACGGGGTGATCAAGTGCAGCCCGTCAACCCGGGATCGGTCCTCCCGGGCCCACTTGTGTATCCCTTCACCTCCCTGCATGGAGTGGGTGATATTTCATTGCTGTAATTTAATTCATTTCTATTACCGGGAGTTACCGAATTCGGCCAGGACTGTCTTCCCCACGCCGAGAGCGTGGAGGTATCGTATTCGCTCCTTGCTTGGCACTTTACTTTATTCGTATATATTTCATATGCCGCTGCTAGAGAGCATGATAGGGTAATTAGCTCGCTTCATATTATTACATTACTGCTGCTGCGAGAGAGAGCGAGACCGTCCCGTGACCCGATCCGGGCACAAGAAAGAATTGACCACCCTAGCTCTTGTCGATTTCTGAACCGCGCAGGTCCTACGCTTCCCTCGAAAAGGGACGATCGTGAGCTTGTTTAGAGTCCGAGGGTTGCATTCGTAATTGGAGTCGAGTCCGTGGTCCGTCTCGCATCACTTTGTTCTTAAGGTTGATCTCATAGGTCATCAATGACCCAATGAGTTCATCTACCTTGGTAGTTGTGAGATCTCTCGATTCTTCAACCACGGTAGCCTTTGTGTGCCATACGGGAGTCAATGATCTGAGAATCTTTCTCACAATTTCCTATTATGAGTATTTCTTTTCCAAATCAGTCAGACTATTAGTAAGCACAGTTAAGCGAGCAGACATATTTTTAATTGACTCATCAGGCTTCATGCGAAACATTTCATATTCAGAAACTAAAATGTTGGCTTTTGATTCTCGTACCTGAGAGGTTCCTTCGTAAATTACCTCTAACTTGTCCCACATTTGTTTTGTCATTGCGCAGGTAGCCACTCTTGAGAATTCTACTGGATAGAGTCAGCACTGCATGATGTGTTTGGCACTCCAGTTGACAGTGGATTGTCTTATTTATTCTTTCGTCCACAAGTCCTCATTATCCGTAAGCTCATACGGACCTTTGATGATCACTCGCCAAAGTTCATGGTCTTGGGCGCGAATGAACACCTGCATGCGATGTTTCCAATAAGCATAATTAGTTCCAGTAAAGTAAGGAGGCCTATTCACATAATGTCCTTCAGGTAAAAAACCTTTGGATGCTAATCCACCATTTCCCTCAAGGTCGTTGGACCCCATAATGAGAGATTAGGCTCTGATACCACTTGTTGAGTAGTGGACAGCGGATCTAGAGGGGTGGGGTGAATAGATCTGCCCTTGTTTTTGCAATGCAACCCTCTTTAAAGTTAAATGATGATAATAATAGTGAAATATAACTAGCTTAACAAAGGACACAACGATTTACTTAGCAAGATGATTACGCAATATAGAGATTGAACCTAAGCATGCATCTAACACAAAGCAATCACACCAGAAACCACCACACACGAGATTTTAAGGTGGTTTGGACTGAATCCCCAGTCCTACGTCCACCCCTCACCAAATTCGGTGAAGCTCCACTAGTGCCACGCACTGAACCGTAAATTGGAAAGACCTCTGATTGCCTTCCTACTAACCACAGGTAGGGACGTCAACACCGCGGATCGGACAACTTCCGATTGCCTTCCTACTAACCACCGGTAGAGACGATCTTCAATTTCAAATGTTTGAATGAAATGGAAAGAGAACAAATATGAAAGCTCTCAAATAAGATATAGAATATGCTCAAGAAGAAAAGATCTTGTCTGAGATTTGATGTTGATCAGCAACAAGGGCTTCTTCTCTCTTGCAAAGACTCCTCTTGGTTCAGCAACAAGGGTTCCTTCTTCTCTGCAAATCGATCTTCCTTGAATCTCCTTCTTTGAATCTCATTTGAGTTGATGTGGGAGATAATAGATGCAGCCTTGAACCTTGATTGCTTCTAAACCTCTCTTGGAGGTTGAAGGCTTCAAAAACAAGCTTGAATCACCTTGGATGGATGAATAACTCTAGCCCGAAGCAATGTTCACGGAGGTGCTACAGTACCCGCGAATCACCTCCTCTAGCCTCCCTTGATCTCTCTTGTTCCAATTGAAGCATTAGAGTTTCTAACCCCTCATGTGTTGGTTTTATAGACTTTGAATGGTCCATGGACATCCCCCAGACCAGATCCACAATCTATGGAAGATTGGGTGACTTTGGGGTTAAATAAATACAAGAAAAGGAGCTCTTCTAGAAGTGGAAAACAAAGTCAACATTTATTGGCTCGGGGCTAGCGGTCGACCTGCAGAAGCTGGCGGTCGACCGCTACTGAGAAACGCTGTAGACGGATGGTCCCGGGAATTTTCGGTCGACCGCCACTGAGACTCGTGCAAACTGGGAGCTGCTGGCTGGGGCGGTCGACCGCCCCTGTGATGGCGGTCGATCGCCAGCTGGGCAGACCCCGGGTTTTCCCGGGTCTGTCCATTAACCTCTTTAGCTCCGTCGCTAGAGTCCTTTAGCAACCTGTTCTCATCTGTGGCATCAACCTTGATAGTCTTGAGGATTTATATTGATTATATCGCTCCTATAATCAAAATTCTGTTCTTGGGGCTCCGCCCCCGGAAACCCCCGCAAGGGACGCTGCCCCCTTGACCCCCGCGACCTGACCGCGCAGGTCGATCCCAGCGACCTGACCGCGCAGGTCGATCCCAGCGACCTGACCGCGCAGGTCGATCCCAGCGACCTGACCGCGTAGGTCGATCTGCGTGTGAGGGCGCAATCATTGAGCTTTCACTTTTGCCATCTCCACTCCATTCCTTGGCATATCTGTCATGAAAGAACATCAAGTAGTTTAGTCATATAAGAGTGGTAAGACATCAATGACTTATAGTGTTTAGCCATTATCAAAACCAAGAATATCAAATAACTCAAATGCCCCCAGGATGATGTCGAATGACCCATGTGACAACAAGATGACTCAAATGACCACATGGGCACAACATCTCTCAATAAGTTAATTATCGTCCAGCCTTCAGACAACCTTCTCAAGCAAACTCAAGCTTACACCAATGACAGAAACCCGCAACAGTATCTTCAAATCCATCAGACACCTCAAGATGACTCCCACTGTAGCAAAGCACAGCCTCTCAAGATTTTAAACATCCACAAGGTAGCATCTAGATTACTGAATCAAAACCAGTGACACTCCACAAGAAGAGTTATCAGCTCAAGCAAACCAGACACTTTGAGCTCAACAGCAGAGGAGATACCTAATCTCATGTTTTCTTTTTCAAAGGAGTATACCACTAAAGACCAGCTGCCTTAGATAATCTAAACTCCCCCTTGTGTGAGCAGAGATTTCAATCAAACATTATTGTTTTTTTTTAAATTCACATAAATGCTACTACAAATGATGACATTGTGTTAAACTGCATGCAAGATTCCTAATCATTCAGCATGATCAATTTCAGAATGAGACTCACTATCTAGTAATCATCACAAGATTGCACCCTCCTAAGAGCATGAATTAATGACATGACATTGATCACAGTAGAAGGATAGAGATCATGCAGGCAGTTGTAACTGAAAAGAAACATATGTAAACTAGAGAAGAAATTAAATTCAACTAACCTTTGTGTGCCTTGGTTTTATTATCCCTTTATTTTCCTTCATCAAGGCACACCTACAAAATAAGATCAATTTGCGAATTTGGGGACCCAAAAACTCTTGGGTCTTATTAGTTGAGTGACACCTCTAGCAGGTGCACTCCAAGGTTTCCAAGTTTTTCTATTATCAAATTCCACATCATGGCATTTATTCATGATATGACCTATTCTCCCACAATAATAACAGTGAATAGCAGAGTTCAGATTTTTCTTGACAAGATAAACATTGAATCTTTGTGGGTGGACTTTCGTTAAGATAGTTCTGCCAATTGTTACCTCTTTTTGCATGCCAGCATTCAAGGGCTCGATGGCCAAATTTACCACATTCAAAACATGCAGGAGGTTTTCTATTAATGATAGTTTTGTTCTCACGAAAATTCTCAGGTTTTGACTTCCTTTTTTCTCCCCAAGCATGCCAGCAGTGAGCTGCAACATGACCCAGCTTCCCACACTGGAAGCAATGGATTTTCTTCTTCCTACCGAGTGCATGGGGTTTTTCATGAATAATCTTAGCACTCAATTCATCTTGAGCCATTATTCTACACTCATGCATATGATGACCCAATATGCCACAGTAATGACATGAAGTGTTCTTGGTGTATGCATGTGACTGGATGGGGAAATGCCTTGTACCATGCATAAGATCATGAGTTCTAACACATTCAGAAGAAGCTTTAACAACAATGGGTGAGAGTTTGGTTTTCATTTTACTTCCAGTCTTTTTCAAATTTCTTTTATTTTTCAAAATTTTAACCTTATTTTCAGTTCTCTGAGCAGTGAATTGGAAAACAGATGAGGTGGAAGTTTTATCTTGTTCTGAGCTGTTAACCAAAATATTTTTCGTTTGAGTACATTCACCCTTTTTCGCAACTGGACTATAGCCCAGTCCCTCTCTCTGGAAATTCACATTGACTCCTAGCAACTTATTCAGATTTGTCTTTCCTTTCACAAATTTTGCCAAGGAGTTCTTTAAGTCTTCAATTTCAGAGTTAAGGGTCACAAAGTTAGCTTCGTATTTATTTAACTCATATTCACACACAATCAGCTGCTGTTGCAAGGCATCATTCAGGTTCTTCAGATTTTCATTTTCTTGTAGAACCTTCATTTCATTGTTGTTCTCATTTTCCTTCACAACAGACTTTCCTTTTTCAAATGATAACCATTTTTCAGAGAGAACAGTATTAAGAACCATTAACTTTTTATTTTGGTCCTTAAGATGCATGTTTTCTCCAATCAACTTATCTTGAAATTTATCATTTTCTTTCTTCTGAGCCAACTAAGAGTCATTTTCTTCTTTCAAGGAAGTGATTAAACTTTTCTGCATATTGTCATCAGAATCTAAGTCTTCAATCAATTCCTTCAAGAATGCACATTCATTGCACGAACCCTCATTTTCAGTGGAATTGTTTTTTAGGTTCTTGTTCTCAGATTTTAATATGTCCAGCTCTCTTCTTAATTTCATTTTCTCAGATTTAACTCTATCATACTTGATCAACAAATGTTCATTTAAGTCTACCAAATCTTCAAATGAAAGATTGACAATGTCAGAGTTTACCTGCGATGAAGTTTCTTCAACTTGAACCAGATCTTCATCTGAAGCCATGAGGCATTTCACTTCGTCCCGGCTCCTGCTGGATGCTAACGTGTCGAGCACTTCAGAGGCACTGCAGCAATTGACAATGCAAGAGAATTTATCAGTATTTATCGCCCCTTTTATTAGGTCCAGGGCTCTCTGATTCTTAGAGGATTTCAGTCTGTCTGAAGCTTTCCATAAGGATCTATCCTTTGGAACTTCATAAGGGCTGTGTGCAATGATTATCCATAGATCTGGATTAATCTGCATCACTTGTTCCCTGAACTGGTTGAGCCAGTTATAAAAACCCAGACCCTCATATTTCGGGAGATCAACAGACGAAGACATCCTCAGATTAAATCACAGAACTAAATGCAGGATAAATTGAAGGCAAAGACAAGAGACACTATTCAACCCAAAAACACTCAAAAGCCAAAATCCAGGAACTGATCTGCAGGTCGTGGGACCCTTTGTGCAGACAACCGCTCTGATACCAATTGATAGGATGTTAGGCCCAGATTCAGAGGGGGAGGTGAATGAATCCCTCCTTAAAAGCTTAGCACAATTTAAAACTTAGATCAAACAGATATGTAGAATTAAAGCAAACAATTGTAGGGCTGAGAGCACACACTGAACTTCAACTAGAGAGATCAAATGTATACAACCGGTGCTCAAGTAATCCGAATCAAATAGGCTCTCTCTCTCGAGACCTGGATCAAATGCTCAGTGTGCAAACCAGATACCAACTACATGAGAAAAATAGGTCAAGCCTAAGCATACATGTAGCGGATTAGATGAGGCAATCAAGCCACGATGGACAGAAGATTTTTTAGGTGGTTCGATCTCAGACCCGAGATCTACGTCCACCCGACACTCTAACCAGAGTGTGGCTTCCCACTGTCACACAGCTTGAACCGCTGGGCTTCACAGCTTGCCTACATCAGTTGGGCTTCATAGCTTGCCATCCGCTAGGTGACACAGCTTGCCATCCACTGGGCGACACAGCTTGCCATCTGTTGGTACACATCTTCTTTCAAGGATTCAAGAAAACAAAAGAAACTTAGATGGACTAGCAACTGAAAGCTAGAAAAGGAAAGCACAATAAATTTTAGCTCTCTAGGAGCAGCGTGGGTTGGATCAAATCCAGCACCACGAACAAGCTGTAGGGAATCCTGACAGGAATCCCTCTTCTTCTCCTTCTTCCCTTGTTTCACGAACAGCAACTTCTCTATTCTTGTCTTTTCTCTTAGCTCATGATACTCTACTTTCTCTCTTCAGACCACTTTTCAAACTCTCTGATATTCTTGCTCAACTCTCCTCTTCTCTTTTCTCTAAGAGTCTCTTCTTCTGCTGCTCACATTCTCTGAAAACCTTCCCAAAGCTCTCTCTTTATCTGAATCAATCCTCTTTTCATGACCTCTCTTTTTCTTCTATGTTCTTCGTATTTTTCAAACTCTTCAGAGAAAGGGTTTATATATAACTTCAGTCTCGGACTCACGTGGTCACACATTGGGCGTATGGAGGGGCCATTCCCGCCCAAAAGTGATGGGAATCGACGCCAAGCATTAACTTTTATTTTTACATTTGAGTCCTTTTATTTACTTTTATATCCTTGGGAAAGTATATGTACAATTGTAAGGCTTTGTAAGCCAATGTGTCATTCCCTAGGATTGTGTGGGTTTTTGTGCAAATGTGTAGTAGCCCCCCACCCCTTGCCATTTTCTATATAAGCCTATGTATAGTGTCATTAGAGATTAATGAAGAAATGAAGAGAAAATTGTTAGAAAATCAAGAGTGTTCTTGAGCCCCTCCTCTCTCCCTCTGGTTTCTCTCCTCCAACCTCCAGTTCTAGATTGATTTCTATCTTCTATCCCCTCCCCTCTATCTCCGGTGATCATCTGTGCCGCCGCCGCCGCCGTCCGTGTCGCCATCACGCCGCCGCGGAGCCGCCTTCGGTGTTCTGTCCATCTTGGATAGAGGTTTCTTGTCCGAATATCTTCTCTCCTCCACGTGAAGATCTCAAGCTACCATTTTTATGGTGTGTGCTACCCTTGCATCCCAAGTGTCACCTAAATTTTCACGCCCAAAATCCACTGTTTAGTATTTTTACATTTTCGTCCAACCTGTCATCCCAGATCTGTCAGGTTTCTGTCTACAGTGATAGAACCTCTGAGTTCTCCCCCTCCGACCATCCTTTTGATTTGTCCAAACCCTCCCAATTTTACTGGGCGTTTAGCTCCACAAATTTTATTAATTTTTTATCAGCCTTCTATCTATTTTTAGAAATTCGTGTTCTTCCTCTGATACAGTGTTTTTAGTCAGATCCGAGATCCGACCACCCTCCACTTCCAAAATCATAACAAATCACCACCACCTCCAAATCCAGATCCAAAAATAGTCCTGGTTTCCTTGTTCGATTTCCTACAACCTCGCTGAAGAACTTAGCTTCAAATTCGGACATCTACTTCACGGTCAAAGGCAATCAACAGGAAAGTTCTTTGCAGATCTGAGTCTTCGGTTACTATACAACAGCAGCATATAAAATTCGCCAACACAAAGTACAAATCTGGTGAATTTTTCTGAAGGCCACTAGATTGTAGTACTTTGAAGCAGCTTTCCAACGGCTCTGATCTCGTCGCATCCGACACCGGTGTTGATCGCAGCGTCCGTTCTCGCCGGAGCGCGTGCTGAAATACAGAACCTGTAGATTTCCGATCGATTTTTTCGACCGGTACCGAAAGGAGCCGCCCGGCCTCCGGCCGGCGAACCAGCGTGCCCCCAGCCCGGGGAGCGCTTCTCCAAGTTTCTCCACTACAGCGGTACCACCGGGTCCCACACGGCCCCTCCGGACAGCACGTGGGCCCCACGATCGTGAACACGCGTGTAGCCGAATCAACACACGAAGCTGCCCGTCAACCCGAATTCGGTCTTCCCGGGTCCATTTGTATAGCCCTTTACCTCCCTGCGTGGAGTAGGCATGTTCCCATTGCTGTAATTATTGTGTGTTAAGTTTCCCGGGAGTACGAGTTTTCGGCCGGGTCCGTCTTCCCCATGCCGAGCGCGTGGAGGTATCGCATTCGCTCCCTTCTCGGTATTTTGCTTACTTCATATATATTTGTTTATGCCGCTGCTAGAGAGCATGTGTAGGGATATCTAGCTCGCTTTATATGTTCATTACTGCTGCTACGAGAGAGTACGTGACCGTCCCGTGACCCGATCCGGGCACAAAAGAGAGCCGATCACCCTAGCTCATTGCCGGTTTCTCAACCCCGCACATCTGACGCTTCCCTCGTTAAAGGGCAATCACGAGCTTGTCGTGTCTGTGGTCTCGTCCCGCATCAATTTGGTATCAGAGCGAGTTTGAGTCTAGGGTGTTTGCATTCACAAAAAAAAGTGTCATTTACGTCTAGTCATTAGTCATTGTCTAAGTCATGTTTAGGGTCATCATTGTTTCAAAATAAAAAAAAGTGCCTTTTTGTATTTACATCCCTTTACTCGGTATATCAAAAGGTGTTGTCCGAACGTTAGGCTACGCCTATCGGGAAGGCCGCACACTTGCGCGAGTGACCTTCGGGTCAATTATCTCCGCCACGTACCGAGTCTTGGTTTACGTCTAGGGTCCTTAGTGTGCATGCATTCCAACTTTGCATTACTTAGGGTCGTGTCTAGTGTCTTGCCCAAATGGCCTTGCATATCCATTCCTAGGGATCCATTCCTGTATTTGGCAACTATGGCCAACCCATGTCGACCCGTCCAAGGTGATAGGTCCGTGTCCGAGTACATTCGGGCATATCATAAGTACTGGTTGGAACATGGCTTGGGAGAGGAGAGCAACATGGCCGCATTTCAGTTCCGGAGAGGTTTCCGCCTTCACTTCCAATTGGAATGTCTTATCCGTAATGCATTCTCTCTAGCGGAATCCTATTCGGTCGCTCTAGTGGTCGAACCATTTGAGTCACACTTTTCTCGGTATGGTGGCTTTCGACAAGCATCCACCTCCCAGCTGCCTACACCATGGCCTTCACCACTTGAGAGAGTTCCAATGTCATCCATCTCTATTTCCAAATTTGATTCGGAATCCTCTCATTTGGAACCACCAAGGCCCGAGCCACCCGTATTTCTAACGGGTACGCTTTTCATAGCCGAGCCGCTTCTTAGGTGGCTCAAGGATGGCTTGGTCCCACCTCCCTTCCCATCAATGGACCCCACACTACCACTAGTGTCAAGCAACTCATTTCATACCACCTTCCGGTCTCGTCACTATGTGGACACATTGGACAACCTTCTTAAAGGGTTAAACCGGCAGTTGACCTTTACACATTTATTGGCCCGAGGCTTCGACCAACCCGCTAGTCTTAGCTTCACCCATCCGGCCTATGGGTCCATTACCTCCGAGTGCACCGTGGGTTGTGTCACCACGGAGATCCTCTTACTCCTTCCCTTACCGGCCGAGCCCGAATCCATACCCTTTTGTCCGAGGGAGGAATCATACTTCTTGCTTACGGTCCCCGTCCCACCCATCACAAAACAAGAAGGTGACTATCCACACCTTCAAAACTTCTACACGTGGGACCGTGACTTGGGGGAGCCCACCACAAGGGGTCATACCTTCTTCGATCCCTTTGACCCATTCCATAGTGGACCCCATGACCCACCTTATATAGTTCATTTCTTGAAGGGAGTCCACTATCACACTCCTACCCCACGGGCCGGGTCATTTACACCCACCAAGCCCATCCACGATACAACAACATTCGGCCCTCCTAGCCCTCTCAAGTCCCTAAAAATCCAAAGGGCCGTCCATGCATGACTGGGTCATACTTGGATGTTTAGGTGTTCCCCATACCACCCATCTCCGGTTACACAACATGCATGCATGGCACACATTCGGGTGTCCTGGTCCGCCGTCACCTATGTACGGGTCGGACTAACAATAGGTGTGTCTAGAGTCATGTATGAGTCGGTTTCTTATTTGTGTGGTTTGCATATGTGTGTTAGTGCATGGTGAGTCTGCATATGTCGTGTGCAAGCTCGTCGATGTCAGTCCCTTATGAGTGTGAAAGCGAGTAGACTCACTCGAGGAGTTTGGGAACGGTTCTACCTCAATACCCGGATCAGTCACCTATAGGGACCCAGTGGTGATTCCTAGTGAGTCTTCGAGCCGCCTCCTCCCCTTTTGAGAGTGCCCCACCCGGAGTGTCCACCTCTAGCCTGTAGCAGCTTGTGCATATCGAGTATATATGGATTGAGCAGGTGACGGTCACTTGGAGTGGAGCATACCCGCGCTACTCGGCACGGTGACGGATCCGCCGGAGTACTCGATCATCCATACCCCTACTCGACGGGGTCGAGTTCCTCCCACCCGGGGAGAGTTGATGGGAATCGACGCCGAGTATTAACTTTTATTTTTACATTTGAGTCCTTTTATTTACTTTTATATCCTTGGGAAAGTATATGTACAATTGTAAGGCTTTGTAAGCCAATGTGTCATTCCCTAGGATTGTGTGGGTTTTTGTGCAAATGTGTAGTAGGTATAGTTAGGGGGCCCCCTCCCCTTTCCCATTGGTCCACCTCATCCATGTGGGGCTGGTCAACCATCTTAGGTGGCCATCTAGAAGGTTTGAATGCTAATTGACCACATGGGAGACAAAGGGGTTCAAATTTCAAAGGTTGGCCACCTACCTTACCTACCTAGTCAAAGGAGTGCTCCATTCATATGTAATTTATTTTTTTTGAGTTTTGACCACATGGGGGAAGAAAATGACTTATTTCCCACGAAATTCTCAGCCCCCCACCCCATGCCATTTTCTAAATAAGCCTATGTATAGTGTCATTAGAGATTAATGAAGAAATGAAGAGAAAATTGTTGGAAAACCAAGAGTGTTCTTGAGCCCCTCCTCTCTCCCTCTGGTTTCTCTCCTCCAACCTCCAGTTCTAGAGTGATTTCTATCTTCTATCCCCTCCCCTCTATCTCCGGTGATCATCTGTGCCGCCGCTGCCGCCGTCCGTGCCGCCATCACGCCGCCGCGGAGCCACCTTCGGTGTTTTGTCCATCCTAGATAGAGGCTTCTTGTCCGAATATCTTCTCTCCTCCACGTGAACATCTCAAGCTGCAATTTTTATGGTGTGTACCACCCTTGCATCCCAAGTTCCACCTAAATTTTCACGCCCAAAATCCACCGTTTAGTATTTTTACATTTTCGTCCAACCTGTCATCCCAGATCTACCAAGTTTCTATCTATAGTGAAAGAACCTCTGAGTTCTCCCCCTCCGACCATCTTTTTGATTTGTCCACACCCTCATAATTTTACTGGGAGTTTTTTCCATCACCCCCTACCTCCATAAATTTTCTTATTTTTTTATCCTCCTTCTATCTATTTTTAGAAATTCGTGTTCTTCCTCTGATACAGTGTTTTTAGTCAGATTCGAGATCCGACCACCCTCCACTTCCAAAATCATAACAAATCACCACCAGCTCCAAATCCAGATCCACAAGCAGTCCTGGTTTCCTTGTTCGATTTCCTACAACCTTGCTGAAGAACATATCTTCAAATTCAGACATCTACTTCATGGTCAAAGGCAATCAACAGGAAAGTTCTCTGCAGATCTGAGTCTTCGGTTACTGTACAACAGCAGCATATAAAATTCGCCAACACAAAGTACAAATCTGGTGAATTTTTCTGAAGGCCACTAGATTGTAGTACTTTGAAGCAGCTTTCCAATGGCTCTGATCTCGTCGCATTCCGACACCTGTGCTGATCGCAGCGTCCGTTCTCGTCGGAGCGCGCGCTGAAATATAGAACCGGCAGATTTCCGATCGATTTTTTCGACCGGTGCCGAACGGAGCCGCCCGACCTCCGGCCGGCGAACCAGCGTGCCGCCAGCGCGGGGTCTCCAAGTGTCTCCACTACAGCGGTACCACCGAGTCCCACACGGCCCCTCCGGACAGCACGTGGGCCCCACGATCGTGAACACGCGTGTAGCCGAATCAACACACGAAGCTGCCCATCAACCCGAATTCGGTCCTCCCGTGCCCATTTGTATAGCCCTTTACCTCCCTACGTGGAGTGGGCATGTTCCCATTGCTGTAATTATTGTGTGTTAAGTTTCTCGGGAGTACGAGTTTTCGGCCGGGTCCGTCTTCCCCACGCCGAGCGCGTGGAGGTATCGCATTCGCTCCCTTCTCGACATTTTGCTTACTTCATATATATTTGTTTATGCCGCTGCTAGAGAGCATGTGTAGGGATATCTAGATCGCTTTATATGTTCATTACCGCTGCTGCGAGAGAGTACGTGACCGTCCCGTGACCCGATCCGGGCACAAAAGAGAGCCGATCACCCTAACTCATTGCCGATTTCTCAACCGCGCACATCCGACGCTTCCCTCGTTAAGGGGCAATCACGAGTTTGTCGTGTCCGTGGTCTCGTCCCGCATCAAAAAGCTTCCAGAAGGCTCTCAGCCACGTGTCACCATCTAAGCTTGTAGCCTTCCACGTGGCATTCTTATAGAGGACGATCTACCTTGGATCACGTGTCCCTCCTCGGTGAGAAACTCTGTCAGAAAAACACAAGGCATTTAGTCAAACACGTAGCACAGTTTGCACCGACGTAATGAGAGAGTAAACATAGCATGCACTGAGTAGAAGTAGGTAAGTAAACCATTGCACTGACTTATAAAGTGTCTAGAACAGAGGATGCACCGACTCTAAAAATGTCTAGGACAGTAAATGCACCGAGTTGGATTTGCAGTCCCAGCAAGAGCTGCACCGAGATGTAGACATCCTGTCCAAGTGAAAGCTTGCACCGAGATGACGAAGAAAAAATGTACGGACAAAGAAAGTTGCAAGACAGAACTTGCACCGAGTCAAGAAATCCCATCCAAGTAAGAAATTGCACCGAGATGGGAAGAAGAATGCACTGACACTAAATAACGCGGCCAAACAATGCGTGCTGGTCAAGAATTGCATGGACTTAAAAATTGCACCGACCCCGAGCGGTGAGATGCAAAGGCAAGATATGCACTGACCCCTTTTGTGTATGAGACAAGTGATGCACCGAGGGAGAAATGGAACGAGAGTGTGTGTGCGTGAACAAAAACTTGCACCGAGGCAAGCACTTACACGTGAAATGCAAAACTAGGCTAGACTAGCACCGAGCTAGATCTCTAGCAGGACAACACATGCACTGACTATGATTCCTTCTATGAAATAACATGCACCAAGTGAACCAATCATAATAGATAGAATTGAAGGATTTAAACACCTTAATCTAAACTTGATTCATAGAAAGTCATTATCAAAAAAAGTGTTCTAACAGTACCAGTTTACAGGATCAAGCCCCTACCATTGCGCTAAAAGCTCGAGCTAGTAGCAAAGGTTAGATCGTATTTCCTTATGGCAGCGCAGAGCCCCACACTATCGTGCTGTGGGCGGACATGAGGGGCTTCGCACATGGACCCCATAATCCATGCGGCGAGTTGGGCTGCCAAGCACCGATGGTCCCACGTGGGTCCCATACCCCACGTGGTACACACCAAATCCAAGGAGACGCTGGCATAAACCAACAATCTCCCCCCCAGCGGCACCTAGGATTTGAACCTGCGACCTCGCTCTGATACAAGTTTACAGGATGAAGCCCCTACCATTGCGCTAAAAGCTCGAGCTAGTAGCAAAGGTTAGACTGTATTTCCTTATGGTAGTGTAGAGCCCCACACTATCGTGCTGTGGGCGGACATGAGAGGCTTCGCACATCGACCCCATAATCCATGAGGCGGGTTGGGCTGCCAAGCACAGATGGTCCCACGTGGGTCCCATACCCCACGTGGTACACACCAAATCCAAGGAGACGCTAGCATAAACCAACAGTGTCACTCATAAAGGTAAGTGTAGGCTCGAGATGCTTACTAGGTTCCACCGCGGGACCCTCATAGGGTGCTAGATTCGCAACACGAAAAGTCGGGTGTATCCCAGAATCCTTTGGTAAGTTCAAACCAAAAGCATGTTTGCCAATGCCACTCAGAACTCGAGAAGGTCCATGTCCTTGTGCCCTCGATTTGGAGATAGCCCTAGGGTAGAGCCACTCCAATGTCACCATTACCAAGTTGCCTACTTGGAATCCCAAGTGGCGCTTACGAGCTATTGCCCACTCTTTGTGATCCTCACCGCTCGTTGCTAGATGCTTACGTGAATGCGTATGCCATGCACTACGATTCGGTGTTTATGTGAAAAGTATGGTGTGCAAAGGTGGACCGGGGCAGCCAAATGTAGACCGATCATACTTTGATGCCATGAAGATTTTGACAGACGTAGGAGGGCCGGGGCATCCATAGATGAACCTATCATGCATGGGTGTGACAAATGTCGGGGGACCCAGACATCCATGTATGCTCCTTTCATGCTTAAGACTCATGATGAATGAAGGTGGACCATTACATCCGAATATAGACCACTCATGCTTCCTACTTGACATGTGGGTGATATGAATGAATGGACCCGACTTATGAATCATGCCAAGTGGTATGGTACGCCTAGGCACATGCATTCTTATCCCAAAGATGGCTTTCATGTGCATGGGTGTGGTGTGGCCTTTGGACTTCCACTCGAAAGGGTCGAAGGGATCATGAAAGGTGGATAGCATAAAGTGGGGCACTTCCTCATGTTGTGCCCCTGTGGTCACTTGGGTCATTCGACATCATCATGTGGTCATTTGAGTTATTTGATATTCTTGGTTTTGATAATGGCTAAACACTATAAGTCATTGATGTTTTACCACTCTTATATGACTAAGCTACTTGATGTTCTTTCATGATAGATATGCCAAGGAATGGAGTGGAGATGGCAAAAGTGAAAGCTCAATGATTGCGCCCTCGCACGTGGATCGACCTGCACGGTCAGGTCGCGGGGGTCAAGGGGGAAGCGCCCCTTGCGGGGGTTTCCGGGGGCGGAGCCTCAGGAACAAAATTTTTATTATAGGAGCGATATAATCAATAGAAATCTTTAAGACTGTCAAGGTTGATGCCACAGATGAGAACGAACTACTAAAGGACTCAAGCGACGGAGCTAAAGGGGTTAACGGACTGACCCGGCATAACCCGGGGTCTGTCTAGCTGGCGGTCGACCGCCAGCGCAGGGGTGGTCGACCGCCCCTTCCAGCAACCCACTACTTGTAGTTCTCTCAATGGCGGTCAACCGCTAGCACAGGGGCGGTCGACCGCCCCTGCCAGCAACCCACTACTTGTAGCTCTCTCAATGGCGGTCGACCGCCAGCTCAGTAGCGGTCGACCGAAAATTCCAGGGACCATCCATCTACATCGTTTCTCAGTAGCGGTCGATCGCCAGCTTCCACAGGTCGACCGCCAGTCCCGAGCCAACAATGTTGACTTTGTTTTCCACTTCGAGAAGAGCCCCTTTCCTTGTATTTGTTTAACCCCAAAGTCACCCAATCACCCATGGATTGTGGATCTGGTCTGGGGGATGTCCAAGGACCATTCAAAGTCTATAAAACCAACACATGAGGGGTTAGAAACCCTAATGCTTCAATTGGAACAAGAGAGATCAAGGGAGGCTAGAGGAGGTGATTCGCGGGTACTGTAGCACCTCCGTGAACAGTGCTTTGAGCTGGAGTTCTTCATCCATCCAAGGTGATTCAAGCTCATTTCTGAAACCATCAACCTCCAAGAAGGTGTAGAAGCAATCAAGGTTCAAGGCTGCATCCATTATCTCCTCCATCAACTCAAAGGGGATTCAAAGAAAGAGGGATCAAGGGAGATCAAAGGAGGCTTGAAAGAAGAGGTACTATAGCCGCGAACAATACTTTGTGAAGAAGTTCTTCATCCATTTCAAGGTGTTTCAAGCTCATATCAAAGCAAGCAATGTCCAAGGAAGTGTAGAAGCAAGAAAGGCTATCAAGGTGATCCAAGGAAGCTGATTTCACAATGTTTTCAAGAGAGATCAAATCTGCATCCTTTATCTTCTTCATCAACTCAAGGTGATCCAAGGAAGATCATTTCACAAGGAAGAAAATACTATTGAAGCATCAGATTCAAGCTCTAGCAATCTCAGACAAGATCTTTTCTCATTGAGCATATTCTATATCTTGTTTGAGTGTTTTCATATCTTGTTCTATTTCCATTTTATTCAAACATTTGGAACTGAGGATCATCCCTACCGGTGGTTAGTAGGAAGGCAATCGAAAGTTATCCGATCTGCGGTATTGACGTCCCTACCTGTGGTTAGTAGGAAGGCTATCAGTGGTCTTTCCGATTTGTGGTTCAGTGCGTGGCACTAGTGCAGCCTCACCGGATTTGGTGAGGGGTGTACATAGGACTGGGGATTCAGTCCGAACCACCTTAAAATCCTTTGTGTTGTGATTTATTTATGTGATTGTTTTATTCTAGATGCATGCTTAGATTCGAATTGGTATATTAGTAGCTAATCTTGCCAAGCGAATCATAGTGTTCTTCGATAAGCTAGTTACATTCCGCTATAATTTATTTTATCTAGCTATATAGAGGGTTGCATTGTAAAAAAGAGGGGCAGATCTATTCACCCCACCCCTCTAGATCCGCTGTCCACTACTCAACAAGTGGTATCAGAGCCTAATCTCTCATTATGGGGTCCAACGACCTTGAGGGAATTGGTGGATCATCGTCCAAAGATTTTTTACTTGAAGGACATTCTGTGAATAAGCCTCCTTACTTTACTGGAACTAATTATCCTTATTGGAAACATCGCATGCAGGTGTTCATTCGCGCCCAAGACCACGAACTTTGGCGAGTGATCAGCAAAGGTCCGTATGAGCTTACGGATAATGAGGGCTTGTGGACCAAAGAACAAATAAGACAATCCACTGTCAACTGGAGTGCTAAACACATCATGCAATGCTCACTCCATCCAGTAGAATTCTCAAGAGTGGCTACCTGCGCAACGGTAAAACAAATGTGGGATAAGTTATAGGTAATTTATGAAGGAACCTCTCAGGTACGAGAAACAAAAGCTAACATTCTAGTTTTTGAATTTGAAATATTTCTCATGAAGCCTGATGAGTCAATTCAAAATATGTATGCTCGATTAATTGTGCTTACTAATAGTCTGACTGATTTGGGAAAGAAATACTCAGAACAGGTAATTGTCAAGAAGATTCTCAGATCATTGACTCTCGCATGGCACACAAAGGCTACCGTGGTTAAAGAATCGAGAGATCTCACAACTACCAAGGTAGATGAACTCATTGGGTCATTGATGAGCTATGAGATCAACCTTAAGAACAAAGAGGCTGAGGTGCCTAAGAAAAAGCCCCTAGCTCTCAAAGCAGGACCCAGCGGTCAAGGCACTTCTGATGAAGGTGAGGATTCGGCAAGTGAGCGAGATGAGGATGACGTAGCCATGCTCACACGTAAGTTCAGAAAATTTCTGAGAAAGGAAGGTAAGAGCTTCATGAGAGGAAGGTCAAAGGTAAGAAATGGTTTCAAATCTAATTCTGAAAAAATTTATGAAATATGACAAAATCATTTGTTACTCTTGCAACAAACCAGGGCATTTCAAGACTGATTGTCTTGACAGATTAAAAAAGGTTGACAAATGGAAGGGCAAGAAGAAGAATAAGGTCATGGTGTCCACGTGTAGTGACGAGGAAGAAAGTGATGGTGAAACTAGCTCCTCGGACAAGGAAAAAGAAGATCTTTGTCTCATGGCCAGAGGAAAAAGAGATTGATAGCATGAAGCTAAAAATACAAACCTATGAAAAGGATAGCAAATTGAGCAATGAAAAGTATGAAGCTGTCAAACAAGTCAACACTCAACTTCTTCAAAACATTGAAAACCTACAAAAAGAGTTGAAGGTTAAACAACAATCTTTGGAAAATTTTGTGGATGGAAGAGAAAACCTAGATGCATTGCTAGGAACCAGAATGAACTTCAATAAGGAAGGGTTAGGTTTTGAACCTACAAACAAAAGGCCAATTGCTCTAAAAATAGTCACATTTATTTCCTCGTCTGATGCTTCTACCTCAAGAACAACATCCAAAGGAAAAGAAAAGGTTGAAGAAGATGCCACTAAAATCCTCAAAAAGATTGCTCAAAAGCCCAAGAAGAGTCAACCATCTTCACAACACAGGCCAACACCTCCTTGGCCATCAACCATTCAAACCGCCAAACAATTTCACACAGGTCGACACTTCCATAGGTTGACACCACCCTATCTTTGGGACAATTGTGATTTCTATGTGCATCAATTTTCTAAGTGGCAAAACAATCATTTTCAACCCAAAATCAACCAGTGGCCACAATGGGTTAATGAAGCAAACTTCCTCAAACTTTCACAAAATCCAACAAAGAGCCTCTAAACAAAAAGTGAATGTCAAGGTTGAAAAGAGAAACCAAATCCATGCTCTAAGCATAAAAAATATGAATGTTAGGAAGGTTTGGATTCCAAAAGAAATGGTTTCATGTTTTGAAAATCTGAAGAGTTTGATGGGACTCAAATTTAGTTGGGTTCCAAACACCATTACTTAATTATTTGTGCAGGAATGTCTTGCAGCCATGCATAACATGTGGTATCTTGATAGTGGCTGCTCAAGACACATGACTGGAGATAAATCAAAATTTTATCTCTTGGAGGAAAAGGAAGGAGGATACGTCACATTTGGAGGGAATAACAAGGGAAAAATCATTGAAACATGTAATGTAGGCAAGAACCTCTCCAACTCCATTTGTATCGTGCTGTTAGTTGAAGGTTTGAAATACAAACTGCTTAGTATAAGTCAACTATATGATAAGGGTCACAAAGTGTTGTTTGACTCTCATGAATGTAGAATCCTTGAACCAAAATATGACAAGTTAAAACTTTTTGGTAAGAGAGTCAACAATGTTTACATGATTGACTTAGATGATCCTACTCATTTAAATCTTTATCTTGCTGCACCAAAATCTGAGCTTGCATGGTTATGGCATCGTAGACTAGGACATGCTAGTTACAATGTCTTACATAAACTGTTAAAGCATTCAATAGTGAGAGGGTTGCCTGAACTATCTTTTAAACAAGAAAATAAATTGTGTGATGCATGTGCCCTAGGTAAACAAACAAGAAAATCCTTCAAGGCTAGATCTGCAAACATGTCATCTAAACCACTTGAGCTGATTCATATGGATTTATTTGGTCCAACTAGAACTGCTAGTTTAAGTGGTAGAAAATATGGATATGTCTTGGTGTATGATTACTCTAGGTTCACATGGGTCTTCTTTCTCACACATAAAAATGATGCTTTTGATGAGTTTTAGGTACTCTATATGAAGATAAAGCAAGACGGTGAGTTTAAGATTTCTAACATTCAATCTGATCATGTTGGTGAATTTGAAAATACTGACTTCTATAATCTTTACAGGGCTGAAGGCATTTCACACCGATTTTCTTCACCAAGAACCCCGGAGCAAAATGGTGTAGTTGAAAGAAGGAATCGAACACTCATAGAGATGGCAAGAACAATGCTTGCCAAACGGCAACTCCCAAGAAAATTTTGGGCTGAAGCAGTAAACTCAATATGTTACATTATCAACCGCTCTATGGTAAGGCCACACACCAAAAAGACTCCTTATGAGTTGCTAAAAGGTAAAAAATCTTCCCTCACACACATGAAAGTATTTGGATCTAAATGCTTCATCCACAATAATGATAAAAGAAACTTAGATAAATTCGAGCCCAAGAGCGATGAAGGTATATTCCTTGGATATTCTGATAGATCTAGGGCTTATAGAATTTATAATGTCAAGAGTCAAACTGTAGAAGAATCACCCCATGTTTTCTTTGATGAATATCACGATGATCCTAACAATGATAACTCTTGTAGGAAAAATGATGAAAACGGGGAATTCCTAAGCATGAAGGAAAAGAATGATCCTCCACAAGAAGAAACAAGAGAAGATGGTGACCTCGCTGAATCAAGTAATGCAAGGGATCAAGCTCGAGGAGAAGGTAATGATTCTACAAACATTAGAATTCTTAAGGATCATCCTTTAGAAAATGTCATTGGTAGCTTGAATGACCCACCTAGAACAAGGTCACATTTTAGAATTATGGAAGAATTAGATCAGCATGCTCTTGTCTCTCAGCTTGAACCAAAGAACGTTGATGAAGCATTAAAAGATGAAAACTGAATAAATTCAATGTAAGATGAGTTAAACTACTTTGAAAGAAATAAAGTTTGGCATCTTGTTCCTAGACCTTCATCACAATCTGTCATAGGCACTAAGTGGGTTTTTAGGAACAAACTAAGTGAGGATGGAAAGATAATAAAAAATAAGGCTAGATTGGTGGCTCAAGGGTATAATCAAGAGTTTGGGGTAGACTTTGAGGAATCTTATGCCCCAGTTACTAGACTTGAAGCTATCAGAATTTTACTTGCCTTTGCATGCTCCCTTAGAATAAAGCTATATCAAATGGATGTAAAAAGTGCTTTCTTGAATGATTTGATCAAAGAAGAAGTCCATGTTGAGCAGCCCCCTGACTTTGAGAACTCAAATCATGCAGATTTTGTATACAAGCTAGACAGGGCGCTTTATGGACTTAAGCAAGCACCAAGAGCTTGGTATGAGAGACTAAGCTCGTTCCTCATTGAAAAAGGGTACACACGAGGTAAGGTAGATCAAACACTTTTCACCAAGAAGAAACGTAAGAACATCATGATTGTTCAAATTTATGTTGATGATATTGTGTTTGGTTCTACTAAATCTGAAATGTGTGAGGAATTTGCTAACCTCATGACTAGCGAATTTGAGATGAGCCTAATGGGAAAACTCCAATTCTTTCTTAGTTTGCAGGTCAACCAAGGAGAAGATGGATGCTTCATAAGTCAAGTCAAATACATCAAGGAGCTGTTGAAAAGATTTGACATGACAAATAATAAAATAATTGTAACTCCTATGAGCACCACAACATCACTAGATTCAGATGAAAATGGTAAATTAGTGGATGCAAAGATCTATAGAGGTATGATCGGCTCTTTGCTTTACTTGACTGCATCCCGACCAGATATCCAGTTTAGTGTATGCCTTTGTGCTAGATTTTAAGCTAGTCCTAGAGAATCCCACTTGACTGCCATCAAACGTATCCTTAGATATCTTACCGGCACTCAAGATTTGGGATTGTGGTATCCGTCATCATGTGACTTATCTCTTATATCTTATTCGGATGTGGACTATGCTGGATGCAAGCTGGATCGTAAAAGTACTAGTGGCTACTGCCAATTTCTAGGCGGGTGTTTAGTTTCTTGGGCCTCCAAGAAACAACACTCGGTTGCCCTCTCAACCCCAGAGGCAGAATATGTTGCTGCGGGGAGCTGTGGCACCCAAGTGTTGTGGATTAAACACCAACTCCAAGACTACTTACTGGATCTTGGTTGTGTCCCGAATCTGTGTGATAACACTAGTGCTATCAACCTTGTAAAAAATTCAATCCAGCACTCTAGGACTAAGCATATTAAGATTAGACATCACTTCATTAGAGATGAGGTCATTAAGAAAAAATTTGAACTACATTTTGTTGATACTCTAAATCAAATTGTTGATATCTTCACCAAGCCCTTGTGTAATGACATGTTTTCTACACTCAGAAGAGAGCTTGGACTTTGCAGACCTCAGTCTAATAAAAATTGAAATGATGATCATCTTCAGCTTGGTTGTGTGTTCTTGAAATTTGGCATTCATTCATTGTTCATATGTTAATATGTCATTTTGCATCTGATGTAGCATTGCATGTAGTCATGATGCATAATAAAGATTGCATTCATGTTCCCGATGCATTGCATGATTTGTGTTGGATCATTCTTGCATGGCCATGGTATATTAAATGTTGATGTATGGAAAGGCAGGTTATGCTTCCCTAGAAGCACTCAATATGCGTGAGGTTTCACCTCCGCCAAGTACCATGCGTCACTGTCGCATATAGGCCATATAGTAAGGGGGAGTTGTTTCTTTACAACATTCATGCATTTGTTTAATCTTCATTCTGTTGCATTTAATAAGTGTACAACCATGTGTTGGGTCATACATTTCATGTCTATAAAATTCATATTTGATCAGGTCAACCCCTGCATGGTTCAAGTCAACCTCTCCTTGACATTTGTCATTCCACTTGATTGCCAACATAACTCCTTGAGTGTATCCACTGCATATCCTTTGGGGGGAGTCTTGTTGCTATTCTTAATCTTTTGCAATCTGAACTTCAATGGCCTCTAGCCTAAATATGTGATCATGAGACAGACAAAACTATGGCGTAAGAGCTTTCTATTATATGAACTGATGATTGTACGTCCAATGAAAATGGTTCAGATTTAATGATTTCCTTGAAGTTCTGAAATATTTGTGCTGAAATCATCTATGTTCTGTGGTTTTAATAGACCTTAACTTGAGATTGTATATTGTGCTTTGAATGACTATCCTGAAATCTGAAAATCCAAACGTCATGATAATCTTGGTGATACTCTAGAGCTTAGTATTGTTTCTAAACATCTTGATGAGCTAGAATTCGTGGAAATCAATTTGACAGAGCAATGATATTGTTGCACAGAGAAATATGTCACGTCATCAAATCAAGTGACGAATGATATGTCATGATGTGCCCCCGTTATCTCTGTCTTAATTATATTAGACTCTAGGCAGAGCATTAGCATAATTACTGAGAAATATATCTTCTCATCAAAGAAATGAGATTGGATATGTCATGACGTGACTTTACTATCTCTGTTCACTCTGAAGCATAACCGTCAGTCTTGCCAAATACCTAGGAATACTGGCGTCTAAACAACGTGTATTCCTACGGCTAGGAGGCATGTACTAGGCTTGATTGCTCGTAAAATATGAGCCATGTGTCTTCAAATATAAAAGTTACTGAAAAATCAAACATGATGCAATCATACAATTCCATGCTTTACTCATGCCTTAACTATCTTTGTGCTATTCCCTTTGTCGTTATTGAATATGGATGTATAAGACAAGGGAAGGTTGAACACTGCCATGATATGCACTTCTGGTTCATTTCTATTAAAACATGGATGTAGCTACTTTTCAAACTCTATTGATGATCTCGGATTTCATTAGCTTTGAACCATGTATATTTACTCACGGCATGTTTCACGTTTGCATATAATGGCTTACTCTTCACTTCCATTCAGCTCTGGTCTCTCAGACATTTGTCGCCTTCTCTACCTTATCCCTCCTTTTGCTGTTGTCAAAGGGGGAGACTTTCTTTGTGACTCCTTTGTGCGGCATTGCCTTTGTGAGTTGTCAAAGAGGGAGAGTGAATTGTGAAGTCCACGGGGGAGAAAACCTTGTGAGCTTTGAGTCTTCATATGTGATGGGGGATTGTGCATAGCATTCACATGCTTTGATCATCCATGCATACATTGCCTTTGTGAGTTGTTAAAGAGGGAGAGTGAATTGTGAAGTCCACATGGGAGAGAACCTTGTGAGCTTTGAGTCTTCATATGTGATGGGGGATTGTGCATCATTTACATGCTTTGATCATCCATGCATACATATCCGCATTCACATGCTTTCACTATCATGGATCTTGAGCTGCAGATGTCGCATATGTCATAAACTTTGCCATCTTGGATATTACTGCCACATAATGACTCACGGTGTTTCCATCATCAAAAAGGGGGAGAATGTTGTGCCCCTGTGGTCACTTGGGTCATTCGACATCATCCTGTGGTCATTTGAGTTATTTGATATTCTTGATTTTGATAATGGCTAAACACTATAAGTCATTGATGTTTTACCACTCTTATATGACTAAACTACTTGATGTTCTTTCATGATAGATATGCCAAGGAATGGAGTGGAGATGGCAAAAGTGAAAGCTCAATACTTGCGCCCTCGCACGCGGATCTACCTGTGCGGTCAGGTCGTGGGGGTCAAGGGGGCAGCGCACCTTGTGGGGGTTTCTGGGGGCGAAGCCCTAGGAACAAAATTTTGATTACAGGAGCGATATAATCAATAGAAATCTTCAAGAGTGTCAAGGTTGATGCCACAGATGAGAACGGGCTACTAAATGACTCAAGCGACGGAGCTAAAGGGGTTAACGGACTAACCCGACATAACCCGGGGTCTGCCCAGCAGGCGGTCGACCGCCCCTGCCAGCAACCCACTGCCTGCAGCTCTCTCAGTGGTGGTCGACCGCCAGCTCAGTAGTGGTCGACCGAAAATTCCAGGGACCATCCGTCTACAGCGTTTCTCAGTAGCGGTCGACCGCCAGCTTCCACTGGTCGACCGCCAGCCCCGAGCCAACAATGTTGACTCTGTTTTCCACTTCGAGAAGAGCCCCTTTCCTTGTATTTGTTTAACCCCAAAGTCACCCAATCCCCCATGGATTGTGGATCTGGTCTGGGGGATGTCAAGGATCATTCAAAGTCTATAAACCAACACATGAGGGGTTATAAAACCTAATGCTTCAATTGGAACAAGAGAGATCAAGGGAGGCTAGAGGAGGTGATTCGCGGGTACTGTACCACCTCCGTGAACAGTGCTTCAGGCTGGAGTTCTTCATCCATCCAAAGTGATTCAAGCTCATTTCTGAAGCCATCAACCTCCAAGAAGGTGTAGAAGCAATCACGGTTCAAGGCTGCATCTATTATCTCCTCCATCAACTCAAAGGGGATTCAAAGAAAGAGGGATCAAGGGAGATCAAAGGAGGCTTGAAAGAAGTGGTATTTTAGCCATGAACAGTACTTCGTGAAGAAGTTCTTCATCCATTTCAAGGTGTTTCAAGCTCATACCAAAGCAAGCAATCTCCAAGGAAGTGCAGAAGCAAGCAAGGCTATCAAGGTGATCCAAGGAAGCTGATTTCACAAGGTTTTCAAGGGAGATCAAATCTGCATCCTTTATCTTCTTCACCAACTCAAGGTGATCCAAGGAAGATCATTTCACAAGGAAGAAGATACCATTGGAGCATGAAATTCAAGCTCCAACAATCTCAGACAAGATCTTTTCTCCTTAAGCATATTCTATATCTTGTTTGAGTGTTTTCATATCTTGTTCTTTTTCATTTCATTCAAACATTTGGAACTGAGGATCATCCCTGCCGGTGGTTAGTAGGAAGGCAATCGGAAGTTGTCCGATCTGCGGTGTTGACGTCCCTACTTGTGGTTAGTAGAACGACAATCAGTGGTCTTTCCGATTTGCGGTTCAATGCGTGGCACTAGTGGAGCCTCACCGGATTTGGTGAGGGATGGACGTAGGACTGGGGATTCAATCCGAACCACCTTAAAATCCTTTATGTTGTGGTTTATTTATGTGATTGCTTCGTTCTAGATGCATACTTAGGTTCGAATTGGTATATTAGTTGCTAATCTTGCCAAGCGAATCATAATGTTCTTCGATAAGCTAGTTACATTCCGCTGCAATTTATTTTATCTAACTATATAGAGGGTTGCATTGCGAAAAAGGGGGGCAGCTCTATTCACCCCTCCCCTCTAGATCTGCTGTCCACTACTCAACACCTCAATCCCTAAGTGTATATTGCGCAAAGTCATGGCTCCCATGGTGTAACCCGAGTCTTGGGAGAGATGGACTTCGTCCAGCATGGTGGGTGAGGGTAGGAAAAGGTGGGTGGTGAGTGAGGTGGGTGGGTCGCAAGAGTATCTAGGCTTCCATAGGTTGGGATCAAAGGGGTCATCATAAGTGTACCCATGGAAAATGAGCTCTAAATCCATCTTATCAACCTCAAGGTCCTTATAATATGGTGGTGGGTCTTCCTCCTCTAATGACATAATTGGGCCGAAGTTATTGGTAGGTGGGTCGGCCATGAGGGGATGGCTTGGCTTTCTACCCGATATTAGGAACTCCAATTCGAGGATACGGTCGGGTTCATCGGGTGCGGGGAGGAACAAAAGAAGGTCGCTAGTGTAGCAACCTATGGTGTACATTGAGGTGATAGACCCGACACATAGGTGTAGTAGGTCAAGGCTCCTTGGTCGGTCAGTCACTATGGTCAACGTGCCAGTCAACTCCATTTGCCAAGCTAGACCCTTGAGGAGGTCCCCTAAAGTTTCTACTTGGTACGGTGATTGGATGGTGGTGCGATAGATGGAGAAGAGTACTATGGGGAGGTTTAGCTCAATGGGAGGGTAGACATAGGACGTGATGGGGTGAGTTGATCTCTCCCTTAGCCATCTAGCCAAGGGCCCATCTATGACTATGGTGCCATGTGTGATGGGTTGTGGCTCTTGAAGGTCCGAGATATGTGGGGTGGGGGAGATGGTCTCCTCTACCAAGGGGATGGGAAGGACTTTTGTGGGAGGGGTGATGATGGTCGGCGCATGGTGCACCCGGGGTGGTGGGTAAAGGGAGGTTTGAGTTAGGATAGGGAGGAGAAGTCGTGGAGGCCAAGGACATGCTAGAGTTGGGGTTGGGAGTGGGAGATGGGTTGGGTGAGGAGGGTTGGTTTGGTTGGTCTTAGGGGGCGTGTCCCTTTTAGGGGACGATGGAGGGGTAGTGGTGGAGACCAAGGGGGGTTGTGGGGTATGGGTTTGGTGGGAGATTTTGGGTTGGGGGGTGGTGGCCCTCGTGGGGGGAACAAGGTTGGTTGGGGGTCTCTTGCCCTTGGGATCGGCCGGTTGTGGAGGGGAAGTTGGAGTGCTCCTCGGGCGGTGATTCTTGGAAGTTGGTATCAGAGCCTAAGTCTCAAGACTTAGGGAAAAGAGTCATGTCATAAAATAAGTCCAAAGTTTTAGGACCCCTACCTATGAACTAAGAAAGAAATTTCCTCACCTATGTGAGAATTGGGTAGAGCCCGAGATAAGATAGTTATATAGAAATTATCTTAGGATAAATCTTCCCGACTCTAAATAACTAAAATGTCCATGATTCTCAGGTACCTTGATTTTCAATGGCTCATCGTATAAACTGGGATGAGATGCAGCAAACTGTTGCAGGACTTACCCAAGCCCTACAGACAGTGGCCCAAGCTAGTGGAATGGCTGGCGCGGGTAACTTACACGGCAATTTCTAAAGTTTAAATCCCCCACGATTCTCTGGATCTTCTAACCTAGATGAAGTGGAAAATTGGATCGACGAAATGAATCGAATATTCGATGTCATGCAATGCACCGACCAAGAGAAAGTTCGACTTGTCACATTCCAACTCAACAAGGATGCTCGTACATGGTGGAAATCCATTCCGACGCCACCTGCAGATACACCTCATACATGGGATGCTTTTCTTACGCTTTTTCGAGCCAAGTACTTCTCCGAGCATGTAAAGGAGAGGAAGGCTATGGAATTTGCCTCCTTAAACCAAGGCGCGATGTCCGTGGCAGAATATGAATTACAATTCTCTCGACTAGCACCGTATGCTCCTCACTTGGTAAGCACTGATTTATTGAAGGCCAACCGATTTATGGTTGGTTTAAGACCCGGATTTATCCAACAACTTGGAACTCAGAATATCCGCACCTATACCAAGATGGTACAAAGAGCGCATTTATGTGAAAGAACCATGGAGAAGGTGGAAAGGCTTCGAGGAGAGAGGTTAAGTTGAAAACATGATAGGCAAGAAGAGAAAGACGTGGATGAGGATGAAAATCGTCACATTAAGAGGTCCCGTAATGGGAACGGTAATGGAAAAAGAAATGGAAATGGAAATGGAAAGTACAAGAAAGTTAAAGAAGAGAGGAGCAAGCCGTGGCACCTTGCTCATTTTGTGAAAAATTTGGGCACTCGGCAGAAGAATGTTGGAAGCGTCTCGGTGCTTGCCTCAAGTGTGGAAGCCGGGAACATCGCTTGCCCGTATGTCCTCTCATCAACAAACAATCTTCAAGGAGTAACAACGGACGCGGGAAGCGAGGTCAATTAAATTCATTCTAGATGAGGAGGTGAGATGATTAAAGGTACCCGCTTAACCCATTCGCCTTATGTTAATTCTTAATACATTAAAATACGTACACTCTCCGTAAAAAACTCATATATATTGAATTTGGGGATCAAATTCTCATAAGTGAGGGAGGGTGTAAGGCCCCAAAATTTTTAAAAATTATTTTTGGTATATTTAATTATTTTCTGGGAATTTTAAAGACCAAAAATGGATTAATAAATAAATATTGGGTTAAATAAATCATTATAAGGCTCAATTTATGTTAAGTAATTAATATAGCTTTGATAATTGAAACCCAATAGGTTAAAGGACCAAGCCCATTAAGTTTGGCCCATATTCTAGAAGGTTAGTTAGCCTATCCATGAATTTTAAAGATAAATACTCTTTTATATAGATAATTAGAAGGATAAACGAATAAAAGAGTTTTAATAAATTGAAACTTTATACACGTTTGGTGTAACGGTCTATCAGGCGACCGCTACAGCCATGTAACGCACTCGACCTGATGCGTTACACCCTGACAGTTCCGTGAGTTGAAGAACTTGCAAAAAGATTGGATCTTTGAGATTTTATCTACAAGAGACCTAATTGGGAGAACATGTAAGGATACTAGGGACTTTAGGGATCAGGTTCTGGCAAATTAAGGACTCTAGAATCGATCTAATCTTCAAACCCTAGCCAAAACCCTATTAATAGGACCTAGTTCTGAACTGATCGACCCTTACTTTTGCTCGCGTGGAATCAAGGTAAGGAGTCACAATTTCGGGTAAGCTCTTTAGAAGGTTTTGTTTATAATACATTAGACTAATAGCACTCCAAATTTTATGCTAGGAGATCAACCAAACAAGGAGATTAAAGCTTCCAAAGTTGCTGGTCAGACCTTAGCAACCCAGGAAACTGAACGCAAGTCCTCTGAAGATAAGGAGATTAGGATGTCTAAACGAGGTAATTAGAGTTCGGTTATTCAGAACTTTTTGTTCCCCGTAGTTTCATCTTCTTACCCTCAAAATTTCACGTCCTTAGGTCAAGAGGTCGAGGAGTTAGAAAGCGTGAAGTTGCTGGAAACTCACTAGAAAGGGAGAACTAGGGCATGTCTTTCAGACTCAAATTAGAAGTTTAAAGCCCAGTTAAGCGGTAGGTCATCTCATGATTGGAAAAAATATCTTTTTAAGGATAAAAGCCCTCTGAATGTGTTTGATTTCATGCACTATAGATCATGGATTTCTTGTTTTAGTGAGTTCATGCATACATACATATCCTTAGCCCTAATCAAAGATCAAAGATATTATCTTGTCAATTCATTGTAACCTATGCATCTAGATGACATTTACTTCGTTTTGTCATGATTGGGGTAGTTAAATCTTTTCAAAACATGACATGGTTTCAAATCATATTCTTTTAATTTCTTTATACTGTTAGCAGGGACTCTGACGCATCATACTTAGATCGTCACAACACTGTAACGGCCTTACGATAAGCCGTCACACTCTCTGTTGTATCAAAATTTGCTCTGATACCATTCTGTCACGCCCCGTACTCTATACCGTCGAGGTGCCTTTGAAGTATCGGCTAAGTTCTTGTAAAGAACTCCGAAGTTAAGCGTGCTTAATGGGGAGTAGTACTGGGATGGGTGTAAGGGCCCAGAATTTTTATAAAGTATTTTTGGTATATTTAATTATTTTTTGGGAATTCTAAAGACCCAAAATAGATTAATAAATAAATATTGGATTAAATAAATCATTATAAGGCCCAATTTATGTTAAGTAATTAATCTAGCTTTGATAATTGAAACTCAATAGGTTAAAGGACCAAGCCCATTAAGTTTGGCCCAGATTCTAGAAGGTTATTTAGTCTATTTACTTATTTTAAGGATAAAATACTATTTTTATGGATAATAATATGGATAATTTGTAAAAGAGTTTGATTTATGTTGAACTTTGTGCACGTTGGATGTAGCGGTCTATCGTGCGACCGCCATAGCCATGTAACGCACCAGTCTTGATGCGTTACATCATGTCAGTTCCGTGAATGGAAGAACGAGCAAAAAGATTAGAACTTTGGGATCCTATCTGCAGGAGATCAACTTGGGAGAGCTTATAACATTACTAAGGACTCTTAGGGATCAGGTTCTGATAAATTAAGGACTCTAGAATCGATCTAATCTTCAAATCCTAGCCAAAACCCTATAAATAGGACCTAGTTCTGAACTGAGTGACCCTTACTTTTGGCTTGTGAAGAATCAAGGTAATGAGTCATAATTTCGGGTAAGTTCTTTAGAAGATTTTGTTTAGTATACTTTAGACTAATAGTTCTCCAAATTTCATGTTAGGAGATCAAGCAACCAAGGAGATTGAAGCTTCCAAAGTTGCTGGTTCGACCATAATAACCCAGGAAACTGAAAGCAAGACCCCTGAAGATCAAGAGATTAAGACGTCTAAACGAGGTAATTAGAGCTCAATCCTTTAGAACCTTTTGATCACCTTAATTTCATCTTCTTACCCTCAAAATTTCATATCTTTAGGTCAAGAGGTCGTGGAGTTAGAGCAGCGGGAAATTGCTGAAAATCACTGGAAAAGGAGAACTAGGACACGGTTTTCAGATTCTAATTAGAAGCTTAAAGCCTAGATAAGAGGTAGGTCATCTCATGATTGGCAAAAACATCTTGTTAGGGATAAAAGCCCTTTGGTTTTGATTGATTTCATGCATGATAGATCATAAATTTCATGTTTTAATAGTTCTATACATTCATGCATCTCTTAGCCCTAAATGGAAAATAAAAGATATTATCTTGTCTATTCACTAAAATCCATGCATATAGTTGGCCTATACTTCGTTTATCATGTCTGGAATAGTTGTAGTATTTTGATTTCCTGGCATGTTATATTTTCATAAACCTTTACTTTATTTTACTACCAGCAGACGATCTGACGCATCAAGGTAAGACCGTCACAATGATCTAACGGCCTTACGATAAGCCATCACACCCTCTGTTACATTTGAATTGCTCTGTTGTCTCTGACGCACCATAACAGGAGCGTTACACTACTATAACGGCCCTACGATAAACTGTCACAAGACTGTAACGCGCCTATCCTAGACCGTCAGACACTGTGTTCTATCAGCCCGAGGTAGAATGATAACCAGTTACAGTTTACCTATAAATAAGCTTAGATAGCTAAGTTTGGACCTGTTATCATGACCTTAAGTTTAGTTGCTGATTCATAATCGAAAGTGCATGATTAAGGTGTCTTAAGTTATTTTAAGTTATGTTAATTTCATGTGCCAAAATTCTATAGTTTTGTATCTAAATCATGATTTTCAATGATGTATTGACGGAGTTTATCTTGGTTTCACGTTGCTACACATTCTCTCTCTATCTATAGAGTCATTTCTTTAAGTACATGGCACATATTCCGGTATGTTGTCCATTAGTTTACACTTTACACTATAGGAACATTATCTTGGACATGAGGACCTCTCTATTGGATATTCCTTCCAATGGACTAGAAAATCTTGTTTCAAGGCCTCCGTAATTCTATGCGAGCCCGGGATTCCCACTAGGATGCCGAGTTGGTTGTATCATTAAAACCCAATTGATTAGAAAGCACTATCGCTGTTATCTGGTTCTAGCAATGTAACGGATTTATATTGTACCATCAGACATGTAACGGCCAAATATACGACCATCACATTTAACTGAGTCCAATTATTGTTTTTGGATTCAAGTCGTTCTAATGGATCAAGGCTCGACCGTCACATGAATGTAACGGCCCAGTCTTTGACCGTCACAATGCTTGAGCTAGTTAACCCGAGGTTTGACCCAAGGGTTGATATTCTAAAGTTCCTAGATGACTTGATAATGGTCTAGGACTTATCATATTGATCAAGAAACTTAATATAATGAATGAAAGTTAATGAAATGTACTGTTATGCTACCGATTTATTTCCATAAGCATAACCATGTCTTAATTCATTCTTGATCTCTCATATTCTTAATAGAAGCATTCATTCTTTGATAATTGTTGTCGTGAGCTTATTGATCGAACTTATTACATTCTTGGCCATACTTTATTGTTACACTCATGAAAGTAGCTTGATTTACACGTGAAGATGCAGTTCGGGCGTTGATTGTGTCCAAGGGCTCTATGCTAGTCCCCTCGGCTGATTGCCGAAAACATACTATTATAAACCATGGGGTATGATGCTACTGGCGTCGCATTGCGTTGGGTGTACTTTCTTTATAAATAAGTGAAATCTATGAGCACTCGTGAAAATCTAGTGAATTGCTACATGATTGACATTCTCGTACGTAACCTTTATGGTTATGAAAGTGAAAAGTGAAAGTGCATTCTTGTTCATGAAAGGCCATGATACATTCTTGATCATACTTGTTACATTCTTGCTAGTTCATACTCGTTCATCCTATCTTACATGATCGTTTTGTTACTTTGGTTATTCGCATGATTTATCGTATTCGCATGATTTTACCTTATTTCTTTAGAGCTAAAATGCTAAGTACTTTAATAGTGCTAATCGTGTTGATGCAAAGATACCTACTAGGCAAGTGTGCTCATTACCTATTTTATTCTTTTCAAGAGATAGAAGTGATACAAATTCTGATTCGGGTTATACAAGTAGCGGGTCCGAGAGCGAATGAGAGTATTGTCAAAGATGAGAGTGAAGACTTAGAAAATTCTATATTGTTTCGATTGAGTCTATGTAATTTTCCTATTTTCTTGAGTCTGATAGGTTGAAAGAAGTTGAAAGTTATTGTATTTGAATATTGATTATCAATGAAATAAGTTGGAGATTTGATTAAAATATTGTGCAATTGCATTTATGTGTGTGATTGTCTTACGCTCTGATCATTCTTGCTTGCAAGAGGCTTACCATGTCAGCTGTTCACGTTTCCCGAGCGAGTCTTCCGCCATCATAAAAGCTCGGGACGTGACAGTTAAGTTGGTATCAGAGCCTAAGTCTCAGGACTTAGGGAAAGAGTCATGTCCTAGGATAAGTCCAAGGATTAAGGACCCCTTCCTATGAACTAAGGAAGAAATTTCCTTACCTATGTGAGAATTGGGTAGAGCCCGAGATAAGATAGTTATATAGAAATTATCTTAGGATAAATCTTCCCGACTCTAAATAACTAAAATGTCCATATTCTCAGGTACCTTGATTCTCAATGGCTCATCGTGTGAACTGGGAAGAGATGCAGCAAACTGTTGCGGGACTTACCCAAGCCCTACAGACAGTGGCCCAAGCCGGTGGAAGGGCTGGCGCGGGGAACTTACATGGCAATTTCCAAAGTCTAAATCCTCCACGATTCTCTAGATCTTCTAACCCAGATGAAGCGGAAAATTGGATCGACGAAATGAATCAAATATTTGATGTCATGTAATGCACCGACCTGGAGAAAGTTTGACTTGCCACGTTCCAACTCAACAAGGATGCTCGTACGTGGTGGAAATCCATTCCGGCACCACCTGCAGATGCACCTCATACATGGGAGGGTTTTCTTACACTTTTCCGAGCCAAGTACTTCTCCGAGCATGTGAAGGAGAGTAAGGCTATGGAATTTGCATCCTTAAAACAGGGCACGATGTCCGTGGCAGAGTATGAATTACAATTCTCTCGACTAGCACCGTATGCTCCTCACTTGATAAGCACAGATTTATTGAAAGCCAACCGATTTTTGGATGGTTTAAGACCCGAATTTATCCAACAACTTGGAATCCAGAATATCCGCACCTATACTGAGATGGTTCAAAGAGCACACCTATGTGAAAGAACCATGGAGAAGGTGGAAAGGCTTTGAGGAGAAAGGTCAAGCCGAAAACATGATAGGCAAGAAGAGCAAGAAGTGGATGAGGGTGAAAATCGTCACATTAAGAGGTCCCGTAATGGGAACGGTAATGGAAAAAGAAATGGAAATGAAAATGGAAAGAACGAGAAAGTTAAAGAAGAGAAGGAGCAAGACGTGGCACCTTGCTCATTTTGTGAAAAGTTTAGGCACTCGGCAGAATAATGTTGGAAAGGTCTCGGCGCTTGTCTCAAGTGTGGAAGCCGGGAACATCGCTTCCCTTTGTGTCCTTTCATCAACAGATAATCTTCAAGGGATAACAACGGACGCGGGAAGCAAGGATGATTAAATGCCATTCTAGATGAGGGAGGTGAGATGATAAAAGGTACTCTCTTAACCCATTCACCTTACGTTAATTCTTAATACATTAAAATATGTACACTCTCCGTAGAAACTCATATATTTAATTTGGGGACCAAATTATCTTAAGTGGGGGAGGGTGTAAGGCCCTAGAATTTTTATAAAGTATTTTTGGTATATTTAATTATTTTCTGAGAATTTTAAAGACCTAAAATGTATTAATAAATAAATATTGGATTAAATAAATCATTATAAGGCCCAATTTATGTTAAGTAATTAATCTAGCTTTGATAATTGAAACCCAACAGGTTAAAGGACCAAGCCCATTAAGTTTGGCTCATATTCTAGAAGGTTATTTAGCCTATTTACGTATTTTAAGGATAAAATACTATTTTTATGGATAATAATATGGATAATTAACAAAAGAGTTTGATTTATGTTGAACTCTGTGCACGTTGGATGTAGCGGTCTATCGTGCGACCGCCACAGCCATGTAACGCACCAGTCTTGATGCGTTACATCCTGTCAGTTCTATGAATGGAAGAACGAGCAAAAAGATTGAACTTTGGGATCCTATCTGCAGGTGATCAACTTGGGAGAGCTTATAACATTACTAAGGACTCTTAGGGATCAGATTCTGGCAAATTAGGGACTCTAGAATCGATCTAATCTTCAAACCCTAGCCAAAACCCCATAAATAAGACTTAGTTCTGAACTGAGCGACCCTTACTTTTGGCTCGTGAAGAATCAAGGTAAGGAGTCATAATTTTGGATAAGTTCTTTAGAAGATTTTATTTAGTATACTTTAGACTAATAGTTCTCCAAATTTCATGTTAGGAGATCAAGCAACCAAGGAGATTGAAGCTTCCAAAGTTACTGGTTCGACCATAATAACCCAGGAAACTGAACGCAAGACCCCTAAAGATCAAGAGATTAGGATGTCTAAACGAGGTAATTAGAGCTCAATCCTTTAGAACCTTTTGATCACCTTAGTTTCATCTTCTTACCCTCAAAATTTCATATCTTTAGGTCAAGAGGTCGTGGAGTTAGAGTAGCGGAAAATTGCTGGAAAATCACTGGAAAAGGAGAACTAGGGCACGGTTTTCAGACTCTAATTAGAAGCTTAAAGCCTAGATAAGAGGTATGTCATCTCATGATTGGCAAAAATATCTTGTTCGGGATAAAAGCCCTCTTGTTTTGATTGATTTCATGCACGATAGATCATAAATTTCATGTTTTAACAGTTCTATACATTCATGCATCTCTTAGCCCTAATTAGAAAATAAAAGATATTATCTTATCTATTCACTAAAACCCATGCATATAGTTGGCCTATACTTCGTTTATCATGTCTAGAATAGTTTTAGTATTTTGATTTCCTGGCATGTTATGTTTTCATAAACCTTTACTTTATTTGACTACCAGCAGATGATCTGACGTATCAAGGTAAGATCGTCACAATGATCTAACGGCCGTACGATAAGCCGTCAGACCCTGGTGCGGACACACGCCACTATACACGCCAGTAGACGAGGACATGGCGGGACCCGGATAGCTCGCGGAGGACGTGGACGCATCGGCCGAGCCTTCACCTTCATTTCCCATTTATTTGGCCTTCCTAGGCCCTATTTGGAACTTATGGATGATTAATGGGTTGTAATAAGGATATGGGCCTATGGTCTTGTAATGGGCTAGAATAGTATTGGGCTTGACTAATGGGCCTTTAAATGGGCCAAGCCCATGGGCTAGGTATGAATGGGTTAAATGGGTTAACCAATGTGAATGGGCCAAGGTGTGAAAAGGTCCATGAGTCTAGTGGCTAGGTGTGAAAAGGGCATAGTATGAACATGGATATAATGTGAATGGGTCACCAATGTAAATGGGGGTTATGTCTAAGTCATGGCTAAGTGTGAAAGGGGATTAAGGCATGGTGGTTTGGAAAGGGGCGCCCCCCCCTCTTGGTCCAAGGAAGAGGCTGCCACCTACCATTCTTGTCCTCCTCCCCTTTGATTTTCAAAGGTAGGTGGGTCTTTGTCCCCCCCATGGTCTCCCCTCCCCTCTCCATGTCAATGGGTCGCACACCCCACTCCCTCCCCTTGCTCCCACATTTTGTCCAGCCCCCTCCCCTCGCCATCCCTCTATTTAAACATATGTATAGTGTCATTGAAGAAGTTAATGAAATATTGTGAGAGAAAATTGCATAGAGAGAGTGATTCCCTTGTTTTCCCCTTGGGTGTGAAGACCTGCCCAATCCTGTGATGGGATTGAATCTGGGCGTGTGACTCGCCCCTCTATTCTCTACATCCTCTTATCATCTGGTTCCATGAAAATTACCAGTGATACTTCATCAAGTCAAGAAGATTTCAGAGGTGATTTCACGTCGATCGGAGTTTCGGATCGCCGGCAGCAATTCTTCTCGTGATGGCGCGCAAATCTGCCCGAGCCTGTTGTCCAGATCTAGAGTTTACTGATTACGAATTTCCCAAGATCTCATCTCAAGCCATCAGGAGCTGCCTTTCAGAGTGATTGTAGGATTTTTAGTCCTCTTCGCGCTTCTGCCAATCTCGTCTCGATCCGAGATCTGTGCTGATCTTGGCGACGATTCTCGTGGGATCGCGCGAGCTGATCTATGCAGACCCGACTCAGAACTAGAGCCAACTTCCAGAGTCTGCCCCGCCTCAGCCCATCCAGATCTGTGAGAGATCTTTGGACTACGTCTTCCTCTGGACGTCGCCGACGAGTTCCCACAAACGGTAGCTCGATCCGACATCGGGAACCAATTTTTCGATAATTATTTATCTTCCTGTGCAGTTCTGAGTACACAAAACTAGAAGCTCAGTTCAGTCACTGCTACACCCAGATCTGAAAGGATCTGATCACGCCCTTCGGAGTAGACAAAATACGTTCTATCACCGACGTTCTCCAACAAACGGCACTCCGATCCGCCATTGGATCTTGGCGTATCGGCCTTCATAAGTTTGCTGTGCAGGGTGAGCAACGCGGGCAGAACCGAGTCGGCTTCCATTCGGCTCACCCAATTGGCTCCGACTCGCGTCCCTCGCCTCCTGCGAGTGTGGCCCATCAACCCGGGTTCCAACAACCCCAAAATTGGTGTTTGAATCCCTTTACCTCTCTGCGTGGAGTGGGTATTAGGTTCTGAAATTATAATTTGACAGTTGTGTGTATTGGGGGTTGTTTGGATTCGGCCGGGAATTCTTCCCCCACGCCTAGTCGTGGAGGTACGTGCTCGTTCCTCTCTCACTTTGCTTATTTAGTATACGTTCTATCATGCTGCGTTTTTGAGATTAGGGTCGATAGTTAGTTACAAATCACCGTGATTGTTAGTTGTGAGCACCCGTTCCTTGGCACCGGTCGAGCACCGAGCCCGAACTGGATACCCCTAGGTGACAGTGGTTCCTTAACCGCTGCGATCCCCACGTTTCCCTCGTAAGGGACGATCGTTGGGCTAGTTAGAGTGTTATTGAGAGACGTCTCCACCCGGAGAACACCACGGTGGTCAGCCGCCCAGCTTGCCTTTAGCATGTTAGTGCTGGCCGCACATCAAGTCCGTCGTACATCTTAGCCCGGTCGTCATCTGTCCCGCATCAAATTGGTATCAGAGCCAGGTTTAAGTCTAGGGTCGTCTAAGTCTAAGGTTATATTTGTATTCCTCTACTCGGTATATCAAAAGGTGCTGTCTGAACGTTAGGCTACGCCTATCGGGAAGGCCGCACACTTGCGCGATTGATCTTCGGATCGATTAGCTCCGCAACGTACCGAGTCTTGGTTTAAGTCTAGGTTCCTAGTTAGTACATTCCAACCTTCGTGTCTTTGCATGCCCACCCGGCGTGGTACCCAATACCATCGCCCCGCATCTATAGCTAACCCACGGGATGCCCCCCCCCGGGAGACTTCCACTCCTTACATGAGGCAATGATGGCCATTATGGCTCGATTAGACCAATCCGAGGCTACCTTTCGGAATTTCTCCGATAATATGGATGGTCGCCTTAGGGCCATGGAGGGCCGCATGGAGACCTCCGACAGGTTTGTCCAAGATCTAGTTGGACGGTTAGATAGAATGTCACACGGGGACTCCCCGGGAGCGGCTCAAGGCCCACCCGCACCTCCTCCCGCGGTGGCCCAAGGCCAACCCGCTCCCATGGCCCAAGTCCAGGCCGCTCCCACAGCCCAAAATCAGCCCCCACCCGCTCCTCAAAACGCCCGGCAACAGGCCATCGAACCACAACATCGTGACCTTGGTCTAGAAGACTATGGGTCTGATAATGCGTATGGGGGGATTGGCCGACGCCATCATGGCTTTCATCAACCAAGAGATGAGGAGGGCGATAGAGTCCTTAGGACCGTGTGAGCAGGCCCTCCCACTTTCAATGGGTCTTTGGACCCAAAGGTCTATCTCGATTCGGAGGTCGGCATGGATCAGTACTTCGAGTGGTTCGAAATGATGGACCTCCGGAGAGTCAGGTTTACAAAAATGAAGTTGTTAGGGCAAGTGCAAACGTATTGGCGCAATGTGGAGAGCTTGCTCTATCAGCGTCGAGAGCCCCCGGTTGAGTCTTGGGATGAAATGAGGGATAGGCTTAGAACTAAGTATCTTCCCACCTCGTACTGTGATCGGCTCATTGATCGATGGCAGAACCTCACCCAAGGTGATAGGTCTGTGTCCGAGTACATCGCAGAGTTTGATGAATATTTTTTACGATGTGACATCTCAGAAGAGAGCACGATGCCTATTTCTCGCTTCCGTCGTGGTCTGCGGCCCCACTATCAGTACGAACTCTTTCCCCAAAATGTAACCACCCTGGAGGCCGCCTATCAAGTTGCTCTCGAATTATAGCAGTTTGAGTCAGATTTTACTCATGTCCAGCGACTGGGAACCATCCCTCAGCGTGGGTCCGACTCTCGGACCACACCTAGTTCCTATAGCCGATTTCCGGTGGTTCGTCCTCCTGAACCCCCTCGCCAGGACCCCTTTGCTCTCAGGCCCCGGCCTCTCCCTCCAAGGGACCCTCTCCCTCGCCCACAGGCACCAACCCCCACCCCACACCCCCATCAGTCCACATTGCCTGCCCGACCTCAGCTCCCACCACCCCGGCCCGACGAGAATACAAGGGAAAGGGACCGATGACCGGTGGAGCATCTTCTAGCACAGGGCCACGTGACCAGTGCTATAGGTGTGGTGGAATTGGCCACTTTGTGGCCAAGTGTCCCACTCGGGAATCTTTGGCTATTTCGGACATTCCAGTCCGCGATGCCACACCGGAGCTAGTGGAGGTCCACTATGAGGCAGACCCCGAACTTGAGAAGGAGTATTTTGATGCACTTTTTGAAGAGCATGCTGCCGACCTGGGTACCCAGGGCAATGTGCACTTGGGTGTGATCCTCCTGAACCTCTGAACCCCCATTTAGAAGTCAGTAGGTTCATGTTACATGTCTAAGAGTCTCCAGCTTAGGGTTGCATTGTTTGTTGGTGTCTATGTATGTCTAAGGTCATGTGTGTGTCTGTTTGTTTCTACAGTTTGTTTTCTTTCATGCATATGGTTTGTATTAAGTCGTGTCCCAATAAACGGCCAGCCATGCACGTATAAGGAGTTAGCTGATGCATGCTACATGCCCGTGAGTTCAAAAGGGAGAGTACGTCAAGATCAGGGTCATACCTGAACGGTTTCCTCTTGGGGGCCGTAAAGCAACTCTAGGTCCGCGATACCCGCCCTTCCGGGTCAAGAAACAAGTGGGTTCGAATGCGTACATTATTGAACTACCATGCGACTATGGTGTCAGTTCGACGTTCAATGTTTCTGATCTGGTAGCATATCGGAACCCGCGGTGATCCCTAGTGAGTTTCGGGCTTTCTCATCCTGTTGTGAGTGACACACAACCCGAGAGTCCACCTCTTCCAGCCCCAACGCACGCATATAGATTGTATACTGGATGAGCAGGTGATCACCACCAGAAACGGAGCCTACCAACACTTCATAGTGCGTTGGCGAGGATGACCCTCGATGAACAACGCCTTGATCACATGTGGAGAGCTCAAGCCTCAGGACCCTTACTCGACAGGGTCGAGTTCCTCGCACTCGAGGAGAATTAGTGCTGACACACGCCACTATACACGCCAGTGGACGAGGACATGGCTGGACCCGGATAGCTCACGGAGGACGTGGACGCATCGGCCGAGCCTTCACCTTCATTTCCCATTTATTTGGCCTTACTAGGCCCTATTTGGAACTTATGAATGATTGATGGGTTGTAATAAGGATAATGGGCCTATGGTCTTGTAATGGGCTAGAATAGTATTAGGCTTGACTAATGGGCCTTTAAATGGGCCAAGCCCATGGGCTAGGTATGAATGGGTCAAATGGGTTAACCAATGTGAATGGGCCAAGGTGTGAAAAGGTCCATGAGTCTAGTGGTTAGGTGTGAAAAGGGCATAGTATGAACATGGATATAATGTGAATGGGTCACCAATGTGAAAGGGGGTTATGTCTAAGTCATGGCTAAGTGTGAAAAGCGATTAAGGCATGGTGGCTTGGTGGCTTGGAAAGGGGTGCCCCCCCCCTCTTGGTCCAAGGAAGAGGCTTCCACCTACCATTCTTGTCCTCCTCCCCTTTGATTTTCAAAGGTAGGTGGGTCTTTGTCCCCCCCTTGGTCTCCCCTCCCCTCTCCATGTCAATGGGTCGCACACCCCACTCCCTCCCCTTGCTCCCACATTTTGTCCAGCCCCCTCCCCTTGCCATCCCTCTATTTAAACATATGTATAGTGTCATTGTAGAAGTTAATGAAATTTTGTGAGAGAAAATTGCATAGAGAGAGTGATTCTCTTGTTTTCCCCTTGGGTGTGAAGCCTTGCCCAATCTTGTGATGGGATTGAATATGGGCGCGTGAATCGCCCCTCAATCCTCCCCATCCTCTTATCATCTGGTTCCATGAAAATTACCAGTGATACTTCATCAAGTCAAGAAGATTTCAGAGGTGGTTTTGCATCGATCGGAGTTCCGGATCGCCGGTAGCAATTCTTCTCGTGACGGCGCGCAAATCTGCCTGAGCCTGTTGTCCAGATCTGGAGTTTATTGATTATGAATTTCCCCAGATCTCCTCTCAAGCCATCAGGAGCTGCCTTTCGGAGTGATTGTAGGATTTTGAGTTCTCTTCGCGCTTCCACTAATCTCGTCTCGATCCAAGATCTGTGCTATTCCTGGCGATGATTCTCGTGGGATCGCGTGAGCTGATCTGTGCAGACCCGACTCAGAACCAGAGCCGACTTCCAGAGTCTGCCCCACCTCAGCCCATCCAGATCTGTGAGAGATCTTTGGACTACGTCTTCCTCTGGACGTCGCCGATGAGTTCCCACAAACGGCGCCTCGATCCGACATCGGGAGCCAATTTTTAGATAATTAGTTGTCTTCCTGTGCAGTTCTGAGTGCACAAAACCAGAAGCTCAGTTCAGTCGTTGCTGCGCCTAGATCTGATCATGCCCTTTAGAGTAGACAAACTACGTCATGTCGCCGATGTTCTATAACAAACGGCACCCCGATCCGCCATCGGATCTTGGCGTACCGACCTTCGCAAGTTTGCTGCGCAGGGTGAGCAGCGTGGGCAGAACCAAGTCGGCTTCCATTCGGGTCAGCCGATCGGCTCCGACTCGCGTCCCTCGCCTCCTGCAAGTGTGGCCCGTCAACCCGAGTTCTAGCAACCCCAAAATTGGTGTTTGTCGCCCTTTACCTCCCTGCGTGGAGTGGGCATTAGGTTCTGAAATTGTAATTTGACAGTTGTGTGTATTGGGGGTTGTTTGATTCGGTCGGGAATTCTTCCCCAACGCCTAGTCGTGGAGGTACGTGCTCGTTCCTCTCTCCCTTTGCTGATTTAGTATACGTTCTATCAGGCTGCGTTTGTGAGATTAGGGCCGATAGTTAGTTACAAATCACCGTGATTGTTAGTTGTGAGCGCCCGTTCCTTAGCACCGGTCGAGCACCGAGCCAGAACTGGATACCCCTAGGCGACGGTGGTTCCTTAACCGCTGCGATCCCGTGTTTCCCTTGTAAGGGACGATGATGCGGGACGGACACGGGAGACGACACTATTAGGTGCCACCCTCGGACTCTAGATGAAGACGCGACCAGCAGCACACACCAGGGAGACACTAAGCGCGACACTACAAGCTCCTAGTGGCAAAACGTCGCTAACAGAAGTGGAAGCTCACTCGTCGTCCCAAGCGAGGGAAAGCGCGGACCGTGCGCGGTTAAGGAACCGGCGGAGGTCAAGGGTAGTCCGACTCAACTTCCGGACTCGGATCGAGTCGCGGGACAGGTCACTCTCACTCTCACAGCGGTGACATGGACACACGGGCTAGTACCTACACTCTCGGAAGCGGCAAAAGACCGTATACTAGCTATGCAAATGAATGCCAAGAGGTTCGGATCATTACCTCCACGCACCCGGCGTGGCGAAGACAACCCGGCCAATCACGGACTCCCGGTTAACACAATTTTACAGAAATACAATAATTTGACCCACTCCACGCAGGGAGATAAAAGGTCACATGCAGGGCCCGGGAATCACGCTAATTGGGTTGACGGGCAGCATCTTGATGTCGCCCGGCGGTGCCGAACTCCGCGTTTTAGTGCTTTCCGAACGGCGGGTTCTGCGGGCCCGTGGGGCCCACGGTTGGCGCTGGCCTTCGGATCTACAGGAGTGGGTCCCACTGTGATGGGGACCCCTGGTGGCACGCCTCCATGGAAGGCGGTCGGCCGGGAACACCGACCGGTGGCCGAACAACTCTGATCTCCAAGCTTTTGGAATGCTGCCCACGGATTTTGCTTGCTGTTTTCATGCGCGCGCTCCGGCGAAAACGGCCGCTGCGGTCGATCCCGACGTCGGATCAGGACACATGAGCTATCGTTGGAAAGCTCTCTTCATATGCTTCAATATATATTCAAAGATATTGGATGGATCTAGCCGGATCTAGACTTTAATGAATTTTTAAATCCCTGTTGTACAGTAACTGAAACATCAAATTTATAGGGTACTTATCTGAGAACCACCCTTGACTGCCTAGTAAACCTCGATTCAGCTCTTGAGCTCTTCTTCAAAATTGTAGGAGAGCAAACCACGGAACTGGGGCTATTTTTGGAATTGGATTTGGAGGTGGTGGCTATTTGATATTATTTTTGGAATGACTAGTGGTCGGATCTGGGAACTGGGGGACAGAACTGTAGTTGGGACTGAGAACGATTTTTATAAAATATGAAATGGACGAACCAAAAATTAAAAAAAATGGTAGATGAAGGAATAGATGCAGGGAACACCCAGTAAAATTGGACGAACCAAAGAAAATCAAAAAGGGGACCTAAGACATGAAACTCAGGGCGGATGGGAACCTGGATAGAATTTTGGCAGAACTGAAGTGGAAGAGTGGAAGAAAATCTAAAATTATGAAACGGGATCTGAATGACAAAACAAAATTTTTGGATGGTTCTTGACACCTCTGGAACATCCAGTAAAATTCCCAGGTTGATCTGAGCTCGTGGTTGATGGATGAATTTCGTGGAAGCTGCTGTGGTACTGCACGAGCAGAACTCCGATGAAGACGATGGCGGTGCGGTGGCGGCTCGTGGCGGCGGCGGCGGCGACCGGAACTGATAGGGTGGAGTCTCACCACCAGAAGGAAGCCTTCACAGCTTCAAGGGGAGAGGGAGGGGCGGCCTAAGCCTTGCTCAAGGGATTTTCTTCTAATTCAAATGCATTAATTCATCAAAATGAGAAAATACAAGCATATATAGGTCACCCATCTAATCCATCCTCACCGTTGGATCTAGGGATGTAAGATGGAGAGCTGGGATAGCATGTGACCATCCACAAAAATTAAAATAAAAAAATACAAGGTGGGGTGCACCATTGACCATGAGGGGGCAAGCTTGACATGGTAGGTAGCCTACCTTGGACTTTGAAGTCCACTTGTCTCCCATGTGTCTTTTACCATTCAACCTTCTAGATGCCTCCATGTGGAAGGTTGACTGACCCCACATGGGACCCTAGGCTGAGGTGGCTCAATGGGATGGGGCCTGGGGGGCCCGTGGGGCCCACAGGGTCCAAATTGCACATAAGCCCCTCTTACAATCAAAATAGCAAACCGAATACAATGAAATAAACACAAATTACACACAAATAAAGTCTAACTAAATATGATAAATGGGGAGACTTAAGGGGGAGTCTCCAGGCCGTCTCTGAGTCAGATGGAAGCCGCTGTCGCTCGGGTGGTGCTCCGCGTATGGTATCGGGGCTCGCCGACTCGTGCCGATCGAGTGCTCTGGTGTCCGCACCAATTCTCCCCGGGTGGGAGAAACTCGACCCTGTCGAGTAAGGGTCTGCATCGCTCCGACATCGCTCAAGAAGGTCCAGATCAATCCGCTGCAACTCTCCATGCGTGACCCATGTGTCCTCGGTAGCGGGCTGTCCTCTCCATCGCACTAGGTAGCGCGGGTAGGATCCACTCCTGGTAACTGTCACCTACTCATCCAGTATATGATCTATATGCTCACGCTGCCGTATCAAAGGGGCTGGAGGTGGACACTCAGGTGTGGGATCACTCTCAATGGGACGAGATGCCTCAAAAGGCTCACTAGGGATCACCGCTGGGACTCTATATGCAACAAGATCCGATACATTGAAGGTAGAGCTTATACCATATTCCTCGGGCAGGTCCACAATATACGCATTGGATCCAACGCGTTTCAACACTCTAAAGGGACCGGCTCCGCGAGCTTGCAACTTCTTAACGGTTCCAGAGGGAAACCGTTCAGGTCTTACCCTGATCATGACATATTCACCCTCTTGGAACTCTCGGTGGTGTCGATGGACATCGGCTAACTCCTTGTACCGTGCATTGCTGGCCTCAACTGTGACGACGGACATCGTCATGCAGACTCCTAACATGTTTAGCAAAAGAAAAGAAACACAGGATGCACACACGACCTAACATGCTTACCAAAAGAAAAGAAACACACGGATGCACACACGACCCTAAACAACCCTACAGTTAGTAAAACCCAATCATATGCAAGGTGGTCCAGGACATCCGAATGTGTGCCATGCATGCATTTGACATAACCGGAGGTTAATGTCATGGTGGACTCCTAGACATCCTACGATGCACCAACCATGGACATGGGGTTTGGATGTGGGAAGTCCGGGAGGTTTGGGTGGTTGAGGTGGCCCGGGGAAACCAAAGTCCTCATTACCCCCAAATGACGGTTCGGACCTATTGCCATGTAAAGGTTGCCAGGCCCGAGTAGGAGGGGTGTGATAGTGGACTTCCTTAAAGAGGTGGAATGGAGGTTGTGGGCCAAAGGGCCCATGAAGAACAGGATCGAAGGGATCAAAGAATGTGTGACCCCTCGATATGGATTCCCTCATTTCAAGGTCCCATGTGTAGAATTCTAGAAGGTGTTGATGGTCACCTTCATCCGTGAAGGGAGATGAGACGGTGGGGGTATGATGGTGGACTCTCTCGAAAAGGTGGTGTAAATATGGTGGGTCACGGAGTCCATAAGAGAATGGGTCGAAGGGATCAAAGAAGGTATGACCCCTCGGACTAGGCTTCCACAAATCACTGTCCCACATTTGGAAATCTTGGAGGTGTAAATGATCACCTTCATTCATTGCGAGAGATGGGACGACAGTCATAGGTAGAAAGTAAGATTCCTCCATTGGACAAAGGGGAATGAAGTTGGACTCGACCGGCAAAGGGAGGAGTAGAAGAACCTCCGTGGTAACATGACCCACAGTGTACACGAGGTGATGGACCCTAGGGATGGATGTGTGAAGCTACGACCTGTAGGTCGGTCGAAGCGTGGGGCTAACAAGTGCGTAAATGTCAACTGCCGGTCTAATCCTTTAAGAAGATCATCTAATGTATCCACATGGTGACTAGACCGGAAGGTGGTATGGAATGAGTTGACCGGCACTAATGGTAGGGTAGGGTCCATGGATGGGAGGAGAGATGGGGCCAAGCCGTTCTTGAGCCATCTAAGAAGTGGTTCGGCTATGAAAAGTGTACCCGTTAGAAACACGGGTGGCTCGGGCTTTGGCGGCTCCAATTGAGAGGGCTCTGAAATAAGATCGGAAGGTGAGGTTTCTCCAACCCCTTTATCCCCTAGGGCTAGAGATGTCCGAGTGGGACACTGTCTGGAAAAGTGGCCAAACCCCTGGCAGCGATAACACTGTTGTCGTGATCCTCTACGCTCCTTGATAAGTGGGTCCCTACCCTTATCCTCCTGACGGACAGGGGGTGTAGGCAATGGGGCTCTCGTGGGTGGGGGAAGAGGATCCACCAAGATGGGGAGAGGACCTCGGGATGGCACTCTAGATGACACTGGATTGGGACTACCGGTTGCTACCTCCTTAGGGTCATGCTTGGTTCTATCTCGGCTAGGAGGCAGGCAAGGGGGAAGCAGGGACTCAATATAATCACACTTCCTATCCACCTTATCCAAAATGATTTGGAAGAGTTCGATAATGGTGGGGTTTGGAGTAGGAGCGATGTGATGGACTCCCCCATATGAAGTCGGCTTAGTCATGGACCTAGGCTCTTCTACATGCGCGGCGCGTTGCCTCCGATTATGGCCCACTTGGGTGGAGGTGATTGGGTGGGGTTGGTTGGAGGTGACCGGGCCGGGTAGGTAGACCTTCCTAAGTTCGTCCTTCATCTCATGCCACGACTCAATGGGCCTTTGCCTCCTAACCTCTCTCATGCGCTCAATGCTATCCCATTTCCAGGCGGCTTTGTTGACAAGCCTCTCTCGGGCAAAACTAGCTTGCATGGCATCGGACATGGTGTAACATTCAAGATATTTGTCCATGGCGGCCTCCCAATTGAGGTAGTCGCCCGGATCATCAGAGCCATAAAAATCAGAGGCTTCGGGCCTACGAAAGGGGAGAGGATGGTTGCCAAGCCCATGAGTAGACCAACGGCCATATGGCCTGGGTGATTGGGAATCCATGGGAAATTGGGGGGAACTACATGTTGAACATGCCGACTCTTGGACAAGACCGACTGACTCTTATTGGACTACACATGAACTAGGAGACACAAACTGATGCAAACACTCACAAAAGGATGCACTTAGACCTAACCAATATCCGGTACGTGGCAGAGATAAGCGACCCGAAGATCACTCGCGCAAGTACGCTACCTTCTCGATAGGCATAACCTAATGTTCGGGCAACGCCTTTTAATATACCGGGCTATTGGGTGAAATGCAATTTGAAACACTCTTTTTTTTTTTGTTGTTTTGAAATGATGATCCTAGACTCGACTTATACTATGCAAGACAAATGCAACGACTACCCTAGACTCGACTCGCTCTGATACCAAACTGATGCGGGACGGACACGGGAGACGACACTATTAGGTGCCACCCTCGGACTCTAGATGAAGACGCGACCAGCAGCACACACCTGGGAGACACTAAGCCCGACACTACGAGCTCCTAGTGGCAAAACGTCGCTAACAGAAGTGGAAGCTCACTCGTCGTCCCAAGCGAGGGAAAGCGCGGACCGTGCGCGGTTAAGGAACCGGCGGAGGTCAAGGGTAGTCCGACTCAACTTCCGGACTCGGATCGAGTCGCGGGACGGGTCACTCTCACTCTCACAGCGGTGACATGGACACACGGGCTAGTACCTACACTCTCGGCAGCGGCAAAAGACCGTATACTAGCTATGCAAATGAACGCCAAGAGGTTCGGATCATTACCTCCACGCACCCGGCGTGGCGAAGACAACCCGGCCAATCACGGACTCCCGGTTAACACAATTTTACAAAAATACAACAATTTGACCCACTCCACGCAGGGAGGTAAAAGGTCACATGCAGGGCCCGGGAATCACGCTAATTGGGTTGACGGGCAGCATCTTGATGTCGCCCGGCGGTGCCGAACTCCGCGTTTTAGTGCTTTCCGAACGGCGGGTTCTGCGGGCCCGTGGGGCCCACGGGTGGCGCTGGCCTCTGGATCTACAGGAGTGGGTCCCACTGTGATGGGGACCCCTGGTGGCATGCCTCCACGGAAGGCGGTCGGCCGGGAACACCGACCGGTGGCCGAACAACTCCGATCTCCAAGCTTTTGGAATACTGCCCACGGATTTTACTTGCTATTTTCAGGCGCGCGCTCCGGCGAAAACGGCCGCTGCGGTCGATCCCGACGTCGGATCGGGACGCATGAGCTATCGTTGGAAAGCTCTCTTCAAATGATTCAATCTAGACTCAGAGAGATCTGATGGATCTAGCCGGATCTAGACTTTAATGAATTTTTAAGTCCCTGTTGTACAGTAACAGAAACATCAGATTTACAGGGTACTTGTCTAAGAACCACCATTGACTGCCTAGTAAACCTCCGATTCAGCTCTTGAGCTCTTCTTAAAAATTGTAGGAGAGCAAACCACGGAACTGGGACTATTTTTGGAATTGGATTTGGAGGTGGTGGCGATTTGATATGATTTGTGGAGTGACTGGTGGTCGATCTGGGAACTGGGGGACAGAACTGTAGCTGGGACTGAGAACGATTTTTATAAAATAGGAAATGGACGAACCAAAAATTAAAAAAATGGTGGATGAAGGGATGGATGCAAGGAACACCCAGTAAAATTGGACGAACCAAAGAAAATCAAAAAGGGGACCTAAGTCTTGAAACTCAGGGCGGATGAGAACCTGGACAGAATTTTGGCAGAACCAAAGTGGAAGAGTGGAAGAAAATCTAAAATTATGAAACGGGATTTGAATGACAAAAAAAAAATTTTGGATGGTTCTTGACACCTCTGGAACATCCAGTAAAATTCCCAGGTCGATTGGAGCTCGTGGTTGATGGATGAATTTCGTGGAAGCTGCTGTGGTACTGCGCGGGCAGAACTCCGATGAAGACGATGGCGGTGCGGTGGCGGCTCGTGGCGGCGGCGGCGGCGACCGGAACTGATAGGGTGGAGTCTCACCACCAGAAGGAAGCCTTCAAAGCTTCAAGGGGAGAGGGAGGGGCGGCCTAAGCCTTGCTCAAGGGATTTTCTTCCAATTCAAATGCATTAATTCATCAAAATGAGAAAATACAAGCATATATAGGTCACCCATCTAATCCATCCTCCACCGTTGGATCTAGGGATGTAAGATGGAGGGCTGGGATAGCATGTGACCATCCACAAAAATTAAAATAAAAAAATACAAGGTGGGGTGCACCATTGACCATGAGGGGGCAAGCTTGACATGGTAGGTAGCCTACCTTGGACTTTGAAGTCCACTTGTCTCCCATGTGCCTTTTACCATTCAACCTTCTAGATGCCTCCATGTGGAAGGTTGACTGACCCCACATGGGACCCTAGGCTGAGGTGGCTCAATGGGATGGGGCCTGGGGGGCCTGTGGGGCCCACAGGGTCCAAATTGCACATAAGCCCCTCTTACAATCAAAATAGCAAACCGAATACAATGAAATAAACACAAATTACACACAAATAAAGTCTAACTAAATATGATAAATGGGGAGACTTAAGGGGGAGTCTCCAGGCCGTCTCTGAGTCACATGGAAGCCGCTGTCGCTCGGGTGGTGCTCCGCGTATGGTATCGGGGCTCGCCGACTCGTGCCGATCGAGTGCTCTGGTGTCCGCACCAGACGATCGCCGGGCTAGTTAGAGTGCTGTTGAGAGACGTCTCCACCCGGAGAACACCACGGTGGTCAGCCACCCGTCTTGCCTTTAGCGTGTTAGTGCTGGCCGCACATCGAGTCCGCCGTACGTCTTAGCCCGGTCGTCATCCGTCCCGCATCACACCCTCTATTGCATTTGAATTGCTATGTTGTCTCTGACGCACCATAACAGGAGCATTATACTACTGTAACGGCCTTACGATAAACCGTCACAAGACTGTAACGTGCCTATCCTAGACCGTCAGACACTGTGTTCTGTCAGCCCGAGGCAGAATGATAACCAGTTAAAGTTTACCTATAAATAAGCTTAGATAGCTAAGTTTGGACCTGTTATCATGACTTTAAGTTTAGTTATTGATTCATAATCGAAAGTGCATGATTAAGGTCTCTTAAGTTATTTTAAGTTATGTTAATTTCATGTGCCAAAATTCTATAGTTTTGTATCTAAATCATGGTTTTCAATGATGTATTGACGGAGTTTATCTTGGTTTCACGTTGCTACACATTCCCTCTCTATCTATAGAGTCATTTCTTTAAGTACATGGCACATATTCCGATATGTTGTCCATTAGTTTACACTTTGCACTATAGGAACATTATCTTGGACATGAGGACCTCTCTATTGGATATTCCTTCCAATGGACTAGGAAATCTTGTTTCAAGGCCTCCGTAATTCTCTGCGAGACTGGGATTCTCACTAGGATGCCGAGTTGGTTGTACCATTAAAACTCAATTGATTAGAAAGCACTATTGTTGTTTTCTGGTTCTAGCAATGTAACGGATCTATATTGGACCGTCAGGACATGTAATGGCCCAATATACAACTATCACATTTAACGAAGTCCAATTATTGTTCCTGGATTCAAGTCGTTCTAACGGATCAAGGCTCGACTGTCACATGAATGTAACGGCCCAGTCTTTGACCATCATAATGCTTGAGCTAGTTAACCAGAGGTTTGACCCAAGGGTTGATATTCTAAAGTTCCTAGTGTTGTGCCCCTTGTGCCTTGATGATATAGTGATGTTTTGATGATAGCAACATTAGTGTCATCACTTGGTTAATCTTCAATTGAGAGCTTGATCTGTATGCCTAATGCCTTGATGATGTTTTAGCTGATGTGCATAAATTATTTTGTGCATGATTTAAGGTCTGTGCATTTCCCTTTTTGCATCGGTGCATTGCTTCACTACTGACATGTTTATGCTGTAGTTCATTGTGCATGTGTGCATGTCTGCACATTCCTTAGTGGCTAGTCTGTACAACCTCTGGTTGATTCATTCAATCAAGTTTATACAGCCAGAGTCAGTGTTCTTCATGTATATATAGTCTGTACAGAGTTTTTCCTAGATTGCATTAGTCAAGTCTGTACATCGCCCTAGATTGCATTATCAAGTCTATACATTCTTTAGCTCAGTTCGCAGCTGAGTCTGAAGTCTGTACAGCCTATGTTCTTCATGCATACTCAGTCAAGTCTGTACATGGTCAAAGGTCTGAGCAATCCTTGGGCACTGCATAAGCATACTCAGTGCATAAGTCTTCGCATAAAGTATGTGCAGGGCTAGTTCAAGCCTGAGCTAAAGCTAGCTCTAGTCTGTGCAGATGTTTTGCATAATACATGTTATGTCAGTGTGGCTCACGCATTAAGTCAGTACAGGCAAGTCTGTGTAGGCAAGTCTGTACATTGTCTGGTTGGTTCAACACAAAGTCTATACATTGTCTTGTTGGTCCAACATAAAGTCTGTACATCGTTTACACTCCACACGACATGAAGTCGGTGCAGCCTTGTCTTGCATGCATAAGTCAAAGTCTATACATTGCATGCACGCACACACAATGTCTATACATTGCATGAATGCACACACAAGTCTATACACCCGTTTGTCTTGCTTCATGCAGCGTCTCATGCAAGTATGTACATTGTCTCGCACACACACACAAAGTCTACACACCAGCAAGTCTGTACATCATTGTTGCATGCATCATTCAAAGTCTGTACAGCCTGTGTCATCGTTCATGCACCGTCTCACTTAGCGTCTCACCCAGTGTCTCATGCAAGTATGTACAGCCATGTGAGCATCAAGTCAGTGCTTGTTAAGCTGTGTCTCACTTAGCGTCTCTGTGCAGTCAAGTCTATACATTGCATGCTACAATGTCTGCACATCCCGTTTGAACATTGTATCACTTCCCAAGTCTATACATTCCCTTGGCAACTCTATACATTGGGTGCTGCATGCTCACCAAGTCTATACACTAGCAAGTGTGCACATCCTCATGTTCTCATGCTTCGAGTCTGTACATCGGACCAAGTCTGTAAAGCCTGTGTGCTTCATAACGCCAAGTCTATACACTGCTTGCACGCGTTCAAGTCTATATATTGTGCATCGCTCAAAGCAGAGTCTACACATTACCTGCTGTTGTGTTCGTGCATCATTAGAGTGAGTCTGCACATTGCTGCATGCGAAGTCTACGCATTCGTTTGGCATGTCAGGACACTCATCTTCAATGTACATACTTCGAAATGTGCATACTGCATTACACACCAGCAAGTCTGTACATGCTTTAGCTTTGCATTCACAAAGTCTGTACATGCCCAGTCTGCATCATTCAAAGTCTATACATTCTTGCATCGTTTCTCATTGTACACAGTTTCTCTTATATGCACACTGCATCTAGTGCATCAAGTCTGTACATGCCATGACTCAGACTCGATGCATTCAGTTCTTCATGTTAGCAAAGTCTATACTGATTAAAGTCTGTTATTACAGAGCTGCTGCTCGAGGAGGTTAATGATGCACGTGATCCAAGAATAGAAGATGGCCCTGATCATGACACGTGGAACCAATGTGCTGAAATGCTGCCACGTGGATTGAGTCCTCTAGGTGGGAATCATGGAGACCACACGTGGAACCAATTTCAGTTCTTCAAGCTGTTTATCAGCAGTGCAAGCTGTGATGCACAGCGGTGAGGTGGATACCTCGGACGGGTTAAGCTGTAGTCCCCAGCGGATGGCTAAGCTGTATTGCCCAGCGGTAGCAAGCTGTGATGCTCAGCGGATGTCAAGCTGTGAAGTCCAGTGGTTGTAGGCAAGCTGTGAGGCCCAGCGGTTCAAGCTGTGAGTCAGCGGAATCCACACTCTGGTTTGAGTGTGGGGTGGATATAGGTCTGGAAGACCGAACCACCTAAAAACCCATTGTCTTCCTGGTTTGTTCTTTTATCTGATTGGCGCTAGATGCATGCATAGGTGCGCTCAACATATTTACTTACTGGTTCAACAGAAGATTTGATTAACTTTTCAGTTTGTTTAAATTTGTGAAGTGAGCGAATTTTTAAAAGGGGATATTCATTCACCCCCCTCTGAATCCAACGCACCGAACTTAACAATTGTTATCAGAGCGGGTCTCTGACCTAACAGATCTAACAATCTGCAGAGGATCCTGCTAGTTTTTGGTGCATTTCAGAGTGGATTTCTTGTGTTCTGTGTTTTGTTTCACCGGTTTAGTGTCTTGATTTGCTCATCTGATTTCGGTGCATTCATCATATCTCGATGGCTAATCCTCCGATATTCAGAGGTAATGATTTTGATTCTTGGTTAGAAAATTTTAATCGGTATGTAAAATCAACTGATCCTAATCTCTGGAAGGTAATAACTCATGGTCCACACAATTTATCAAAAGATAAATCTAGATGGACTGAGAAGGATAAATTGAAAGACTCTGTCAACACTAGAGCATTAGTTTTAATGAAAGAATCAATTGACAAAGCTCTAATCTCATGTATTTCTTCTTGCAGGTCTGCCAAAGAAATTTTGAAAAAACTAAAGCTTACCAGGAATCACAACTAATGCTTGATGGCTGATCGGAGAAATGATAATGAAGAATCATCATCTCAGGTAAGCTCTGGATCCGAAGAAGTTTCGATTGATGATTTATGGAATATAAATGAAGAGCTTACTGATAGATGTACAAAATTAAAATCCAAAAATAAAAGGCTAAAGAAAAGAATTGAACAATGCAAATCTGAACTTACTTGTGATATTTGTCCTACATTGAAACAGTCTTATGATACATGCCTAATAGATGCTCAGAATTTTAAGGAACAAAATGGTTCTCTAAAAATTGAAAATCAAACATGCTTGGACAAGATATCAGAACTTGAGAATCAGCTGAATAAGAAGAAAAATGAGCATATAAAAAGCATGCAAGAGCTGACTGAAATTAATTCATAAGTCATGAAGTGCTTCAGACTATCTCTGTTCATAGGGTCAGATCTATAGGGGGAGTTTTCACCAAGTAACTGGGGGTACTGGCCTCTGATCAAGGTATGCCCTTAATGTCAAAGGTGAAAAATTATTCCTTGTAGGTCTTGATCTGAAATAGATCTAGTAGTTTATGCCTAGTAACTGGGGGTACCTGCCTCTGATCAAGGTGTACACCTAATGTCAACAGCATAAATGCCACTAGTCTATTCACTTAGCTCAGTTTCTGAAAAATTACAAAATGAAAATCAAACTACTGTAACCCTTTGAATTCAAAAGTCATTGAGTGAAAATTATTTTTCTCAATACATATTCAAGTTGCCTTTCTTGATCTTCCATGTTTAATCACAAAGGGTATTATTTCTGACTTTTCTATTAAAACCATGTGCCTTAGATTCATTGCTATAAGTGGAGTCTATAAACTCTTTTTCAGTAGTCAGCTGCTTTACTCTATCTTTATCACTGTTAAACCTGAATTTTCTTTTACTGTATATTGCTGATTCTTATACTTTAATAGCTGTTTATAATCATGCTCATTTTCTGAACCAATGCTTCAGCTGTTGTGTAGTGACCCCTTACCTTATTGTTTCATCCGTTCATATTCCTTTCTCAAAGGGGGAGAAATAATTCAAGGGAAGTTATACTTTCATGGGGAGAATGGGTTGTTATTGATTATTCATTGAGATGCCTTATGATCATTGTTGTCTATTTTTTTCTCCTATCATCAATCACTTTACTCTCCACACTATTGAAATCTTCCATCCTAATTTCACTCATGTTCTCAAGGGGAGCTTTGGTTATTAGTTGCATTAAGTGGAGAGTGGTTCTGCATGCATGTTGATAGGGGGAACTCTATTTCAATGAACTATGTTTCATTCTCTGTCCTTGTGTGCTAATTTTTGTCTCTCAAATCATTTTTTTTCTTTTTGATTATGTCAAAGGGGGAGAATAGTTTGACGAGTCAGTGTGAGACTCATTATGTTGCCATCATCAAAAAGGGGGAGATTGTTGTGCCCCTTGTGCTTTGTTGATGATGTGGTGTTTTAATGATAGCAACATGAATGAGTCACCATATTATTTTGCTTCAGCATCACATTGAATGATAGCAACATGAATACATATGACTGATCTATTCTGTGGAGAATGCATGAGTGTGCTATGTCTGATATATTCATTGATGTAGTTCATTGTGGTTAGCATACACTGCATCAGTGCATTAACAGTTGCTGCATGCATTAGCATTACAGAGTCTGTGTAGTGTCTGGCTAGCAAGTCCATACGCTGCTCATGCATATACAGAGTCTGCACACTGTCACAAGTCTACACATTGCATATGTTCGTGCATCAATGCATAAGTCTGCTAAGTCTATACATCGGCTAGGCAAAGTCTGTACATCAGACTGTTTTAGGCAAAGTCTGTACATCAGACTATTTTAGGCAAAGTCTATACAACGGACTATTTCAGGTGAAGTCTGTACATTCAGCAGCTTGACTCTTCAAGTCTGTACAGCGTCATGCATCTTTCTTCAAGTCTGTACATCGCATTTGACGAAGGCATTGGAAGTCTATACATTGGGACCTTTACCTACGTTGCATCTGCAAGTCTATACATTGCAGCTGAGTTGAAGTCTGTACAGCCTTTGTTTCACCAAAGTCTATACATATTGCATTGCATCAAGTCTGTACAACCTTTCCTTTGGCAAGTCCACACATCGTGAAGTCTATACATTCGTTGCCTTGCATTGCATCAAGTCTGTACAGCCTTTCCTTTAGCAAGTCCATACATTGTGAAAGTCTATACATTCCTCAGTGCCTTGCTACATGCATCAAGTCTGCACATTCCTTACAGCAAGTCTATACATTCGTTGTGCATGGTCTTGAGCATATAGGAAGTCTGTACATCGTCCAGTGCATTGCATGCATCGTTCATGAAGTCTGTACATCGAGCTGAAGTCTGGCTAAGTCTGTACATCATCCATCGTCTCAACTTGCATCTCATGCCAAGTCTGTACAGCCTATACATTGTTCAGAACATACTAGCCTATACAGTGTCAAGTATATACATGCACCGTCTCAGTTGAACTTAAAGTATGTACATCCACCGTCTCCTTTGAGGTGAAGTCTGTACATCATGCATATAGTGATTCGAAGTCTGTACAGCACATGTTAGTCATATATTGTCAAGTCTGAACATTGCACTTCATCATGGTTGATTTTGCTTGAAATTTGACGCCCATCAGTAGGAGCGTCCATTCTGAATCTAACGCCTAGGAAAGAGTCACCTTTTAGGTGTTCAAGCTTTCAAAGTCTAGACATTGTTCTGTAGCACACACATGAAGTCTATACAGTGCTGCATAGACTAAGTCTATACATCAGTGTCTTGTGCATGCATCATTCAAGTATGTATAGCCTGTGTTCACAACACAAGGTCTCTACATCATTCTGCTTGCACAAACGGCAAGCCTATACATTGGCCTTGCTTGCACGAGCTGAAGTCTATACATTATCCTCTTGCAGCATTAGCACAAGTCTGTACAGCCTGTGAGCTTCTTTCACAAAGTCTAGACATTGGTTCATGCATTGCATACAAAGTCTGTACAACGTCTACATAGTTTGCATTCACGAAGTCTGCACATGCATCTCTTCTTTAACATGCATCGTGTGCTCACAAGTCTGTACATTGCATTCTATGCTTCAAGCCACACTAAGTCTATACAGTATGTGTGCTTCATGCATTTGTGCATCGTTCACTCTAAGTATATACATTGCTCCATACATTACAAAGTCTGCATAGTGAACATGAAGTCTGTACACGCTTCAAGTGGTAAGTATGTACATTGTTCAGAACGCAAGTCCATACAGCCATTGTGCATTCGTTCTTGATGTACATACTTTTCTTTGCATGCACAACGTGAAGTCTGTACATGCCTTGTCTTTACACTGCAAAGTCTACACACTGAATTGCCTTCATAAAGTATGTACAAGGTGTCGACATTAAACTGATATTCCTTTTTGTCTGTCTGATAGGTACTGAAGCTCATGAAGGGCATGTGATCCGAGGATAAGGGGAGTGTCAGGATCGTGACATGTGTGATCAGCTGGCTGAGATGATGACACGTGGCCAAAAGTTTTTGGGCGGTAACTGTGGAAGACACGCGCCCAGTGCTGCTCCTGCTGACCTGATATATAAGGAAGACTCCATTGTCTGAAGGAGACTGATCGAAGCAGAAGGATAGAAGCAGAAGAGCAGAAGCAGAGAGAAAGAATAGAGAGCCTGTTCGATCCAGAGAAAAGAGAAGAAGAAGAAAAGAAAGAGAGAAGAAGCAGAAGAGAAAAAGTGAGAGATAGAGAGCTCGAGCGGATAAAAGAGGAAGAGAAAGAAAAAGAGAAAGAAAGAGAGACAGAGTGATCGGAAGAAGAAGAAGGGCAGAGAGAGGCTTCATTCTGAAGATCAGTCTTCACTGGACCGTGGATCAAATCCAGGCCAGTCAGCTCTGTTGAGAGCCATATTATTTATGCTTCATTTACAGCTTTCAGTCGCTGTTTGTTTCCCATTTTCTTGTTTCATCTTTTACCTTTCTTCAAGCTGTTAGTCAACGTTTGTAGAGGTGCTGCCTCTGGACGGGTCAAGTTGTAATCCCCAGCGGTTGCAGTGGTGGATTCCACTGGACAGCAAGCTGTGTTGCTCAACGGGCGAGGTGGATACCTCGGACAGCAAGCTGTAAGGCTCAGCGGGTTGTATGGCAAGCTATGATGCCCACCTGTTCAAGCTGTAGTCAGCGAAATCTACACTCTGGTTTGAGTGTGGGGTGGACGTAGGTCTACAGGACCGAACCACCTAAAAACCCTCTTGTCTATTGTGGTTTGCTTTGTCTAATTGTGCTTCCGCTAGTTGAATGCTTAGGCGCGCTACATATGTTTGTTTACTGGTTCAGCTGAAACTTTAATTAGCTTTTCAGATTGGCTGAATTTGTCTAGTTAGCATTCTAGATCTTATTAAGCGAAATTTTTAAAGGGCTGATCCATTCACCCCCCTCTGGATCTAACGCACCGAACCCAACAACTAAAGTGGTTAAACACTGGCTTGTCTGAAAGACTTCTCGTCATAGAAAAAGGAAAAGCTGTCTGTGATGAAGAGTCAGAAAAGTTGAGCAAGTTGGAACAAGAAATTGAGAAGTAGAAAACTGCAAACAAAGTTCTAAGTGAATGTGTCAATTGCAGTGAATAGGAGATACCCAGTTATGAGCTTCATATAGCACATTTAGAGAATAAGATTCAGGATCTAGAAAAATTAACATCCAAGTCTGCTAAAAATGAAGGAAAAATGAAAGCTGTCATGAAAGATAAAAATGACAATTCAAGAGAGGGGATAAGTTGCAGTTCTGATGTTAAGGAAATCACTAAGAACCAGCTATACACCACTTTTGTGCAAAGCTCTGTGTAGCTGGTACCTCAAATCAATCCCCAAAACAAAATAAAAATCAGAAATCACCTTCAACATCTGTATTTCAGTTCAAAGCCCAGAAAAATGAAAAGCAAACAAAAATTGTTGAGAATAATCAGAAATTGAAAAGGAAGGGTCAAACAAAGAAGGTAAAGAATATTTCTGGTTACATCCTAAGATATGCCAACTCGGTTGAATTTGATGGGTCAATGCACAATGCTCATGCCTCATGTACTCATTCGCATGCATCTAGTCAGTCTGTTAGTAATCATGTTGCTAGGAAATCACAAGTGTCATGTCATTATTGTGGCAAGATAGGGCATGTAATGGATGATTGCAGACTGTTGCTTAAAGATGAGCATGCTGGTGAAGCAATGCATTCTAGGAATTCATCTGATAGAAACCATGCCACTAAGAAATCTGATGCATCATGTTATTACTGTGGTAGGCGTGGTCACCTAATGAATGCATGTTTTATCATGAAAGAAGACAATAAACTACATGCTAAAATTCTCTCACATGCTCATGGCCCATATAGATATAAATCTACTTCAAGCCAGCATATTATTTGTTTCACTTGCAATAAGCCTGGGCATAAGGTAAATGAGTGCTGGTCAGGAAATCATTGGGGAAGCAATGACTCAAGAGGTAAGCACCTAAGGTGCTATGAGTGTGGGAAGTATGGCCATACAGTCAAGGACTGTTGGCATGCCCAAGGAAGCCATATTAATGACATTTTTTTTAAATTCTGTGCCAAAAGACCTGTGAATTTTTCATGTTATAACTGTGGCAAGTCAGGTCATAAGTATGCTGAATGTTGGTCATCTGGTAATAAGAAACAAAATGTTCATGTAAACAACAGAACATTTCATGCTCAGTTTCATAGGTCTCATGCTGCTGTTGATATGCATCATAGGAGCCAAAATTCTGATGTTTCATGTAGATATTGTGGCAAATTGGGTCACTTCATGACCAATTGTTATCAGATGGATTTTGATGATAGCGCTGCTAAGCGACTGTTCAGAACACGTACTAGGGCTAATACAGGACCAAAGGTTGCTTGGGTTCCTACTGGATCAAAATGATCAAATCTTTCCAGGTGTGCCTTGGAAGCTGATGAATAAAGGGGTTAATAATCCAAGGCACTCAAAAGTGAAACCCCCAGAAGTGGACTATTCAGGTTAGTTCTGAAAACTCAGTTTAAAATCTGTCTTCTGAATTTGTGTGCTCTAGATGCTTGTAGATCATGATAAATTCTTTGATGAATGCATTATACATTCTTGTTATGATACATATTTGTCAAATTCCCTGCATAAATCTCATGACATTCATGTTTAGGAAATATCTGCAGGAGAGTCATTGCATAAGCATACATGTAGTGACTGAATTGCATACCATCATATTGAAAATTCCAAAAAGAAGTGATTCACTGCATATAGACATGGGGAGCCTTTCTAAATTCTTTAGTGGTGTCAATTGTCTGAACTCTTCCTGTCTACCCATCTGATTCATTGACATATCTACATATTCTGTCTCATCTTCAGAACTCCTGTTCCTCATGAAAAATCAGTCAAATCAATTGAAAAATCTTTCTTGCATCGAGTTTGAGTGGTTCATATCGTGCACATAGTCGATGCATGTATTGCACCGAGTATAGGTAGCTGCATGTCTTTCATATAGTCGGTGCATCTCATGTTCACAGTGCATATTGGTGTGCCTTCATTGCATATCATGCATTTTGTCAGGGGGAGCTTGTCTGCTGTTCAATTGAATTCTCTGCTGTCTTCACTAAAACAGCTGATCAGTCTGTATTCCAGACTCAGCTACTGTTGATAAACTCTCTTCTAATGCTCTTCTCTATTAGTGATTGACTCTTACACCAGCTTACATTCCTCTTAGCTGGTTTGAATGATTGTGTCTAGTGGTGATTGTTGATCAGCTGTGTCTGTATTTGGTCTGAGGAACGTAAGCTGGATGTCATGCAATTCAGTCTGAGAACTTTGTAGAAATTCCTATCATATAGGTTTACGAATTACCACTGAATCAGACTGATATAAGATTAATGTATTCTCAGATTTGTAATTAAATGAATTGAAAATATCTGAATGATAAGCTTTAATAAATCTTAACCATCTGTGTCATAAAAACTTTAAACTCACTCATCAAATATCTGAAAATTTGAAATCAGGGCTACTTTGGTTAAGATTCATAGAGTGAGTATTGTTGTTAAACATTAACTTTGAAAATTTTGACAGGAAATAAAATCAGTGAGTAATGAAATGACTTTCTTCACTGAGAAACTGGGTTTTCCATCAAAGAAATGGAGTGAACCCAAGTCATGAAGTGTCATAGTCACTTAAAATGAAAATTCATTGAGAACCTGACAGAGCAATGGCATTTCTGTGTTGAGTAACTGGGAAGTCTGGCCTCTGATCAAGGTGTCTTCTCATGTAAAAAGACACTTATATTGCTAACTCTGTTCTCGAAGTTGAGAGGCAATGACAGTTATCACACTGAGTAACTGCGTCACTTCACCTGAGACGTGTTGTGCCTCATGTAAAAAGGTGTTGATCAACCTAAATTGCTCAGGAGAAATATAATGTGCTTCAAATGAAAATATATTGAAAATTTTGTCAACTCATGTTCTTGTAAAAGTGTTTAACCTCAGTACTAATCTGTGTAACTTTCAAAGGAGCTATTGAGAACATGTGTGTAAGATAAAGATGATTGGTTTTGAGAGTTATCTGACTATTTGGTTCACCTTTATTAAAACTTGGATTCAGATATGAGTATTGAGTTTAATTTGACAAATTTGGTATACATCAAAATTAAATCAGATTGGTTGTGTTGCCAATTCATAACCCTTTATGATAGAAGAGTCTAATCTTCTTAAGACTTATTGTAGTGGTGCAAGCATTAAAATCCCTCATGATTAGATTCATTCCAGACAGCCTGATCAACATAAATCTTGCATTATTCATTGAGATGTCTTGTGATTATTTGCTCTCCACACTGTTGAAATCTTCCATCCTTACTTCACTCATGTTCTCAGGAGGAGCTTTGGTTATTATTTGCTTTAAGAGGAGAGTAGTCAATTATGCATGTTGATAGGGGGAGTTCTGATATTTTATTCTTCAGTACTCATTCTGCATGTTTCTAAGGGGGAGAATTGGTATCAGATTTCATACATGTCTTTCATTCCACTCGTAAACCATTTCCTTTTTGATTGTGTCAAAGGGGGAGAATTGTTTGTTGAGTCTGTGTGACTCATTGTGTTGCCATCATCAAAAAGGGGGAGATTGTTGTGCCCCTTGTGCCTTGATGATACAGTGATGTTTTGATGATAGCAACATTAATGTCATCACTTGGTTAATCTTCAATTGAGAGCTTGATCTGTATGCCTTATGCCTTAATGATGTTTTAGCTGATGTGCATAAATTGTTTTGTTCATGATTTAAGGTCTGTGCATTTCCCTGTTTGCATTGGTGCATTGCTTCTCTGTTGATATGTTTATGCTGTAGTTCATTGTTCATGTGTGCATGTCTGGACATTCCTTAGTGGCTAGTCTGTACAACCTCCGGTTGATTCATTCGATCAAGTCTATACAGCCAGAGTCAGTGTTCTTCATGCATATATAGTCTGTACAGAGTTTTGCCTAGATTGCATTAGTCAAGTCTGTACATCACCCAAGATTACATTATCAAGTCTATACATTTTTTAGCTCAGTTCGCAGTTGAGTCTGAAGTCTGTACAGCCTATGTTCTTCATGCATACTCAGTCAAGTCTGTACACGGTCAAAGATCTGAGCAATCCTTGGGCACTGCATAAGCATACTCAGTGCATAAGTCTTCGCATAAAGTATGTGTAGGGCTAGTTCAAGCCTGAGCTAAAGCTAGCTCTAGTCTGTGCAGATGTTTTGCATAATACATGTTAAGTCAGTGTGGCTCACGCATCAAGTCTGTACAGGCAAGTCTATGCAGGCAAGTCTGTACATTGTCTGGTTGGTTCAACTCAAAGTCTATACATTGTCTTGTTGGTCCAACATAAAGTCTGTACATCGTTTACACTCCACACGACATGAAGTCGGTGCAGCCTTGTCTTGCATGCACAAGTCAAAGTCTATACAATGCATGCACGCACACACAATGTCTATACATTGCATGAACGCACACACAAGTCTATACATCCGTTTGCCTTGCTTCATGCAGCGTCTCATGCAAGTATGTACATTGTCTCGCACACACACACAAAGTCTACACACCAGCAAGTCTGTACATCATTGTTGCATGCATCATTCAAAGTTTGTACAGCCTGTGTCATCGTTCATGCACCGTCTCACTTAGCGTCTCACCCAGCGTCTCATGCAAGTATGTACAGCCATGTGAGCATCAAGTCAGTGCTTGTTAAGCTGTGTCTCACTTAGCGTCTCTGTGCAGTCAAGTCTATACATTACATGCTACAATGTATGCACATCCCGTTTGAACATTGTATCACTTGCCAAGTCTATACATTACCTTGGCAAGTCTATACATTGGGTGCTGCATGCTCACCAAGTCTATACACTAGCAAGTCTGCACATCGTCGTGTTCACATGCTTCGAGTCTGTACATCGGACCAAGTCTGTACAGCCTGTGTGCTTCATAACGCCAAGTCTATACACTGCTTGCACGCGTTCAAGTCTATATATTATGCATCGTTCAAAGCAGAGTCTACACATTACCTGCTGTTGTGTTCGTGCATCATTTGAGTGAGTCTGCACATTGCTGCATGCGAAGTCTACACATTCGTTTGGCATGTCAGGGCACTCATCTTCAATGTACATACTTTGAAATATGCATACTGCATTACACACCAGCAAGTCTGTACATGCTTTAGCTTCGCATTCACAAAGTCTGTACATGCCCAGTCTGCATCATTCAAAGTCTATACATTCTTGCATCGTTTCTCATTGTACACACTTTCTCTTATATGCACACTGCATCTAGTGCATCAAGTCTGTACAGGCCATGACTCAGACTCGATGCATTTAGTTCTTCATGTTAGCAAATTCTATACTGATAACAGTCTGTTATTACAGAGCTGCTGCTCGAGAAGGTTAATGATGCACGTGATCCAAGAATAGAAGATGGCCCTGATCGTGACACGTGAAACCAATGTGCTGAAATGCTGCAACGTGGACTGAGGCCTCTGGGCGGGAATCATGGAGACCACACGCCCTATCCCTACTGCTGCTATATATACTAAGCTTCTTCCTCAGAAGAAGACTGATCGAAGCTGTGAGAGCTGAAGCAGAAGAGCAGAAGCAGTGAGTGCCTGCACGATCCAGAAGAAGAGGAAGAGAAAGAAATAGAGTGAAGAAGAGAAAGAGAAAGAAAGAGTGACAGAGTGATCGAAGAAGAAGAAGAGTAGAGAGGAGAGTAGACAGTAAGAAGAAAAGAAAGGAGGGGCAGAGAGAAGCTTCATTCGAAGATCTGTCCTCACTGGACCGTAGATCAAATCCAGGCCAGTCAGCTCTTTGAGAGCCACATATGCATTTCATTGTTTACAGCTTTCAATCACTATTGTTACTTGTTTTTTTTTCATTTTAAACCTTTCTTCGAGCTATTTGTCAGCAGTGCAAGCTGTGATGCACAGCGGCGAGGTGGATACCTCGGATGGGTTAAGCTGTAGTCCCCAGCGGATGGCTAAGCTGTATTGCCCAGCGATAGCAAGCTGTGATGCTCAGCGGATGGCAAGCTGTGAAGCCCAGCGGTTGTAGGCAAGCTATGAGGCCCAGCGGTGCAAGCTGTGAGTCAACGGAATCCACACTCTGGTTAGAGTGTGGGGTGGATGTAGGTCTGGAGGACCGAACCACCTAAAAATCTATTGTCTTCCTGGTTTGTTCTTTTATCTGATTGGCGCTAGATGCATGCATAGGTGCGCTCAACATATTTGCTTACTGGTTCAACAGAAGATTTGATTAGCTTTTCAGTTTGTTTAAATTTGTGAAGTGAGCGAATTTTTAAAAGGGGTGATTCATTCACCCCCCTCTGAATCCAACGCACCGAACTTAACACCTAGATGGCTTGATAATGGTCTAGGACTTATCATATTGATCAAGAAACTTAATATAATGAATGGAAGTTAAAGAAATGTACCGTTATGCTGTCGATTTATTTCCATAAGGGTAATATTGTCTTAATTCATTCTTGATCCCTCATATTCTTAATAGAAGCATTCGTTCTTTGATAATTATTGTCGTGAGCTTATTGATCGAACTTATTACATTCTGGCCATACTTTATTGTTACACTCATAGAAGTAGCTTGATTTATACGTGAAGATGCAGTTCGGGCACTGATTGTGTCCAAGGGCTCTATGCTAGTCCCCTTGGCTGATTACCAGAAACATACTATTATAAACCATGGGGTATGATGCTACTGGCGTCGCATTACGCTGGGAGTACATTCTTTATAAATAAGTGAAATCCATGAGCACTCTTGAAAATCTAATGAATTGCTACATGATTCACGTTCTCGTGCGTAACCTTTATGGTTATGAAAGTGAAAAGTGAAAGTGCATTCTTGTTCATCAAAGGCCATGATACATTCTTGATCATACTTGGTACATTCTTGCTAGTTCATACTCGTTCATCATATCTTACATGATCATTTTGTTACTTTGGTTATTCGCATGATTTATCGTATTCGCATGATTTTACCTTATTTCTTTAGAGCTAAAATGCTAAGTACTTTAATAGTGCTAATCATGTTGATGCGAAGATACCTACTAGGCAAGTGTGCTCATTACCTATTTTCATTCTTTTCAGGAGATGGAAGTGATACAAATTCGGATTCGGGTTATACAAGTAGCGGGTCTGAGAGCGAATGAAAGTATTGTCAAAGATGAGAGAGAAGACTTAGGAAAGTCTATATTGTTTAGATTGAGTCTATGTAATTTTCCTATTTTCTTGAGTCTGATAGGTTGAAAGAAGTTTAAAGTTATTGTATTTGAATATTGATTATCAATGAAATAAGTTGGAGATTTGATTAAAATATTGTGCAATTGCATTTATGTGTGTGATTGTCTTACGCTCTGATCATTCTTGCTTGCAAGAGGTTTACCATGCTGGCTGTTCACGTTTCTCGAGCGAGTCTTCCACTGTCATAAAAGCTCGGGATGTGACAATGGGTGACATGCCCGGGAAGTCCCCCATTCTGGAGCCGATCAATGTTAGAAAGGGACAAAACCGTGAGGTCAGTAGGTCAAAGCGGACAATACCTCGACGGTATAGAGTACGGGGCGTGACAGAATGGTATCAGAGCTATACTCCAGCCAGAAGTGTGGGAACTAAGTGCCATGCAGGGCAAAGTGCTATGTTATGGGAGCCACCTCTTGAGTCCGTAATGGAGCAAAGTGCTACATAGTGGGAGCCACCTCTTGAGCCTGTAGGGGCCACCTCTAGAGTCCTACCTACCTGGGGGCTTGATTGCATGATTGCGTGCTATATGTGCCCAGCGATGAGGGTGTCGCCTATATAAGAGGGGTAGATTGTAACACCCTCAAATATGGCAAAGTTGTACTCTATATCATCGAGGCGCCTTTGAAGTATCGGCTCAATTCTTATAAAGAATTCCAAAGTTAAGCGTGCTTAATGGGGAGTAGTACTGGGATGTGTGACCTGCCCGGGAAGTCCCCCATTCTGGAGCCGGTAACTCTTAGAAAGGGACAAAACCGTGAGGCCGGTAGGTCAAAGCGGACAATACCTCGACGGTATAGAGTACGGGGCGTGACAGTGGTCAACGTGCCAGTCAACTCCATTTGCCAAGCTAGACCCTTTAGGAGGTCCCCTAAAGTTTCTACTTGGTAAGATGATTGGATGGTGGTGCGATAGGTGGAGAAGGGTACTATGGGAAAGTTTAGCTCCATGGGAGGGTAGACATAGGATGTGATGGGGTGAGTTGGTCTCTCCCTTAGCCATCTAGCCAAGGGCCCATCTATGACTATGGTGCCATGTGTGATGGGTTGTGGCTCTTGAAGGTCCGAGATATGTGAGTTAGGACCGGTGCGATGGATTCAGAGGGGGGTGAATGAATCTCCCTTTCAAAAATATTGCCCCAATTGAAAACTTAGAACACTCAGAGATATGAAATTAGAAGCAGATTCAGTTCTACTGAAACTGAAGTACAGTGATGTGTTCAATCAAACAAGAAGCGTGCAATCAATTGGCTCTCTGATATAGAAAAATAGATCAAGCCTAAGCATTCATCTAGCGGAAGCAAAACAATTAGCATTCAAACCACAGCACGAAAGAGTTTTTAGGTGGTTCGGTCCTCCAGACCTACATCCACCCCACACTCAAACCCGAGTGTGGATTCTGCTGATACACAGCTTAAACTGCTGGGCCTCACAGCTTGCCTACAACCGCTGAGCCTCACAGCTTGTTGTCCGAGGTATCTACCTCGCCCACTGAGCAACACAGCTTGCTGACCAGAGGAATCCTCCTCTGCACCGCTGAGCAATACAGCTTAGCTCTGCTGACTAACAGCTTGAAAGAAAGTTCAAAAGAAAAATAAGAAAATGAAAATCACAGCGATAGAAAGCTATATACGATGATAGCACAAATGTGGCTCTTAGAGAGCTGACTGGCCTGGATTTGATCCAAGGTCCAGTGGGACTAATCTTCAGGAAAAGCTTCTATCTTCTTCTCCTCAAGCTCTTTCTTCACTCTCTCTCTCTCGACCTCTCTCGATCTCACGAGCTCTCTTTCTTTTCACTTCTTCTTTTCTCTTCTGCTACTCTCTCTTTCTTTTTACTTCTTCTCCTCTCTTCTGCTACTCTCTCTTTCTTTTTCTCTTCTCTCTGGATCGTGCAGGCTCCTCACTGCTTCTCGATATTTCTTTCCAGATGGAGAAGTCTTCTTTTTATAGCAGCAGCAGAGTGTTGGGCGTGTGCTCTTCCACGATTCCCGCCCAAGCGCCTTGACCACGTGGCAGCATTTCAGCCTGCTACACTACATGTGTCACGATCCTGGCTTCTTCGATCACGTGCCCTTCTCAATCACCTCGAGCAGCAGTCTTGTCGGACCCGGCTTGTTATCAGTGTGAATTAATCTAATAGGAAAGAAAGGATGCATCAAGAATGTTTGATATATTAACAGAGCCTGTACAGACTTGATGCTCAAGATGCAGTGTGCATAGAAGAGAGTATGTACAACGGGAATGAATGCATGGAAATGTCATCCACGAGTGTACAGACTTTGAATGCATGTAATGCATTTTGTATATGGAGAAGTATGCACATTGAAGGTAAATGTACAGACTTGCTGGAGTGATGATGCATGAGCTTAACCACTCGTACCAGTAATGGAATGTATAGACTTTGTGTGCATGCGACAACCAATGTGCAGACTTGCTATGCCTTTAAGCATGAATGCATAATGCACAAAGTGTGTGTGTGCATGTGTAGACTTTGAGTGCATGACACTGCCTTACGTATGTATGCAGAACATATGGACTTGAAATGCATGGTGGTGAATGTACAAATTTTGTCTTGAAAGTTGTACAGATGCATATGAAAAGAGTATGCAATGTACAGACGATGCACATATTGCCACTTAAGTGTGTACAGACTTGCTAGAATGATGCATGAACAAGACAGTAACGAATGTGCAGACTCTGCATGAAACAACCGAATGTACTGACTATGTGCATGCATGAAGAGCACGGGCTGTACATACTTGATATCAAGCAGCGATGTTCCGACTTGACAGATGTAATGTTCAGGCAATGTACAGACTTGCTAAACTACAGCATGGACATAATAGCAAGGAATGTGCAGACTTTGTATATGTGCGAAACTCATCAATATATAGACTATACATATGCATGAAGAGCACTGGCTGTGCTGACTTGATCGAGTGAACCACCGGAGGATGTACAGACTAGCCACTAGAGAGTGTATAGACTTGAGTTGATGCAGTCTGGACAAACTCTGCACAGGCTACATACGTGATCCTATGGAATGCACAAGCCTAGACAGTTTACCATGCACAGACTTCATATGCATAATGCACACGCATCGACTTATGCATAATGAGCACGCATCAACATTGAATTGAATCGACTGATGAATGCACTGATGCAGTGTATGCATATGGCAGATAATGCATTGATGCAATGTGCAGAAGAACCAACAAGTGCAGACACATGATGATAAATCATTCATACGCATAGTGCTTGTTGACATCAAAACCACAGGGGCACAACAATCTCCCCCTTTTTGATGATGGCAACACTATGAGTCACTATGAGACACACAGATCCAAACTATTCTCCCCCTTTGACTTCATCAAAAAGAGAAAACAATTTGAGACAGACATAACATCTCCCACTGTGACTGCATGAAAGCACATTAGAGCTATTCTCCCCCAAGGTGAAATATGCAAGATGAGCACTTAAAGAGTAAAATATAAGAACTCCCCCCATCAATATGAATGTTTGGCTACTCTCCGAGAACTCCCCTTGAAGTGCAGGAATGAACTCTGGTTATCCAATGAAGCAATCGGAAATCTGCCATCATAAGAACTCCAAAACAAATGCATGTACAGAATAAAGCATGTGGAAGGTCCACAGAACCAGAACTGGTTACAGAAATCAGACGGAAGATTCCAACAGTGTGAAGAGTAGAACAATTGATGATAGGAAAGAAAAGGTAGACAGTGGTGGGGGTGAGAAACAGTCAAAGCAAATTACATCTCAAGGAATCAATCAACTGATAAGAGAGGATTGTCAACAAAGTGCGTGTTGATCAAGTTGTCAGGGGTGAACTAGATCGTGAGGGATTTTAAGGCATGCATCACTAGAATAAGTCTTAACATGAATAGACTCTCCTATCATAGAGGGTTATGAATAGGCAACTTCACCAACCTGATTTAATTTTGATGTATACCAAATTTGTCAATTAAACACAATACTTATATCTGAATTCAAGTTTTAATAAAGGTGAACCAAATAATCAGATAACACTCAGGACCAATCATCTTTATCTTACACGCATGATCTCAACGACTCCTTTGGGAGTTACACAGATCAGTATTGAGATTAAACATTTTTACAAGAGCATGAGTTGACAGAGATTGTAAGATTTTCATTTGACGCACATTATTCTTTTCCTAAGCAATTTAAGTTGATCAACTCCTTTTTACGTGAGGCACAACACGTCTCAGGTGAAGTGACCCAGTTACTCAGTGTGATAACTGTCATTGTCTCTCAACATTGAGACAAGAGTTGGCAATAGAAGTGTCGTTTTACGTGAGGAGACACCTTGATTAGAGGCCAGACTTCTCAGTTACTCAACACAAATATGCCATTGCTCTGTCAGGTTTTTCAATAAATTTTCACCAGAGAAAACTATGGCACTTCATGACATAGGATTACTATATTTCATTGATATAGTACCCAGTTTCTCAGTGACCAAGTCATTGCTCTGAATTCAATTTTTCCTTTTAGTCAACATTTTCCAGGCAAGTGTTTAAAAACAATACTCACTCTATGTATCTCAATCAAAGTAACCTTGATTTCAAATTTTCAGATTTCAGATGAGTGAGTCTAAGGTTTTCATGACACATATGGTTAAGGTTTATTAAGGCTTATCATTCAGATATTTTCAAGTCATTTAAGTGCAAATCTGAGAATACATTAACTTCATATCAGACTGATTCAGTGGTCACTCTTAAACCTATATGAAAGGAATTTCTTCATGATTCTCAGACTGAATTGCATGGCATGCAACTAGAGTTCCTCAGATCAGATCAAAAATACAGCTGACCAACTAATCAACCATAGACACAAGTAACCCATACCAGCTAAGAAGAATGTGAAGAATGAGTATAAGCTGACGGAAGAGTCAACAACAAGAGAGAAGAGCATTAGAGGATACAATAAACTAGACAGGAGTATTTCAGGTGAACTATCTAGATTCATCATGAAAAAAGCAAGGCATGCATATGACACTCAGCTGTGCAAAACAATTGTTCAAGCATCAGAGCATTCTTTATTCAAAAATCAATGACAGGCTGACACAAGATAATTTTTCAAACAATTCAACTCTCAAATCAGAATGAAATCAACACACATGAATATGAAAGTGAGTCGAATAACTAGACAGGAAGGGTTCAAGAGGTGAACGACTAGTGAGTCTAAAATACTCCTCCTGTCTAGATGCAATGAGTTATTCCTTTTTGGATTTTTCAAATTAGATGATATGCAATGCATCACACTGTATATATGCACTATGCAACGAGACTGGTCATAAGCAGCAATAACATCATGTGAAATCAATCAAATTTTCAAAAGATTTCAATTAAGCACAGATAGATCAATATGATATGCAAACATCTAAAGCAAGTAATTTCTGATAACAGAATTTAGAACAGATTTTCAGAACTGACCTGAATAGTGCAATCCTGGGGGTTTTATTCTTGAGTGCCTTGGATTATTAACCCCTTTATTCATCCACTTCCAAGGCACACCTGCAGCACATTAATCATTTTGATCCTGCAGGGACCCAAACAGCCTTGGGTCCTGCGTTAGTCCTGACAGGTGTTCTGAACAGTCTCTTAGCAACATTATCATCATAGCCCATCAACTTATGGTTGGACAAGGAATAACCAAATTGACCATAGTGATGATAGGTAGAAAATTTCAAGTTCTTTTTATGCACATTATTTTGAGCATGCATATTGAAGTTTCTATTTTGAACATGAACATTTTGTTCTCTAAAATCTGTCAACCAGCATTGAGATGCTTTGTGGCCAGATTTTCCACAATTAAAGCAATCACTTGACTTTCTCATGAAAACATTTTTCTCCTTTCCAAATATATTTCGATGAATAGGGAATTTGACAAATTTATACATGGGTTCACTCTCCTGTGCATACCAGCATTGAGCAGCAATGTGGCCTGGTTTGCCACAGCAGAAACACTGAACGTTCTTTTTCATGAACTCAGTTTTATTCCTTAAATTATTCTGTTGGACAGAGAATTTAATCGATTTATCAGTATCTTTGCCTTCCTGTGCATGCCAGCACTGTGCACCAATGTGTCCAAACTTCTCACAGCAAAAGCAATTCAGATTATTTTTTTAGGAACATGATTTCTAGCATGAGTTTTCTGTGTAGTAGCAGTTAGGTCATCAATTCTCATTAAGTTACATTCACACATAAGATGACCTAGTTTGTGACAGTAAAAACATTTTATTCTTCTATTTTAAGCATGAGAATGTTTCTTCGTTTTAAAGCTCCTAGCATGAATTCTATCAGATTTCAGATCATCTTTTCTCATGACAAAACACTCAACCATTTCATGGCCAAACTTTCCACAGTAAAAGCATTCGACATTCTTGACAATAGATTTGTTGACCTGAACTTTCTTAGCATGCTGATCGCCATCATTCTTTTTCAATATTTTTCTTTTCTGTTTTGTTTTCTTATTTTCTTGAGCAACATCTTGTTTAGGGGATGAGGTGGAAGTGCTAGGTGTTTCTGAGCTATGCACACAAGTTGTATAAGGTTTATTCCTCATTCCCTGCTTAACTTGAAAATGACTGCCTTTCTTCATGCAGTTATCTTTGAATACAACATTCTACTTCTCTTGATTAGCATATTCAGATAGAGACTTGTTCAAATCCAAAATCTCATTTCTAATAGAAGAGTTGAGCAGTTCAGAGGTTGTTACTTTTTCATTAAGCATGGCATTGATGACTTTGTGACTGTCAATCTCTTCCATCAATGCACTCATCCTCTCGTATTCATTTTTAGATGTATTCTTTCCCTTTTCAAGCATCAGGAGCTTATTAGATATGACAGTATTCAGAAGCTTCAACTCTTCATTCTCCTTTCTTATTTGTTCATTCTGAACCAGTTCATTAGTTAGTATTTGATCATTTCCTAATGAATTCACCATATCTTCTAGTTCAGAAATCTTAGCAGTAAGTTCATCTTTTTTAATTTTTTGTAAAGAAATTTATTCTTTATGTTTGACGAGTTCAGCTTGACTTTCCTCTTGAAGTCTTTTGTAAATTTCAATTTCATTTTTCTGTTCCAGCAAAAATTCATTTTCTTCTTTCAATGATATGATTTCATGCATCATTTCTTTTCTTAGTTTCTTTTTCTCAGATTTAACCTTATCATATTTCTCAATTAAGTGCTCATTTAACACAATCAAGTCCTCAATACAAAAATTTCTAGTGTCAGAGTTTACCTGTGATGAAGTTTCCTCCATATGATCCTGGTCTTCGTCTGCTACCATGAGACACTTCACCTCTTCCTGACTTGTGATAGTAGCAACCATATTAACAACTTCTGACGCACTGTAGCAATCAAACACACAAGGAAACTTGTCAGTATTTGTAGCCCTTCGAGTTAGCTCCAGGGCCTTCTGATTCTCTGCGAATTTCAAGTGGTCTGAAGTTTTCCATAGGGATTTGTCCTTTGGAACTTCATAAGAGCTGTGTGTGATTATTATCCATAGATCTGGATTAATCTGCATCACATACTCTCTAAATTGATTAAACCACTTGTAAAAACCTAGACCCTCAAACTTTGGAGGATCAATCATGATTTCCATGCTCAGATAGAATAAGAGTTCTAAATAGAACACTAATCAAACACAATGTAAGTAAATGAATCAACTCAGATCGCACCGAAGCCAATTACAGAGCGGATCTGTATGTCGCTGGACCTTCTGTGCAGACACCCGCTCTGATACCAATTGTTGGGACCGGTGTGATGGATTCAGAGGGGGGGTGAATGAATCTCCCTTTCAAAAATGTTGCCCCAATTGAAAACTTAGAACACTCAGAGATATGAAATTAGAAGCAGATTCAGTTCTACTAAAACTAAAGTACAGTGATGTGTTCAATCAAACAAGAAGCGTGCAATCAATTGGCTCTCTTGATATAGAAAGACAGATCGAGCCTAAGCATTCATCTAGCGGAAGCAAAACAATTAGCATTCAAACCACAGCACGAAAGAGTTTTTAGGTGGTTCGGTCCTCCAGACCTACATCCACCCCACACTCAAACCCGAGTGTGGATTCTGCTGATACACAGCTTAAACCGCTGGGCCTCACAGCTTGCCTACAACCGCTGAGCCTCACAGCTTGCTGTCCAAGGTATCTACCTCACCCGCTGAGCAACACAGCTTGCTGACCAGAGGAATCCTCCTCTGCATCGCTGAGCAATACAGCTTAGCTCTGCTGACTAACAGCTTGAAAGAAAGTTCAAAAGAAAAACAAGAAACTGGAAATCATAGCGACAGAAAGCTGTATACGATGATAGCTCAAATGTGGCTCTTAGAGAGCTGACTGGCCTGGATTTGATCCAAGGTCCAGTGGGACTAATCTTCTAGGAAAAGCTTCTATCTTCTTCTCCTCAAGCTCTTTCTTCACTCTCTCTCTCTCGACCTCTCTCGATCTCACGAGCTCTCTTTCTTTTCACTTCTTCTGTTCTCTTCTGCTACTCTCTCTTTCTTTTTACTTTCTCTCCTCTCTTCTGCTACTCTCTCTTTCTTTTTCTCTTCTCTCTGGATCATGCAGGCTCCTCATTGCTTCTCGATATTTCTTTCCAGATGGAGAAGTCTTCTTTTTATAGCAGCAGCAGAGTGTTGGGCGTGTGCTCTTCCACGATTCCCGCCCAAGAGCCTTGACCACATTGCAGCATTTCAGCCTGCTGCACTACATGTGTCACGATCCTGGGTTCTTGGATCACGTACCCTTCTCAATCACCTCGAGCAGCAGTCCTGTCAGATCAGGCTTGTTATCAGTGTGAATTAATCTGATGGGAAAGAAAGGATGCATCGAGAATGTTTGATATATTAACAGAGCCTGTATAGACTTGATGCTCAAGATGCAGTGTGCATAGAAGAGAGTATGTACAACGGGAATGAATGCATGGAAATGTCATCCACGAGTGTACAGACTTTGAATGCATGTAATGCATTTTGTATATGGAGAAGTATGCACATTGAAGGTGAATGTACAGACTTGCTGGAGTGATGATGCATGAGCTTAACCACTCGTACCAGCAATAGAATGTATAGACTTTGTGTGCATGCGACAACCAATGTGCAGACTTGCTATGCCTTTAAGCATGAATGCATAATGCACAAACTATGTGTGCGCATGTGTGGACTTTGAGTGCATGACACTGCCTTACGTATGTATGAAGAACATATGGACTTGAAATGCATGGTGGCGAATGTACAAATTTTATCTTGAAAGGTGTACAGATGCATATGAAAAGAGTATGCAATGTACAGACGATGCACATATTGCCACTTAAGTGTGTACAGACTTGCTAGAATGATGCATGAACAAGACAGTAACGAATGTGCAGACTCTGCATGAAACAACCGAATGTACTGACTATATGCATGCATGAAAAGCACGTGCTGTACATACTTGATATCAAGCAGCGATGTTCCGAATTGACAGATGCAATGTTCACACAATGTACAGACTTGCTGAACTACAGCATGGACATAATAGCAAGGAATGTGCAGACTTTGTATATGTGCGAAACTCATCAATATATAGACTATACATATGCATGAAGAGCTCTGGCTGTGCTGACTTGATCGAGTGAACCACCGGAGGATGTATAGACTAGCCACTAGAGAGTGTATAGACTTGAGTTGATGCAGTCTGGACAAACTCTGCACAGGCTACATACGTGATCCTATGGAATGCACAAGCCTAGACAGTTTACCATGCACAGACTTCATATGCATAATGCACACGCATCGACTTATGCATAATGAGCACGCATCGACATTGAATTGAATCGACTGATGAATGCACTGATGCAGTGTATGCATATGGCAGATAATGCACTGATGTAATGTGCAGAAGAACTTACAAGTGCAGACACATGATGATAAATCATTCATACTCATAGTGCTTGCTGACATCAAAACCACAGGGGCACAACAGTGTCGGGGAGACGGTCTCCTCTACCAAGGGGATGGGAAGGACTTTTGTGGGAGGGGTGATGATGGTCGGCGCATGGTGCACCCGGGGTGGTGGGTAAAGAGAGGTTTGAGTTAGGATAGGGAGGGGAAGTAGTGGAGGCCAAGGACATGGTAGAGTTGGGGTAGGGAGTGGGAGATGGGTTGGGTGAGGAGGGTTGGTTTGGTTGGTCTTAGGGGGCGTGTCCCTTTTAGGGGACGATGGAGGGGTAGTGGTGGAGACCAAGGGGGCTTCTGGGGTATGGGTTTGGTGGGAGATTTTGGGTTGGGGGGTGGTGGCCCTCATGCGGGGAACCGGGTTGGTTGGGGGTCTCTTGCCCTTGGGATCGGCCGGTTGTAGAGGGGAAGTGGGAGTGCTCCTCGGGTGGTGATTCTCCGAGTAGGAAGGAGAGGGTCGAGAAGTGTAGGTTTTCCTAAGCTTGGTTTTCATCTCTTCCCAAGTGCTAATCGGGGCCTCCCCGCGGATCCTCCTTAAACCCTCCACAACTAACCAACGACTTCTAGCTCGTTTGGAGAGGTGCGCCTTGGCTAGCCTCATTCTCCTTCCTTCGTTCAAGGGGCACCTTTTAAAGAATTGGTCCATAGAAACCTCCCAGTCTAGATAAAGCCTTGGGCTGTAGGATCCATCAAAAGAGGGGGTTTTGGCTTTCAAGTGTTCCAAAAAGAGGGTTTCTAGATTTTCCTAAAGGTCACTCTCATTCACTCTCGGTGCACAACCATTTCGCTCAAGTCGGTCGAGTCGGAACGTGATGTCTTCAAGCCGATCAAGGACATTAGGCAGGGCTCCTAAAATGCCACCTACTTTGTTGGCAGTGGAAGTTCCATGAGGATTAGTGCCTCTTGGGAAAGGTGATGGGGCGGCATATGACGGGTGTGAAGTGGCCATTCTAGTGGGTAAGGGAGAGGTACCGGGTGACTTGAAATGCATATGTGCCCTAGGACTAGACTTGTAGAGACAAGTCTAAAACTTGCTCTGATACCACATGATGTGACCCCACCTTGGGGTGATAGCCACAAGGCCAATGCACCTTGGACCTATGACTCGCATGCAAACAACTTTGACGATGAAATTACTCGGGCGAGCTCACTCGCGTAGCGGTCACTATTGCCCGTGGGCAAATTGGCGATGGTAGGGAGGGTCCAAAGTGGGACCTTGACGTTCCGAGGCTTGGCTTCGCTATGACTGACCCCCTAAGGGGCTGGGATACCCAATTTTGTGGGCGGCCAGCACACCAAAGGTATGGGTTGTAGGGTCGTTCTCGCCTCACTCTGCGGTGGCCACTCAATTGGTGGGAAATTTGGATCGGGCGCTCAGGCACTCACTTACCGTCCGATGGAGCTAAAAGACAATACTAAATAAGCAATAGTAAACCAGTGAGGGATGTGTCCCGGAGCTCACCTGATCGGTGTGAGAACACCGATCCCGGCCGAAGATGAGGGCGAGCGGGGAGGCGTGGGTACGCACCCGCATGCCACGTCGATGCTGCTTGACCAGAAAATTTATAAAGTACACCACTACTCATCGCGCAAGAGGGTTGGACAAGGGGTTTGGGATAATGTGATGCAGTCAAACACTACCTCCACACAGGGAGGGGCTGTAAGCCAGCCAGGCGGGGGAGGGAAGAGCTGAACTAGAAACTAAACGGACGGCGGATGTCGGTTCTGCCCGCTCTCTGGAACAGGGGACAGATGGGTGATGTTGTTGTCGCTGCGGTCACTCCCGAGCTCCGTTGTCGACGAGACCAATGGCAAAACATCTCGGGTTGGCCCAAGAAGACGTCTGAATTTTGGTAGTAATTCTGGTGGCCGGCGTTGGTCGGGGCAGGGCCGTGAGTAGAGACTCTATTCACTGGTTCCGACTGTCTCAGCACTAATGCAGCAAGAAGAAGTGGTCACCACGGGCACTCCCAAACTCCGATTCAAGCGTGGCTGGTGTCGTTGGATTTTTTGTCGAGTCCTCTTAGAAATGATTCCCACGGGGATGCCGGAAGAGGTCGGAGTAGACAAGGACAACCCGAACAGTGATCATGTGTCTATTCAGTCCCAGAGTGGATAGAACAGTGCACCCGAGGAAGAAAAATGATAACTCTTAGCTCTTGATGCCGAATGGGGTTCTGCTTCTTGTTCACGAAAGTAGACTCGATGTAGAAGAACTCAGCCAAGCCCTGCCTCTAGATCCTTAAGAGGATGGCCATGGTAGTCTCTGCAAGTGGCTTTAGGTTGATTGTCAAGAGGAAGAAGTGCAGTCCGGCGAAGATGGCTCCTCCGGGTAGCTACGAACTCAGATCGAGACGAGACCAGCACCGTTGCGAAGAGGACTGGGAGACGCTTCCAACGGTGCATCTTGTGCTTCTAGGAGCACCAGGACGAAGACGTGGCAGGCTCTGCAACTGGGCACTCCTCTGCTGCCTGCGGACCGAGGTAGGGTCTGTAACTGGCCGATGGGAGACGGAGTAGGAGGGGGCGAAATGGGGGTGGATGAGTGTGGGGGCGACCCCTGGCTGTGAGGGGGTCAATGGGGGGTCGAACCAAGGTATGAGAGGGGGAGAATAGGGGCTGGAAGGGGGTCTACCAGGTGGAGGGAGAGGGAGCTGCGAATTTGGTGTTGGGAGGGAGATAGGGAAGGAGTATTTGAAAATGGGTTTAAGAGTGGGATTAATTTCTGGCCTTGGGGATAGGAAGAGGTGTGTGGGGAAGGGAAAGGGTGCTTGGGGAGTAGGGAATTCTCCCTTGGGAGATGAGAGAGGTGCTTGGGGAAGGGGAGTGGGTGGTTGGTGATTGGAGGGTGGAGCAAGGATTGGTGGAAGAGTCCTTGGGGTTGGGAAGGAGTGAAGATGGGTTGTGGGGAGTTGGGGAGCCTCTTGAATGAGGGGAGAAGAGAGAGAAAATAGGTGGGAGGGGGAGGAGAGAGAAAAGGGGCGCACCCCTCTAGAGAGAGAGAAGAGATAGAGAGGGAGGGGGATGTGGAGAGTCTCACTCTAGGGGAAGAAAATTCTCACAAGGGGTTTCTTTCTATTCAAATATTCATCAAAGGTTGTTACATATGAGGGGAGTGGGGGCCTATTTATAGGCTTACATAATTCCATATGACCAAACTAACCCTGACCAAATGCACTAATGACAAGACAAGTCCAAGGGAGGGGTGCCCCTGGGCCTAGCCCACTAGTTGGGCCCAATTGACTATCAAATTGACACATTAACCTATTAAATGACTCAAATAAATAAAGATTACACATCTATGACTCAAATAAAATGAAAATTACATGTTACCGCTCAAAATTAAGTGATGGAGATGATGATGCGCCGATGGCGAGCAACCAGAGTCTCAAAAAAGATGGAGTGGCTGGGGATGTCCCCCTCAGAGTGGTTGGCCATGCCCTTTGGGTTGACCAATGCTCCCAGCACCTTTATGCGGCTGATGACCCAAGTCTTCGACCTTTGATTGGGGTCTTTGTGGTAGTTTATTTCGATGACCTTCTCATCTATAGCCGCGCCCGGGAGGCCTACTTAGACCATCTACGGCAAGTCTGTCTTATCTTGCGGAGAGAGAGTCTTTATGCCAACCCTACGAAATGTGCTTTCATGACTAGTCAGGTCACTTTCTTAGGGTTTATTGTGTCTAGTGAGGGAGTCTCCGCCGACCCCGAGAAGGTCAGGGCCATAGTGGAGTGGCCTGAGCCTCGTACTCTTCATGATGTCCATAGCTTTCATGAACTGGCGACCATCTATCACCGTTTTATTTGAGGCTTTAGTTCCATCACGGCCCCTATCACTGATTGCATCCGAAAGGGGACATTTAAATGGACGAAGGCCGCCTCTGATGCATTTGTGCTCCTTAAGGAGTGCATGACTCAGGCACCTATTCTTAGACTTCCTGATTTCAAGAAGGTGTTTGAGGTCTCTTGCGATGCTTTCGGGGTTGGTATTGGTAGTGTTCTGAACGAGGAGACCCACCCCATTGCTTATTTCAGTGAGAAATTGAGTGATGCTAAACTGCGTTACTCCACGTATGACAAGAAGTTTTACGCGGTTGTGCAGGTCCTTCGGCATTGGAGACATTCCTTGTTGCACCATGAGTTTGTTTTGTTTTCTGATCATGAGGCGCTCAAGTATCTCCATTTCCAGAAGAAGCTCAATTCTCGTCACAGTCGTTGGGTGGAGTTTCTCCAGGATTATACCTTTGTACTGAAGCACAAGGCCAGTGCAGAGAATCGGGTGGCCGACGCTCTGAGTCGTCGCGCTTATCTTTTGTCCACCATGAGTGTAGAGGTGGTTGGGATGGATAGGATGAAGGAGGCCTATGCGGATTGTCCAGACTTTGGTCTGATTTATACCACCCTCCTGGTAGGACCGTCCCGAGAGCATCCTGATTATACCTTGTAGGACGGTTACCTTTTTTGGGGGAGTCGCTTGTGTATTCCGCGGACTTCAGTTCGTGACTTCCTCACTTGGGAGATGCATGCGGGAGGTCTATCCGGCCACTTCGGTCGGAACAAGACCATCGAGGCCGTTGAGCATTGATTTTATTGGCCTAGCTTGAAACGCAATGTTGCTCGCATTGTGGCCCAGTGTCACACTTGCACTATGGCCAAGATGACAAAGCAAGTTTCTGGCCCCTATACTCCTCTTCCTGTGCCCGATAGGCCGTGGCAGGATATTAGTATAGATTTTGTTTTGGGGTTGCAACGGACCACCCGCAAGCATGATTCTATTTTTGTAGTGGTTGATAGATTTTCCTAGATGGCCCTCTTCATTCCTTGCTTTAAGACTTCAGATGCCTCTAGGGTTGCTCGTTTATTCTTCTCTAGTGTAGTGAGCCGATTCAGACTTCCTAAGTCCACTATGTCAGATCGAGATGTGCGGTTCACTAGCTACTTTTGGAAGACCCTTTGGCATTTGTTAGGCACTCAGCTCAAATTCTCCACAGCCTACCATCCTGAGACTGACGGGCAGACCGAGGTGGTTAATAGAAGTTTGGGGAATCTCTTGAGGTGCTTGATTAGGGAACGCAAGAGGGACTGGGATCTCATTTTGCCACTTGTCGAGTTTGCATATAATGACTCAGTCAATAGGTCCACGGGCATGAGTCCATTTGAGATAGTTACCGGATATAGACCTAGGAAGCCAGTGGATCTAGTTCCCTTACCCATGCATGCTAGAGTGTCATAGTCCGCCGAGTCTTTTCTCGAGCATGTTAGGGGTTTGAAAGATGACATCTGTCGCCATAGAGAGACCAGCAATGCCCGATATAAAGAATTGGTCGACGCTCATAGACACCCCTGCGAGTTCCAAGAGGGCGATTGCGTCATGATCAGGGTTAGACACGAACGGTTTCCCTCTAGGACCGTGAAGAAACTCCAGGCTCGTGGTGCTGGCCCGTTTAGAGTTTTGAGGCGAGTTGGGTCCACTGCATATATTGTAGATTTATCGGAGGACTATGGTGTCAGTTCCACATTCAACGTCTCGGATTTAGTCACATATAGGGACCCGACGGTGATCCCCAGTGAGTTGTTTGGGCCTTCTCCATCCCTTGTGAGCGAGCCCTCCCCTAAGAGTCCACTTCCAGCCCCATCACCTCAGCAGCGTGAGCGGATAGAGTCTATATTGGATGAGTAGATGACTACCACTAGGAGTGGCGCGTATCACCGCTACTTGGTGCGTTGGAGAGGACGACCCACGTCCGATGATGCATGGATCACCCGGGCAGAGCTTGAGAGGATAGATCCGGACTTGCTCGAGTGATACTAGAGCGATAGAGACCCTTACTCGACGGGGTCGAGTTTCTCCCGCCCTGAGAGAATTGGTGAGAACACCAGAGGCCTAGACCGACATGAGGCCTCACAGACGAGCCACCGACGACGGACCCGCAGAGCCGCACAGGTTTTGTTATGGCGCAGAGACATCTAGATTTTAATTTCTTTTTTATTTCAAGTTGTGTCCATTTTGTAGGCCATTTATGGGCCATCTAGACATTATTATTCTAGTAAAGTTAGGGGTTTCTCTTTGTGCTAGTGGACTGAGTGCACTATAGGCCCATCTAGGACTAGGGGGTGCCATGGCCCAAAGCCCACCCCAAATTTCAAATGGGTTCAAATTCAAACTCCAAGGAGGGAAAATGGAGCCCATAGATTTCAAATTTCAAATGGGTTCAAATTCAAACTCCAAGGAGGGAAGATGGAGCCCATACTTTATATATTGCCATGTAGGGAAGATGGAGCCCATACTTTATATATTGCCATGTATTCCCCCCTTGAGGGATGCTAATGAATGAATGAAGAAGAATTATTTTGGCAAGAAGAGAAGGCCTCTCCCCCCTCCTCTCTCCCTTCCCTTGGGCATGACACCCACCTTCTCTCCCTCTTCCTCTCCGCCTTGGGTGCGACTCCCAAGTTTTATTGCAGGTTCTTGGTTGCTCCAACTGATGGGAGGAAACCTCTCCATCTTCTTCTCATGCTAGGAGTTCATGGCTCAAGGTTCTACTGCTAGCATGGAGGAGATGAACCTTGCTATCCTGCGCCCATCCCGGGTTGTCTATCTGCAGGATTGAGTTCGGAAGATCAGGTTGGTACGCCTGGTTCCCGTTCTCAGACCACATCCACTCCTTCAGAGATTTTGTTCTCCCACATGTCCCCCACGCCTCCTGAAAATCCCATGCCCTAACTCATCTTGTAGAAAACGTTGTCTTCATAAGCCTTTTCTCTGTGCAGGCAGCCTCTATGCAGATCTACAGAAACTAGAACCCCGAAGACCAGGTTGGTACGCCTTCTTCCCGCCCTCCAATCCCCTCCACACCTTCATAACTCTTCCTCCCCTACCTGTCCCCTACCTCTCCTCAAAATCTCGCATCAGAACTCGCCCTGTGCACGAATTTCCCTTCAGAGCTCTTTTAGTCGCGCAGACTGCCCTTGTGCAGTCCTGTCCAGATAGTGCTCAAACACCTCTAAAGAGATGACCCCAAAATTGTCTCTGAATGCTCTAAAATTTTGAGCCCTTCCTAACCACATCTGAAACCTTCCTCCAGAATTTCCCTGTAATCTTTAGAGCCCCTTTTCCCTGCTTACCACATCCACCATCCAACCCCTCAGTTCTGACTGCACTAGAATGCAGAACTGAGCCCTAATAGTTTCCACCTCCCACGCCCAGAACCTCCACTACATGCCACCCAACCAATGCTACCCAATCATTCCACGACCATCACCTATCCACCAGAGAAAACCCTGCCCCATTTCCCTCCAGGAAGCCCCGGTTCCAGTCCTATCTTCCGCCCCCTGTCCAACTGTGAGCAGACAGACCAGATCGCGTAGGGTCTGCTAAGAAATTCGCCATGACTCCCTCGGTGCTCAGTTGCAGCCGCCACTCCATCGACGTCCCTGGGACATTCCCAACAGCACCTACGCCATGTTTTGTGATCGGCGGATGAGCAGAAGGTGGCGTACCGGGCTCATCTTCCTGCTGCTTCCCAGCACCGTGTAGATTGCCCAGCAGTCTACCTGCCCGGTCAAGGTCGCGCCGGAGCTTTCCTCCCGCGCTGACGGCATCCAGCGTCTTCCCGAGCGGTCGACGTCCCTTGCTGCCCACCTCCGGGGACCGTTGCTCCATCCTTGGTGCCAGGGACTCACCTTCCTTACTGCTGGACTGAGGCCGGTTCGTGGGCGCAGCGCAGTGCACAGCCGTACGTGGACGATGAGCTTCACCGGCCCGGTACCCCTCACCCCACTTCGCACAATCCTTGGACTTTGCTGTGTAGCCTTTTACCTCCCTACGAGGAGTGGGCAATGTTGGGTTGTATCTTTTGACCTTTGTACCGGGGATCATGTGACTTGGCCGGGCTTCTGCCCCACGCCCCGAGCGTTGAGGTACGTGTTGGATATTATGTTTTGATGATGACAAACACTATGACTCTCATATGTTTGATGTCATATGTGTTGACTTATGTTCTGATGATGACAAATTGATGTCTTATCTGTTTACTTCATTCAGAACTACTCATTCAGAACTTGGTACATTGATTAACTGTGAGCATGGCATAGACTGTTCACTCATCTGTCTGCGTGAGTCACCAAGTCCATACATTGCTTCGTGTGCTCTTCGTAAAGTCTATACAATGCCATTTGTTCATGCAACTTAGCAAGTCTGTACAGCCTGTGTTCACAACACAAAGTCTATACTTCGCATGCTCTCACAATCGCCAAGTCTATTCACCGGGTTGCTCACTAAGTCTTAAAGTCTGTACAGGGTAGTTCATACATTACTCTATCTGCCTAGTTTCTACATCAGTCAGCATTGCCTGATTTCATGAAGTCTATACATCCACATGCTAGCACACACTAAGTCTGTACAGCCCATGTACAAGGTCTCATGCATATTGAATGTAAAGTCAATACATCGTCCAGTGTATTGTTGCATGCCATGAAGTCTGTATAGAGTCTTTGTATCGTGTGCTTCGCATTTGGGAATCAAAGTATGTACATTGGCAGAGGAACTGCATCAAGTCTATACATTGCCTTTGGTTTTTAAAGTCGATACATTGCCTTTGTTTCAAAGTCTAGACATCGCTGTTTTGGCCTTCGAAGCGTTCAAGTCAGTACATCGGACAATTATTCATGCATGTTTGCAAGTCTATTCACTGGCTCTGTTAAGTCTATACACTCCTCATCTTTACCTTTGTTCCAAGCCAAAGTCTACATATTGGAAGAGTCTATATGTTGGTAGTGTGTACATTGTTCAGCTGCCTTGATCAAGTCTGTACAGCGAGCAGCGTCCTTGTGCTTCAAGCCATTCCAAGTCTATACAACGCCGAAGTCTGTACAGCCATCAGTGAACCCTCCAAGCCTATACATCCAGTTGAACGCAAAGTCTACACATCACTCCACATCTTTTCCTACGCTTGGCCAAGTCTATACACTCATACATTTTCCTACGTTCTGGCCAAGTCTACGCAACGCTTGCCTGACTTCTGTTTCAAGTCTATACATTCATTCATCTAAAGCTTCATCAAGTCTGTACAACGCTGCTTTGTCAAAGCCTGTACATCGCAGCTGTGTTGAAGTCTGTACAACCAATCTCATGCCAAAGTCTATACATCCACACTGGAGCTTCAAAGTCTGAACATCCGTTCACTACACTTAAGTCTATACATCCACAGTGGAACGCTAAGTCTGTACATTGGCCTCAAGCTTCACAGGTCTACACATTATCTTCAGCTTCAAAGTCTGTACAGTGGGTCAACCTGCCAAGTCTATACATTGGAATCTGTTTCACAAAGTCTGTACACTGGTCCTCAGATGTTCCAAGTCTATACATCGCTGATTGGGCTAAAGTCTGTACAGTCGTTTGGAAAGTCTATACTTTGTGAAGTCTACACATTGGCTTCTCATTTGCATCAGAGTCTATACACTGGTTCAAGCTGCAAGTCTATACATTGGCGATTGGGGTTCCAAGTCTAGACATTGATTTACTATTCAAGCCATGATTCGAAGTCTGTACATTTGATTGTCTCATTCAGCGTCTCATCTTTCAAGTATATATATTGGCATATGCATTCACATGTAAAGTCTATACAGCTTCTGCGTCTCATTCAGCGTCTCATGCTTTCAAGTATATACATTGGCATATGCATTCACATGTAAAGTCTATACAGCATCTGCGTCTCATTCAGCGTCTCTCTCAAGTCTATACAATGTTGCATTGCATATAAAGTCTATACAGCATCTGTGTCTCATTCAGCGTCTCTCTCAAGTATATACTCTTCAGAGGTTAAGTCTGAACATCCATCCTTTTAGACTGTACACACTTCAGCAAATGTTCATCCCCTTCAAACGAAGTCTATACACTCTTTCCTTCACGCCATCAAGTGTGTACACTGCCTTCCCAGGGACTCTTTCATCAAGTCTATACAGACTTAGCGAAAGCTCAGCAAGTCTGTACACTAGTCTCTCTGCCACGTTAACACTAAGTCTATACACTCGTTCGCTATCTTGAAGTCTATGCATTCGTTTGATAAGCTTCAACTATATACACTCAATATCAAGCTTCAGGTCTATACATTGTGTTGCATTACATGCTTCACCCAAAGTCTGTACACCCGATTCTCTCATGCACTTCACAGAAGTCTACACATTCTATCTTGTGATGATAATGCATTCATGTTACAAGTCTATACACTGAGAGCGCATGTTACAAGTCGATACACTCTCTCAGTGTACATACTTGATCATCTGCTGTTCTAAAGTATATACATTCAGTTGCTTATCACGCTACATCTTTTAAGTCTGTACACTGCTGCTTTTACATTAAGTCTATACATTCTACTGATCGACTGAAGTATTGTTTCATTAAACCTACAGAGTCTGGGCACGTGACACTAGGCTGGCATCTGGCACGCAATCCAAGATGCTGAGAGGTCACCACGTGGACTGAAGCTTGGGTGGGAATCGAAAAGAGCACGCCCTAGCACATGCTGAATCTGATATAAATAGAAGCCTCCGTCCATTGAAATAAGACAAAGTAGAGATAACCAGATCCGAGAGAGAAAGAGTGATCGAGATAGACTGACAGTGCAGCAGAGAGGCTGTGAGCAGAAGAAGAAGAAAGAAGAAGAAGAAAGAAGAAGAAGAATGAAGAAAGAAGAGACAGAGAGAGAGCCTGCGAAAGAGAAGAAAAAGAAGAGAGAGAAGAAGAGAGAGCTAGAGCAAAGGAAGCTTCAACTGAAGATCAGTTCCTGCTGGACCGTGGACCAAATCCAGGCCAGCCAGCTCCTGCGAGAGCTTTTGTGCATTTTATTCTTCCAGCTTTCTGTTGCTGCGTTTTTGTTTTTCCTTTTAAACCTTCAACAGTTGTTCTTCCGACTCTCTTGTGTGAGGTCGGGTTCCCTCCGGTTGGGAGGAAGAGAGGTCTGAGACCTCTAGTTTGCAGGTGGCTTGGAGTCACCTGTGCTTCCCTCTGGGGTTCAGAGGAAGAGAGACTTAGGTCTCTAGGTTTCCCTCCGGTTTGGAGGAAGGGAGGATTGATCCTCCAGTTCTGGTCTTGTGGTTTCAAGACTAGGTGTTCCCTCCTGATCTAGAGGAAGAGAGACTTGCGTCTCTGGTTTCGAAGTGACTGGGAGTCACTTGGGGTGTCCCTCCGGTTGGGAGGAAAAGGGGAGGTTGTTTCCCTGGTCAAGCTGTGTGGCAGCAATTTGTTGCAGACTGAGTCTGCAATTTCTAGCCTAGCTAGTGGAAGCCTCACACCGGTTTGGAGTGAGGGGTGGACGTAGGTCTTTGGACCGAACCACCTAAAAATCTTGGTGTTCTCTTGTGGTGTGTTTTTCCTTATATGTTATTTTCTCTACTGCAATCTTTAGATGTTTGCTTAGAAGCGTGTGAGAGCTAATAGATTTGTGTTGTCTCACTGAGTTGCTTCTAAGCATTTTCAGCACATTTCATAATCTGCTTTTAATTCCGCATACTTGAGCATTAGAGTTTTTAATTGGGCGATTTTAGAGTAGGATACATTCACCCCCCCTCTGTATCCAGGCCTTCCAACCTATCAATTGGTATCAGAGCGGTTCTCTGATTGATCAGATCCAACGATCCGTAGAGGATCCTGTTGTCCCTTGGTGCATTTCTGATTTTACTCTTTGCTGCATAAATCTACTTGCGAATTTAATCCATGGGTTCTCCACCGGTTTACAATGGTTCTAACTTTAATTCATGGGTTAGCAGTCTACACAATTATGTGGAATTGATGGATCCGGATCTATGGAAGTTAATTTCACATGGTCCTCATAGACTGCCAAAGGAAGAGTCCAAATGGACTAAAAGTGATAGATCAAGAAATGGAGAGAATCAGAAAGTTTTGAGATTAATGAAAGAAGCTACTGATAAGGCTCTACACTCTTGTTTTTGTGACTGCAGGTCCGCAAAGGACATTCTGGATCAGTTGAAGCTAGCTCATAGGATGAATGAGGATAGCTGCCTGATGGCTCATAAGAGCGACCAAAGCACTGATCAAGATAAATTTGAACATGCTAAAGAGGTAATCAATCCTTTCGATAATTTCACTTTAGATGACTGGGAGGATGCCTATACTAATCTGTTAAACTCCCATGAAAAATTGAGGAAGAAGAATAAAAGTCTGATAAAGAAATTAACAAGTCTAGGGGATCCTATTTCTGGAACTGAAAATTTAGAAAATCCTGAAATTCTGAAAACTGAAAATGAGATACTCAGAAGACAAGTGTCGAAATTAGATGGAATCCAATCAGAACTTGATCATGTTGAATCTGAAAACACTAAACTAAGAAATCAATGTCAAGAATCTGAACAAAAACTAATCAGTCTTGAGAATGAAAACAAATTGATCAACGAAGAGTTCAAGGCTGTTAGTGTTGCAAACTTAAAATTTCAGGAAAACTTTAAAAACTGTAAATCAGAATATCCAAGTTTCCTAACTGATGTTTTGTTTGATGATGATAAACTTGAGCAGGAGAACACTAGTCTAAATGAGGAAATTGAAAAATTAAAACAGTTGAACTCCACCCTGTTAGAGAGATTGCTGACATTTGAAAAAGGAAAATATGTTGATGAAAGTCAAAATGAGCTCAAATTGAAATCAGAAATTGATACCCTTAGAACTTTGAATGATGTGATGTATCAACAAATTCTGGTCTGTGAAGAAGATATAGTCAACTATGAACATCAGGTCTCCTCCCTTCAATCTGAAATAAATGATCTGAATAATACTTTGTCAAAATTCGTAAGTGGGCAGAAAAACCTAGACAAGCTACTAGGTGTAAAAATCAACAATAGGAAGGAAGGGCTGGGCTACAATAATAGTAACAAGAAAGAATTTCAGAGCAAGTTGATGACATCTTTTGTAAAGGCTTCAAATGTAGCCACCACTTCAAAAGATAAACAGCCTATTGTTCAGAAAACTGAAGAACAGAACAAAAATCAGAAAAAGATTGGAAAACAGAAAATAAATAAAAAGGGTTCATTAGGGCATGTTGATCGAAGTCCACACACACATTCACATGCATCTAAAAAGAAAATGTCATGCCATTATTGTCATAAATTTGGTCATCTGATGCATGAATGTAAATTAATGGAGAAGGATGATATGACTGCTAGGAACCTTCATGATAGAAATCCTTCATTTCAGAAAAAGAGAATTGAATGTTTTCACTGTGGTAAATTAGGACACACAATTGCACAATGCTGGTTTACAAATGATAAGAAAACATCTCATTCATATCATGGTAAATCTCCTGCAAGCCAACATGGTCCAAATAAGAACAAATTTGTTTTTAAAGATAAGCTCATTACATGCTTTGAGTGTGGAAAGACATGCCACAGGGCCATTGAATGCTGGCTGAGGGCTGGTGGAAGAAATTCTAGTTCATGCTTTCACTGTGGCAAGATGGGCCACATTGCAGCCCAATGTTGGCATGCTCAGGGAAGGAAGTTTAACAATAAATCTGGTAAATTCCCTGTCAATAGAAATATTTCTGATAGAAATGAATTTGTGTTTGAAAAGAAAATACTTACATGTTTTGAATGTGGGAAGCCAGGCCATAGAGCTTCTGACTGTTGGCTGGCTTATGTTGGTAAACAGAATCTTAATTTTGTTAACAGAGAATTTCATGCATATGCACATAGAACTCATGCAAATCAGAATGTGCATAAAATAAATCTGAAATCTGTTGCCTCTTGCTATTATTGTGGTATATTAGGTCATTCAATGAATAATTGCCATCTGATAAGATCTGATGACCTAAATGCTATAAGGTTATTTAGAACACCTACCAAATGTGTCACTATTAACCATACATGACCCAAGACTGTTTGAGTACCTGCCCATGCAAAATAGTGTGCTAACTTGCAGGTGTGCCTTGGAAGCTGAAGAATAAGAAGGGGGAAATAAACCAAGGCACCCAAGTTGATAAAACCCCATTTAGGTAAATTTCTCAAATCTGTTCAAATGAAAATTATGGTTGAGCTGAGAAGTCATAGCTTCATGCATACATGTTTTATTTTAATTGGTTTGACTATTACATTGATCTTTGTGGGCTTTCTTGTTTGTACTGTGAGCTGTGTGCATATATGAGAATGGCATAAACATGCACATGACATACAATCATTGAAAATCTGATGCATATAGGACTGTTTGTATTACATTGTCATGCATGACCACTTGGTATATAAATGGAAAGCTACTAAAGGGCAGAGGAAATCTGTCCAGAGGTTCTTACTATAGCGACCCTGATAAAAATAAGATTTTTAAATAAATCAAATTAAAAATAAAAGATAAGTGAATAGATGACAAAGAGCCTAAATGAGTAAATCATTAATCAAAGGAAAAAAAAATAATAACGCCTTTTATAAAGGCGGTGATTCAAAAGGAAACGCCTCTGTCTAAGGCGTTAATTTAAAAAGGACGCCTAGACCATAGGGCGTCAAATTTCAAACGACGAAAGATAAAATCTAGGAAAAGGAAATGAAACGCCCTCTACCTGGGCGCGTTTTACATAAGTAACGACGCTAGACAAGGCGTCAATTTAAATTCGACGCCCTCGCTTAAGACGTTAATTCAGTTCGAGTTTCGTTCGACCCAGGAGTCTATCCAGGGTAAGTTATGGATAACTACGTCGAGGGTAGGATATAGTAAGGACTCTATCCAGGGAATACTACCCTTAATCAAATTCTAACTCTATTAGGATGCCCAAAATCCTATAAATAACCCTGTCCGATCAAACCCTAAAGCTGTTGCTGCTGCGTGAAGAGCAGGTGGTTCTTCGTACCGTTTTCTTCCTCTGTCCATAATTCTTAGTCATGAAGGATACTAATATTCTTCATGTGTTCTGTAGGTTGACGTGCTGAAGAACGAAGGGTCTTCATCATTGTCTACATCTTCTTCAAACTACCGAAGTGTCGGAGGAGTTTTTCCTTATCATCTTCCTCTGCTTCCGGAAGATCAGAGCATCGTTATTATTGAACCTTCATCCGTTCGTCGGTCAAAATCTTCTTAAAGGTAGGTTTTCTCAAGACCGTAGCCCACACTAGCTTAATATCTTAATAATATCATCGGTCGTGCATGCATATAGTTCTTTTATGGTTTCAAGATGTTTTCTATATAATTTCAAAAAGAAACGCCCTTGACCAGGGCGCTAGTATGAAGAAGTGACCCGCACTAGGGTGCTAATTATTGTTTGACGCCCTTCACAGGAGTCGTCAATTTCACATAATTAATAAACACCCATGTTTAATAATCAATGTAACCATGAATAAAATATATTGCATGAGTATACACGTGGAATCCTGTTATTTTTCCTGTCTCTCTCTCTCCTGAAATTTAATCATTTGAAAATTGATAAATTCTTGAATTCACGACCTTGTCCAGGTCGTCTCATGTTTAACTGACGCCCCAGACCAGGGCGCATATTGAAGAGACATGCCCCTGTCCAGGGCGCGTTTCTGTTAAAAATTCCAGATTATTAATATTCTGTAAATTAGAAATATTGAAAGGATGACTTCTATGTACGTCGTCAAATGTAATATAAACGCCCCTGATTAAGGCGTTAATTTCATGAAAAACAGCTTTACCAAAGTCGCTATTTTTTTGCATTATTGTTTCACTGATTACTGTTAACCGAGAGTTTCATTATATCTATATATATATATATATCGGCACTATATTCCAGTCCGTGAGTATAGTCGCACGTTTCTACGACGATTTATCGCATTACCCTCTCAATTCTCATTGACATACAAGCTCTCCTTTGGACATTCTGTTCCTTTGGACTAGCGAGTTAGTCATAGAGACCTCCGTAAGTCTCCTCGCAGCCTTGGATTCCCTCAAGACCGACTGAGCTGGTTGTACCATAAAAACCCATTACACTATTTTGCCATGTCACTCTGAAGAAACATGGTATACCGGCCCTCATGTTATGCAAAGTGTGTATCATGAGAATTCTCTTAATGGGATGAGGTTATCATGCCATTTGATGCTGTTCTTGTAAACCCCAATTCTATATCAACATTGTGATGCTATTCTTGTAAACCCCAATTCTATATTCAACATGATGTTCTTGTGGACCTCAATTCTATAGTAAGAATGAGGACGTCTTGACATTGATGTGCTGTTCTTGTGGACCTCAATTCTATAGTAAGAATGAGGACGTCTTGACATTGATGTGCTGTTCATGTGGACCTCAATTCTATATAAAGAATGTCCATACTTGCTTGTCATGGTACCCAAGTTAGGGAACCAATTCCACCTAGTTTAATCGATAATCGTGATTGTACCATTATTATCGCCATTCTATGTCAAGTGTCATCTTTTGAACTCTACTCTAGTTTACCCTACATGTCTATAAGCTTTATTCTTAAAATTCCATATTGGCTATACACAAAAGTGGATGTTAAAATACATGATTAATGCCTGCGCATATAGGGCCCGATCTGGTCCTGGGAGGAGCACCCGAAAGTACTTGTGCCCATGGGAGTTGATTGATCACGGTATTGGCATTATATCGAAGTGCATGACTAGCTTGATTGAACATTCCACAAATCTTGTACTTGTACTTGACTTGATATTACATGACTTGCGTGGCCCGAGAAAGGGTAATTTCATACTTGCTTGACTTGAAACAAAATAGCCAAATTCTAACATGACATGATGAATACACTTGCTTGAATATCTTGATATCTTTGATATAAGTTATTGAAAGTTCATGACTAGTTCTTCTTGCTATCTTATTGTTATACACTCTCTCTATCTTGTCGTTTTATGCGAGCATGCATAGCTATAGTGCATTCATGAAAGATGTAATCAATTAAACCCTATGCTAGATCTTGAGATATAATTTCCTACTGAGCGTTCGCTCACTCAGTGTTTCCCTACATTTCAGGTAAGTCCGACGATGAGGGAACTCAATCTGAAGGGGAAGGTCAAGAGTGAAAGAGATAGAGCTTCTTCCGTGTTATCTAGTTATTTCCATATTTTCTTGAGTCAACCTTGTATTTTTCTTTTATTTTAGTTAGTACTTCAAGGTTTGTAATAGACATCTTCTTATGAAGGAATAAAGGACTGGGTTATCTTTACTTTTGCGCATCTCTGATTTTGGTGTCGAATACACTAATACTCTGATTGACATGATTGATATAAACTCGTCGCGCATCTCCGGGTACCTTCCGCACTCGGGGCGTGACACTTACTATGTGTGACATGGTCTTTTATGCCAAGTTCTCCGCCAAGTACCAAGGGTCAAATTTGCATATCATAGAATGTCTGCATTTTCATGTGAGTATTTTACTTCATGCCCCTGCATACATGAAGTTAATTGCATTGCATTTCTTTACATTGAAAAAGCCAAAAAGATAGATTGAATGCATACATTTAGGGGGAGCATTATTCATACATCTGAAATCACTCAACTGTTTTTAGATTTACTGCATAGCATGTTAAATCTATTGTTGCATAGTCATTCATCATCTATATTATCTGCATGACATATAAGATGATTCGGTATTTTTAGTTAGAGGGAATCATTGCATAGCATATCACTTCTTTGAAAAATTTAAAAAAAGGGGGAAAGGGAAATGTCACTGCATATAGATAGGGGGAGGATGCTTAATCCGTTCCTCTCCAGCTATATGATTAATCTTGTCATATCTGAAGTGTCAGTGATTCCATCATGTAAAGTGGTATCAAATGATTTCTTGACTACTTCTGAAGTTGTTCAAAATCTGAATGCATACCTTATTGGTATCTGTTTGTCTCTCCTAAATCTGCTGAATGAGAGCTTTTTCTCTATTCAGTCAACTTTGAACCTCTTTGCTCAAGAGCAGCTCATTTGCTACAATTCTTCAGAATCATGCTGTTTAGTGAATATTCTCACTTGAATTACTCTGCTGAGATATGAAGTAAACCTTCAGCCTGAATACTACTTCATAAAAGTTAAAATATCTTTAATGAGGAACCTTCCATTATACATGCTTAAGAACATTTGTTAACTGGAAGTGGTTTAAGTCATATGTACTCTTGTTTGGTCACAAGAAACTTTAAAATATATGTTTCAACCTCTTAATAAACTTTAACTGTCTGCTTCATGTAAATTCATGTAAGACTTTCTGAAATCTGAAAAGTTGATATCCATGTCTACGTTGACTGAGATATATAGTGTATGTGGTTGTTCCTAAACAACTAACTTGTTCTGAATCCTTTATAAGTAAAAGTATGGACAGAGCAATGACTGTGGTTACTGAGAAACCTGTCCAAAGGATTGTGTCATGAAGTACCATGGTTAACTCTGTTTAAAGAGATGATTAGAAATTATTGTGAAAATATGGCAGAGCAATGGCATAGTTGTATTGAGTAACTGGGGATTCTGGCCTCTGATCAAGGTGTATCCTCATGCCAAAGATACTTTTAATGCTACCTCTATTCTCTAAAATGGGAGAAGCAATATGGTTGTCACACTGAGTAACTGGGGATTCTGACCTCTGATCAAGGTGTCTCTCCACGTCAAAAGGTGCTGATAAACCAAAATTGTTCATTAAAGAATGATTTGAACAAGTGCAAATCAAATTCTGAAAGAACAAGTAAAATTCAGGAGCATTCACTTATGTTTCTTCTAAAGCTGTCATGGAAAGTAAACTAATTAAGATAGAAGTTGGTTGAACTAGAATCTTATATGAGCTTGTATTTCCTTTTTATTAAGTGTTGGTTCAGATATGAGTACAATTTCTTTTGAAAAATTTCAGTTTACATCATTCTTAAACCATATCTGACAATTAAGGTTTCATAAGCTTTTATGATGGAGGAATCCAAAACTTAAGACTTTGATTTTATGAAGTTGGTATATTGCTGAAAAGTTCATTATCTCAATTTTCACAAATCGTTGAATCTGCTCATCCTATTGCCCTTTATCACTGTGATTTGATTCAGACTGGTTGTCATATATGAGAGTTGCTGTCTTTGGATAACAAGAGTTCATCCTTGTAGATTTCTCTTGCATCATGGATCATAAGGGCAGAATTCTCTGGTCTGGTTAAGAGACTATATGCATAAGGGGACAATGTGCTAGATTGTCTGATCATGTTGTATGTTTGCATTAGCTCTATATCTTCTGCCATGTCAAAGGGGGAGTATTTGTTGCATATACATGACTGCATAAGTTGTTTGACTAAGGGGGAGAATTGATTTAAATGCTTATGATATTATGTTGCACTCATCTGCTGAACTATATTGGGTGTCTCATATGACAGCACTAGATTATCAAAGTATTGTTTTCTTTTTGATGAAGTCAAAGGGGGAGAATACTTTGATGAGTCTAGTCTGAATATTCCATTTCCTTCATTCATAAGACTCATAGTATTGCCATCATCAAAAAGGGAGAGATTGTTGGATATTATGTTTTGATGATGACAAACACTATGACTCTCATATGTTTGATGTCATATGTGTTGACTTATGTTCTGATGATGACAAATTGATGTCTTATCTGTTTACTTCATTCAGAACTACTCATTCAGAACTTGGTACATTGATTAATTGTGAGCATGGCATAGACTATTCACTCATCTGTCTGCGTGAGTCACCAAGTCCACACATTGCTTCGTGTGCTCTTCGTAAAGTCTATACAATGCCATTTGTTCATGCAACTTAGCAAGTCTGTACAGCCTGTGTTCACAACACAAAGTCTGTACTTCGCATTCTCTCACAATCGCCAAGTCTATTCACCGGGTTGCTCACTAAGTCTTAAAGTCTGTACAGGGTAGTTCATACATTACTCTATCTGCCTAGTGTCTACATCAGTCAGCATTGCCTGATTTCATGAAGTCCATACATCCACATGCTAGCACACACTAAGTCTGTACAGCCCATGTACAAGGTCTCATGCATATTGAATGTAAAGTCTTTACATCGTCCAGTGTATTGCTGCATGCCATGAAGTCTGTATAGAGTCTTTGTATCGTGTGCTTCACATTTGGGAATCAAAGTATGTACATTGGCAGAGGAACTGCATCAAGTCTATACACTGCCTTTGGTTTTTAAAGTCGATACATTGCCTTTGTTTCAAAGTCTAGACATTGCTGTTTTGGCCTTCGAAGCGTTCAAGTCAGTACATCGGACACTTGTTCATGCATGTTTGCAAGTCTATTCACTGGCTCTGTTAAGTCTATACACTCCTCATCTTTACCTTTGTTCCAAGCCAAACTCTGCATATTGGAAGAGTCTATACATTGGTAGTGTGTACAATGTTCAGCTGCCTTGATCAAGTCTGTACATCGAGCAGCATCCTTGTGTTTCAAGCCATTCCAAGTCTATACAACGCCCAAGTCTGTACAGCCATCAGTGAACCCTCCAAGCCTATACATCCTGTTGAACGCAAAGTCTACACATCACTCCACATCTTTTCCTACGCTTGGCCAAGTCTATACACTCATACATTTTCCTACGTTCTGGCCAAGTCTACACAACGCTTGCCTGACTTCTGTTTCAAGTCTATACATTCATTCATCTGAAGCTTCATCAAGTCTGTGCAACGCTGCTTTGTCAAAGCCTGTACATCGCAGCTGTGTTAAAGTCTGTACAACCAATCTCATGCCAAAGTCTATACATCCACAGTGGATCTTCAAAGTCTGAACATCCGTTCACTACACTCAAGTCTATACATCCACAGTGGAACGCCAAGTCTATACATTGGCCTCAAGCTTCACAGGTCTACACATTGTCTTCAGCTTCAAAGTCTGTACAGTGGGTCAACCTGCCAAGTCTATACATTGGACTCTGTTTCACAAAGTCTGTACACTGGTCCTCAGATGTTCCAAGTCTATACATCGCTGATTGGGCTAAAGTCTGTACAGTCATTTGGAAAGTCTATACTTTGTGAAGTCTGCACATTGGCTTCTCATTTGCATCAGAGTCTATACACTGGTTCAAGCTGCAAGTCTATACATTGGCGATTGGGGTTCCAAGTCTAGACATTGATTTACTATTCAAGCCTTGATTCGAAGTCTGTACATTTGATTGTCTCATTCAGCGTCTCATGCTTTCAAGTATATACATTGGCATATGCATTCACATGTAAAGTCTATACAGCATCTGCGTCTCATTCAGCGTCTCATGCTTTCAAGTATATACATTGGCATATGCATTCACATGTAAAGTCTATACAGCATCTGCGTCTCATTCAGCGTCTCTCTCAAGTCTATACAATGTTGCATTGCATATGAAGTCTATACAGCATCTGTGTCTCATTCAGCGTCTCTCTCAAGTATATACTCTTCAGAGGTTAAGTCTGAACATCCATCCTTTTAGACTGTACACACTTCAGCAAATGTTCATCCCCTTCGAACGAAGTCTATACACTCTTTCCTTCACGCCATCAAGTGTGTACACTGCCTTCCCAGGGACTCTTTCATCAAGTCTATACAGACTTAGCGAAAGCTCAGCAAGTTTGTACACTAGTTTCTCTGGCACGTTAACACTAAGTCTATACACTCGTTCGCTATCTTGAAGTCTATGCATTCGTTTGATAAGCTTCAACTATATACACTCAATATCAAGCTTCAGGTCTATACACTGTGTTGCATTACATGCTTCACCCAAAGTCTGTACACCCGATTCTCTCATGCACTTCACAGAAGTCTACACATTCTATCTTGTGATGATAATGCATTCATGTTACAAGTCTATACACTGAGAGCGCATGTTACAAGTCTATACACTCTCTCAGTGTACATACTTGATCATCTGCTGTTCTAAAGTATATACATTCGGTTGCTTATCACGCTGCATCTTTTAAGTCTGTACACTGCTGCTTTTACATTAAGTCTATACATTCTGCTGATCGACTGAAGTATTGTTTCATTAAACCTACAGAGTCTGGGCACGTGACACTAGGGTGGCATCTGGCACGCAATCCAAGATGCTGAGAGGTCACCACGTGGACTGAAGCTTGGGCGGGAATCGAAAAGAGCACGCCCTAGCACATGCTGAACCTGATATAAATAGAAGCCTCCGTCCATTGAAATAAGACAAAGTAGAGATAACCAGATCCGAGAGAGAAAGAGTGATCGAGATAGACTGACAGTGCAGCAGAGAGGCTGTGAGCAGAAGAAGAAGAAGAAGAAAGAAGAAGAAGAAAGAGACAGAGAGAGAGCCTGCGAAAGAGAAGAAAAAGAAGAGTGAGAAGAAGAGAGAGCTTGAGCAAAGGAAGCTTCAACTGAAGATCAGTTCCTGCTGGACCGCGGATCAAATCCAGGCCAGTCAGCTCCTGCGAGAGCTTTTGTGCATTTTATTCTTCCAGCTTTCTGTTGCTACGTTTTTGTTTTTCCTTTTAAACCTTCAACAGTTGTTCTTTCGACTCTCTTGTGTGAGGTCGGGTTCCCTCCGGTTGGGAGGAAGAGAGGTCCGAGACCTCTAGTTTGCAGGTGGCTTGGAGTCACCTGTGCTTCCCTCTGGGGTTCAGAGGAAGAGAGACTTAGGTCTCTAGGATTCCCTCCGGTTTGGAGGAAGGGAGGATTGATCCTCCGGTTCTGGTCTTGTGGTTTCAAGACTAGGTGTTCCCTCCTGATCTGGAGGAAGAGAGACTTGCGTCTCTGGTTTCCAAGTGACTGGGAGTCACTTGGGGTGTCCCTCCGGTTGGGAGGAAGAGGGGAGGTTGTTCCCCTGGTCAAGCTGTGTGGCAGTAATTTGTTGCAGACTGAGTCTGCAGTTTCTAGCCTAGCTAGTGGAAGCCTCACTCCGGTTTGGAGTGAGGGGTGGACGTAGGTCTTTGGATCGAACCACCTAAAAATCTTGGTGTTCTCTTGTGGTGTGTTTTTCCTTATATGTTATTTTCTCTACTGCGATCTTTAGATGTTTGCTTAGGAGCGTGTGAGAGCTAATAGATTTGTGTTGTCTCACTGAGTTGCTTCTAAGCATTTTCAGCACATTTCATAATCTACTTTTAATTCCGCATACTTGAGCATTAGAGTTTTTAATTGGGCGATTTTAGAGTAGGATACATTCACCCCCCCCTCTGTATCCAGGCCTTGCAACCTATCAGTACGCGATCATTGTCCTTGCTTGGTTAGCTTGCTCTTTTAGTATTTTCTCTTGAGGCCATTGCTTGTGTGCGTAGTTGGTTCCTAGCCAGTCCTTATTTTTTTTTCACTACCGTGGTGAGTGAGTGTGGCCGTCCCGTGACTCGTCTGAGTCACGAGTGTGGAGTCGACCACCCTAGACTCGTCGATTTCTTAACTGTGCAGATCGGCGTGCTTCGCTATCCTGGGATGCTTGTGAGCTATAGTTTCTGATTGATTGGCGCAATTTTTCCTTCTTGGGAGTGTTAGGTGTCGAGTCTACGCCCTTCGAACTATTGCGTTGTTGCTGGTCGTAGTGTCCCCTTAGTCTCATACTCACATAGAGTCTTAGCTTGCATAGCGTCCTGCATCAGTTTCCATGATAAGATTCAACTGCTATTGTCATAGTCGCTTCCCTATTCCTCCCGTAAAACCCTAAGGCTCATGCAACCTGTTCGAACGTGATAAGGGTTTGTATAGCCCAAGGGCCCTATGGTAATGATATTTGTATATGTATCCTTATAAGCTCTAAAATTTCTAAGCTCATTTACCAACGGGAACCTATACGGTCCATTAGCTTTGTGTTTGAAGCCCTTTTATTATTGGGTTTGTGGTTTTTTTACTTTATGTGGGTTGAGCCTTTATGAAATTTATATATTTATATAGGGACTTTATACCCTATAATTTATTGGGGTGCTACACCAAGATGTGAGAGTTTAGAACATATGATAGCTAACTGTCCTATTCCGACCAAGAAGCGCCAAGGAGAGACTCAAGCTTTAGTAGAAGTTGAGCCAGCTAAAGAAGGAATGGTAGAAGGTACCCCTCATCCTTAACCTTGAGTTAGTTCCATCCCCATTTCGTACATCTTAAATTCATTTGCTTGCATAGTTACCTTAGCAATTTGTAGTTTTTCGTTCTAGAATAGAAGGTGGTGTGAATTTGGGGACCAAATTCTTTTAACTGGGGGAGGGTGTAGCATCCCGTTAAAATTATAGAAAATAAAATTCATCTATAAACTGAATTAATAAAATATATACATTCGAACCCGAATAGAGTAAATGCCCAATCACATAAAACATATTACTTGGACCTTAGAACCCATAACTAGTGGGCCTCAAAGAGTAAGAAGCGTTGTAGGTAAATAAAGGGGCTTTTGTAAGTATAATGGGCTTCTCCTTTAAACACACACGTAGGGAGTTAGTATGGGGCTTTGTATATATATGTGTGTTATACTAGGCTCTTCTTAAAAGCCAAACCCTTACGTACGTAGGATGCATGGAGGTTTTAGGATGGCCCACGATTAAACTAATAATCCAAGCCCATTCTTTAAAGGCCTAAAAAGGGGCTTTACATTAAAAGGCCATGTTCAAAATAAATAAACCAATTGGGAAGGCCCAACAAGGCTAACCCACTAGTATCCTCTAGAAACGGCCTTTACGGGTAAACCCCCTTTAAAGTGTTCGAAGTGGAGTCAACCCATGCATACGTAGAGATTTATAGGGTGTTTGGGAGCAATTTTTTTTTAAATCTATTTCTATCTAAAAACTTGTGTCAACATAATTTTTGAATTAAATTTTAAAATTGATAAAAATAGATGTTTTCTGTTTGGGAATAATATCGTAAATTTTAAAATTTGTGTAGATGTGTTTGTTAGGGTCTTCCTCTCCGGGTCATCTCCGACAGTTTCTGGCCGTTGCACAGAGAGAGAGAGAGAGAGAGAGAGAGAGAGAGAGAGAGAGAGAGAGAGAGAGAGAGAGAGAGAGAGAGAGGAGCCGCCGGGGGAGGGGAGATCGCCGCAGGGAGGGGCTGCCGTCAGGGGAGGTGAGGGGGCGCCGTCGGGGGGATGGGGAAGCCGTCGGGGGAGGGGAGCCGGAGCTGGAGGGGGGAAGGGGAGGGGGGAGGGCCTGCGCAGGGGGGGGGGGGAACCGGAGAGAGGGGGGGCACCGCACGGGGGGGGGGGGGGGGGGGAGCCGGCGCCGGGGAAGGGGCGCCGCAGGGGGGCCTGCGCAGGGGGGGGGACCGGAGAGGCTGCGCGCGGGGGGGGGGGGGGGGGGGGGCGCTGGAGCCGCTCGGGGACGGGAGGGGGTGCCGCAGGGGGAGGGGATGCGCGCGGGGGGGGGGGGGGTGCCGCTGGAGCCGGTCGGGGATGGGAGGGGGCGCCGCAGGGGGAGGGGATGCGCGTGGGGGGGGGGGGGGCGCCGGAGCCGGAGGGGAGAGGCGGGGCTGCGCGCAGGGGGGGGGGTGCCGCTGGAGCCGATCGGGGACGGGAGGGGGCGCCGCAGGGGAGGGGATGCGCGCGGGGGGGGGGGGCGGAGCCGGAGGGGAGAGGGGGAGGGGCGGGGCTGCGCGGGGGGGGGGGGGGTGCCGGAGCCGGAGGGGGGATTTGCCGGGGAGGGGGGATCCGCCGGGGAGGGGGGGAACGGTCGGGGGAGGGGGACGAGCCACATGGGAGAGGACGCACGGGGGAGAACGATAGACTTCAGTTTCAAAAAAAAAATTGGTCATGAGTTATTTTTTTTTTGAGAAAGATTTGTACGGGAGTTAATTCTCTCCCTAAAAATTAGGAGAGTCCTACCAAACACCCATAACTAAATTTTTTCTCTCTTTTTTAAATTTGAGAGAGAAAAAGGTAAAAAAATCGCAACCAAACACCCTATTAGGGTTTATTCAAACAGGGAAAGCGGCTGGGGGAATTGAGTTTATCCGGACGACGTTTAAAACCCATTAGGAGACCATGCGTCTATTAGGACTTGGAAGGTTTTAACTCTATAAATAAGACCCCTGTGAGCGTGCAGCGAACCTTCGTTGCTGCTGCTTCTTTAGGCGAGAGCATCGTCGACCGGTTCGTGACCCTCCTACCGTGAAAACCATCTTCTTCCTCTTCCCTGTTCGCATGGGAGTTCTGCTACCTATTCGTGATCGTCGTCGTTATGCTGCTACGACTGTTGCTATTGCCGCTGCCGTTGCTGTGAAGAAGCGCATAGCTTCTTCATCCCGATCCGTCGTCCTCTTCCTCCAGTCTACCAACACGCGTTAAGGTACGGTTTCTCATCCATATAAAAACCTTAACTAGCATGCAAATCAGCCGTAAGTTCATGTTCACGTCTCCTCTACATGGTGTTTCATACTGTGTTTCAATCGTTTTACCTTAGTTAATTAATAAGTACATCATGCTAAAAAATGTTTATATCCATGTAACCACGTATCTAAAAATCACAAAGTGCATATTACTTGAATCCCCATACTTTTATCTAAATTTCCATGTCTTTATATGGTAATATTAACTGGTAACACTAACTAATTTATAATTTAATAGATTTATTGAGTTATATAGTGAATCTATTAATATGCACTGTAGCGGGTAGTTAAGGACCATTGCTTTGACGGCCTGTTTGCGGGTATCAGATTGGGCTTTGGCCGTGAAATTTTACGGGGGTGTTGCTGGGGCAGCGATTGAGGTCGTGAGTTTGGTATCTCCTTTTTCCCATCCTAAGATAGGCCTCCTCTCAAGCAATTTTTTTTTTTAAATATCACGTTAGGTAGTGTTTTTCGGGCTCTTCGATTTGGTATATAGATTGCGCATTTCCGACATGTATACGTCAAGAACTTAGGGTTTAAAGGGGCTTTGCACTATCCATTAATCTAAGAATATACGTCAACATTTAATTCTCTTTTAAAAATTTAAACCCTGGTAACCCACTAATATCTATTTATTGTTCCCCTTTTTATGTTTATTATTTAAAAACCTTATCTCTATCTTTCTCTTTCAATATATATAAATATATAATATAGATATATGATAATATGCATCCTTTCAAAAAGATGTTATTTTCTGGAATATTAAATTAAGTAGAAATAAGATGTGAATTGACGTCCTTTCAAAGACACGTGCATTCCTGTTTCATTTATTAAAATGAGATAAAAAAGAAAATCATGGAATTGACGTCCATCTGAATGGACAGTAATTAAATAAATGGCTCCTCCGTACACGGATGCCAATTTTATGTTTTATTTAAAAACCGGATAAAAATCATGAATTAGCATATTTGCACAAAGGCGTGAATTTTGTTATTGATGCCTTCTTGATTTAAGGCTAATTCTTTCTCTCACCATTTTATCAGATTTTGACCCATATCGCGGGTCTTCTGGCACAATTGTCTCAAATCTGAGATAGAGTCCCCGTTTTCACGAGTTTCACGATGAGACCTCAATTTTTGGAGATTGAATGACCCTCCGCCGGATATTCCTTCCGTCGGATTGAAATTTCTTTCTCTAAGGCCTCCGTAAGTCTCCGCTAGCCTTAGAATCCCTCAAGGTGGCCGAGCAGGTTGTACCCTCAAAACCCTAGAAAACCTTATTTATCATGTCACTGTGAAGAAACATGACGCCCTAGCCTTCATAGAGCGTTGTTTCTAGTGTTCTATGAGAGAGTCTGGTCAATGCCTGGAATTGGCGTCTAGGACAGTTGACACCAAAATGGATATAGCGTCCAGTATAGGCTTGCCTTTACTGTTCACGGAATTAGTGACCACCTTAGTGGACGCGGATTCTGTAACTGGCGGCAACCTTAGTGGACACCATTTATCCCAGATTTTATGAATGTCTCGGTTTTATATGAGATTCATCGCAAGTTCATCCTTACACAAAGTTCTATCCTTGAACTCCTTATTCTGTGAATCTACCTTAATGTTCCTACGATGGCTTATTCCTTTGAATTCTATTGGCTATAAATTATAGTGGATGTCTAGATATTTACAAGACTCTATGCCTCGTGTTAATGGGGCCCGGTCTGGTCTTGAGAGGAGCACCCGAAAGTACTTATGCCCATGGGAGTTATATTGACCACGGTGTGGCATTGCACCGAAGTGCATGACTTTCTAGATTTATTCTATGGCATTCCACTCTCTCTCGTGACATGAAAATGCATGATATTACTTGACGTGCTTGACTCGACATGGTACTTGCTAGAATTTAAATAGCCAATATCTCCTGACTTTACTTGATATTACATGCTTGATATCCTTGTTAACTTTGCTTGATATATCTTGAAATCTTGCTAGTTCATCCTTATTATTTCTTGTTATTCCACTCTCGATATTATCCTATGTTCTATCGTACATGATCATGGCATATTGCATAAATTATTAATTACTTTAAGCAAGTCTGGATTAGAGATATAATTCCTACTGAGCGTTCGCTCATCTAGTGTTTTCCCCTATTTTTCAGGTAATCAGGTGACAAGTGAGGACGCTTACTCTAACAGGGAAGGGCAAAGTGTGCATGAGTGATCGGGAAGCTAGAAAACCCATGTCTTTTCCATTTCTTGTGTCTAAATTAAAATTTTTATTAAGTCTGGCTAGTGTGTCTTTTATTTTCTTTTGGAAATTGTAATTGAGTCAACGAGTTGTAATAACATGTTTATATCAATAAAAATTTATTTTTGTCAATTTCTGGTCTTTGTGTCCTAAGCTATTGTTCTGATTGACACGACTGCATTGTTGTCATGTTTCGAGCAATGCGTTCTGCTGCTATCGGTTCGGGACATGATAAAAGTGCTCCGGATATGATTCAAGATACTACTCAAAATATCCAGATAATTATGGACCGACAAGAAGTTGCCCAATCTCGATAGAAGAGTTATGCTGACAATAGAAGAAGAGAAGTAGAATTTCAAATCGGTGACCATGTCTTCTTGAAGGTATCACCTACTCAAGGAATCCAAAGATTTAGAGTCAAAGGAAAATTAAGTTCGAGATTTATTGGTCCCTTTGAGGTCCTTGATAGAGTTGGAGAAGTAACATACATGTTGGCATTACCCTCGAAATTGGCAAGAGTACATGATGTTTTCCATTTGTCAATGCTGAGGAGGTATGTCTATGATCCGTCGCATGTGATCCAACCTGATGATTTGGTACTGCAAAATGATTTGTCTTATGAAGAGAAACCCATCAAGATACTAGACCGGAAATTACATCAACTAAGGAATAGAGCAATACCAATGGTTAAAATCTAAAGGAGCCGTCGTGGACAATAAGAAGCCACTTGGAAATTGAAAGTTACGATTAAGAAAAAGTATTCAGAATTATTTTCAAGTTAGTATTGTTGGTACTCTTATTTTGCAATGGATCATGCGAATTTGGAGGACCAAATTTTTTTTAAGTGGGGGAGGATGTAGTAACTCAGAATTATATATATACATTTATATGTGGAAAGAAATGATGAAAGATGAAAATAAAATAAAACACAAAATATTTTTTTAGGCCTATAAAGTATAGAATACATTAACACAAACCCTATTCCCACATGATAACGTAAACGGCGAGATTCGCGGCTCAATTGTGGAAGGGAGAGGGAGGGGGGTACGGTGAGGTGGCGATGGGGGGGCATGGTGGGGAGGTGAGGGGGTTTCCCTCCCACACACAGACGTAGAGAAGGGAAAGGGAGGGGGTATGATGGGGAGGGGAGGGGGGTTCCCTGAGACAGAGATAAAGACGGGAGAGGGAGGTGGGTATGGTGAGGAGGGGATGGGGGGCACTATGGGGAGGGGGGTTCCCTCCAACGCATAGACACAGAGAAGGGGGATGGAGGGGGTATGGTGTGGTGAGGAGGGAGGTTCAGGAAAGGGAGGGGGCAAGGTGGGGAGGGGAGGGGGGTTTCGGGAGACAGATATAGAGGAGGCGATACAGTGGGTTCTGGAGGGGGGGTCGGGAGAAGGGAGGGGTTATGTTTTTTTTTTTTTGGAAAATTTTTTGTGTCATCTCATTGGCTGCTTATTATATTTATACACAACTTTACATTATTTAGTTATGAAGTTCTTTATTTGAATTTTTTTTAAATTACACATTGTATAATTCGATGTATGCATAATGATGAGTGAGATGTTCTTTAATTTTATGTTTTTTAATTATGTGGGGTGTTCCATGTGAGCTGAGGTGCATGGGTGCAACCTAATATTACGTGCACCTCAGGGCAGCATGTTAAGCCCATGTTAATGAACATTCCCGTTCAAAACTTTGGGATTGATGTGTTTGTTCTCATTTTCCCAATGAGAACGTATATATCTACCTTAAAGTCTTGAATTCTCCCATTGGGACATTATGTGAATGCTTGATCGCACTTAGGTGGTCATTTACTATTTGTGTTTGCATGGTTTGTTGAAATTTTTGATTGCATGTTCTCACTCTTCTCTAGTATATCTTTATTGATTTAGAATATTTTCTTAACCACTTATTAGTAAGTGTTTAAGAAAATTTCATAATCATTAAATATTTTTGGTATACTGAATAAGTGTGGGGAGATGTTGCCGAACTTTTTAGTAAACTATACGACACATATTGTACGTGATCATGCGATCAAACCTTCATGGATGGGTTAAAAAGTGATAATATAAATAATGAGGCTTTCCTATTGAAGTTGTTTGTGTTGAACGATGTATGGAAGGGGTCGGGCTTATGTTTAATGGTAACTAACATTGAGTTGGTGCAGGAAAAATGTCTGTAGATCGACGATGGATGTATCGTAGAACAGTTGGCGGGGTGGTGTCTGAGGAGTTCAAAGATGGAGTATCAAGCTTCATTGAATTTGCATATGGGAATCCAAGTGTAATATATGACAAGGGTCATATCTGATGTCCTTATTCAAAATGTAACAACTTGAGGTTCTATTCAGTGCACAATGTTGAGCGTCATTTATACCATAATGGGTTCATGTCAGATTACATGAACTACTTTGAACGTGGTGAGACTTTTTAGTCGTACGAGCAAGCCAATGTTGAAGGCACAAGCACATACGTGGAAATGATTTTTGATGCGCAGGTCCTGAATTGCGTTCTATAGTTGGTCCCAGAATTAATGTTCATCAAGAGTAGAGATATAACGGAGAAGCGTCGAATGACACTGCTGGAAGATTTTATCAATTATTAAGGGATGCTGATGAGCCATTGTGGCCTGGATGTCAAAATCACACTCGGTTATCTGTGGTGTCATAGTTTCTGAATTTGAAGTCAAAGTTCACGTCAGTGAGAGTTGTTTTGACCATCTCCTCCTTGCCATTAAGAGCATGTTGCCTCGGGATGGGAAGTTGCCTAAAAATTTGTACCATGTGAAGCAGATGGTCAATGATCTAGAGTGGATACATGAAAATAGATGCGTGACCTAATCATTGTATGTTATATTATAAAGAAAATGTAGAGAAAATATCTTGTTCCATTTGTAATGTTGCTCAATTCAAACCTAAGAGAGGGGGCAACAAGAAGCAGAAGGATGTACCTTACAAGTCATTGCGGTACTTCCCTCTTATGCCTAGACTTCAATAGTTATATATGTCAGGAAAGGTAGCATAATATATGACATGGCACGCAGAAAGAGTTCACCATGATGAAGACCTAATCAATCATCCTATATATGATGAAGCGTGAACTCATTTCAATAGTGCTCATCCAACCTTCTCAATAGAGTCACGCAATGTCAGACTTGGCTTATGCACTGATGGGTTCAATCCATTTGGAGGCTCATCTACTCCTTACTCTTGTTGACCAATTTTCAAGACACGATATAACCTTCCACCAAGTATGTGAATAAAGTGAGAAAATATCTTTTTATGCTTAGTGATTCCGAGTCCCAAAAATCTTGGACATTTATCTTAGGCTGTTGATAGATGAGTTGAAAGTGTTGTGGAATGACGGTGCTGTTACATATGATGCATCCAAGAAACAAATTTTTTCCATGAAGGCTACATCGATGTGGACGATAAGGACTTCCCTGGATATGGAATGTTATCTGGCTGGAGTACACATGAGAAGTTTTCTTGTCCTTATTGTATGGATGATACTAAATCTATTATACTGACGTATGGTAGGAAGGCATGTTTGTTTAATTGCCATAGGCTATTTCTATTGGCCAATCATCCTTTCTGAAAGTAAAATGATGCATTCTACAAAAACAAAATTGAATTAGATGAAGAAGAATTAGATCGGTGGTCTGGTAGACAAATGGCTGCACGGGTGAAAAAGTTGCTTGATATAGTATAGTTCTCTAACAGCACACGACATCTCCCTAGGTTTGGAAAGGAGCATAACTTGGTGAAGAGAAGCATCTTCTGAGAATTACCTTACTGGTCCACTCTTCTTGTCTGGCACAACTTGGATATTATGCATGCTGAGAAGAATGTATTTGATAATGTGTTCAACACCATCATGAATATAAAAGATAAAACAAAGGATAATGTTAAAGTGCACATGGACTTGAAAATGCTTTATAAACGTCCAAAGCTGGAAATACATAACATAAATGGAAAACTAGTTAAACCGAAAGCAACTTACGTGCTTGATGATGGATAGATCAAGGAGGTGTGTAAGTGGTTAAAACAATTGAGATTTCCAGATGCATGTTTTAAATATTCCACGTTGTGTGAATGTTAATGAAGGAAAATTATATGGAATGAAAAGCCATGACTGTCATGTATTTATGCAAAGACTAGTGCCTATAGCATTTCGTGACTTGTTGTGAGAGTCTATATGGGGAGGTCTGGCTGAGTTAAGTCGCTTCCTCAGGATTTTGTGTGTTGTAGAAATTATGCTTCAAGATGTGCTCACTATCAAAGAGAATGTGGTGACAATAATTTGTAAATTAGCGAAGATATTTCTTCTTGCATTCTTTGATTCGATGGAGCACTTGATCTGTAGTACCCCAGAATTTATATATATAATTTTTGATTTATAAAATAGTTTTCTGGAAATTATAAAGGCCTAAATAAATTAATGAAGGATTATTGAATTAATAAGTCATTATAAGGCTCAATCAGGCTAATTAGTTAACCTAGCCTATCTAATTATTATCCAAAAGGTTAATGGACTAAGCCCATTAAGTTTGGCCCATATTCTAGAAAGGTAATTGGCTTATTCACGTATTTTAAGGATAAATACTAATTATATAAGATAATTATATTGATAAACGAATAAAAGAGTTTTATCAAATTGAAACTCTATATACATAACATGTAACGGTCTATCGGGCGACCGCCACAGCCCTGTAACGCACCTAGACACGACCGTTACATCCTGCAGATTCCGTAAGGTGAGGAAATTGCAAAAAGATTGGAACTTTGAAATCTTATCTACAAGAGATCGACTTAGGGAAGCTTATAACATTACTAAGGACTCTTAGGGATTAGGTTCTGGCATATTAAGGACTCTAGAATCGATCTAATCTCCAAACCCTAGTCAAAACCCTATAAATAGGACCTAGTTCTGAACTGGGCGACCCTTACTTTTGGCTCGCGAAGAATCAAGGTAAGGAGTCATAAATTCGAGTAAGTTCTTTAGAAGCTTTTGTTTAGTATACTTTAGACTAATGGTTCTCCAAATTTTGTGCTAGGAGATCAAGCAACTAAAGAGATAGAAGCTTCTGAAGTTGCTGATTCAACCTTAGCAACCCAGGAATCTGAACTCAAGTCCCCTGAAGATCAGGACATTAGGACGACTAAACGAGGTAATTAGAGTACGATCCTTTAGAACTTTTTGTTTCCAATAGTTTCATCTTGTTACCCTCAAAATTTCACATCCTTAGGTCAAGAGGCTGAGGAAATAGAGCAGATTGAAGTTGCTGATTTATCACAAGAAGTACAAGGGACTAAGGGTAGCACCTAGCATCAAATTTGAAGTTTTAAGGTTCTAGAAGAGGTAGGTTATCTCATGATTGGCAAAAACAACTTGTTAGAAATAAAAGCCCTCTGATTGTGCTTGATTTCATGCATTATAGACTAAGAATTTCATGATTTCATAGTTTTATACATTCATGCATTTCTTAGCCCTAAATAGAAATAAAAAGGTATTATCTTGTCTATTCACTAAACCCTTGCATATAGTTGGCCTATGCATCGATTCATGAATAGGACAGTGGTAATATGTTGATTTTCAGGCATGTAATGTTTTCATGAACCTTTACTTTAGTTTACTGCCAGCAGGTTCTCTAACGCACCAACGTGAGACCGTCACATACATGTAACGGCCTTACGATAGACCGTCACAACTTGTTATGCTTTTATTTGTTCTATTGTCTCTGACGCACCCTAGCAGGAGCGTTACACCACTGTAACGGCCCCTCGATAAACCGTCACACACTGTAACGCACCTATCCTAGACAATCAGACACATGTATTCTGTCAGCCCAAGGTAGAATGATAACTAGTTAAGTTTACTTATAAATAAACTTAGATAGCTAAGTTTGGACCTATTATCATGACTTTGAGTTTAGTTTGTGATTCATATTCAAATTGCATGATTAATGTGTCTTAGATATTTTAAGTTATGCTAATTTCATTGGCTAAAACTCTATAGTTTTGTATTCTAAATCATGATTTTCCAAAGTTGTATTGACGGAGTTTTATCTTGGTTTCATAATTGTTACACATTTTTTCCTATCTATAGAGTCATTTCTTTAAACATATGGCACATATTCCGATATGTTGTCCATTAGTTCACTTTGCACTATAGGAACATTATTCTTGGACATGAGGACCTCTCTATTGGATATTCCTTCCAATGGACTAGGAAATCTTATTTCAAGGCCTCCGTAATTCTCCGCGAGCCAGGGATTCCCACTAGGACGCCGAGTTGGTTGTACCATTAAAGCCCATTGATTAGATTACACTATCGATGATTTTGGTTATCAGTAATGTAACGGCTTTATGTTGGACCGTCAGGCACAAGTAACGGCCCAATATACGACCGTCACATTCCACTGAGTCTAATTTCTTGGTTCTGGATTCAGACTAATGTAACGGCCCAATACTGGAGCGTCACATCATGTAACGACCCAGTACACGACCGTCACACTACTTGAGTATTTTAACCCAAGGATTGACCAAGGGTCGATATTCCAAGGTTCTAGATAGACTCTTGATGATCTAGAACTTATCATATTGATCAAGAAACCTAATATAATGAATGGAAGATAAAGAACGTATCGTTATGCTACCGGTTTATTTCCATAAGCATAACCTTGCTTAAGTCATTCTTGATTTCTCATGATTCTTATTGAAGCATTCATTCATTGAATTATTGTTATCATGAGCTTATTGAACTTATTATATTCTTGGCCATATTTTATTGTTAACATGCGTGGAAGTAACTTCATTTATACTTGAAGATGCGATCGAGCACTGATTGTGTTCAAGGACTCTATGCTAGTCCCCTTGGCTGATTGTCGGAAACATACTATTTTATAAACCATAGGGTATGATGCTACTGGCGTCGCATTACGCTGGGAGTACTTTCTCTATAAATAAGTGAAAATCCACGGCACGACATGACATTCTTGTACATGACTTTCTTGCTTGATATTCCACAGAAATTCACGAAGTACTTGCTCATAAGCAAAAGATACTGGAGTGATGATTATGTGGCTTGCTAGTACATTCTCGATACATTCTTGTTCATGAAAGGCCAATATCATATTCTTGTTACATGCTTTCTAGTTCGTACTTGCTCTCATTCTAACTTACTTGATCATCTTGTTACTTTGGTTTAATCGCATGATTGATCGCATTCGCATGATTTTTACCTCATTCTTTAGAGCTAAATTGTTAATTACTTTAATAGTGCCTTCATGTTGATGCGAAGATACCTACATGGCAAGTGTGCTCATTACCTATTTTTAATCTTTTCAGGAGATGGAAGTGATTCGAATTCGGATTCGGGTTATACAAGTAGCGGGTCCGAGAGCGAATGAAAGTATTGTCAAGATGAGAGTGAAGACTTAGGAAGTCTAAATTGTTTAGATTGAGTCTATGTAATTTTCCTATTTCTTGAGTCTAGTGCATAATGGAAATTGAATTAGTGGTTGTACTTGATTATTTTGAAATAAAGTTGGAGTTTGAGTAATATTGTGCAATTACATTTATGTGTGTGATTGTCATGCGCTCTGATCGTTCTTGCTTGCAAGAAGCTTACCATACCGGCTGTTCACGCTCCCCGAGTTATTCTTCCGCTGTAATAAAGGCTCGGGGCGTGACAGTTAAGTTGGTATCAGAGCCTAAGTCTCAAGACTTAGGGAAGAAGAGTCATGTCATAGGAAAAGTCCAAGGTTAAAGGACCCCTACCTATAAACTAAGGAAGAAATTTTCATACCCATGTGAGAATTAGGTAGAGCCCGGGATAAGATAATTAATTAGCTTTAAGATTATTTCTCCCAATTTCATGATAAATAACGAGTTGTTATTTTTCCCTCAGGTACTCTTCAAATTTGTTCTCGTCCTGCATTTGTGCTATTTGGTACTGGTGCCTCTCATTATTTTATCTCCACTACTTTTGCTAAAACATTACCAATCGCATCAGTTCCCTTACCTTCAGATCTTGCTATTTCCACACCCTTAGGTTCTGGAACAAAGCTTACTGACTATTATCCTGATAGCGAAGTGATAGTAGAAGGTCATAATCTCCCCGCAAACCTAGTATGCCTTGACATGAAAGGTTATGATGCCATTTTAGGGGGTAGATTGGCTTGTAGATCATGATGCTTATATCAATTGCCGAAATAGGATTATATCCTTTCGAAAGCTCGGTCTTCTAAGATTCTCTTTTCTTGGCATCAAGTACAAGAAACACCCCACTATCATATCCTCACTTCACGCTTGCAAACTTATCTCGCGAGGATGTAAAGCTTTTATTGCTTCTGTCATTATTACCGAATCCAAAGAAATTAACATAGCAGACATCCCTATTGTAAATGAGTTCCCAGACGTGTTTCCATCAGAACTAACCAGTTTACCGCCCGAGAGGGAAGTGAACTTCACCATTGAACTCATTCCAGGAGCAGCACCTGTTTCTATAGCCCCTTACAGGATGTCCCTCACGGAGCTTAAGGAATTGAAAAGGCAGTTGCAGGAACTACTAGACAAGGGCTTCATCAGACCTAGCACATCCCCTTGGGGTGCGTCGGTTCTATTTGTCAAGAAGAAGGATGGTTCTCTCAGGCTATGCATCGATTACCGGCGATTGAATCAACTCACAATTAAAAATAAGTATCCGTTGCCGCGTATTGATGAGCTTTTCGATCAGCTTTCAGGAGCAGAATATTTCTCTAAGATTGACCTCAGATCAGGTTATCATCAGCTTAGAATTAAAGAAGAGGACATTTATAAATCGGCTTTTCGAAGTCGTTATGGCCACTATGAATTCGTAGTGATGCCGTTTGGGTTAACTAATGCCCCAGCAGCATTCATGCAACTTATGAACAACGTCTTCTAGCCATATCTAGACCAGTTCATCGTCGTCTTCATTGATGACATCTTAATATATTCCAAGATGAAAGAGGAACATGAACAACATTTGAAAATAGCTTTACAAACACTTAGAGAGCACAAGCTTTATGCCAAACTCAATAAGTGTGAATTCTGGCTCGAGAAAGTCTCATTCCTAGGCCACATTATTTCAAAAGAAGGTATTGCTGTGGATCCTTCTAAGGTAGAAGCTGTCAAGAATTGGAGTCGGCCAACGACTATATCTGAAGTAAGAAGCTTTCTGGGTCTAGCTGATTATTATAGAAGATTCATTAAGGACTTCTCAAAAATTGCGGTTCCTTTAACTAGACTTACAAGAAAAGAAAATCATTTTGTCTGGTCAGAGGAATGTGAGAAGAGTTTCTAAACTCTTAAGAATCATCTTACGACAGCCCCTATTTTATCACTACCAATGGAGGGTGGTGGATTGGAAGTGTATACGGATGCGTTTGGCATTGGCTTAGGATGCGTTCTCATGCAGAATGGAAAAGTAATATGTTATTCTTCAAGACAATTGAAACGTCACGAGGAAAACTATCCCGTACATGATCTAGAATTAGTAGCGGTTATTTTCGCCTTGAAAATTTGGCGTCATTATCTTTATGGAGAAAAGTTCACGGTCTACTTGGACCACAAAAGCCTGAAATATTTATTCTCTCAAAAGGAGCTTAACATGAGGCAGAGGAGGTGGTTAGAATATCTTAAAGACTTTGATTTTACTATTCAATATCATCCTGGCAAGGCTAATGTGTAGCAGATGCACTCAGCAGAAAATCAATGGGTATGCTATCAAGTCTTATGATAAGTGTAACTAACCTTGTTCCTCAATTTACTCAGTTGAACTTAGATATTGACATAAAGGAAGAATATTGTTTCATAGCTAATATCCGAGCTCAACCTACATTGATAGAAGATCTGGTCAAGCTACAAAATGATGATCCTATATTACTGAAAATTAAAGCCAATATGGAACAAAGGCCGGATTTTTCTATTTCCAATGACGGAAGATTATTATTTAAGGGCCGAATATGTGTACCAGATCATGAGGCTACGAAGAAACTAATCCTAGATGAAGCGCATAATTCCAAATACACAATTCATCTAGGAGGAACAAAGATGTATCAAGATCTCAAAAGAAATTTCTGGTGGCCCAATATGAAGAGAGAAATAGCCGATTTCGTATCTCGCTGTCTCACTTGCCAACAAGTAAAGGCAGAGCATTTTAGACTCGCAGGTAAATTACACCCCTTGAGTATTCCCGAATGGAAATGGGAGAGTATAAGGATGGACTTTATTATGGGTTTACCCAAGACCAGAGGTGGACATGATGGAATATGGGTAATCATAGACCGATTGACTAAATCCGCACACTTCATACCAATAAAGAGTCGATGGTCTGTGGATATCCTGGCAGCATTGTACATAAAGGAGATTGTCAAGCTACATGGTGTCCCCGTCACTATTATATCTGATAGGGATCCTCGATTCACATCACAATTCTGAAAGGGTTTACAACATTCACTAGGGACTAGATTACATTTCAGCACAGCTTTTCATCCACAAACAGATGGTCAAACAGAAAGAACGAATCAGGTAGTAGAAGATATGCTCAGGGCTTGTGCTATCGACTTTGGAGGTAGTTGGCATGATCACTTGCCTCTAGTAGAGTTTGCATATAACAATAGCTATCAGGGTAGCATACAAATGACACCTTTTGAAGCTTTATATGGAAAAAGTTATCGATCACCAATATGCTGGAATGAAATAGGGGAAAAGCAATTTCTAGGCCCCGATCTTATCAGGGATTCTACCGAAAAGATCAAGCTCATTCAAGAAAGAATGAAAATGGCACAAGATAGGCAAAAGTCTTATGCTGACAATCGAAGACGTGACGTGGAGTTTCAGTTAGGAGATCATGTATATTTAAATGTTTCTCCAGGTCGTGGTATTCAAAGATTTGGCATTAAAAGAAAGCTAACTCTCAGATTCATAAGCCCGTTTGAAATTCTTGAACGGATTGGTGAAGTGGCTTACAAACTGGCTTTACCTCCATAATTAGCAGGAGTTCATGACGTATTTCACGTCTCTATGCTGAAGAAGTATGTATATGATCCCGACCATATTATCACTTATGACAATCTGGAGATTCAGAAGGATATGACGTTCGAGCAAACGCCAATAAAGATTCTGGAACGAGAAGTGCGTCAACTACGAAATAAAGTTATTCCTATGGTCAAGACTCAATGGAAGAAAACATGGCCATATGAAGCAACTTGGGAAACCGAAGCAGCCATGCGGAAAAGATTTCCAGAATTATATAACTGTAAGTATACTCTCCGAAATCCATATATTGAATTTGGGGACCAAATTCTTCTAAGTGGGGGAGGGTGTAGTACCCCTTAATTTATATATATAATTTTTGATTTATAAAATAGTTTTCTGGAAATTATAAAGGCCTAAATAAATTAATGAAGGATTATTGAATTAATAAGTCATTATAAGGCTCAATTAGGCTAATTAGTTAACCTAGCCTATCTAATTATTATCCAAAAGGTTAATGGACTAAGCCCATTAAGTTTGGCCCATATTCTAGAAGGGTAATTGGCTTATTCATGTATTTTAAGGATAAATACTAATTATATAAGATAATTATATGGATAAACGAATAAAAGAGTTTTATCAAATTGAAACTCTATATACGTCACATGTAACGGTCTATCGGGCGACCGCCACAGCCCTGTAACGCACCTAGGCACGACCGTTACATCCTACAGATTCCGTAAGTTGAGGAAATTGTAAAAAGATTGAAACTTTGAAATTCTATCTACAAGAGATCGACTTAGGGAAGCTTATAACATTACTAAGGACTCTTAGGGATTATGTTCTGGCAGATTAAGGATTCTAGAATCGATCTAATCTCCAAACACTAGTCAAAACCCTATAAATAGGACCTAGTTCTGAACTGGGCGACCCTTACTTTTCGCTCGTGAAGAAGGTAAGGAGTCATAAATTCGGGTAAGTTCTTTAGAAGCTTTTGTTTAGTATAATTTAGACTAATGGTTCCCCAAATTTCATGCTAGGAGATCAAGCAGCCAAGGAGATAGAAGCTTCCGAAGTTGCTGATTCAACCTTAGCAACCCAAGAATCTGAACGCAAGTCCCCTGAACATCAGGACATTAGGATGACTAAACGAGGTAATTAGAGTACGATCCTTTAGAACTTTTTGTTCATAATAGTTTCATCTTCTTACCCTCAAAATTTCACATCCTTAGGTCAAGAGGCTGAGGAAATAGAGAAGATTGAAGTTGGTGATTTATCACAAGAAGTACAAGGGACTAAGGGTAGCACCTAGCATCAAATTCGAAGTTTTAAGGTTCTAGAAGAGGTAGGTTATCTCATGATTGATAAAAACAACTTGTTAAGAATAAAAGTCTTCTGATTGTGCTTGATTTCATGCATTATAGACTAAGAATTTCATGATTTCATAGTTTTATGCATTCATGCATTTCTTAGCCCTAAATGGAAATAAAAAGGTATTATCTTGTCTATTCACTAAACCGTTGCATATAGTTGGCCTATGCATCGATTCATGATTAGGACAGTGGTAATATGTTGATTTCCAGGCATGTAATATTTTCATGAACCTTTACTTTAGTTTACTGCCAGCAAGTTCTCAAATTCACCAACGTGAGACTGTCACATACATTTAACGGCCTTACGATAGATCGTCACAACCTGTTATGCTTTTATTTTTTCTATTGTCTCTGACGCACCCTAGCAGGAGCGTTACACCACTGAAACGGCCCCTCGATAAATCGTCACACACTGTAACGCACCTATTCTAGACCGTCAGACACCTGTGTTCTGTCAGCTCAAGGCAGAATAATAACCAGTTAAGTTTACTTATAAATAAACTTAGATAGCTATGTTTGGACCTATTATCATGACTTTGAGTTTAGTTTCTGATTCATAATCAAATTGCATGATTAATGTGTCTTAGGTATTTTAAGTTATGCTAATTTCATTGGCTAAAACTCTATAGTTTTGTATTCTAAATCATGATTTTTCAAAGTTGTATTGACGGAGTTTTATCTTGGTTTCATAAATGTTACACATTCTTTCCTATCTATAGAGTCATTTCTTTAAGCATATGGCAGATATTCCGGTATGTTATCCATTAGTTCACTTTGCACTATAGGAACATTATTCTTGGACATGAGGACCTCTCTATTGGATATTCCTTCCAATGACTAGGAAATCTTGTTTCAAGGCCTCCGTAATTCTCCGCGAGCTTGGGATTCCCACTAGGACGTCGATTTGGTTGTACCATTAAAGCCCATTGATTAGATTACACTATCGATGATTTTGGTTATCAGTAATGTAACGGCTCTATGTTGGACCGTCAGGCACAAGTAACGGCCCAATATACGATCGTCACATTCCACTGAGTCCGATTTCTTGGTTCTGGATTCAGACTAATGTAACGGCCCAATACTGGAGCGTCACATCATGTAACGGCCCAGCACACGACCGTCACACTACTTGAGTATTTTAACCCAAGGATTGACAAAGGGTCAATATTCTAAGGTTCTAGATAGACTCTTGATGATCTAGAACTTATCATATTGATCAAGAAACCTAATATAATGAATGGAAGATAAAGAACGTATCGTTATGCTGCCGATTTATTTCCATAAGCATAACCTTGCTTAAGTCATTCATGATTTCTCATGATTCTTATTGAAGCATTCATTCGTTGAATTATTGTTATCATGAGCTTATTGAACTTATTACATTCTTGGCTATATTTTATTGTTAACATGCGTGGAAGTAACTTGATTTATACTTGAAGATGCGATCGAGCACTGATTGTGTTCAAGGGCTCTATGCTAGTCCCCTCGGCTGATTGTCAGAAACATACTATTTTATAAACCATGGGGTATGATGCTATTGGCGTCGCATTGCGCTGGGAGTACTTTCTCTATAAATAAGTGAAAATCTACGGCACGACATGACATTCTTTTATATGACTTTCTTGCTTGATATTCCACAGAAATTCACGAAGTACTTGCTCATAAGCAAAAGATACTGGAGTGATGATTATGTGGCTTGCTAGTACATTCTCGATACATTCTTGTTCATGAAAGGCCAATATCATGTTCTTGTTACATTCTTGCTAGTTCATACTTACTCTCATTCTAACTTACTTGATCATCTTGTTACTTTGGTTTAATCGCATGATTGATCGCATTCACATGATTTTTACCTCATTTTTTAGAGCTAAATTGTTAATTAATTTAATAGTGCCTTCATGTTGATGCGAAGATACCTACTGGGCAAGTGTGCTCATTACCTATTTCTAATCTTTTCAGGAGATGGAAGTGATTCGAATTTGGATTCGGGTTATACAAGTAGTGGGTCCGAGAGCGAATGAAAGTATTGTCAAGATGAGAGTGAAGACTTAGAAAGTCTAAATTTTTTAGATTGAGTCTATGTAATTTTCCTATTTCTTGAGTCTAGTGCATAATGGAAATTGAATTAGTGGTTGTACTTGATTATTTTGAAATAAAGTTAGAGTTTGAGTAATATTGTGCAATTGCATTTATGTTTGTGATTGTCTTGCGCTCTGATCGTTCTTGCTTGCAAGAGGCTTACCATGCCGGCTGTTTGCGCTCCCCGAGTTAGTCTTCCACTGTAATAAAGGCTCGGGGCGTGACATGATCATTCAGCTGCCTTACAAGACTAAAGCTGGTGGGCCAATCCAGTTTTGATGGATGTATCTATTTGAGAGGTATATATATTTAAATATAATATTTACCTTCTTATAATTGATACATATGTACAATATGTATGTGATTTTTGAAGAGAACTGTTGTCTTAGGTGCTTGCATATATTGAAAAAATGTTTCCAAGACATACATTATGAAAGAAATATCAAACTTTTATTTAATGTATTTTGAACTTGAGGTACTTTTCATACTCGATCTCCTCGTAATGATGATGTAGGAGAGCCTATTGTGTCAGAGTAGCTCTCCATACTCAAGTATCAAGGCCGTGCATTCGGGCGTCACTTGACTCGCACGCTTAAAGATTAGAGAGTTGGAAGTAGCAGAGATATACATTCTTCTGAATTGTTCGAACATTGAACCTTATGTAAAGTAAGTATGGGATACGCATACATGTACTTATAGTTCTTTGCCCTTACTCTTGTGGCTGAAGGTAGTGTTGAACACGATTGCAGACGATTTAACAAAGAGTTAAGCGAAGACCATCCATAACTCATTGGTCTAGATGTTGACAAGTATCGAGAGAAGTGTTTTACCAGATGGCTAAGACATCAAGTAAGTCTCACTAGTCATATCCATTTAATTTATTTGTGCCCATTTAATTCTTCTAACTAGTTTGATTGATATATAGGTTCAATAAGGTTTTGTTGCTGAACATGTTATTCGAGAGTTGTTCTATGGCCCCTCAAACGTCGCTCATTCATATAATGGTTTATTATAAATGGATACAAATTTCACACCAGAGAATATGGACAAGATAAAACCATGATGAACATAGACATGTGTGTCAGAGGTAGTACTAACATTGATGTAGACATCGACTATTATGGTATTCTTGAAGAGATTTTAGAATTGGAGTATCTGGGTGAAGACAACCATATTTTTCTATTTAAGTGTCACTGGTTTGATCCTAATTTTATACGAAATGACACAACATATGGGATTGTTGATGTCAAACATAAGATTAAATTGAATACTTATGAGCCGTTCATTTTCGCTGAACAAGTTCAGCAAGTGTATTACACAGTCTATCCATCGTTTTGGAATAAAGAAAGGAATGAATGGTGGGCAGTTTACAGCGTTTAAGCAAGGTTTTTTCTCGACTATCATTTAGATCAAACTGAACATTTAGAGGAGGATGTCATTGACGACTTTTTTCAATCAAACCAAGCTAATGCTCTTGAGTTAGTGTCTACACATTTAGTCTCCAGCAAAACTGATGTGCCACTAAGTAGAAGGGGTTGATCCACATGACTTAGAGAAGATCGGTGGAAAGTTGATAGATTCTGTTGAAGCAAAGGAGGAGTCCGCTAATTTAGAAGAGTCTTATAGTGATGAAGATGAAGAGGAAGATGAGGTTGAGTTAAACATATCCTCACCGTCTGAAGATGAAATGAATATTGTTTTAAAATTAGTAGAAAATATTGTAAGAATTCCCACATGCTTGATTCTCCTTTGATAATGAATGCTGTTAATTTTTCTTTATTATATTCTAATGACCAACATTTATGATTTCCAATCTTGTCAAAGGAGTGGGGAGGTCTGGAGGGAGGGGTAGTGGGAGGGGCTCAGGAGGTTCCTCTGTCCCACCAACGACTCTGGGGACATGTATGTCTGTTAAAGTTTCCTGCTATATAGGTCTTTTGATATTATGCTTGGTTATGTGATTTAAGTTTTACAGGGGGCAATGGGAGGGACTCAGGAGGCTCCTCCCTACCATCGACGACTCCGAGGACAAGTATATATGTTAAAGTTTCTTGATATATAGGATTTTTGATAATATGCATGCTTATGTCATTTATATTTTACAGAGGGCAATGGGAGAGACTCAAGAGGCTCCTCCCTACCACCGATCACTCAGGGGACCAATATGTCTGTTAAAGTTTCTTACTATATAGAATTTTTGATAATATCTATGCTTATGTCATTTAAATTTTACAAGGGTAATGGGAGGGACTTAGGAGGCTCCTCCCTACCACCGACGACTCTAGGGACAGGTATGCCAGTTAAAGTTTCTTGCTATATAGATTTTTTGATAATATGCATGCTTATATCATTTAAATTTAACAGGGGGCAATAGTGGAACTCAGGAGGCTCCTCCCTACCACCGACGACCACCGGAGGACTGCCACCAGTTCCACCACCACCCTCATCAAGCCATTCAAGTATTTCATCATTCAGTCTAATTTTAATTTAATAGTTTTGTAAATTTGCAAAATATAACTACCATAGTATTCATTTTCATTTCTACTTTGCTTATAAGACATGATGAGGATCGGGTTGTACCTACACCATCTGTCCCAGTAGCAGATGACGCCAGTAGTGCACACATCATTGACGGCTGCGAGGTGATCTACTTAGATCATCCTCAGCGGGAGTAAGTATCTTCCTAGGGTTTGTATTCATTATGTATCCATCATAAATGTAATTACCTCTATCTATATGATTTGTAAATGCAAGAAAACATTTGGTCCTAATTTGAATAGTGTGGCCCAGTTTATTTCCGAGCTACTCAGATGATTTGTTCCTTTGGGGCTCCAATGAAAGGACATGTCGATCGACGTCTGGGACGCAATGTTCACCTTGTTCATGGTATGCAATTTAAAATTTAAAATTAATTCTTTCTCAACCTTTCATTTTAGTATAATGATGTAAGTTTAATAATTTTTTTTAGCAGGCACAATATCGCTTTAGCCAACCCTCAGACGAGGGTATAGCTCGTGTTGGGCATGTGTGGAACATGCTTGATTCTATTGTTTTGATGATGTCTGACTATGACTCATTGATGAGTCTTATATGCATTTGATCATGTCAACATTCTCATAGTTCTGGTCAGAGTCAACACTGGCATGTGAATGGACTCATGAAGATGAGCATGTGAAGAGATCATGAAGATGAGCAGCAAGGCAAGGTTGAATTCAAGATACATAAATCTAAAGGAGCAAAAACCTACCAAGGTTGAAGAAGAAAGTCAAGATGCAAATGCACAGAAATCAAGTTAATTGGTTGCATAGAAATCAAGGCAGATGATGCAAAAAGAAAGAAATTAAAAAGAGAGAAAAATGGAGGCCGTCCCCTTACTCAAACAAGTGAGAAATCAAGGCAGACAAATAGTTTAGTTAAGGGTGACAAATAGCCATACAAAGGTGAAAAATAGCTGTTAAGCATGACAAATAGATAGATAAGGGTGACAAATAGGTGTTACCCGTGACAAATGGCCCATAAGGCAGTTTCTGCAAAGGCTGCGTTGACTCAGTCCTCTGAGGGCGTCGACACAATGGGGTTCCCAGAAGCCATTGTAAAAGGGCTTCTCAAAGGATGCATCGACGCACCTTCAGTCCTGCGTCGATGCCATGAAGCTCAAGCTCGCCAGCTAACTCAAGGATACATGTAGCTGCGTCGACGCTAGGTCACTGCTGCGTCGACGCACCAGAAGCTTTCCAAACCATTTTTTGCTAAACCTGCACAGTTTCCAAAGCTCATCTAGAGAGTATAAAATGCAATCACAAATCTCTAAAAACACCTCTTTTAAGGTCTGAAGGAGGCTCCTAGGACTGACACTGTCCCTCATCATAATAAGTGAACAAGAGATACCTTTTGGACAACGTTCTGTCAAGGAAAAGACTCCTTCTCTGCTATCCCTCTCCCGGAGTCTGCCTAGTAAGATCTCTGTCTGAAGAAAATCTCGTTGGACCAAAAGGATGTCCTCTCTGCAAGCCAGCCCATGAATTTTAAAGAATCCGCATGCACTTTTGGTCAACCTCAATTATTTTACTCCAGCCATTCAAACTGAAGGAGGGAAGCCTATGTGTCTCTGCTAGACCAATCAATCTTCAGCTTGGGAAATGTGTATTTCTCCTGCCATTAGATATGGTGGTCCAATCAAGAAGAGGTCAGTATGCTACACAAATCTTGCTCATTCAAGCCAAATCAGATAGCAAGATTTTGGAGGAAAAATCGTCTTCCCATCTACTTCCTTATGCCCGGTGGATCAAGTCAAGCACCGCAGGAAGAAGGTCAGTGGTCAAAGTATCTACCTTAATTTGAACTAGTCATATTGAAGATCTTCTTGGAGGAAAAATCCTCCACTGGCTTCTCTATAAATACGAAGCTCCTTCTACAAGAGAACTGCTACTGCCTTGAAGAGAAAAAGCCCACGTCTCTTGAGCCTTCAACAAAAAATCCGTGAGAAAGAAAAGTAAGGAGTGTGGAGAGTAGCCCAGCCCTGGTTCGATCCAAACCAGTGCTGAAAAAGTGAGAATAAACTGATAGGAGTGCAGCCCCTTCTTGCAGTCGGCCTGAGCTTGTTAAAGCTTCAAGACTTCGATCTGAAGCAACCTTAGCCTTCTCCTTGTGATTGGTTTTCTATTTTTCATTTGCATCTTCTCAATCTATAAACCATGTGTGTTCTAGGGAGTTGTCCGTCCCAGTGTTTTCACTGCACTTGCAGCTTGGTTTTCATTTGTTTGTGTGTGTGTGGGGGGGGGGGGGGGGGGTTCACCCCCGTGTGTGTGGGGAGGGATTTCATTCCCGTGTGTGTGTTGAGGACTTCTTCCTCGTGTGGACAAGTGTCACCGGTTCGGTGAGGGGTCGACGTAGGTCTACGGGTTTGCATACTGAGCGACCTTAAAAATCCTTGTGTAATGGGTTGTACTTTGTGTGATTGATCCTTTTTCTTTCCCCCATTCACAGGTTAGGGTGCTAGCTTCTACTTGCTCATTTCAGTTATTTTCTAACGAACTCACTAGCATCATTCTCACACACCTCACTAGAGTCTTGTTGAGCAGCTTGTCAGTCTGACTATTGATCTGTGTGTATGGGTGCGTCGACCCCACTAGTGTGCTGCGTCGACGCAGCTTCTTGCTGAACCGCCTGTGCTTAAGGGTGCCTCAACCTCATCACTTGACATTGTGTTTTTGTCGCTTTCATCTGAGCTATTCCTATTAAATCTATTGTGCATTGTGTCTAAGTGTCTCATATACATTATAGCTATTGTTTGTGCCTTAATGAACTATGTTTTTAATTGGGAAAAAATTGTACCGGACCTATTCAACTCCCCCTTCTAGATCTGGTTGCATCCAAGGGACCTAACAATTGGTATTAGAGCCCACCTATGTGTTACCCAGATCCAACGATCTGCATAGAAGGATCCCAGTGCTTTTTGAAATCATGAGTTCTTTTGTTGATCAGATTTTAATGTTTTCCCCTCCGATCTAAACTGGTTCTGATTCCAATGAATGGTTGGGAAGAGTATGTAAGTGTGTTAACTCCCATGATCCTAAGCTCTGGAGGATTATTACAAATGGTCCTTCCAATCTGCCTAAGGATGAAGCCAACTGGACTGATCATCACAAGTCCATACATTTCAGCAATCTCACAACCTTAAATCTGATGAGAGTTGCAATTGATCCCAGGAAGTTTCCCTTTGTATCTACCTGCAGCACAGCTAAGCAGATTCTGGATTGTTTGATAGACACCTATGAAGAAGAAGAACGAAGACACAAATGCCTCATGGCCGATCGTCCGGAACAGTCCAGTGACCCGTCCTCATCTCATGTAAGCTCTGACTCCTAGGACTTTACTTTTGAAGAGCTAATGGATGCATATGATGAGTTGGCTAAACAATACAAAAGATTGAGATCTGAAAATAAAAAATTGAAAAGGAAAATTGAAACAAACTTCCATAGTGACTCTACGTGTGGGAAATGTTCTGAGCTTGAAGATCTAAATGAATCTTTGTTGATTGATTCTAATGTCCATAAGGATTTGATTGCTAGCTTGAGAACTTAAAATGAGACTATTCTAATTAGACTATCAGAGCTAAAAGATGAATTGAATTCAGCATCTACTGACCAATTCTTGGTTGATGAGCTGATTGACAACAAAGCTCTTACAGATGAGAATGAAAGGTTGAAAGAAGAGAATAATGTGTTGTGTGAAAAGCTGGCTGCTTTTAAAAAGGGCAAGGAAGCTGTTGATGATTGTTCTGGTAAGACGAATGCCTTAGAAAAGGAAATTGAGAAGTACAGTAGTGTGAACATCATGCTCAATGAGCAATTGGCTGCTTGCGAGGAGGACCTCGCTAGTTCTGAACTGCACATCTCCTTGTTGGAAGATGAAGTCAAAGACTTAAAAGACTCTATGTCAAAATTTGTGCAGGGCAAAGAAAACTTAGACAAGATTCTTGGTACAAGGGTCAACATTCAAAAAGAGGGTTTTGGGTATAAACCTGTAAACAAAAAGTCTTTTGGTAACAAGTTACATACCTCTTTTGTCTCTGGCTCAAATGAAGCCAGTACCTCTGGTGTTCCCTCAAAATCGCCTGTAGCTCAGAAAATACAGAAATAAAATAAAAATTAGAAAAAGACAGCTTCTAAGCAAAAATAGAAAGATTAATTTGCCTGTTTTGATTTGCATAATAGGAAATCCCTTGCTAAATACCATGCATCTCCTAAAATGAATGCTCATTATTTTTATTGTGGTATAAATGGTCATATTATGCATGATTGTTTCATCTTGAAGAATGATGAGCTAAGAGCAGGCCAAAATAGAAGGAACAATGTAAAAGGCAATGACAAGGGACAGGTCAATGCTGGGACAAACCACGCTCTGCATGTTCATGTTCAAAAGCCCAAGTATGACCCAATGCGTTGACACACCCTTCAGGATAGGTAGACGCGCCCTAGGGCCAATAGAAGAGATCTCCACCGTTGCTGCTTTCATTGTGGAAGAATTAGCCATACAGTCAAGGACTGTTGGCATCTAAAAGATAGGACTAACTCTCCTAGTCAACATGGTGGCATCCATGCTCACCTACAAAGGTCTAATACACATGCACATAGATAGAATGTCAAGTCAAGTGTGTGCTGTTTTTATTGTGGTGAATATGGACACATGTTTGATGATTGCCATTGGATGGGAAAGGATGATTTGAACGCAGCACAGAAAAGAAAGTCTCATCCCAGAAGTGCAGCTAACCATCAAGGACCCAAGAAAACTTGGGTACCTAAAAATTCCAAATAAGAATTTTGGGTGCAGGGTGCCTTGGAGCTGAACAAAGGATTAGCATGTAATAAAAGATCAAGGCACATGTTTGTGAATAAAACCTTCAATCTTTGTTAATGAAGCATATTATGTTTTGTTGTTAGTTGTCCCAGCTAAGTCCGTTTGACTACAAGCATGAAACCTCCCTTTTGATTTGATGAACTTCTCCACTGTAAAATTTGAACATCTGAACTGAATAGTATGATTAACATTTAATTTGAATTTCTAGTATATCAAATGGTGATGGGTAGAAAGATAGATTATGTCTATCCGAAACTCTCACTATGCGTGAATTGGGTCTTCAAATCAATACCTTCACCTTGTACCAGAAATCAGAATTTTCAAATGTTTAATTCATGAGTAATTTGTCATGCTAATGGAATTGATATGTTGATGAGTTTGTGTTTATAACTTGCATGTGTGTGGTTTAGCCTCTGGCTACTCCCATGGTTAGCAGCCATCTGTGCTTCCGGTCAATCATTGCTAACAATTGTTTTGATGATACTTGTCATGGCTGAATTTGATCCAACTCATCATTCAAGTGGACACACAACCTATTGTTTGGTTCTCATAACTTTCAAAAGCATTGGACAAATGGGGAGTCTAAGAGTCTACACTTCAAGAGTTTGCACCTCAGTTTAGAATGCATTGTAATCATCTTGAATTTGCATGCGCTATAGAGTTTGAGCATCATCTAGTGGTCTCATGCACTTTCATATATTTCATGTTTAAAGGACCCAACATTTCATGTCTAGCATGTCTTACATTCTCATGCACCATCATGGCAAGACCCGTTGGTATATAGAATGGTGACTTGAGAAAAGTTGGATCAAGTCCGACTGGAAACTATCAGTATGCGTGAAAGGATCTTAGGATCAAGTTTCTCCCCCTGGTATCATGGGTCAAATGTTCACATAAGTCATAGGCTGCATACCCTCTCATTGTTTCTCGTTAAAACATTCTGAAATTCATGCTCAAGCTAAGGGGGAGTCACCATAAGGGTCTAGGATGCATTCCTGCATACTTGTAGTCTTATGGTTTGGTTGCATATTCACAGTGGGAGTTTAATTTGATTTAATGAACTGCTCACATCTGCACTTGTATATTTCTTATGTGTGCTTCTTGAATAAGTGATTGGTGTTTCTTCAATCCCTTCTAAATCAGGAAAGACCCTACATCTTTTGATCCTCAACTTTTCTGACAAACCTACATCCTTGTAAAGAACACTCATGTTGCACTCTGTCCACGGGACAGGTCGACCCATGGGATACTCAGGTCGACCCAGCTTAGTGAGATACTACCTATTTTGAAGGTTCTTTGTGCTGTCTGCCAGACTGGGTCGACCCCCTAACAGGCCTACGTCGATGCACCAGTTCATCCGATTTTGTTGTTCATGTGTCTTCAATCCTCATCTTCAGATTGAACCGTGATTACTTACGACTAATGTGCATCACTTCTCTTGCTCCACCTGACAACCCCTTGGCAAATCATTCATTAAGGGGGAGCATTCCTGCTGAAACTCTTTGATACGTCTATCTGCCATATGTCCTCATTTGCATGAACTTGTCTGGTACATCATTTGCTTGCTCAGATATCTGGTTACCTACTCCAAATTCTTTGAATGCCTTGAATTCCTTGGAAGAATTTCTATCTGTTGTTGAGTTCATTTATCATAGTAAATCTTTAAGAGGAATCTTCTTTTATGGAGCTCTATGATTGCCCAGGATATAAAACTATTGGTTTAAGTTTAATGAGTTCATGAGTTTTTAAATTGAACTTTCTTGAAAGTGGCGGTATTCAGACTTAATGGACTTAAACCACTATTTCATGTTTTGACATGCTATGCCTTCTTAAATCTGAAAGTTAATTTTAAGTACAAAGGCACCCTTGATTGAAGAACTTTATGAAGTATTGTTTTTAAACATTTGTCTAATCTGAAGATTTCAAAAAGGGACCTAACAGCTTCAAAAAGGGGCTACACTTTATGAAAGCAATGAACTTCAGTCATGCTGAGTAACTAGGGATATTGGCATCTCATAAACGTATATTCTTATGTAAAAAGGTGTGTCCTGAGTTCAGTGCTTTAAGGCAGAGCAATGGCAATTGTTTCATTGAGAAACCGAGTCCCTTCATCAATGAAGTGGATTGGACAAGGTCATGAAGTGCCTTGCTACCTCTGTTCTAATTGAAGCAAAATGGTGAGCTACACTGAGTAACTAGGGATGCTGGCGTCTAATCAACGTGCATCCTCACATCAAAAGGTGCATGCCACACCCGAATGCTCTTAAAAAATGAAAAGCAATAATAATTGGTATCAAACAATGGTTTCAAAAGTAAAATCTAAACTTGTGGTGCCCATGGATAAAACCAAAAAATGTTTAGGTGTTTAACATCAATACTAAATGTAACTTTTCTCAAGGGGGCTAATGGAATTGAATGAGTAAGATTAAAGGAGGTGAACCTGGTCTTTATATGTTGTATTGTTTCAATTCTATTAATTTTGAATATAGAAATCTTCAAATGCTTATTTTTGAGAAACTTAGAATTCATCAGATTTAAACCAATTTGAAGAAAAGGGCTTTATCATTGGGGTTCTATAACTAAAGATTTTGAAAAATATCTATCTCTGTATTCATGAACCTAGCTTCAGACTGAAAAATGGTTTTGGTGCATCTACAATTCCAAGTGTCGACCCCAAGGGTCGACCCCTTGTGTCCAGACCTCTGTCTGGTTGTTCTGGCATTTATCATTAAGACAAATTATCTTCTTGTTGATACATGCTCCATTGCTAATTGCTAATTGCTATATCTGGTCCATCTGTGACAGACTCTCTTAGCTGCTATGAAAGCATCATCTCTCTAAGTACTTGGCATCAGTTCTTAGCAAGTAATTGGTTACAATTTTTTTCCTCCTTGCATTGCATAGAAAACACTAAAAAAAATCTGCAAAGTAGAAAAACAAAATTTTGGAATCCTAAAATCCAAATCGGTTCAATGATTGTCGAACTACCCACTAATTGCATCCACTTGCTGTTTAAATATCTTGTATATATATGTCTCTCATGATTCAGTCTATGTTGCTTCTCTGTGACTTCATGGCATGCAACATTGAAAAGGTCTCCACATAGGCATGCATATCTGGCTACCTGTTGAATGCATTTTCTGACCATGTAATTTGTGTCCTCTTTGCTGATTGCAAAGGGGGAGAAGTTGTTGATGAGTCATAATTGCCTTATTCATGATTGTATTCCTTTAAGAAATGACTCATAATGAACTCTTAATGAATCATAGTTGTCATCATCAAAAAGGGGAAGAATGTTGGGCATGTGTGAAACATGCTTGATTCTATTGTTTTGATGATGTCTGACTATGACTCATTGATGAGTCTTATATGCATTTGATGATGTCAACGTTCTTATAATTCAGGTTAGAGTTAGCACTAGCATGTGAATGGCCTCATAAATGAAGAGATCATGAAGATGAGCAGTAGGGCAAGGTTGAATTCAAGATACATAAATCTAAAAGAGCAAAAACCTGCCAAGGTTGAAGAAGAAAGTCAATATGTAAAGCCACAAAAATTGAGGCAGTTGGTTCCACAAAAATTGAGACAGATGATGCAAAAAGAAAAAAATTAAAAAGAGAAAGAAAAATGGAGCCTGCCCCCTTTCTTAAACAAGTGAAAAATCAAGATAGATAAATAGTTGAGTTAAGGGTGACAAATAGCCATATAAAGGTGAAAAATAGTTGTTAAGGGTGACAAATAGATAGATAAGGGTGACAAATAGGTGTTACTCGTAACAAATGGCCCATAAGGCAATTTCAGCAAAGGCTGCATCAACTCAGTCCTCTCAGGTCATCGACACAATGGGGTTCCCAGAAGCCTTTGTAAACAAGCTTCTCAAACGATGCGTCGATGCACCTTCAGTCCTGCATCGACGCCATGAAGCTCAAGCTCGCCAGCTGACTCAAGGATACATGTAGCAGCGTCGACGCAAGGTCACTGCTACATCGACGCACCAGAAGCTTTCCAAGATATTTTCTGATAAACCTGCACAGTTTCCAAAGCTCATCCAGAGAGTATAAAATGCAATCGTAAATCTCCAAAAACAACTCTTTTGAGGTCTGAAGGAGGCTCCTAGGACTGACACTGTCCCTCATCATAATAAGTGAACAAGAGCTACCTTTTGGACAAGGTTCTGTCAAAGAAAAGACTCCTTCTCTACTGTCCCTCTCCTGGAGTCTGCCTAGCAAGATCTCTGTCTGAAGAAAATATCCCTGGACGTCCTCTCTGCAAGCCAGCCCATGAATAGTAAAGAAGCCGCAAGCACTTTTGGTCAACCTCAATTATTTTACTCCAACCATTCAAATTGAAGGAGGGAAGCTTATGTGTCTCTGCTAGACCAATCAATCTTCAGCTTGGGAAATGCGAATTTCTCATGCCATCAGATATGGTGGTCCAATCAAGAAGAGGTCAGCATGGTAAACAAATCTTGCTCATTCAAGACAAATCAGATAACAAGATTTTGGAGGAAAAATTATCTTCCCATCTACTTCCTTATGCCCGGTGGATGAAGTCAAGCACCGCAGGAAGAAGGTTAGTGGTCAAAGCATCTACCTTAATTTGAACCGGTCATATTGGAGATCTTCTTGGAGGGAAAATCCTCCACTGGCTCCTCTATAAATACGAAGCTCCTTCTACAAGAGAACTGCTACTGCATTGAAGAGAAAAAGCCCACGTCCCAGTGTTTTTGCTACACTTGCAGTTTGGTTTTCCTTTGTTTGTGTGTGTGTGGGGCGGGGGGGGGGGGGGTTGCCCCTTTGTTTGTACGTGGGGGGGGGGGGGATTTCATTCCCGTGTGTGTGTTGAGGACTTCATCCTCGTGTGGAAAAGTCTCACCGGTTCGGTGAGGGGTGGACGTAGGTCCGCGGGTTTGTAGACTGAACCACCTTAAAAATCTTTGTGTAATGGGTTATACTTTCTGTGATTGATCCTTATTTTCTATCCCCATTCACAGGTTAGGGTGCTAGCTTCTACTTGCTCATTTCAATTATTTTCTAATGTACTGACTAGCATCATCCTCACACACCTCACTAGAGTCTTGTTGAGCAGCTTATCAATCTAACTATTGATCTGTGTGTTTGGGTGCGTCGACCCCACTAGTGTGCTGCGTCGATGCAGCTTCTTTCTGAACCGCTTGTGCTTAAGGGTGCCTCAACCTCATCACTTGACATTGTGTTTTTGTCGCTTTCATCTGAGCTATTCCTATTAAATCTACTGTGCATTGTGTCTAAGTGTCTCAAATACATTATAGCTATTGTTTGTGCCTTAATGAACTAAGTTTTTAATTGGGTAAAGTTTGTACTGGACCTATTAAACCCCCCTTCTAGATCCGGTTGCACCCAAGGGACCTAATAACTCGGTGTGCCTGGAGCACTGTTGACACCCATTTTTGACCTGCGAGTCGAGTTATTGCTCTTATCTACCTTTGTGATGTCCTGATTTAGCCGTTGTTTTGGAGCCTTTCTTGAGCATTTTCGAGCCAATTTCTTAGTCATTTTTCAAGCCTATTGAGCCTTGAAACCCCTGGAGGTTGTCTGTCCATGATCGCCACATGACTGCACTGGGTCTGCGGAGACCCAGTCATGGCGGTCTTGGGATGACCGCCACCGTCTAGGGGTGATCATCCCAAGACCGCCTTCTACCTGCTTGTTCCCAATGTTGCGTCGCCCCGTGCCCTCGTGAGTTGACTCCATTTAAGGTTTTCCTAGTTGCGATCCTCCCATGATTGCGTTCATGAAGTGGCGGTCGCGCAACTGACCACGTTCTCGTTGCAGAATCCTGATCATTCTGGGCTCAGTTTTCTTCGGTCGATGACTCTTTGGAGTCCTTGTTAGCACTGTTTTCACCGAGAATACCCCTCCAGCTTGATTACTATCCATCCTGGGGACTTTATCCCACTATTATCTTGAGATTTTATCAATCAATATCTCCTATTTCTTGTTCTTATCCTTTAATTCTGAGCCTAGGGTTTCAGGGCTCTATAAATAGTTGCCTTGCTTCGTGCGAGCGAAAGGGGGCATTTCTTCGGCTTGGGGCGAAGCCATGCTACATTGTCATCTCTCTTCTTCGACCCCAGGAAATTCAGGGAATTATTGACTTCGTCTTCAGTCGCTCGGGGCTCCCTTTCTCTAGCTCTTTTTGTTATTTCTTTATCCAATCTTTTCTCTGTTTATCACTGTTCTGCACTATTTCTACACGCATTACACATTTTGCATCACATTTTCCTTATGTTATACTACGTGTTAATTCATTCTTGTAACTCATACACATTCACAATATACACACCTATTATTTCCTCTCTCTTAAAGGGTTAAAAACCCTCCCCCGATGCGTTCTCCCTCTTTGTTTAGGCCTATTTTCTGCATACGGGGTTGATACTACACTTGACGGTCTAATTGGTTTTCCCTTGTTATCTTAGCTTTGTTTTGCAAGAAGGCAAGAGCATAATGTGAGGCCCTCACCCTCTAGCCGGCTGGAAGGCAAGGTTGTGTGACGCACATCGTTTCCTGCATCCTTTCTATCAAGCGCGATCACGTGTAGCGGTCTTCCTCGGTTGCGTTCTTCCTCCTCATCCTTCCAAGGTATGCAACACCGTTGCATCCTCTTCCTACATCGTTTTGGCATTGTCAACCCATGGTGGCGATCACGGTACAAACTCATATTCTCATCGCCCCTTTCCCTTTGTTTATATTACATGCTTATATATTTATGTGCACTTGTTCGGGGTGGAATTATATATGTACATCCCCATTTTTTTGGTGATCACGGTGGGACGCCTAGTGCCCATCACATTATTCTTGCTCTCCTGCAACTTTCGTGTGTGCGTGTGTCCTTTTAGATAGCGGTTCCTCGGGTTTTCCATTCAATTCTATAGTTTTCAGGTTCTGGGATCAGAACGTGGTCGCCAGGCGACCACTACCTGTAGGTCGTTGTCATCAGGAGACCAACTTCTGTTTCTGGCAGGCCCAGGGGCAGACTCTCAGGTACGTTACTTATTGATGGTTTAATCTAGCTTATGGGTCTGATTGTTCCTTTTTATGGTCCTATCTTGCTATCCTTTACATTATCTCAATTTTCTAATATCATTTGCATTCCTTGTGTCACGTTTTCATAATTGAATATTGTCTTGATTTCCTAGCTTTAGGCTCGAAATCTGCACGCGGACTCTCAGGTACGTTGCTCGTTGATGGGTTAATCTACCTTCCGGGGTTTGATTGTGCCTTTTTATGTTCCTGCATTGTTGTCCTTTTATATTATCTTAGTTCTCCCATGTTATTTGCACTCATTTTGTCATGTTTTCATAATTTTATATTGTCTTGATTTCTCAGTTTTATGCTAGAAATCTCCATGCACTCCGATGCGCATAGGATCATGCATTGCATATTGTAGTTGCATTCCTAGCTTGGTAAGTGACCCTCTAGGCTTCATATTTCTGTAGAGTCGACTAGGAGATCTTATCCGGGACCCTCGTAAGTCTCCGTTGTTGATGTTTTGTGATAGTGGTGTGAAAAATGAGTGACAAAAATATGATGTGTGATATGTGCTAACTCAAGCAAGCAATAACATCAAATATGAAGCATGCGGGTATGTCATCTCAATAGTGCAAAAGCAGGCAAGAAGTAAACTAAACACACGCCGTGGGCGTGGAGCAAAGATGAAGATAATGCAAACACACACCATAGGTGTGGAGCAACTAAAAGAAAGAAATAAGGGGAAATGGAGAGATGTGATGCCAAATGCCCAAAATAATAAGATGTGATCGCCACCAAAGCAAATAATGCAGTCAAAACCACACTATGTACCTTGGAAAGAAGCCGAGTGAAGCACACTCGCCCGCGGGAGAGAAAGACTTGGGTGCAGACATAAAAATGATTTTCGGACGACTGCCAGATGACAAAAAATGGCCTGAGGAAGACCGCAAGAGAACTCAAACGGTCCGGAGACGGCCGCTAAGCACACCTAAAAAATAAGTTGTGGAAATCAAATCTTTACCCCTCATGGCCAGCCAGAAGAGTTGGGCCTCGTGTGGTGAGTATTGTAGACTTGCAAAAGAGTGTAGGGACAGAAAGAAACGAACCTAATTAGCCCTAGGGAAGTGTAGTATCTATAATGGAATAAAGCTAATACGCATGAAAAGGAAGGGTGAATACCTGGGGGTTGGTGGTTTTTTAACCTCTATGGGGCGTGAAAATAATTGGAGGATGTTTAAAAATGTGTTTTGAATGCAGAAGAACATGGAGGAAGAAGAAGAAACGCTGCTATGATGATGCTAAGATGAAGAGACTAAGAGGAGAAAAGACACAAAAAAAACTCAAAAGAACCGACTACTCCCTGGACCGAACCACTCAAGGATGCAGAAACAAGCTCTCCCTAGTTGGCACTCGCTCCAGAATGTGGCAGCACTTCGTCGCAAGCTCTAGAAATCTCCTCTTCAAGCCATGAGGTCAAGGGTTCTATTTATAGACCCCCAAAACCCTAGGTCGAGTTGGAGGGATAATAGCAAGAAAATAGGGCAAAACCATGATAAATCTCGAAGATAATACTCCCAAGAGTCCATAGAAATAAATAGAAGCTTCTAAGGATAAACACTCAGAGAGAAATCACCAAATCATGGACTCTACTTCGACCACGGACGGAGAGAGAAAGATCAGGCAGAACATGACTTTCTGTCTCCCCTAACGGTCTTGCGATAGACTACAAGGCTCACTAAACGGTCGATCAATAGACCGCTAGGCTCAGTCGATTTCAAAGGGATAAAGCCAACGGGAGAAAGGTAGTTTAAACATGACTCTCCGATCACCTAGTGGTCGAGCAAAGGGCCGCTAAGCTCTGAAAGCGATCGCGCGATAGACCGTTAGGCAGAGAGATGTGGCAAAGAGATAATAAATAAATCTCAATGTAAATCCACGAAATAATCCTTATTAACCCTTATTCAGGCCCAATAAGTTAAAACAACAAGAAATAGAGGGATTTGAGTGCAACCAGGGAGAAAACCCATAAAATAAGCTAAAAATTGACCAAAATGGCACAATAGTTAGTGAACAACTTGGGACATCATAAGATAAGATAGAGAGATGACACAACTCATTGATCATAAAATGGGTGTCAATAGATGTCCCTCCTTAACGTCCTCTTTGCAGGGGAGCAAGCGGAGGTGAAGCGAAAGTGAAATGGAACATGGAGATGAAGCGAAAATGTAGCAAAGTGGACTGAAAAGTGGGCGTTAAGGTAAACGACACCCGTCCTCAACCAACGAGCGATAGGAATCTTCCTAAAAACTCTGAACCAATCACAAGGAACGGCCAAACCAAATGACACATGCCTGGTGGAACTAACAACTAAGGAATGAAACATGACCAACCTCATCACTGGAACACGTAGCTGATAGGTGATCGGAGCAAGCGAAAAGTAAAAAATGAGCAACTAAACTCCAGACAAGAATTCTCAGCTAACCAAACCGAGCAAAATAGACTGAAGGAAACCTTCCAACTAAGAGTGGAATGAGCCCCCCTATCTAATGATCATGGATGCATAATTATCCAACATTACTGAGACACTTCTAATAGATTAGGGCGCATGAATGCTCAAAGATGCGCATGATGCATGCTGGGCTAAAAATAAAAGAAATAATCAAAACAAGTGCAAAGAAACCATAAAATAGAAAGTACTCAAGAATAGTAATGCTAGATTAGACAAATCAGGGTCAGGACATTATCTGCAACCACGGCATGCAAGATAGAACCATCGTCTCCTAACTCTTCCAACCTAACTGCTTATCCAACGATTAAACATATGCACTTAGATCATCATCATTTTTGTTAAAGGGGAACATCAGATCCCAGAACACATGAATGACCAGCCGGTTCTTGAGATAATATGTCATAGATACCATATAGTAATGCATTAAGGGACTAAGAATCGAGATACTTACTTGACTTACCTGCCTGGCGAGCGGTGACAGGACATGATGGCGCTCATGAATTTGCAATTTTTAGAGATTAGCCATCAATAATCAAGCAAAAGAGATAAGCATGATGCATCTTTTTTTTAATCAAAACCTATGATTGGCCTGGTAGCCCATCATAGGTGGAATTTTATTATAATAAAATAAGGATTAAGTATAGTCCGGAGGCCTTATAATCAGCCATAACCAACTCAGGAGTAGAAAAGCCCCCCCACAGAAACCCATTTAACATAAATGAATATTTGGAAGCCCTAATTTGTCGAGCAAAAGTGCTCCTTTAGCCTGTGGAGGGAGATCTCTTCCAGTCTAGAAGATACGGTTATCACCCGAACGGCATGCATCAACAGCCAGGCTGTCTGCCACGGAATTGCCCTCCCTGTACACATGTTTGATTGGGCATTAGAAGAACTGAAGTAGCTTCATGATTCCTCGCCACCAAGGGTAAATAGACCAGTGTGGAGCGGATTGATTAAGAATCGCATTAGCAAGCACTGCGCAGTCAGAGTCGATAACAGACAGAATGCTCCCCATCTCATGGGCGATCTGCAGGCCATCATAAAGCACCCTTGTTTCAGCAATCAAACTGGAGCTGACACCATAGAAGAATGAGAAACCACCCAGGAGATTGCCATTGATGTCTCTAATGCATCCACCCCCTCCACAGGGACCTGGGTTACCTTTGGAGGATCCATCTACATTAAGGCAGTAATTCAAGCTCGACGGCCTCCATTTGACCAGATTTGGGAGCTTAAGCTTAACTTCTGGCCGAAGGTTGAAGGAAAGGAGTAATTGGGCATCACTATATGAGATAGCTTTGGCAAACTTGACAACCTTGACGGCCTCAGCTAGGTGGTTGAGAATTGAGTTCTGAATTATTCTCAAAGAGGGAGTGGCTCCTTCATAACTTGCAGCACAACGGGCTTTCCAGATTTCCCAGACCACCAGTATAGAAGCATAGAGACCAGCAAATTGAACAATAGACTGCGGCGATGTAGTGCCCCATAATTTATGTAATAATTTCTGGATCATTTATAGAATTTTCTGGAATTTATTAGGAATTTATAAGGGCTAAATAGATTAATGGATTATTAGATTAAGAAATCATTATAAGGCCCAATTGTGTTAAATAATTAACCTAGCCTGTTTAAATAAAATCCAGAAGGTCTAAGGACCAAGCCCATTAAGTTTGGCCCATATTCTAGAAGGTTATTTAGCCTATTCACGTATTTTAACGATAAATACTATTTTATAGATAATTATATTAGATAGACGAATAAAATAGTTTTATTAATTTAAAATTCTACACACATGGGATGTAACGGTCTATCGTACGACCGCCACATGCATGTAACGCACCTAGACTGATGCGTTACACCCTGACAGTTCCGTGAATGAAAGAACGAGCAAAAAGATTAGAACATTGGGATCCTATCTGTAAGAGATCGACTTGGGAGAGTTTATAACATTACTAAGGACTTTTAGGGATTAGGTTCTGGCAATTAAGGACTCTAGAATCGATCTAATCTTCAAAACCCTATAAATAGGACCTAGTTCTGAACTGAGCGACCCTTACTTTTGGCTCGTAAAGAATCAAGGTAAGGAGATAGAATTTCGGGTAAATTTTTTAGAAGATTTTGTTTAGTATACTTTAGACTAATAGTTCTCCAAATTTCATGTTAGGAGATCAAGCAACCAAGGAGATTGAAGCTTCCAAAGTTACTGGTTCGACCATAGTAACTCAGGATTCAGCGCAAAGGACCCCTGAAGATAAAGAGATTAGGATGTCTAAACGAGATAATTAGAATTCAATTCTTTAGAACTTTTTGATCACCTTAGTTTCATATTCTTACCCTCAAAATTTCACATATTTAGGACAAGAGGTTGGAGAGATAGAGCAGCAGGAAGTTGCTGGAAAAATCGCTAGAAAAGGATTGCTAGGGCTCGATTTTTAGATTCAAATTAGAAGCTTAAGGTTTAGTTAAGAGGTAGGTTATCTCATGATTGGCAAAAATATCTTGTTAGGGATAAAAGCCCTCTGATTGTGTTTTACTTCATGTACTATAGATCATGGATTTCATGTTCATGCATACATACATATCCTTAGCCCTAATCAAAGATCAAAGATATTATCTTGTCAATTCACTGCAACCTATGCATCTAGATGACCTTTACTTCGTTTTGTCATGATTGGGGTAGTTAAATCTTTTCAAAACATGACATGGCTTCAAATCATAGTCTTTTTATTTCTTTATACTGTTAGCAGGGACTCTGACGCATCATACTTAGACCGTCACAACAGTTTAACGACCTTACGATAAGCCGTCACACCCTCTGTTGCATTTTAATTGCTCTGTTATCTCTGACGCACCATAACAGGAGCGTTACTGATGCGGGACAGACCACGAACTCGACTCCAAAATGATATACGATCCTCGACTCTAGGTGAGCTCGCGATTGTCCCTTAACGAGGGAAGCGTCGGACGTGTGCGGTTGAGAAACCGACAGTGAGCTAGGGTGGTCAACTCTCTCTTGTGCCCGGATCGGGTCACGGGATGGTATCGCTCTCTCTCGCAGCAGCGGTGATACAAAAATATAGCGAGCTAGATACCCCTACACATGCTCTCCAGCAGCGGCATAAACAAATATATATGAAGTAAGCAAAATGCTGAGTATAGGAGCGAATAAGATATCTCCACGCGCTCGGCGTGGGGAAGACGGACCCGGCCGAAACTCGTACTCCCGGAACAATAATACACGATTGTTACAGCAATGAATCACTGCCCACTCCACGCAGGGAGGTAAAGGGCGACACCAATGGGCCCTGGAGGATCGAATTTGGGTTGACGGGCAGCTTCGTGTGTTGATTCGGCTACACGCGTGCTCACGACCGTGGGGCCCACGTGCTGTCCGGAGGGGCCGTGTGGGACCCGGTGGCACCGCTGTAGTGGGGACACTTGGGGAAGCACTCCCCGGGATGGCGGCACGCTAGTTCGCCGGCCGGAGGCCGGGCAGCTCCGATCGGCACCCGTCGGAATAACCGGCCACGGATCTGCCGGTTCTATTTTCAGGCGCGCACTCCGGCGAGAACGGACGCTGCGATCAATCCCGACGTCAGATCGGGGCACATGAGCTATCGTTGGAAAGCTCTCTTGAAATCCTTCAATCTAGGTCTAGAGAGAGGACCTGGATCTACGCGGATCTAGCCTTTGTGGAATTTTGAAGTTCTTGTTGTACAGTACCCAAACTTTCAGATCTGCAGGTGAGTTGTCTGAGAACTGCCGTTGACCGCCAGGAAGACGTTCGATTCAGCCCTTGAGCTCTTCACCAAAGTTGTAGGGATTTGCACAAGGAAGACGGCAATAATTCTTGTGAACGGATTGGAGGAGGCTGTGATTTGTTAGGAACACTGGAGGGTGGTCGGATCTGGAAACTGACAGACAGTACTGTAGCTGAATCAGAAAATATTTTTAGAAAATGGTTGGAAGGCTGATCAAAATTTAGGAAAAATCATGGAGTGAGGGGACGGTGGGTAGAACATCCAATAAAATTGGGGGTTCTTGGAAATGATGGGGCATCTCTTGCCCTTAACATTTTTCCACATCTTTGATTGCTCATCGGCATAGCTCCATTGTGTCCGTCATATTTTTCTGAATCGAGTCATGTAATTTTCATATTTTATTTGAGTCATGTCATTATAATTTTCCTTTTATTTGAGTCAAGTACCTAGGTCATTGAGTCATCTACCTAAGTTTGAGTGTCATTAGGATTGATTAGGTTGTTATTGGGCCCAATTCATTGGGCCGGCCCATGGGCGCCCCCCACCTTCCTCGGTTATTCGTCATTGAGTCAAATGTCAGGGACTTTTTGTAAAATGTGGGTTGCCTATATATAGGACCCCATTCCCCACATTTTGAACTAATGAATCAATGAATGAAATTTGAAATCCACCACAATTGTGAGCTTCTCTCTCTCTCTCCTTCCCTAAGGGGTGCGCCCCTACTCTCTCTCCTCCCCTCCCAACCACCTCCAACCCCCACCTACCCCATTGAAAGCCTCTACAACTTCCCACACCCTCACATTAAGTCTCCCCTAGTCCCAATAGGGAACCCCCCATTCCCCACCTCACCTCCCAACTCCCAACTACCCCTCCCTCTTTCCCAAACATTTTTCCTTCTTCCCCATGCAACCCTCCACCTCCCAAAGCCATTTGAATTTGAAAATTCCATTCCCTCCATAGCCCTTGGTCGCCCAAACCACCTCTCCCCTAGGTCAGGTCGCCCCTCCCCTTACCTCCACCCCCACTCCACACCATTTGCTACCACAAGGTTACAACTTCATTGCAGGTCACAGGCAGTAAATTTGGTCCTATAAGCTGCATCATCTCTGGCATTTCCCTGAATCTTCTGGTGGCAAGGCATACATCTCTGGAAAGGTCGTCCAGATAGCTTTCCAAGAGAGGTGGTTTCGTCCTCATCCGAGCACCGTGCTGATCGGGAGGCCTTTTCCTCCTCAACTGCGCAAAGTTGCTCTAGCAGGAGACCAGAGCCGGAGTGGAAGCTCGACTGCGACGAACCTGTTGGGAATCTGATCAAGAGTTCTTCTTAAAAAGTCTTCTACTACGAGTCTTCCTTCATCCCCAAGAAGCAGAGCTCAGGTTGGCGACCGGACCTGAGAGTTATCATTTTTCTTCCCCGGGTACGCGGTTCTGCTTCCACTCAGTCTACACCGACCCTGCCACAGTGTTCATAGTCTACCGGCCTGCTCCGACGACATTTGGCTTCCCCGTCATTCTTGCTTCGAAGAGGACTCGTCAGCGGTTCCAGCGACTCTGGCGGCAACTGATTCTGAGCTCTGGAGCGGTTGTGGCATCCTCTGCTTATTGATACTGAGATCCTGAGACAGTCAGAACTGTTAATCTACTCCCCTATTCAAGCTCTTACTCCGACCAACACCGGTGCCCAAAGAAATTATCAAAATTCAGGCATCATCCCGGCCCAGCTACGAGCAATCTCCAAGTTGTTTCGTCCTCTGCAAAATTTTGGAGTGTCCACAGCGTCCAGAGAACCAACTATCTCTCCTGAATCGCAGAGAGTGGACAGCATCAGCATCGGCTACCGTTCTTTACTTCTAGCTTAGTTTCTCCCCTCCCCGCTTGGCCGGCTGAAGGCCCCTCCCTGTGTGGAGGTAGTGTTTGATTGTAGTCACTGGCTTCCCTTCCCCAAGATCCCCCCCTTGCATGGGGTGTAGTGCATGTAATCTGAAATTTCAGGTTGATGCTTCTCCGGCGCGGCGTGCGGGTAAGCCCACGCTTCCTCGCTCGCCCTCGTCTCCGGCAGGGATCGGTGTCTTCACACTGATCAGGTGAGCCACTAAACACTCCTCTTTGCTGGATTCCTTTGCTTAATTAGTATTGCATCTTAGTGCCGTCGGCGTTAGGAGAGTGCCCGAACCTGAATTATCGTTTAATTGTGTGGCTACCGCGGGTGAGTTGTGAGAGTGATCATTCAACCCAAGCCTTTGGCGTGCTGACCGCCCGTGAATTTGGGCAACCCCTGACCCATAGGGGTCCTCCCCAAGCCAGCCGTATCCTTGAAACCCCCGGTCCAACCTTGGACCCTCACCCCATCGCCGGTCCACCTACGGACCCGAGTGTGCCCATGCGAGTAAGTCCGCTTGTGTGACATTGCCAAATTGTTGTGTTGCTTGCAATTTAGGTCCTAGGTTGTGTCACATCAGAAAATTGAAAAAGATGGTCGAAGATGGGAAACTCAGGCGGACTGTTACAGTGGACAGACAGCTGACAGAACTAGAATGACAGTTTGAACGAAAATTGAAAAATATCAAATGAAGGAATTTTGATTTGAAATTTTTTGTGAAGATAAAGGTTCGAGAGGTGAACCACTCCTGAAAATTTCAGCTCCAGAGGTGGTGGGAGGTGGGAGCAGAAATTCGGGGAAGTTGCCTCTGTCCTGGATGGACAGAACACTGAAGACGGCTTCGCGGCGGCGCGATGGCGACACGAACGGCGGCGGCGGCGGCACCGATGAACTCAGAGATTGAGGGGGAGGAGTTATCACTCTAGAATGGGGGTTGGTGATGAAGAAATCAGAGGGAGAGAGAGGGGAGGTCGAAATTCACTCAAGGGGGGCTATTGCACGATACTTTTTCTCATTTCATTAATTCTAGAATAATAGAAATACATGACTTATATAATAAATAAAAAAAGACCATGAATACCCTTAGATCTAGGATCTGGAGGGGCATTTAAGGGACTTCATATTTGATCCAAATAAAATAAAAAAAATAAAATTCCTAATTAATTCTAATAGGGGGACAAGGTAGGTGAGGTAGGTAGCCTACCTTTGAATTTTTAATCCACTTGTCTCCCATGTGGTCAATTAACATTCAAACCTTCTAGATGGCCACCTAGGATGGTTTGACCAGCCCCACATGGCCTAGGTGGACCAATGGGAAAGGGCTGTGGGCCCCCTAGCTGGACCTACTACACAATTGCACAAAAACCCACACAATCCAAGGGAATGACGCATTGGCTTACAAAGCCTTACAATTGCGCATATACTTTCCCATGGATATAAAAATAAACTAAAGGACATAAATACAAAATAAAATGTACATGTTCGGCGTCGATTCCCATCAACTCTCCCCTGGTGGGAGGAACTCGACCCCATCGAGTAGGGGTATGGATGCTCGCGTACTCCGACGGACCCGTCACCGTGCCAAGTAACGCGGGTATGCTCCACTCCAAGTGATCGTCACCTGCTCATTCCATATATACTCGATATGCACGAACTGCTATGGCTAAAGGTAGACACTCCGGGTGGGGCACTCTCAAAATGGGAGGAGGTGGCTCGAAGACTCACTAGGAATCACCGCTGGGTCCCTGTAGGTGACTGATCCGGGTATAGAGGTAGAACCGATCCCATACTTATCGAGCGAGTCCACTCGCCTCTTACTCATAAGAGATCGACAACGAGCTTACACAAGACACATGCAGACTCACCATGCACTAACACACATATGCAAACCACACAAATAAGAAACGGACTCATGCATGACTCTAGACAAATCTATGATTAGTCCGACCCGTACATGGGTGACGGCGGACCAGGACACCCGAATGTGTGCCTTGCATGCATTTGACGTAACCGGAGATGGGTGGCATGGGGAACATCCAAACGTCCAAGTATGACCCAGTCATGTATGGACGGCCCTTTGGATTTGGGGAACTTGAGAGGGCTAGAAGACCCGGATGTGGAAGAGCCGGGTGTGGGTGTATCGAGGATGGGTTTGGTGGGTATAGATGGCCCGACCTGCGGGAACGGGGTGTGAAAGTGGACTTCCCCGATAAGGTATGAAGGAAGTGATGGGTCACGGGGCCCACTAGAGTAGGGGTCAAATGGGTCAAAGAATATGTGACCCCTTGGTCCCTCCGTTACATAGTCCCATGTTTGAAATTCATGAAGGTGATGGTCACCTCCATCCCTCATGGTAAATGGGACCGTGTATAAGAGATATGACTCCTCCCTCGGAAGAAAAGTAATGAAGTCGGGCTCGTCCGGTAGCGGGAGAAGTAGAAGAACCTCCGTGGTAACACAACCCACGGTACATACGGAGGTAATGGACCCTATGGCCGGATGGGTGAAGCTACGACTAGTGGGTTGGTCGAAGCCTCGGGCCAATAAATGTGTAAATGTCAACTGCCGGTCTAACCCTTTAAGAAGGTCATCCAATGTGTCCACATAGTGACTAGACCGGAAGGTGGTGTGAAATGAGTTGCTTGACACTAGAGGTAGTGTGGGGTCCATAGATGGGAAGGGAGGTGGGACCAAGCCATCCTTGAGCCAACGAAGAAGCGGCTCGACTATGTATAGCGTTCCCGTAAGAAACACGGGTGGATCAGGCTTTGGTAGCTCCAAAGAAGAAGGTTCTGAATAGAGCTTGGAAGGAGAGGGTGGCAGCATTGGATCTCTCATGGGGGATGAAGGAGGGACCTCCATGATGGGGAGAGGGCTTGGGGATGCCGGAGGTGGGGCCGGATTAAGACTACCGGCTATGACCTCCTTGGGTTTGGGTAGGAGTCCGCCCATATGAGCTAGTGTCGATCCATCCTATCCAACCGGTCCGTAAACATTTTTAAGATTTCGGCAAAGGTGCGGGTTGGAGTAAGGGCCTCGTGGTGGACTTGCTCATCATCTCTAGGCCTAAGTGTGGACCTAGGTTTGGCTATAGGCGAGACCTCTTGCTTCCGGCTAGGAACCATTTCCTTTGAAGCGCTTGGGTAGGATTGGTTGGCGGTGAATGGATGGGGTTGGTTGGAGGTGTGGCCCACTTGATTGGGAGTGCTTTGGTGGACTTGGGTGGAGGTGAAGGGGCGGGGTTGGTTGAAGGTGACCGGGCCAGGTAGGTAGACCTTTCTAAGCTCACCCTTCATCTCATGCCACGACTTGATGGGCCGTTGCATCCTAACCTCCCTCGTGCGTTCTATACTCTCCCATTTCCAGGCGGCTTCGTGGATAAGCCTCTTTTGGGCAAAGCTGACTTGCATGGCATCGGACATAGTGTAGCACTCAAAATACGCATCCATGGCGGCTTCCCACTTGACGTAGTCGCTCGGGACCTTGGAGCCATGAAAGTCCGAGGCTTCGGGCCGATGGAAGTGGATGGGAAGGTTGCCAAGCCCACTGGTGTCGTACCGCCAATGGTACGGCCTAGGCGACTTGGAGTCCATTGGACACCGGGGAACTATAAGATGGACATGCAAACACGTGGAGACGAGACAAACCAACTAGACAATGGACTAAACATGACTCTAAACGATAATGCAAGTTGGAATGCTGACTCGACTACCAACCTAGACACAACCAAGACTCGGTACGTGGAGGAGATAAGCGATCCAAAGATCACTCGCGCAAGTGTGCGGCCTTCCCGATAGGCGTAGCCTAACGTTCGGACAACACCTTTTGATATACCAAGTAAAGGAATATATGCGACCCAAAAAGACACTTTTTTTGTTTTAAAACAATGATGACCCTAAACGCGACTTAGACAATGACTAATGACTAGATGTAAATGACACTTTTTTTTGACACCCTAGACTCAACCATGCCCTGATACCAAATTGATGCGGGACGGACCACGGACTCGACTCCGAAATGATATGTGATCCTCGGACTCTAGGTGAGCTCGCGATTGTCCCTTAACGAGGGAAGCGTCGAACGTGCGCGGTTGAGAAACCGGTAGTGAGCTAGGGTGGTCAACTCTCTCTTGTGCCTGGATCGGGTCACGGGACGGTATCGCTCTCTCTCGCAGCAGCGGTGATACAAAAATATAGCGAGCTAGATACCCCTACACATGCTCTCTAGCAGCGGCATAAACAAATATATATGAAGTAAGCAAAATGTCGAGTATAGGAGCGAATACGATACCTCCACGCGCTCGGCGTGGGGAAGACGGACCCGGCCGAAACACGTACTCCCGGAACAATAATACACGATGGTTACAGCAATGAATCACTGCCCACTCCACGCAGGGAGGTAAAGGGCGACACCAATGGGCTCGGGAGGACCGAATTCGGGTTGACAGGCAGCTTCGTGTGTTGATTCGGCTACACGCATGCTCACGACCGTGGGGCCCACGTGCTGTTCGGAGTGACCGTGTGGGACCCGGTGGCACCGCTGTAGTGGGGACACTTGGGGAAGCGCTCCCCGGGATGGCGGCACGCTGGTTCACCGGCCGGAGGCCGGGCAGCTCCGATCGGCACCCGCCAGAATAACCGGCCACGGATCTGCCGGTTCTATTTTCAGGCGCGCGCTCCGGCGAGAACGGACGCTGCGATCAATCCCGACGTCGGATCGGGGCACATGAGCTATCGTTGGAAATCTCTCATGAAATCCTTCAATCGAGGCCTAGAGAGAGGACCTGGATCTGCGCGGATCTAGCCCTTGTGGAATTTTGAAGTTTCTGTTGTAAAGTACCTGAACTTTCAGATCTGTAGGTGAGTTGTCTGAGAACTGCCGTTGACTGCCAGGTAGACGTTCGATTCAGCTCTTGAGCTCTTCACCAAAGTTGTAGGGATTCGCACAAGGAAGACGGCAATAATTCTTGTGAACGGATTGGAGGAGGCTATGATTTGTTAGGAGTTTAACACTGGAGGGTGGTTGGATCTGGAAACTGGCAGATAGTACTGTAGCTGGATCAGAAAATGATTTTTAGAAAATGGTTGGAAGGCTGATCAAAATTCATGACAAATCATGGAGTGAGGGGACAGTGGGTAGAACATCCAATAAAATTAGGGGTTCTAGGAAAATTCAAAAAGATGGTCGAAGGTGGGAAACTCAGGCGGACTGTTACAGTGGACTGACAGCTTACAGAACTAGAATGACAGTTTGAACGAAAATTGAAAAATATCAAATGAAGGAATTTTGATTTGAAATTTTTTGTGAAGATAAAGGATCGAGAGGTGAACCACTCTGAAAATTTCAGCTCCAGAGGAAGTGGGAGGTGGGAGAAGAAATTCAGAGAAGTTACCTCTGTCCTAGATGGACAGAACACCGAAGACGGCTTCGCGGCGGCGCGATGGCGGCACGAACGACGGCGGCGGCGGCACCGATGAACTCAGAGATTGAGGGGAAGGAGATATCACTCTATAATGGGGGTTGGGGATGAAGAAACCAGAGGGAGAGAGAGGGGAGGTCGAAATTCACTCATGGGGGGCTCTTACAATGCTTTTTCTCATTTCATTAATTCTAGAATAATAGAAATACATGACTTACATAATAAATAAAAAAAGACCATGAATACCCTTAGATCTAGGATCTGGAGGGGCATTTAAGGGACTTCATATTTGATCCAATTAAAATAAAAAAAATAAAATTCCTAATTAATTCTAATGGGGTGACAAGGTAGGTGAGGTAGGTAGCCTACCTTTGAATTTTTAATCCACTTGTCTCCCATGTGGTCAATTGACGTTCAAACCTTCTAGATGGCCACCTAGGATGGTTTGACTAGCCCCACATGACCTAGGTGAACCAATGGGAAAGGGCTGTGGGCCCCCAAGCTGGACCTACTACACAATTGTACAAAAACCCACACAATCTAGGGGAATGACGCATTGGCTTACAAAACCTTACAATTACGCATATACTTTCCCATGGATATAAAAATAAACTAAAGGACATAAATACAAAATAAAATGTACATGCTCGGCGTCGATTCCCATCAGTTACACTACTGTAATGGCCCCTCGATAAACCGTCACAATCACTGTGACGCCCCCGTTGTCGACCGTCAGAGTAACTGTAGACAGAATGGAAGAACAGTCACATTAAATTATAAATATGCCTAGTTATCTAAGTTTTGACCTGTTCATATGACTTTAAATTTATTAATTGGTTCATGATAAGTATCGCATGTTAAAAGCATCTTGAATTATTTTAAGGATATGTTAATTTCATGCCAAAGCACTATAGTTTGTATAAACTCCATGATTTTAAATGATGTATCGACGGAGTTTTATATTGGCTTCACGTTGTTACACATTCTATATCTATAGAGTCATCTCTTTAAGTACATGGCACATATTCTGGTATGTTGTCCATTAGTTCACACTTTACACTATAGGAACATTATTCTTGGACATGAGGACCTCTCTATTGGATATTCCTTCCAATGGACTAGGAAATCTTGTTGCAAGGCCTCCGTAATTCTCCGCGAACCTGAGATTCCCACTAGGACGCCGAGTTGGTTGTACCATTAAAACCCAATTGATTAGATTACACTATCGATGTTTCTGATTATCAGTAGTGTAACGGATATATATTGGACTGTCAGACACATGTAACGGCCCAATATACGACCGTCACATTCAACTGAGTCCGATTTCTTGGTTCTAGATTCAGACTAATGTAACGGCCCAATACTGGAGCGTCACGTTATGTAACGGCCCAGTTCAAGACCGTCACAAGGCTTAAATATGTTAACCCAAGGTTTGACCCAAGGGTTGATACTCCAAGGTTTCTAAATGGACTATTGATGATCTAGAACTTATCATATTGAACAAGAAACCTAATATAATGAATAGAAAATAAAGAATGTACCATTATGCTGACGATTTATTTTCATAAGCATAACATAGTATAAGTCATTCTTGATTTCTCATGATTCTTATTAAAGCATTCATTCATTGAATTATTGTTATCAAGAGCTTGTTGGAATTGTACATTCTTGGCCATACTTTATTGTTACATGTGTGGAAAAAGCTTGATTTATACTTGAAGATGCGATCGAGCACTGATTGTGTTCAAGGGCTCAATGCTAGACCCCTCGACTGATTGTCGAAAACATACTATTATAAACCATGGGGTATGATGCTACTGGCATCGCATTGCGTTAGGAGTACTTTCTTTATAAATAAGTGAAAATCCATAACACGATACAGCATGATTGATACTTATACATGACTTTCTTGATATTCCACAGAAATTCACGAAGTACTTGCTCATAAGCAAAAGATACTGGAGTGATGATTATGTGGCTTGCTAGTACATTCTCGTTACATTCTTGTTCATAAAAGGCCATATCATGTTCTTATAACATTCTTGCTAGTTCATACTTGCTCTCATTCTATCTTACATACTTTGGTTGAATCGCCTGATTGATCGCATTCGCATTATTTTGCCTTATTCCTCTAGAGCAAAAATGTTAATTACTTTAATGATGCCTTCATGTTGATGCGAAGATACCTACTGGGCGAGTGTGCTCATTACCTACTTCCATTCTTTTTCAGGAAATGGAAGTGAGTCGGGTTCGGAATATTCAAGTAGTGGATCCGAGAGTGAATAAAGAATGAGCGAAGACTTAGGAAGTTTACATTGTTTAGATCTAGTCTATGTAATTTCTTATTTCTTGAGTCTTGCATGATGGAAGTTGAATTAGTGGTTGTATTCAAATATTGGATTTGATTATTAATGAAAGTTAAAGTTGAGTAAATATTGTGTGATTGCAATCTTGTGTGTGATTGCCTTGCGCTCTGATCGTTCTTGCTTGCAAGAGGCTTACCATGCCGGCTGTTCGCGTTCCTCGAGTGAGTCTTCCGCTGAAATAAAGGCTCGGGGCGTGACAGTTAAGTTGGTATCAGAGCCTAAGTCTCATGACTTAGGGAGAAGAATTATGTCATAGGATAAGTCCAAGGGTTAAGGACCCCTACCTATGAATTAAGGAAGAAATTTCCATACCCAAGTGAGAATTGGGTAGAGCCCGGGATAAGATAGTTAATTAACTTTAAGATAAATTTTCTTCCAATTTCATGAGAAATAACCAGTTGTTATATTTCTCGCAGGTACCTTATTATGACCATGGCTCATCGCGTAGATTGGAATGGCATGCAAAAAACTGTTACCGGCCGTACTCAGGCATTACAAACCATGGCGTAAGCTGGCGCAGGAGCAAGGGCTGGTGATTTACATCGCAACTTTTGGAGCTTAAACCATTCGTGTTTCTATGGTTCTTCTAATCCGGACGAAGCGGAGAACTGGATAGACAAAATGAATCATATCCTTGATGTTATCCAATGCACCGATCAGGAGAAGGTGCGTCTCGCAACCTTTTAACTCAACAAAGATGCCCGTACATGGTGGAAGTCGGTTCCAGCACCTCCGGCCGATGCACCTCATACATGGGATGGTTTTCTTATCCTATTCCGTGCCAAGTACTTTTCTGAGCACGTAAAAGAGAGAAAGGCTATAGAGTTCGCTGCTCTTCGGCAAGGAATGATGACGGTTGCCGAATATGAACTACAATTCTCAAGGCTTGCACCTTACGCACCGCATCTTATCAGCACCGATTTATTGAAGGTAAATCGGTTCATGGACGGGTTACGACCCGATTTCATTCAGCAGCTCAGAACCCAAAACATCCGTACTTATGCGGAAATGGTTCAACGAGCGTATTTGTGTGAAAGGACCTTAGAGAAGGTCAAAAATTTAAAAGGGAAAGGAGAAGAATCCAGTCGACGCTCAGATCGCCGTTATAAGAAAGACAAGTTCAGCATCACGGAGCCCTACAAGAGCCATGATAGTAAGAAGAGATCCAGGAATGAGAATGGTTGAAGTTCCCATAAGCAAAAGAAAATCAAGGAGGAGAAGGAGTAGGCTGCCACAGCTTGCACATTTTGTGAAAAATTCGGCCATTCGGCTGAGGAATGCTGGAAGCGCCTCGGTGCTTATTTACGTTGTGGAAGCAGGGAGCATCGCATGCCAGATTTCCCCTTATGAAATACCAATCATTTGGTGGAGGACGTAGGAGATAGGCTCGCCTCAATGCTGTCTTAGAAGAAGAGAAAGCGCCCAAGGATGGTGGGCTTATGGAAGGTACTCTTCAAATTTATTCTCGTCCTGCATTTGTGCTATTTGACACTGGTGCCTCTCATTCTTTTATCTCCACTACTTTTGCAAAAACATTATCAGTTACATCAGTCCCCTTACCTTTAGATCTCACTATTTCCACACCCTTAGGTTCTGGAACAAAGCTTACCGACTATTATCTTGATAGCGAAGTGATAGTAGAAGGTCATAATCTCCCCACAAACTTAGTATGCCTTGACATGAAAGGTTATGATGCCATTTTAGGGGTAGATTGGCTTGTAGATCATGATGCTTATATCAATTTCCGAAATAGGATTATATCCTTTCGAAAGCCCGGTCTTCCAAGATTCTCTTTTCTTGGCATCAAGTACCAGAAGCATCCTACTATTATATCTTCTCTTCACGCTTGCAAACTTATCTCGCAAGGATGTGAAGTTTTTCTTGCTTCTGTCATTGTTACCGAATCCAAGGAGATTATCTTAGCAGACATTCCTATTGTAAATGAGTTCCATGATGTGTTTCCATCCTAGTTACCTAGTTTACCACCCGAGAGGGAAGTGAACTTCACTATTGAACTCAATCCAGGAGCATCACCTATTTCTATAGCCCCTTACAGGATGTCCCCCACAGAACTCAAAGAACTAAAGAAGCAGTTGCAGAAACTACTGGATAAGGGCTTTATCAGACCTATCACATCCCCTTGTGGTGCACCGGTTCTATTTGTCAAGAAGAAGGATGGTTCTCTCAGGCGATGCATCGATTACCGGCGACTAAATCAACTTATAATCAAAAACAAGTATCCGTTGCCGCGTATTGATGAACTCTTTGATCAGCTTTCGGGAGCAGAATATTTTTCTAAGATTGACCTCAGATCAGGTTATCATCAACTTAGAATTAAAGAATACATTTATAAATCGGCTTTTCGAAGTCGTTATGGCCACTATGAATTTGTGGTAATGCCGTTCGGGTTAACTAATGCCGCAGCAACATTTATGCAACTTATGAACAATGTCTTCCAGCCATATCTGGACCAATTCATCGTCGTCTTCAATATCTGACATCTTGATATATTCCAGATAAAAGAGGAATATGAAGAACATTTAAAGATAGCTTTGCAAACACTTAAAGAACATAAACTCTATGTCAAGCTAAATAAATGTGAATTCTGGCTCAAAGAAGTTTCATTCCTAGGCCACATTATTTCAAAAGAAGCTATTGCGGTGGATCCTTCTAAAGTAGAAGCTGTCAAGAATTGGAGCCAGCCAACGACCGTATCAGAAGTACAAAGTTTTCTGGGTCTAGCTGGTTATTATAGAAGATTCATTAAAGATTTTTCAAAGATGGCAGTTCCTTTAACTAGACTCATAAGAAAAGAAAATCCTTTTGTCTGGTCAAAGGAATGTGAGAAGAGTTTCCAAACTCTTAAGAATCATCTTACTACAGCTCCTATTCTATCACTACCAATAGAAGGTGGTGGATTCGAAGTATACACGGATGCATCAGGTATTGGCTTAGGATGCGTTCTCATGCAAAATGGAAAAGTAATATGTTATTCTTCAAGATAATTGAAACGTCACGAGGAAAATTATCCTGTGCATGATTTGGAATTAGCAGCTGTCATTTTCACCTTGAAAATTTGCCGTCATTATCTTTATGGAGAAAAGTTCACGGTCTACTCGGATCACAAAAGCTTGAAGTACTTATTTTCTCAAAAATAGCTAAATATGAGACAGAGAAGATGGTTGGAATATCTCAAGGATTTTGATTTTGCTATTCAATATTATCCTGGCAAGGCTAATGCTGTTGCGGATGCACTCAGCAGAAAATCAATGGGTATGCTATCAAGTCTCATGATTAGTATGACTAATCTTATTCTCAATTTGCTTAGTTGAACTTAGATATTGACAGGAAGGAAGAAGATTGCTTCATGGCTAATATCCGAGCTCAACCTACCTTAATAGAGGATCTAGTCAAGTTGCAAAATGATGATCTCGTGTTACTAGAAATTAAAGCTAATACTGAACAACGGCCGGATTTCTCTATTACGGAGGATGGAAGATTGCTATTCAAGGGCCGAGTATGTGTACCGGATCATGAGGATACGAAAAAATTGATTCTAGAAGAAGCACATAAGTCCAGGTCCACCATTCACCCTGGTAGTACAAAAATGTATCAAAATCTCAAAAGAAATTTATGGTGGCCCAACATGAAGAGAGAAATAGCTGATTTCGTGTCCGCTGTCTCACTTATCAATAAGTAAAGGCAGAGCATTTTAGACCCGCAGGTAAACTGCATCCTTTGAATATTCCCGAATGGAAGTGGGAGAGTATAGGGATGGATTTCATTATGGGATTACCTATGAGAAGAGGTGGACACAATGGTATATGGGTAATCATAGACCGATTAACTAAATCTGCACATTTCATACCAATCAAAAGTCGATGGTCTGTGGATATCCTGGTAGCATTATACATAAAAGAGATTGTTAAATTATATGGTGTCCCAATCACTATTATATATGATAGGGATCCTAGATTCACATCACATTTCTGGAAGGGTATACAAAACTCACTGGGGACTAGATTGAATTTTAGCACAGCCTTTCATCCACAAACTGATGGTCAGACGGAAAGAACAAATCAGGTGGCAGAAGACATGCTCAGGGCTTGTGTTATTGATTTTGGAGGTAGTTGGCATGATCACTTGCCTCTGGTAGAATTTGCATATAACAACAGTTATCAGGCCAGTATACAAATGGCACCTTTCGAAGCTCTATATGGAAAAAGTTATCGATCACCAATATGTTGGAGTGAAATAGAGGAAAGACAATTCCTAGGCCCCGATATTATCAGAGATTCTACAGTGAAGATCAAGCTTGTTCAAGAGAGAATAAAGATGGCACAAGATAGGCAAAGATCTTATGCTGATAATCGAAGACGCGGCTTGGAATTTCAAGTAAAAGACCATGTGTATCTCAAGGTTTCTCCAGGCCGTGGTATTCGAAGATTTGGCATTAAGGGCAAACTAACTCCAAGGTTCATTGGTCCGTTTGAAATTCTCGAAAGGATCGGTGAAGTGGCTTATAGACTGGCTTTACCTCCACAATTAGCAAGAGTTCATGACGTATTTCATGTCTCTATGCTGAAGAAGTATGTATATGATCCTGACCATATTATCACTTATGACAATCTAGAGATTCAGAAGGATATGACGTACGAGCAAACGCCAATAAAGATTCTGGAACGAGAAGTGCGTCAACTATGAAATAAAGTTATTCCTATGGTCAAGATTCAATGGAAGAAAACATGGCCATATAAAGCAACATGGGAAATCGAAGCAGCCATGCGAAAAAGATTCTCATAATTATTCAACTGTAAGTACACACTCCATAATCCATGTATTGAATTTGGGGACCAAATTCCTTTAAGTGGGGGAGGGTGTAGTGCCCCAGAATTTATGTAATAATTTCTGGATCATTTATAGAATTTTCTAAAATTTATAAGGGCTAAATAGATTAATAGATTATTTAGATTAACAAATCATTATAAGGCCCAATTGTGTTAAATAATTAACCTAGCCTATTTAAATAAAATCCAGAAGGTCTAAGGACCAAGCCCATTAGGTTTGGCCCATATTCTAGAAGGTTATTTAGCCTATTCACGTATTTTAAGGATAAATACTATTTTATAGATAATTATATTAGATAAATGAATAAAATAGTTTTATTAATTTGAAATTCTGCACATATGGGATGTAACGGTCTATCGTACGACCGCCACATGTATGTAACGCACCTAGACTGATGCGTTACACCCTGACAGTTCCGTGAATGAAAGAACGAGCAAAAAGATTAGAACTTTGGGATCCTATCTGCAAGAGATCGACTTGGGAGAGTTTATAACATTACTAAGGACTCTTAGGGATTAGGTTCTGGCAATTAAGGACTCTAAAATCGATCTAATCTTTAAAACCCTATAAATAAGACCTAGTTCTGAACTGAGCGACCCTTACTTTTGGCTCGTAAAGAATCAAGGTAACGAGATAGAATTTCGGATAAATTCTTTAGAAGATTTCATTTAGTATACTTTAGACTAATAGTTCTCCAATTTTCATGTTAAGAGATCAAGCAACCAAGGAAATTGAAGCTTCCAAAGTTGCTGGTTCGACCATAGTAACTCAGGATTCAGAGCAAAGGACCCCTGAAGATCAAGAGATTAGGACGTCTAAACGAGGAAATTAGAATTCAATCCTTTAGAACTTTTTTATCACCATAGTTTCATATTCTTACCCTCAAAATTTCACATCTTTAGGACCAGAGGTTGGAGAGATAGAGCAGCAGGAAGTTGTTGGAAATATCACTGGAAAAGGAGAGCTAGGGTTGGATTTTCAGATTCAAATTAGAAGCTTAAAGGCTAGTTAAAAGGTATGTTATCTCATGATTGACAAAAATATCTTTTTAGGGATAAAAGCCCTCTGATTGTGTTTTATTTCATGTACTATAGATCATGGATTTTATGTTCATGCATACATACATATCCTTAGCCCTAATCAAATATCAAAGATATTATATTGTCAATTAACTGCAACCTATGCATCTAGATGACCTTTACTTCGTTTTGTCATGATTGGGGTAGTTAAATCTTTTCAAAACATGACATGGCTTCAAATCATAGTCTTTTATTTCTTTATACTATTAGAAGGGACTCTGACACATCATACTTAGACCGTCATAACAGTTTAACGGCCTTACGATAAGCCGTCACACCCTCTGTTACATTTTAATTGCTCTGTTGTCTCTAACGCACCATAACAGGAGCGTTACACTACTGTAATGGCCCCTCGATAAACCGTTACAATCACTGTGACGCCCCCGTTGTCGACCGTCAGAGTAACTGTAGACAGAATGGAAGAACAGTCACATTAACTTATAAATATGCCTAGTTATCTACGTTTTGACCTGTTCATATGACTTTAAATTTATTAATTGGTTCATGATAAGTATCGCATGTTAAAAGCATCTTGAATTATTTTAAGGATATGTTAATTTCATGCCAAAGCACTATAGTTTGTATTAACTCCATGATTTGAAATGATGTTTCACGTTGTTACACATTCTCTATCTATAGAGTCATCTCTTTAAGTACATGGCACATATTCCGGTATATTATCCATTAGTTCACACTTTGCACTATAGGAACATTATTCTTGGACATGAGGACCTCTCTATTAGATATTCCTTCTAATGGACTAGAAAATCTTATTGCAAGGCCTCCATAATTCTCCACAAACCTGGGATTCCCACAAGGACACCGAGTTGGTTGTACCATTAAAACCCAATTGATTAGATTACACTATTGATGTTTCTAGTTATCAGTAGTGTAACGGATCTATATTGGACCGTCAGGCACATGTAACGGCCCAATATATGACCGTCACATTCAACTGAGTCTGATTTCTTGATTCTGAATTCAGACTAATGTAACGGCCCAATACTGGAGTGTCACGTTATGTAACGGTCCAATACAAGACCGTCACAAGGTTTAAATATGTTAACCCAAGGTTTGACCGAAGGGTTGATATTCCAAGGTTTTTAAATGGACTATCGATGATCTAGAACTTATCATATTGATCAAGAAACCTAATATAATGAATGGAAAATAAAGAATGTACTGTTATGCTGTCGATTTATTTCCATAAGCATAATATAGTTTAAGTCATTCTTGATTTCTCATGGTTCTTATTAAAGCATTCATTCATTGAATTATTATTATCAAGAGCTTGTTGGAATTGTACATTCTTGGCCATACTTTATTGTTACATGCGTGGAAAAAGCTTGATTTATACTTGAAGATGCGATCGAGCACTGATTGTGTTCAAGGGCTCTATGCTAGTCCCCTCGGCTGATTGTCGGAAACATACTATTATAAACCATGGGGTATGATGCTACTGGCGTCGCATTGCGTTAGGAGTACTTTCTTCATAAATAAGTGAAAATCCACAACACGATACAGCATGATTGATACTTATACATGACTTTCTTGATATTCCACAGAAATTCACGAAGTACTTGCTCATAAGCAAAAGATACTGGAGTGATGATTATGTGGCTTGCTAGTACATTCTCGTTACATTCTTGTTCATGAAAGACCATATCATGTTCTTATAACATTTTTGCTAGTTCATACTTGCTCTCATTCTATTTTACATACTTTGGTTTAATTGCATGATTGATCGCATTCGCATGATTTTACCTTATTCCTCTTGTGGACACCGAAAATTGCACATCCAAAATGTCATGCTCAGCCCAGCATCAACAACGGCGCCGAGTGAAGAAACCCCCGGGGAAATCGAGCACGATAGGCTCCACAGCCCGTGGGCCTCGAAGAAAATCAAATGGGCCACAACTCATGCTCACAATGGGCTCAAAATCGCCCATTTAGCCGTTCAACGGCACGCCCAGTTGAGGCCTCAGCGGCACGCCCTGGCAGAACCCTCCAGCGGCACGCTCCCTTCAGCGGCACACCCTGCCGCGGCCCTCGCCGGCACACCCCTATGGGGGTTCGCCGGCACACCCCCAAGGGGGTTCACCGGCACACCCCTATGGGGGTTCACCGGCACACCCCCAAGGGGGTTCACCGGCACACCCCCATGGGGGGGTCTTCACCGGCACACCCCCCATAGGGGGGTCTTCAACGGCACACCCCCCCCATGGGGGGGTCTTCACCGGCACACCCCCATGGGGGGGTCTTCAACGGCACACCCCCCCATGGTGGGGGTCTTCACCGGCACACCCCCTTGGGGGGGGTCTTCACCGGCACACCCCCTTTGGGGTTCAACGGCACGCCCCCTGGGGGGTCTTCAGCGACACACCCTGTAGGGTCCCCAGCGGCACGCCCTTCAGGCCATTCAACGGCACGCCCATCCGGGGCTCCAGCGGTACGCCCTTTTGGCACTACAGCGGCACGCTTGTTCAGCCCTTCAACGGCACAGCGGTGAAGCTCTTTCAATGGGCGACGTGAGGCCCATGCCCTACATATCCTTGGCGCGCAGTGGAGCCATCTGAGGTGGCAGCCGATCGTTGGGCCACGTGGCCTAGTCCACTGACAGCCAGGACAGGCAGGTCAAACCTCATGATCACGGGCCACTTCCCGCTTCGACGCCCCTGCACGAAGACTCCCGCCGTCCGGGGTATAAAAACCCCTCCCCTTCGTTTCGAACAAAAAGAAGAAAGGAGAGGGGGGACACACAGAGAGAGAACGGCGAGAGACGAACAGAAAGAGGAGAAGAAAGAAGAGAAGAAGAGGCCCTCCCGGCCTGTGCTCCGTCCGACGGCCACCGGGAAGAAACAAGAGTAAGAGAGAGAGAGCTTGTTGTATTGGGGGAAAGGGTTGGGGATAGTGGCCAATGTCTTAGGCCCGGATGTTTTCGTCTCTCTTGTATCCCATTCCTCCTGGGGGTTCTTTGTCCTTCTCCCTTTTGTCCATGGCCCCATCTGGGGGTTTGCTTTTGTAATATATATGTAGGGCCACGCCCTCTTGATTCTCATGAATGAAAACCACCCTCTCCGGGTTTCTCTTCGATCTTCGATGTTTTATGCTAGGCTTTGCGGGCTTTTCGACGGACAATCCGTTCCTCCCTCTGTCTCTTCATTCCTCCGGCGTCTTTAGGGTCCTCCACGTCGATGTAGGTTTCCCCCTTCTGTTAGCCTTGGCTCCGTGAGCTCCTCACTCCCTTCCATGGCCATCTACCGTGTTCCCGGGCTTGAGGAGAAGGGGAGGTACCCTTCTTTCTTCCCAACCGCTCAGTTACTAATAGGCCACTCCCGGCCTTGAAATCCCCTGTCTTTCTTCCTCTTTTCCTGAACAGCCACCAAATTCCCCCCCAGTTGCTTGCAACCCTTTTAAGCCTCCCAGCGGTGCACCTTTCCGGCCCTTGGCCGGCACACCTTTCCAGCCTTCAGCGACACACCCAGATCAGCCTTCAGCGGCACACACCCAGATCTGCCTTCAGCGGCACGCCCTGTCCAGCCCTCAGCGACACACCCCTATTTGCCCCCAGCGGCACACTCCTTTCTGCCCTCAGCGGCACACCCACACTCTGTTACCCCTAGCCGGCACACCCCTTGGCCGGCACACTCCAATTGGCCCTTGGCCGGTACACTCACCTTATGGCCTTTAGCGGCACACCCTTCAGCCTCTCAGCAGCCCACTCCTTGGCCTCGCCTCCGAGCCCCTTCCTTCACGTTTTTCGAGGTTCTATAAAGGTGTTGCTCCCCCGGGGGCCCACCTCCAGTTGTCGGGTTCCGCCACTCCGTGTGGGCGCGCTCCCTTTATCTCTCTTACGCCCCGGGTTAAGGGGAGATGCTGCCGATTTTTTTTTGTGAGATATTAATAAACAATTAAAAGAGGCAAAAGGAGGCAACAAACAAGCAGGATGACTGACGAAACCTTCCAACTCATCAAACCACTGCCGGCATCACAACGAAAACCGAACCGAACTAATCAACCATCCGACAGCCTGAACGTCCGACCTGCAAGAAAAGAGGCCGAACCGAACAAACAAAACAAGGGAGGAATTTTATATGAAACTACACAAGGGTTAAGACAAGAAGAAAAGAAAAGCCTTAAAATAAATAATCGAAAACTGATCGAACCTCCACCACCACGTTCCGATTGGCCCTTCAACGGTGCATTTTAATCAACCGGACCGCTCACCAAATCCCTTCCCCAGTGGCACGCCTCTTGAACCCTCAGCGGTACACCCCAATTCCTTTGGCCGGCACACCTTGATGCCCCCCAGCGGTACACCCTATCCCCCACCTTCAGCGGTACGCTCCCCTCAGCGGCACACCCTTGCTTTCATAACCTTCACCGGCACCCCTTTTTGTGCCCTCAGCGGTACACCCCTTTTTTTTTGTCCTTCGCCGGCACGCTCCCCTCTGGGCCTCTCAGCGGTACACTCTTACCTTCCCTTCGCCGACACACCACACCTATGCATATATACAACATGATAATGGCCTTAACAAATGGCAAATAAATCAAAAGAAAATGTGCTCATTAAAGGACTCCGAATGTGCAACATTAATCATAATAAAAGAGGCGGGAGGGGCAATAAGAAGATAAAAAAATATAATAAATAAATAATAATGATAATGATAACAATGAGTAAAAGAAGAAGAATCATCCGGGACCAACACCTAAGGAAATAATAAACCGTAGGCCAGAAATTGGAGTACATAACCAAGAGAATTCCAGATAAAAGATGCGGGGCCCACACCGCAGCCCTATCTCCCCCCGGGACCCGGGGTAAAAGGAACAATAATGCCGCCCTCTCAGGCCGGGCTTGGATCTTGGGAGTCATCCCGACATGGTCCGGTCCCGACCTAGTCTCGGGCCGACATCTCAATCAGACCGGGTTTGTTCCTCGTTCCGGACGCCCTCCGAGTCATCACAAAAATTGCCGGGTGCTCGGCAGACATTTGAATGGATTCATCCCGCTTTTCTCGTTGTGTTTCACCTCATGGACCCATGTCCGAACATGAAAAGGCCCACGAGTGGCCGACATGACCGACGGTTTGTGGTCTGAATACAGCCCTCAGTGTGATCCTTCCTTATCTCTCTTGCACAACTAGTATTATTCTTTTCGGCCGCGGGGCCCCTAATTTCGGCAATTAATCAAGGGTATTCCCTCGTATGGGGGATGTAAATGACGTCGTGACCTTCATGGCGCGACGGGATTCGGTCCTGACACGAACCACACAATCGTCTGACGAAGTCAGATCGAGCGCACCATGGGCTCTTCGGAGCCCGAATAAATTGTCACTCCGGTGACTGGCACGCCCACGCACTTAATAATCCAACAAACGAACAAAATAACTGTTAAACGAAAAGTGCGTCCACAAGTCTGGCACGCCCGGTGGGACCGATCCACCCTTCATCTCTTTGCCGAAATTAGGGGCCCCGCGGCCCCCTTCTTGTAATACTAATTATGCTACTTTCTTAAATGCAGAAAAAGAGAAAGGCATCATGGAGCCGACAATGGCTGTTCTCTGCAGCCCCGAGGTTGTGAAGAATCATGTGCGAGGCGGCTACCTGGCGGTGCCCCTCACTTTCGGGAGCTTCCCTCCCACCGTGGGCTTCCCCAACTTCTTGGGGGTGGCCTTCGTTGACATCCTCGACGCACGAGCGCCCGAGGAGCCTCAAACCAACGCTCCCGCTCCGAGAGCCGTCGAAGCTGCCGCCGGCCGAGCGGTGGCCGAAGGCAACAATAGCGTCCCCACAACGACGCTCAGCTGCAACGTGCACCACGTGCACCAGACCACCGGCCCGTTCCACCAAGGGTCGGCATCCCACCGAAGGAGGCTTCGGAGAGGCAACACCGGCGCCGGCTCAGGGCGTCGCCTGTCCAACTCCGGAAAGTCCATGACGGTTGGGGCCCTCCGAGTCCGCCTAGACGGCCAGAGGTCCCAGGTGACGCCAGACCGCGTCGTCCCGACCGTCCCAGTCCGCAACTCCTTTCAAGGGCTGGAGAAACTAAAAGGGAAGGTGACGCCCGCTGTTGTGGCCACCCCACCAAAGATTGCACCGGCTCGCAAGCTGGCCAAACTGAAGCAAGTCTGGGTACCCAGGGAGGCCCAGCCCACTGCACCCGCCCAGGCGGGGCCCAGCACTTTCCGCCCGAGGAGGTCCCGAAGAGATGACGGGGTCGAGGCAGTGACCCCCACTCTCCGACCGGCACCCGTCATCCCGGTGCCGCCCGAGAATGCTCATCGCCGTCGCCGAGGGCGCCGACACAATGCCGCCCGCCCGGCACTCAGGGCCTACGCTCCTCCTGCTGCCGTCATCGACGCGCAACCACAGGCCGCTCTCCCTGACCAGAGTGGGAAGGGATCGAGCAGGCTATGAGAAACTACCTCCGAGGCCCTGGTAGCACCCCCGCTGGCCGCCAAAGACTACTGGGGGCAATGACCTCCGCCTTCCAGGAAGAAAGGGGGGAACCTGCACCTAGTATGGAGTCGAGGACCCGCCCGGAAGAGCCGCGCCAGTCCCCTGTACGGGAGGAGGCGCCGTCCCGACGGTCGGTCTTCGACAGGCTAACATTCCCAGGAGGACCGTCCCGGAGGGCGTCAAGAAGAAACAAGAATAAGAGATGGCAGACATTCACCTGCAATATGGCAGGGGTCCATGGTCGGTATGGGGCCCTACCCACCGACCCGGAAGAATTGGCCAGAATAGCCGCCAGGCCGGGACCCCTTACCAGAAGAAGGAGAGCGGCAGGCGGCGCGACACCCACGGGGCCCCTCACGGCCCTCACGGCCAATGTGGTCACCACCGGCGACACGAGTGGCGGACCCTCGACATCATCCGAGGACGCCCCGGCCGAAGAGACAGGGGGCACGCCCAGTCTTCCCACAGCTGATCCAGCAATGCTGCTCATGATGCAACGATTCCAGCAGGAAATCGAATCACTTAAAAAGCAGTTGAATGAGCGAAACACACCACCCCCAATGTCCTGGCAGACCGAGACCATACCCGAGGTACCCAGGGACAGGGGGCAGTCTTCCGAGGCAGCTCTTCCGGCAACCCTCGATCCCCCCGGGGGCACGCCCCCGCAGCAAGCACATTGCACAGCGGTGACCCCGCCACAGGCTCCGCTTTCACAAGGGTCCCCCATGGCCCCCCGAGCGACCGTGGTAGTCACCCCGAGCGCACAGCCCGCTCATTTCTACCCGAACCCGGTCGACCCGGCGGCAGTCAGCCGGTTGATGCTTGAGCAGATGATAGACATGAAGTTGGCCGAAAGGGGCGATGGGGATCAGACGCCTTTCGACGTCTACCGAGTACCCTACCCGGCTCAGTATGCTGCCAGGAAGTTGCCGGCTGGCGTCACCAAGCCGCCGAAATTTGAAAAGTTCAATGGGCAAGGATCTCCCAGAGAGCATATTGCCTATTACGTGAACGTCATGGGAGACCTGGCTGCTGATGAGGCCTACCTCCTGAAGTTCTTCGGTTCAACACTCACCGGGCTTGCCTTTGAATGGTACTCCGGCTTGTCGCCCGGGTCGGTGGCCGATTGGCCCGACATGCAGAAGAAGTTCAAGGAAAGATTCTACGTGGCCGAGAGAGAAGTTACTATGACTGAACTCTACGCCACAAGACAGAAGAATGATGAGTCGGCCCTCGACTACATCAAAAGATGGAGGAACCTTAGTATGAGGTGCAAACGCCCCCCGCATCAGGAGGACGCAGTTCAGATCTGCAAGCAAAACTTAAAGAAAGAAATCCTAGAAAGAATGATCGGCACTGAGGTCAAGACATTTGACCGTCTGAACAATGTGGTAGCGGAGATCGAGGCATTCTTGGCCCGATACTCCTCCACCCCAGCCATGTCAAGCCAGAGGGCCAGGCAGGCGGAGAAGAAGCCGGCTCCCCCGGAGGTGCATGCACTAGACTTCCAGGCTTTTGAAAAGCAGAAGGAGAAAGCCAAGGGAGCGGCTAACCCTCCGCCGCCCAGAACCACAGAACGGCGGGAAGGCCCCTCACTAAGAGAGAAGATGAGAAACAAGTTGTATTCCTTCTCCCGGGACAAGTCCAAGCTCCTGTTTGAGTGGGCAACCAGCTACAATAAGATCACATTGCCAGAGCCGAAAAGGCCTGGCGACTCAAAGAAGAAGGATGACCCGCGCTTCTGCATGTACCACCGGGTGCTCGGGCATACTATTGAAGATTGCTACGTCTTCAAGGATGTTATTGAGTCCTTAATCAGGGACGGGGAGCTGGACATGGGGGAGCATAAAGTAGACCCCCCGCAGCCACACGAGCTGCCCAGCATAGCCTCCTCCGTCAATATGATCTCACTATATCAGGAGCTGCCAGAAGAATGGGCGAAGGCCTGTGCCCGTGCCACTTATGAAACCTTTATCATGGCCCCAGCTCAAGACCAAGAAGGGTGGCAGACTGCACCCAGAAAAACCAGAAAGGCGCGCGCCTCTCGACCTACCCCAGGAATTCACTCGAGGGTAGCAGCGCCCCTGCCTGCACCGCCCCCGGTAAACCCTGTTTGCCACGACACGGCCCCCCGGCTGGTCATGAGGCGGCCCACTCACAACAAGAAGAGCTCTGCCCCGCTGCGGATGTACAAGAAGACTAGCCCGGCGGTTGAAAAACTCCAGGCTATTATCGACGGGCTTGAAGATTATAAGCAGCCCAAAATCCAGCCCGTCGAGCTAAAACAATATGTCCCCTGGGAGCAGTTCGAGTCACTCGAGCTGGCTCCAGGAACAGAAGCTGATGCAGACAAAGAGCCTCCCCTGTCGGGTGAACCTATTCGAGAGCAGCCGTCCGCTGCAGCGGGCAAGAAGAAGAAAAAGAGAAGACCCAGGGGCAAGAAGAAGAAGGAGGTCGTCTTCGCCTGCAACACCCTCTCGGCGTTGTTCGATACCTCTCTCTCCCTGGAAGAGAAAGAAGAAGAGCCACCCCATGAGCCGGCGGAAGTGAGTCAAGCTGAAGCATCCACCTCCCAGCACGCCACCAGGTCAGGGAGGAAGTGGGGGCGCTCTCCTCAGGGCAGCCTCAACATCATGCTCAGGGGGGAACAACCATACCAGATTCCCGAGCCCGAGGTCCGAGGCACCGAGATCCCTCCTCCATCAGGCCTCTACCCCGGAGGCACCAAGAGTCAAGGCGCCCCGTCGTTCGCCGAGTTCCTGTCAGCTCGAGCAGGAAGGCGGGCGCACCCCCAGGGGCCCGCTGCAACCAGTAAAGCAAGCATTCCCCAAGCTCTGCCAGCTGCAACTCCTGCCCAGCCAGAGGAAGGATTCAGCGGCACCCCAAACCTCGCCGAATTCATGCGAACAGCGGAGGAGGCCCAACAGGCCCCGCCTGCTCAACGGGCTACAACAGATCCCGCAAAGGAGGCGTCCCCTAATCCGGCGCTCCAATCCCAGGATGAGGGCAGGCGCAGCAAGCCCGAAGAGATGAAACTGCTCAAGGTGCGGGCGGCCGAGCGAATAGTCAGACACCTCAAGAAAATCCCGACCCGGTTCACGGTGTGGGAGATGCTGTCCTTGAATGAAGAAACACGGCAAGCCATCATCGCCGCACTCCAGACGCCAGCACACCTTGAAGCCTGTTTGGCAGAATTATCACCCGAAGTAGCAGTGGCTTTCACAGAAGATGACATGCTCCTACCGACTTGCAGCCATAACAGGCCCCTCTACATGAAAGGGCAGCTGAACGGCCAGCCTATCAACAGGGTCTTGATCGACCCAGGGGCAGCAGTGAATATACTCCCGTACCGGGTATACCAGAAGCACTACTTTGACGTACACCTGGTCGAAGTTAAAAATGTCAAGATTGCCGGCTTTAACCAGAAATGTGAGGTTCCCATGGGGGTCGCAGAGTTCGACTTGACCTTTGACGACTTCACCTCCAGAGTCCAGTTCCACGTCATCAACTCCAGCACGTCCTACAAGGCGTTGCTCGGCCGGCCTTGGCTACACCAAAATAGGGTGGTGCCCTCCACCTTGCATCAGTGTATCAAGTACCCCTGCGAGGGAAAGGAAGTCAGAATCTTCGCCGACCTCCACCCGTTTGAGGTGTTTGAGTGTCACTTGTCAGATGCTAATCTGTACTTGGGAGAGGCGAAGCAAGCTCCTCAAGCTGCCCGAGACAAGGGAAAGAAGAAAATGGAATCGGGAGGCTGGTTTCCTCCGCCGCCCCCAGGCTATGTGGCTCCCCCACATGTACCATGTATTGCACAAGAGGAAGGGGTATTTAGGGCAGCCCCTCTCCCCATCTACCCCACACCGGGGGCACCCTGCCTCGAAGACCTGCTAGAAGATGTCAGGGTCCCGCCAGGGATCGTCAAGCCGATAGCGGAAATTGAATGCCAAGCGGCTGAGCAATTGAGAACCTTCGAGGTGCCTAACCCCGAGGGGCCGTCCACTATCTTCTATGTGGCCGGGGAGAAGCCGGTCAGGGAAGACGACGATTGCCGGTTCCCTGACGAGTTGCATGACCCGCACGTCCCCATTACGGGACTTCCCCACATGACTGACCGGGCAGCCAGAATGGTCAGGAAGCAGAAGATTCCTCCCTACCAGCCCTCCAGCCGGAGGGAAATGTTTGAAAGAATGTGGAACCCACCAAACCTGGATCGACGGTTGCTGAAAATCACCAAGCACCCCGGTCTGGGCTTTTCACTAGAAGATTACTACGAGACTGATGTCATATCGGTCTCAACATGGCCCGGCGACGACCCCGCAGAAGCCACAGATTCGCGGGAAGCCTGTCAAGATGCATATCCTGCGCCCCCAATGCAGGAGGCACAAGACGAGGAGATCTTCCTTTGGAAACCTCCCCGCCGCCGTTGCACCGAGAAGACCCCCTCCTTCCCCGAAGTGTCGACCTCGAAAGGGCACACCGGCGAAACACCTTCGCCCCGGCCGGCCGGCGAAGCAAGGAGCAGCAGCATGGGCCATGCTCCGAATTCCCCTCGATACGACCCCGTCATGTACGCCTTGTACCACAGGCAGCAACGGGAGATCGAGATGCTGAAGAGGCGGCTAGCCGAGTTAACCTCGCTAGTCGCCGACCTGATCCAGGGCTCCCTCCCCCCATGGGGTGGCCGGATGCCTCGGCCCCGAGGCGCCAGTCCTAGCACCCCCGCTTTGTCAAGGCAGGAAATGAGAGACATGGCAAGCTCGCTGACCGAGCGGCCGACCAGGCAAGGGCTGACACTCCAAGAGAAGCTACAGAAGCCTTATTCCTTTCCGAGAGAGAAGACCCGGGGCATCTTCGACTGGGCATGCCACTACGGCAAAGTCTCCCTTCCACGGTCCAAGAGGCCGCAAGACACCCGAAGAAGCGGGGACCCGCTATTTTGCCCTTACCACCAGGTGCTGGGCCACGCCATTGAAGACTGCTATGTCTTCAAAGACATTGCCCAAGACCTCATTGACAGGGACGAGCTCAGGATGGGGGATTATGTGATAGCCCCGCCACGCCCCCATGTAGCGGACAGCCCCAGAGCGGGAGCCTACACCGTGTCCATCAACTACCAGGCCCCTGAAGATGCGGCTGCCCCGGCTCCCGTCCAAGCTATCTATGATGAATACACAGAAGAGCCTGAGATGGACCTACGCCCCTCTGAGCCAGCGGGCCTCGCACACCCGGCGGCCACGGCCCAGGAGGAGAGCGAGGTGAATGCAGCCTCCATGCCCAGTCATGACGAACAAGAAGAGGGAGATGGCATTCTCGAACCCGAGGACCATGAAGACCAAGACTTCGTCGATTTGTCGCCAGCCCCGCCGAAATTGAAAATGGCGGCCAGGCCACAGTCGACGAATTGGTTGAAATCAACCTTGGCACAGAAGACAATCCCAGGCCGACTTTTCTGAGTGCTCTCATGCCTCTACAGGAGAGAGAACAATACACAAAGTTGCTGCAAGAATTCCGGGATTGCTTTGCCTGGAACTATAAAGAAATGCCCGGACTTAGCCCCGAGGTGACTCAACACATCCTGTCCATTGATCCCAAAGTGGAACCAGTGAAGCAACCTCCCCGGCGCATGAGGCCGGAGCTAACCAGCCAGATCTGCAAAGAGGTCGACAAGCTCATAAACGTCGGCTTCGTGGCGGAGAATCAATACACCACATGGCTGGCCAATATTGTACCGGTGAAAAAGAAGAATGGACAGATCAGGATTTGCGTGGATTTCCGCGACCTGAATAAAGCCTGCCCAAAAGACGACTTCCCGGTGCCTATCACCGAAGTGATGATCGATGCAACTACTGGCCACGAGGCCTTGTCCTTTATGGATGGGTCGTCCGGCTATAACCAAATCTGGATAGCCGACCACGACCGGATTCACACCGCCTTTAGGTCACCTAAAGGGATATTTCACTACAAGAGGATGCCCTTCGGCCTCAAGAATGCTGGTGCCACATATCAGCGGGCGATGACCAAGATCTTCGACGAGCTGCTATACAGCAAGGTCGAATGCTACATCGACGACCTGGTCGTCAAGACTAAAAAGAGGGATGAGCATCTGAATGACCTCAGGGTCGTCTTCCAAAGGCTCCGCCTATACGGGCTGAAAATGAATCCCATGAAGTGCGCCTTTGGCGTGTCCAGTGGAAAGTTCCTCGGCTTTATCGTCCGACACCGAGGGATCGAGATCGACCCCTTTAAGATAAAAGCTATCCAGGAGCTGCCCCCTCCGAAGAATCTGGGAGAGCTGAGATCCCTACAGGGGCGTCTAGCTTACATCCGCAGGTTCATTTCCAACCTGTCGGGGCGCTGCCAGCCATTCCACAAACTAATGATGAAGAATGCACCTTTCAGCTGGGGTCATGAATGCCAGCACGCGTTTGACCAGTTAAAGGAGTATCTGGAGACCCCGCCTGTCCTGGGGGCACCTGTCAAAGGCAGACCGCTGATTCTATACATAGCGGCCACCGAATACTCACTGGGGGCAATGCTCGCCCAAAACAATGATGAGGGAAAAGAGCAGGCTCTCTACTACCTCAGTCGAAGATTGGTGGGTGCAGAAGCTAAGTACACCCCGATCGAAAAGATCTGCCTTGCCCTGGTCTTTGCAGTCAAGAAGATGAGGCACTATATGCTGTCCCATGAAGTCAGCTTGATATCCAGGGCCGACCCCATTAAGCACATCCTTTTTCAGCCCGTCCCAAAGGGGCGCCTTGGCAAGTGGGCCGTGCTACTCATGGAGTTCGATATCACCTACGTGCCGCAAAGGGCCGTTAAGGGACAAGCCGTCGCGGATTTCTTCGCAGCACATCCCGTGCCCGAAGACTCCCCGTTGGCCACCGAGCTACCTGAAGATGAAACACTAGAGGTAGACCAAATACAACAAGCCATCTGGCAGCTTTACTTTGATGGAGCCTCAAGGACAGAAGCGACCCCGTCCGGGCGCACCAAGGTACGAGCCGGAGCAGGCATCGTCCTCAAGTCGCCGGACGGAGAGGTGATGCACACTTCCTGCTGCATCAGCAAACCCTGCACCAATAATGAAGCAGAGTATGAAGCCCTGATCATCGGCCTCCAGGTCGCCCTCCAAATGGAGATCAAAATGCTCCAGGTGTTCGGCGATTCGCTGCTGGTCGTCAAGCAAGTCCAGGGGCAGTTTGATGTCCGAAAACCTGAGCTGCTCCCGTATCACACTAAAGCAAAAGGGCTCATGGAGCGGTTCTACCTCCTCGAGATAGGCCATGTCGCCAGAGGGGAGAACGCACAAGCCGACGCATTGGCAAAATTGGCAAGCTCACTGGCGGTGCCCCCAGATGGATATCTCCATATCCAAGTAATAAACCAACGCCAGATGCCCAGCATGATAGAAGAAGAGCCGGAAGAGGAGGACCTACAGGTCGCTACAGCAGAAGCCGTCAGCCTGCCTGACTGGAGGGACCCCCTAATGCAGTGGTTCAGGCACCAGCAACTACCCGACCGAAGAGAAGAAAAAATCAAGCTGGTCAGAACCAAGGACTCCTATGAGCTCCGAAGCGGAATATTATTCCGGATTGTGGCCGATGCCAAACGGAAGCTACTCCTCCGATGCTTGTCCATTGAAGAAGCTTGGAGGGTTATGAAGGAGGTCCATGCCGGCATAGCTGGCGCACACCAGGCGGGGCCGAAAATGAAAATTGAAATCAAGAAACTTGGCTATTATTGGCCTGCAATGTTCAACGACTGTTGCGAGTATGCTAAGTCGTGTCAGAGATGTCAGGAGCATGCCACCATTCCCAGAAGACCTCCTGCACCACTACACCCAACGGTGCCCAGTTGGCCGTTCGCCCAATGGGGAACGGACGTCGTGGGCCCCTTTCCCGCATCTTCCACAGGCTGCAAATATATTCTGGCGGCGACCGACTACTTCTCCCGCTGGGCAGAGGCTGTTGCCTTACGGGAGGTCACCGGAGAAATCGTGGTCAGGTTTGTCCGCCGCAACATTATATTCCGGTTCGGCGTGCCCGACCGGATTGTGTCGGACAACGGCAGCCACTTCCGCAACCAGAAAGTTTACCGGCTAGCAGAAAAATACAAAATTGACTGGAGGACATCGACTCCTTACAATCCACAAGCCAATGGGCTGGCCGAAGCTTTCAATAAGACACTTTGCACTCTCCTGGCCAAGACTGTTAGCTCTAACAAAAGGGACTGGGAAGAAAGAATGTATGAAGCGCTTTGGGCGTACCGAACCGTATACAAGACCCCAACGGGCTGCTCGCCCTTCTCTCTTGTATATGGCTCGGAAGCAATCATCCCCGTCGAACTGGAGATACCGTCCCTCAGGGTCGCCATTCAGCATGGGCTTGTCCCCGAAGGGCAGACCAACACCGAGCGAAGGCTCGATGAACTCTCCAGTCTGGAAGGAAAGCGGCTTCAAGCCCAACAGAATATCCAGGTCTATCAGGCCCGGATTGCACGCGCCTTTGACAAGCTCGTCAAGGAACGCGAATTCAAGAAGGGTGACCTTGTCATGGTCAAGAGAAGAGATCTCATGGCGGCCAACCCCAAAGGTAAGCTAAACGAGAACTGGCTCGGACCCTACGTAGTCCAGAAAGTCTACGAAGGCGGAGCCTATGTAATTGTCAACCACCGCGGGGAGGTTCAATTCCCGCCTCTTAATGGAAGGCACTTGAGGCTGTACCACGCCCCAGCGCCCCCATTCAGGTAATAATATTACTCTTCGCCCATTTTGGGGCGGATTTGCGTGATTAATGTCCGAATGATTTGGCCACCAGCCGGGTTCCCGAAAAAGGGAAGAAAGGAATAGAAAGAGAAAGAAAGAAGAAGCAAAAAAAAAGAGAAAGACAAAAAAGAAGAAGCAAAAAAAATGGAAAGAGGAAGAGAGAAGAAGCAAAAAAAAAGAAGAAAAAAATGGAAAGAGAAAGAAGGAAGAAGCAAAAAAAAAGAAGAGAAAAAAAAAAGAAGAGAAAAAAAAAGAGAAAAAAAAGAAAAAAAAAGAGAAAAAAAAGAGAAGCCAGAAAGGGGGACGCCCCCCATTTCCAGTCACCGCCCCGCATCAGCGGGGGTACCAAAATTGATTTAAAAAGAAAGAAACAAACTCTTCTCTCCGTCCTTCCCGGGCGGTGAGTACCCCTTTGGCTCGGACCTCACGTCCGGGTCATTGACTAGACAAACTCTTCTCTCCGTCCTTCCCGGGCGGTGAGTACCCCTTTGGCTCGGACCTCACGTCCGGGTCATTGACTAGACAAACTCTTCTCTCCGTCCTTCCCGGGCGGTGAGTACCCCTTTGGCTCGGACCTCACGTCCGGGTCATTGACTAGACAAACTCTTCTCTCCGTCCTTCCCGGGCGGAGAGTACCCCTTTGGCTCGGACCTCACGTCCGGGTCATTGACTAGACGAACTCTTCTCTCCATCCTCCCCGGGGGGCGAGCACCCCTTTGGATCAGACCTCCCGTCTAAGTCACTGACTAAACGGACCTTTCTATCCGCCACCTCTGAACGGCAAAAGGGGTCTGTGGCCAAGTACCCCTCACTCGAGACCAGCACGCGCTTCCAATATTGCGGCAAAACCAGGGAGTTGCCCGTTCGGTATGGTGGAGTGATCCCCTCGTCCTCCCCCTGGGAAGGCGAGCACTCTCCTGTACCCTGACATGGGTCCCTGCCTGGTCCTTCCAAAGTGAATCCCCGCAAAGACTCATACCCTGCCAATGGGCCCCTACACGAAAAGGGGGGAAAGATACAAGAGCGAGGGAAGAGGAAGGAGAAAACAATATGCACGGAAGAGAAAGAGGGGTGGGAGAGCTCCCTCCGGGATAAATGCATACACCAGGAACGCGTGAAATCATAAATGCTTTGCTCTATTCAAAAGAGGATCAAACTACATGTGCTGCGGGGCATACCCCTGTGTTACATTCAAAAAAAAAGAAAGAGAAATTAAGGGATGCAACGCTCAGTCGATGTCCCTGAAGATGTCCTCGAGGGGGAGGATCCCGACGCAAGGGAAGTTCGTCATATCGCGCAGTCGGCCCCTCAATCCCTCAAGACGGGCGAGCTCCGCTTCGACGGACGCCATTTCAACGTCGGCAACGGCAAGAGCTTCCCTCTCCTCTGCCACCGCCCCTTCCGCCTCGGCGAGGCCAAGTTTAGCCGCAGCGAGATAGCCCTCCAGCTTCTCGATCCGGTTCTTGAAGGAACGAACGCTGCCTTCGCCTTCCTCTAGGGCCTTTCCGTGGCGTTCTCTACTGTCGCGTCGGGCCTTTAGGGCCTGCAGATATTCGTCTGCCTGAGCATCAAGGGCGGCGCGTTCGTCAGGAGCCTGGGTCTCCAGGAACTCGCGGCGCTTGACATATTTCAATAATAGCAAGACCCGCCGTGACCATTCCCCCAGCGGACAGCCAAGCACTTGCAGCGCCCCCGTTAATTGCGTCACGATGGTATGCACCTCCCGATACGACAGAGAAGCATCGGCGAGAAGCATCGTCCGTAAAGTGATCAGCATCTGACGGACTGGCGCTTCTGAGGACGTGTGACTAACTGAGGGCACGACCGGAGGGGTGAATTCCACGGTGCTGTCCACCTCTGCCCACAGGTCGGTATCTGCCGCCACTGAAGATGAAGGAAGGGCGAGGGTCAAGTCGCCCGGCCGGCGTAGCTCGACGAGAGACTCTTGGCCGACCATTGCCTGGGGAAAGGAAAAGACCATTGCCGAAGCCTCCGGTGCCCCCATCGTTTGGAGGTCACCTGCCCCCTCTGCCTCCGTCTGGCCCGACTCTGCCACTCCTCCAAGGGGCAGGGGTGCAGGGGCCGTTACCTCGGCTAGAGGAGGAGCTTCGAGTAAGGCCAGGCCCGAAGCCGCCACCCATGAACTCCTCGCTCGCGGCTGAGATCCCTCCAGATGCGCACGGAGCCCCGCAAATATCTGCTGCAAGAGCGGGTCCTCCATCTGAGCCGGGAGTTTCGGGAAGGGCGGAAGCGGAACCACCAGCTGGGGTAAACGTCCCGCTTCCACGAGCGCAGCCAGTCTCTCTCTCTCCAAGCCCAAGACTGGAGCCGGCCCCTCACCGCTATCGGGCCAATGCTCGGTCTCCGCTTGGCCACTGCCTTCCGGATACGACCAGGCGCCTTCCCCGATATCGGCATCGCCTGACCATGGGAATGGGAATCAGCTATTCGCCATCTAAAATAAACCATGCAAAAGGGAGACCGTGGAGCCCGCATACTCACCTTGGCCGCTGGGATGATGCTACCTTCAGGCGCGATCTCCCCCTCCTCCAGAGGCTCGCCCGCCGCTCTGGTAGTACCGGAGGGCTCCGCGGGCATTTCCTCTCGAAGGGCGTCGAGTAAAAGAGCCAATTTGCCCATGACGGCATCGACCCCTGTTGGGCGGTCGATCAGCGCAGCCGGGGCAGCCTCCTTTGCGACCTCAAGTTCGGCCGGTTCTTGAAAATCCTAAAAAAAAGGGGGGGGGAATAAGTCGTCAGTCAATCACAAAAAGGGAAGGGAGAGCCGGCCTAAACAAGCTCACACTCACGGCGGTCTTCCCCACAAGGCTCGGGGAGCCAGCAAGTAAGGGGGCCCCGAAGACCGGCTCGGGCGGCTCCGATGCCCCGGACACGCCCTCGTCAGGAGCTGCTTCGTCGGAAGAGTAGTTGTAATCTACCTCTTCCCCAGACGGAGACTCGACCGCCGTCGGCTCGGCCTGGACCGGCAGAGGAGCTTCCACCTCAGAGTCTCTGCGCAGCACGTCCTCCCTCGGGCTAGGCGAGGCTCGCGCTCCGATCTTCTTCCTCCTCACATATATCAACGTCGTCGGGAGGTCGGGATCAGGCCCCAATGACTCGGTGGCCACCGCAGCAACGCCTGTCATGCAAAAGAAGATAAGCCAGGGTGAATCTACTGGCCCCTAGGACAAAAAGGGGGGGGAGCTAACCGTGTAGTCGAAAATATTTACCCCCTTCAGTTCCTGCGACACGAGATGACCTGCGGGCTTCCTCAACAGGCAACGCCTTCTCGGGAGTCCCGACCGTACCCTCGCCCGTGAGATAGAAGCGCATCGTCGCCATGCGCGAAGCCGAGGCCAACTCGGGAGGCCGGTCGACCACAGACGACACGGGCGGCCGATGAATCTCACCAGCTTCGTGGCTCGGTTCGGTCCGCGTGGCTTCGAATTCTTCGAAGGACAAGACGGGGGCCATCGGCAGGGCTGCCGTCGGAGCCGGGGATGCCTCGGTCCGCTGCCGTTTTACCGTCTTTTGCCTGGCCACCTTGGCAGTAGCCAGTGCCTTCTTAACGGGCGACTGTGCCCGGGGCCTTCCCGTTGCCGGCGGCAAGGGAGCCGGAGCCGCCGCCGGGGTCGACTCTGCCGGGACCGCAACTTCACCCATGTCAGGCGAGGGCACGGGCTCTCCCATAGAAGCTGAGACAAAAGAAGTATCCAGGTGTCAAGACTCCACTCCAAAATAAAAGGGGGGGGGGGAGATTCAAGAGACGCGCTAATGATCGGGAACACTGACCGGCAGGTTGACCTGGCTCGGGACGGGCAGCTTCGAATTCCTCGAAAGATGGGACTAGTGGTACCGGATGGACAGCCGTCGGAGCCTTAGTCGATTCTGTCTTCCTCCGCTTTGTGTCACGCTGCTTAGCCGCCTTGGCGGCGTCCACCGCCTTCTTCACAGGCGATTTAGCCCGGGGCCTCTTCGCAGCCTTAGGCAAAGGAGCCGTGGTCGGGGCCAGCGGCGCGGCTTCAAAATACGCAGGCTTCTTCACCAGCCGGAGGAGGTTCCGGTACGTGGCCATCTGCGTGCTGTCGGGATGGTCTGCAAAGAAAAGAGGGGAAAGAACGAACATGCATATACCATTAGTACCTAACTCACCGCGAAAGCCGCAGCGCTGAGGGACAAAACCGAAGAGCAAGAGGGAACTGAATACCATGAGGGCCAGTGTACAGCCGCAGCGTGATCGGCCAGTAGCTCAGGGATATCTCCTTGTCCCGACGTGCCGCCTCCCGGACTAGCCAACAAACGTCCTCAATAGTTTGACACCGGTCCGTGAGGTTGGCCAGATCCGCATGCTTCTTGGAAGAAAGGTGACAGAAAAGATTGAAGTGGTCCATGCCCCACCCATCAGCATAATAATAAGGGATGTGCAGGCGCTTGCCCAGGATGGAGGCCGTCACATCTTCAATCTTCATCCCATTCACCCGGAGGAGGATATATAGCCACGTGGTATCCTTGTAATTCTCGGGCTTCCTCTCCTCCCGCCTCACGAACGTGCGATACAGGCAGGCCAAGTCTCTCTCCGGACGCCAGCTCTTGGCGGGAGTCCCCTCTTCCTCTATGGGAATGGATAATTGATGAGGTCCAGACGGTCGCTCCCTACCCGGCACAGATCCCTCAGCGTCTTCTGATAGCTGTCCTTCGCCACTGGAGGCAGCTCCACTTTCGGCGTCGGCCTCCTATCCCGGGCTTCCCGACGAGCTATCATATATGTCGCCACCTCCTTCTCTTGCCTGTTCTTGAGCCGAAGAAGATGATCTGGCTCAATGTCAAGTACTGGCACCGGTTGCCGGCTAAGGAATCTCCTTTCGGCGCCATCCCAACAATCGGTCTTGTGCAACCGATAGAAAGCCGTCCGGGCATTCCACCACTTTATATAGTCTTCGGTCACTCGGGGCACGCGACCCGGGGCTGGCACCCTGAAGGAGGCAGAGTCGCCCGGTGGAAGAAGTCCCACCAGCTTCTAGCGTGCTCGGCGACCGCACTTCCCCGGACGTTCCGCGAAGGCAAGCCGAATTGCGCATGATAAGCAGGGATATGCTGGTCATACCCGAAGTTGCGGCCAAATCGGAAGGGGTAATACGGCTCCAGCAGTACGTTGTCTCCCTTCCGGAACACCAACACGCTCGGGCGGATAGCCAGCGCCCAATCCCTCAGCTCGGGCTCCAGCAACGGGCGCACCACGTTTTCCTGGCTGATAGGGTGGACATACCTCTCCACCTGGTCATCCTTGCATTCCCTCTTATTATTCACGAGGGGGCTTGAATGTGCGGCCAGCGTCCAGAAATGAATGGTACCGGCTGCATCCCGGGGAACCGTGGTCAACCGGCCCCGAATATCATACATCCGCATGGAAGTGGAAGCCGGCTCTGCACTCGCGAACTCCAGCATCCTCGGCACCAGCCCCCAATCCTGAAGGACTCGCGGGGCGAACTCCGGAAACAGTGAACAAACCCACGCGTTGAAGAAATGCAGTGGGCACACGTACCGGGCCTGCCTCGGGAACTGGTGCGTGCTGATGTCTCCCAGGGCCTTATAAATCAAACAGAGCGCCGCCGGGCACAGAGAAAGTTTGACACCCCACGCCATCTGGCACGCCGGGTAGATGGCATCTGGCCGGATCACGGTCTCGTCCCCGTACGGCATGGCAAATGAACACAGCCAGTACGTCAGATAGGCGGCACAGTGAGTTTGTGGGTCGACCCCCATCGGATTGGCCCCGCTCCGACGTCCCCTGGAGGGGATCTTCACATCATGCTTGGGCTTCGCACGTTTCTTGCGAGCAACAGCGGTGCCAACGCAAGGAAAATCTTCATACTGCTTCAGCCCATCATAGAAATATTCCAGCCATACCGCCATACGCACCCGTTTCCTATCCCCACGGGCGGGCTGCTTCCCCTTGTGCGACAGCTGGTACAGCTCCCGGTACGCCTTCATCAGGTACCGGTATGAATACCCCAGAGAATAATAGCCGTCCCCGTTAGTCTCGTCTTTGATCAAGTCCGGGAGGCATACTTCTTCATAAGGCTCCCCGTCAATGGGCAAGCCGCTCAGCTGGCTTAGGCTCCACAAATCAAGTGAAGTCTCTCCCTCTGCCGTGTAGAAGGTATTGGTCTCCGCACTAAATACTTCTATCATACCGCAACAGAGACCCTTGGAGATGGGATAACCATACCGGGAAGCGTACACGCTGTGATAGATGCCAACTCGGACCAGCAACGGGGCGTAGTTGAACAGTACATATTCCGTGAACTCCACCGCCCCTTCTCGGAAGCTGTGGGCGTCTTGAAGCTTCAGCTCCCCGAACCAGCCCAGTGATAGTTCGTACTTGAACCTGATGGCCAAACAGTCCAATATGAACGGCTCCTCCCTATAACCCCATTTCAGGGGAGCCAAGAATAAACCAAATCGGGGCGACTCGCCATGCACCTTCCCCGCAGACATGTCCCACCTTGCTGGCGTGAACTGAGGGGCTCGCACCAATTTATCTTCAGCCGGCAGCACCCCTTCGATCCCCAGGACCGGCTTCCATTCCCGGGCTTCTCCCACCAGATACATCGGAATGCTCCTGGGGACGCTGTACAGCAGACTGTCTCGGGCATGCAGGATCGCCCGCTCGGCCGCCTTTATGACGCGATAATCTCGCCCCTCTCGAGAGCGCAAATGCTTCAGAAATCGAATGAGGTGCCTATCCTTCGGGAAGTCCTTCCTGTACTCCCCGGTGACCCGGTCAAATGTGAAGCCGTTGTCAACTCTGGCAAGCCTCTGGAAATCCATGGTCTCCCCGTCAGACTCAGATGACTCTGCCAAAGCGGCTATTTCTGCATGCTCCCGATCCAAGTCCTCTACATTTAACCAGGTAACTGCTGGCACCGGACCCCGTGGGATGAGGTCGGCACCAACAGCAACAGCAGGGGCGGAAGATCCACTTGGGGCAGCCATTTGTCTGCAAAGACGCACAAGCAGAAGATCAGAATAGGCCACAGGCAAAGGGAAATGAAAAACTGCAAAGGGGCTTTACTACAAATAAAACAAATAAGGCATTGCCAATTTCTGACGAAATTTCGGCAGAGTTTCCCCTAGGCCAGAGGCGTAAGGGAAAAACACGGGTGCGCGTCCACAAGGAGTGACGGCCCCAACAAAGCATGGTGGGCCCCGAGAGGCAACACCAGAAGTCCGCCGGTCGAAGGAGTCATCTCCCTTAGCTAAAAATCCCCCCCATATGCTGCCTAAAGCCCTCACCGGTGCACCCCCTGGGTGCTTCCCCGGCACACCCCAAGGCCCCCTACACCGGCACAGCCCCTCAAGGCTTCCCCGGTACGCCCTCAGTGCCTTCCCCGGCACAGCCTCTGAAGTGCCTTCCCTGGTACACCAGCTGAAGCGGCCGCTCCCCGGTACGCCCGTGGAGCCCTTCACCGGCACACTTGGCGCCTCGCTTCACCGGCACACTTAGCGCCTCCCTGCCCGGCACACTACCCAGCGCCTTCCCCGGCACGCCCAAGAGGGCCTTCCCCGGCACGCTCCGGGAGCTCTTCCCCGGTGCGCCCCCTGGCAGTGCTCACCGGTACACCCCGGGATGCTTCCCCGGCACACCTTCCGCCCGCTTCCACGACGCGCCCTAAGTGCCCTTCGCCGGCACGCTTCTAGGTACCTTCCCCGGCACAGTTGCCAGCACTCCTCCCCGGCACGCTCCGACGCCTCCCCTGCCGGTACACTCCGACGCCCTCTCATCGGCACGCCTCCACGGTGTCTCCCCGGCGCGCCCACGCCCGCTCCCAACGGCATATCCGGCCACTCACGACGCCGGAGGCGAAGAAGAAAAGGGGAGAGGCGAAGGAGGAAGGAGAGGAAGAGGTGAAAGGAGAAGGGGGGGAAGGAGCCTAGGGCTCCGCCATGCCTCAAACAAAAAAGGAGAGAATAAGGAAGAGAAGGAAAAGAGGAGGCGAAGGAGGCAGGAGAGAAGCAAGAGGGGGGGAGCCTCCCACGGTGGCGCCCTCACCCAATGGAGAAGACGGCGGCGACGGCGGCAATGCCCGTGGCGGTGGCGCTCGGTGACGGAGAAGACAGAGAAGCGAGGGAGGGGGCGAACGGTCGCCTGCTGAAGAGAGAGAAGAGGGAGGGGGAATTCGAACGGGGGTGGTTCGAATGAACCGCCCCCGCCCCTTTTATATGGCGAAGAAATAAGAGAAGAGAAAGAAAAAAAAAGAAAAAAGGAAAAAAGGGAAGAAAAAAAAAGGAAAGGAAAAAGGGGGAAATAAGAGAGGGAAAAGAAAGGAACGGGAGAAATAAAAAAAGGGGAAAAGGGAAAAGGGGAAAGATAAAAAATAGCGGGGAGAAGAGAAGAAAATAAAAAGGGAGAAAAAGGAGAAAATAAAAAAGGGGGATATATATATGATATTAAATAGAAATGTGTATATATGTATGTATGTATATATATATATATATATACACACGTACATATACCTTCGCACGAGTCTACTCATATGTGTGGAGGTGTAAGTCGATAACTTACAATAATAGTTGTCTCCGGGGAACGTCCCATCCCCGCCCAGAACGCGCTCATGACACCACTACCTCGCCAACAAGCAAGTCCTTCCCCGGCACGAAGCTTCGTGCCTCAGCTACCTCCCAACATACAAAATCGCCATCACAGGCCTTACGCCCAGATCGGCATAGTCTCTATCCTTGCGTTGGCATTGTCTTCTTGCCAACGAATAAGTCCCTTTCCGGCGCAAGGCCTCGTGCCCTAGCCACTCACTCCGCACAATATTGCCATTACGGACCCTACGTCTGAATCGGCATAAATTCTCCCGTTGCGCTGGCATTCTATTCTTGCCAACGAGTGAACCTTACCTTCCGGCGCAAGGCTTCGTGCCCTAGCCTACACACGCATGTCACTCACTCGTCATAAATAAATAAATAAATAAAGTAAAATGGGGTTAAAAATAGAGATACCCCGCCGGACTTGTCCCTACACGGGGACAAGGGCAAAAATGGCAACAACCCGGCTGTGGCGAAAACCCGAAAGGGCGCTACGGGCAAAATCGGGTACCCCGCCACGTGAAAACCCGAAAGGGCGCGTGGAAAAAAGCAAGAGGGGGCCGGTACCGGTGAAAACCCGAAAGGGCGCTTGTATCGGTAATGTGGTACAAAAAAAAGAAGAGAAAAGACAGACAAGAAGAGATCAACAAACCAGGTCAGTTCCCGGCATCCTGTCGGCACTGGCAAAGAGACTAAGAGACAACAAAGCATGTCAATTCCTGGCATCCTGTCGGCACTGACGAAGAGACCAAGAAACAACAAGCCAGGTCAGCTCCCGGCACCCTGTCGGCACTGACGAAGAGACCAAGAGACTAAGAGACGAAAAGCATGTCAGTTCTCGGCATCCTGTCGGCACTGACGAAGAAACAAAGAGACCAAGAGACCAGGTCAGTTCCCGACACCCTGTCGGCACTGATGAAGAGACCAAGAGACCAAGAGACTAAGAGACCAACAAAGCTTCAGTCCCCGACACCTCGTCGGCACTGATGAAGAGACTAAGAGACAACAAACCAGGTCAGCTCCCGACATCTTGTCGGCACTGGCAAAGAGACCAAGAGACCGACAAAACATGCCAGTTCCCGGCATCTCGTCGGCACTGGCGAAGAGACCAAGAGATCAACAAAACATGCCAGCCGGTTCCCGGCATCTCGTCGGCTCTGACGAAGAGACCGAGAGATCAACAAAGCATGTCAGTTCCCGGCATCCTGTCGGCACTGATGGATAGACTAAGAGACAACAAACCAGGTCAGTTCCCGGCACCCTGTCGGCACTGATGAAGAGACAAAGAGACAACAAACTGCTTCGGTTCCCGGCACACTGTCGGCACTGATGAAGAGACCAAGAGACCAACATACTACTTTAGTTCCCGACGCTCCGTCGGCACTAACAAAGAGACCAACAAACAACAAACCAGGTCAGCTCTCGACGCATCGTCGGCATCGACAAAGAGAGAAGAGACGAAGACACCCACGGGCACCGCCCGGCTCATCCTTCGCCTGCGCTACCCGTGGGTGGGGGGCATTTGTGGACACCGAAAATTGCACATCCAAAATGTCATGCTCAGCCCAGCATCAACAACGGCGCCGAGTGAAGAAACCCCCGGGGAAATCGAGCACGAAAGGCTCCACAGCCCGTGGGCCTCGAAGAAAATCAAATGGGCCACAACTCATGCTCACAATGGGCTCAAAATCGCCCATTTAGCCGTTCAACGGCACGCCCAGTTGAGGCCTCAGCGGCACGCCCTGGCAGAACCCTCCAGCGGCACACCCTGCCGCGGCCCTCGCCGGCACACCCCTATGGGGGTTCGCCGGCACACCCCCAAGGGGGTTCACCGGCACACCCCTATGGGGGTTCACCGGCACACCCCCAAGGGGGTTCACCGGCACACCCCCATGGGGGGGTCTTCACCGGCACACCCCCCATAGGGGGGTCTTCAACGGCACACCCCCCCCATGGGGGGGTCTTCACCGGCACACCCCCATGGGGGGGTCTTCAACGGCACACCCCCCCATGGGGGGGGTCTTCACCGGCACACCCCCTTTGGGGTTCAACGGCACGCCCCCTGGGGGGTCTTCAGCGACACACCCTGTAGGGTCCCCAGCGGCACGCCCTTCAGGCCGTTCAACGGCATGCCCATCCGGGGCTCCAGCGGTACGCCCTTTTGGCACTACAGCGGCACGCTTGTTCAGCCCTTCAACGGCACAGCGGTAAAGCTCTTTCAACGGGCGACGTGAGGCCCATGCCCTACACATCCTTGGCGCGCAGTGCAGCCGTCTGAGGTGGCAGCCGATCGTTGGGCCACGTGGCCTAGTCCACTGACAGCCAGGACAGGCAGGTCAAACCTCATGATCACGGGCCACTTCCCGCTTCGACGCCCCTGCACGAAGACTCCCGCCGTCCGGGGTATAAAAACCCCTCCCCTTCGTTTCAAACAAAAAGAAGAAAGGAGAGGGGGGACACACAGAGAGAGAACGGCGAGAGACGAACAGAAAGAGGAGAAGAAAGAAGAGAAGAAGAGGCCCTCCCGGCCTGTGCTCCGTCCGACGGCCACCGGGAAGAAACAAGAGTAAGAGAGAGAGAGCTTGTTGTATTGGGGGAAAGGGTTGGGGATAGTGGCCAATGTCTTAGGCCCGGATGTTTTCGTCTCTCTTGTATCCCATTCCTCCTGGGGGTTCTTTGTCCTTCTCCCTTTTGTCCATGGCCCCATCTGGGGGTTTGCTTTTGTAATATATATGTAGGGCCACGCCCTATTGATTCTCATGAATGAAAACCACCCTCTCCGGGTTTCTCATTGATCTTCGATGTTTTATGCTAGGCTTTGCGGGCTTTTCGACGGACAATCCGTTCCTCCCTCTGTCTCTTCATTCCTCCGGCGTCTTTAGGGTCCTCCACGTCGATGTAGGTTTCCCCCTTCTATTAGCCTTGGCTCCGTGAGCTCCTCACTCCCTTCCATGGCCATCTACCGTGTTCCCGGGCTTGAGGAGAAGGGGAGGTACCCTTCTTTCTTCCCAACCGCTCAGTTACTAATAGGCCACTCCCGGCCTTGAAATCCCCTGTCTTTCTTCCTCTTTTCCTGAACAGCCACCAAATTCCCCCCCAGTTACTTGCAACCCTTTTAAGCCTCCCAGCGGTGCACCTTTCCGGCCCTTGGCCGGCACACCTTTCCAGCCTTCAACGACACACCCAGATCAGCCTTCAGCGGCACACACCCAGATCTGCCTTCAGCGGCACGCCCTGTCCAGCCCTCAGCGACACACCCCTATTTGCCCCCAGCGGCACACTCCTTTCTGCCCTCAGCGGCACACCCACACTCTGTTACCCCTAGCCGGCACACCCCTTGGCCGGCACACTCCAATTGGCCCTTGGCCGGTACACTCACCTTATGGCCTTTAGCGGCACACCCTTCAGCCTCTCAGCAGCCCACTCCTTGGCCTCGCCTCCGAGCCCCTTCCTTCACGTTTTCCGAGGTTCTATAAAGGTGTTGCTCCCCCGGAGGCCCACCTCCAGTTGTCGGGTTCCGCCACTCCGTGTGGGCGCGCTCCCTTTATCTCCCTCACGCCCCGGGTTAAGGGGAGATGCTGCCGATTTTTTTTTGTGAGATATTAATAAACAATTAAAAGAGGCAAAAGGAGGCAACAAACAAGCAGGATGACTGACGAAACCTTCCAACTCATCAAACCACTGCCGGCATCACAACGAAAACCGAACCGAACTAATCAACCATCCGACAGCCTGAACGTCCGACCCGCAAGAAAACAAGGGAGGAATTTTATATGAAACTACACAAGGGTTAAGACAAGAAGAAAAGAAAGGCCTTAAAATAAATAATCGAAAACTGATCGAACCTCCACCACCACGTTCCGATTGGCCCTTCAACGGCGCATTTTAATAAACCGGACCGCTCACCAAATCCCTTCCCCAGCGGCACGCCTCTTGAACCCTCAGCGGTACACCCCAATTCCTTTGGCCGGCACACCTTGATGCCCCCCAGCGGTACACCCTATCCCCCACCTTCAGCGGTACGCTCCCCTCAGCGGCACACCCTTGCTTTCATAACCTTCACCGGCACCCCTTTTTGTGCCCTCAGCGGTACACCCCTTTTTTTTTGTCCTTCGCCGGCACGCTCCCCTCTGGGCCTCTCAGCGGTACACTCTTACCTTCCCTTCGCCGACACACCACACCTATGCATATATACAACATGATAATGGCCTTAACAAATGGCAAATAAATCAAAAGAAAATGTGCTCATTAAAGGACTCCGAATGTGCAACATTAATCATAATAAAAGAGGCGGGAGGGGCAATAAGAAGATAAAAAAAAATATAATAAATAAATAATAATGATAATGATAACAATGAGTAAAAGAAGAAGAATCATCCGGGACAAACACCTAAGGAAATAATAAACCGTAGGCCAGAAATTGGAGTACATAACCAAGAGAATTCCAGATAAAAGATGTCGGGGCCCACACCGCAGCCCTATCTCCCCCCGGGACCCGGGGTAAAAGGAACAATAATGCCGCCCTCTCAGGCCGGGCTTGGATCTTGGGAGTCATCCCGACATGGTCCGGTCCCGACCTAGTCTCGGGCCGACATCTCAATCAGACCGGGTTTGTTCCTCGTTCCGGACGCCCTCCGAGTCATCACAAAAATTGCCGGGTGCTCGGCAGACATTTGAATGGATTCATCCCGCTTTTCTCGTTGTGTTTCACCTCATGGACCCATGTCCGAACATGAAAAGGCCCACGAGTGGCCGACATGACCGACGGTTTGTGGTCTGAATACAGCCCTCAGTGTGATCCTTCCTTATCTCTCTTGCACAACTAGTATTATTCTTTTCGGCCGCGGGGGCCCCTAATTTCGGCAATTAATCAAGGGTATTCCCTCGTATGGGGGATGTAAATGACGTCGTGACCTTCATGGCGCGACGGGATTCGGTCTTGACACGAACCACACAATCGTCTGACGAAGTCAGCTCGAGCGCACCATGGGCTCTTCGGAGCCCGAATAAATTGTCACTCCGGTGACTGGCACGCCCACGCACTTAATAATCCAACAAACGAACAAAATAACTGTTAAACGAAAAGTGCGTCCACACCTCTAGAGCAAAAACGTTAATTACTTTAATGGTGCCTTCATGTTGATGTGAAGATACCTACTGGGCAAGTGTACTCTTTACCTATTTCCATTCTTTTTCAAGAAATGGAAGTGAGTCGGGTTCGGATTCAGAATGTTCAAGTAGCGGATCCGAGAGTGAATAACGAATGAGCGAAGACTTAGGAAGTTTACATTGTTTAGATCGAGTCTATGTAATTTCTTATTTCATGAGTCTAGTATGATGGAAGTTGAATTAGTGGTTGTATTCGAATATTGGATTTGAATATTAATAAAAGTTGAAGTTGAGTAAATATTGTGTGATTGCATTCTTATGTGTTATTGCCTTGCGCTCTGATCGTTCTTGCTTGCAAGAGGCTTACCATGCCAGTTGTTCGTGTTCCTCGAGCGAGTCTTCCGCTGAAATAAAGGCTCGGGGCATGACAGGCAAGGATTTTGAAATAAAATTCCAACACCGAATGGTGATCTTGTTGCTAAGGTGTATTTTGGGGCTAATAAGAGGAGCAATCCAGGACCACAGGGCCCCGGCAATATCACTGTGCACAAACAAATGGTTGAGGTCTTCATTTTGTGGATGTCGACAGCAGGCACTTTTGGACATAATCTGGATGCCGCATTCCGTCACCTGGCTGTCGACAGCTATAGCATTGTGGATAACTTTCTAGGAGAAAAGGCAAGCCCGCGGTAGGAAAGCTCTGTGTCACAAATTCCTCCAGGCATTCTGTCGAACACCATGAGACTCAATCATCCGATAAGTTGATGATGATGTGAAGATGCTTGAACTGCTGCCTGGCCAAACACAAAAATCCTTCTCATTACTAATATCAACCTTTAGCACCTCAGACTGAACACTTATTGTAACGACCCGAGAATCTGATTACCAGGAAGGCCCGATAACCCGAGACTCGTACGACGAGCCCGAAGACTTGGAAGGGTTAAAGGAATGGTGTGGAGACTACACAAGTATCACAAATAATTGCATAAATAAACAGTTATTTTATTAAGCAGGTAATAATTTAACAGTTTACATGATACATGGTCTACGAGATAACAATAAAATAACAACATCAGTAGTCCACAACTAGTACAAAGACAAGAAAGAAAAGTACAGCTACACGGGACATACCCTGGCTCTGACCTCTGGCACTAACGCTGGGCACCTGAACCACGCTGAGCCTCAGACGTGCTCCCCTAAGGCAGCGACTCACCTGAAACACGGTGAAAACAAGCAGGGAATGAGTCTCGGGACAAGACTCAGTAGGGATCACTTGAACCCTACCTCGCAAATGGAGAAACCGCTACGCTAGCAGTAAGCGAGTGCATCGGAGGGGGAACCCTACTGTCTATAAAACTTCGATCTTCTGGCACGAAAACAAACACACGTGCCACGGAGGAACGACCGGAACACCACGACTAACATGACAAAACCCGAAGGTCGAAGTCTCAATGACTGACGGTCTGTCACTCCCGACTCGACAGGAGTACCTCCCACTATAAGCAAGGCCAAAAGCGTCCACTAACGTCTTAGTCCGCGCCTCAGGTGTCTCCCTCCGGCCCAGCGAGAACTGAGACACCGTACAAGTAACCACAAACAAGTGACTAGCTGCGGTCGCGCCCGTCGGCGTGGGTCCAACCGCCCCCAACCACGTGTGCACACACAGACCATGCGTCCCTGGTCTGGCCCTCTGACAGGTTTTCCCCTCAGCCGGACTCTGGCTAGTAGACGCGGGGCCCGACGGAAACTGGTCCACAAACCGTCTCTAAGGGTAGCCTCTCCACCACTCCCTGGTGGGACCACTCGCGTGTAAATAGGCTACGACTAGTGGAGGGTCACTATGGAGTAGACTCTCAAGTCAACGGAAAACAACGTCCGCATCCGACGACGTACGGGGACCGCCCCACGTACCAGCACCATCGCACGGTGACCACGGTCGGAACAGAAAGGGGGTTGCAAACCACCCGGGGCAACCCAGAGCCTGACGGTCTACTCTAGACGCATCATAGGCTCTGACGGTCTAGGTAGGACCGTCATAATCACCTAACGGCCCAACGCAGGGGCATCACACACTCGGTGCAAAATAGGATGTAACGCACCTACCATGATGCGTTACAGTATGTGACGCGCCTACCCTGGTGAGTCACAAGACAACAGAGAACAACTGTGACGCGTGCCACTCGGTGCGTCACAGCATGTAACGGACCAACCCTGGTGCGTTACAACGTGGGAATGGGTCTGCTCTAACGCACCCACATAGGGGCATCACATGGCTATGACGCGCCAAGCCAGGTGCGTCACATGCCTTGACCCCCAATGGTCAAAAACCAACGGTCAGCAGCCAACAGTCGAACACCCCTGACGGTCCAACCTAGGTGCGTCACAGCACCGTGGCGGTCTATCGTGGGACCGTCACAGCCCACAGACCCCACTTGGCTGCACTCAGGGCTATAACGCACCCATCTGGGCGCGTTACATAGTGTGACGGTCACTGGAAGGATCGTCACACCCGCCCGAGGGTGAAACGATGGGAAACGCCCAAAAAAACTGGCCACGCCCCTATGCCTCCACCGGAGAGGGGGAAATCAAAAGGGAAGATCCCTGGGGACCCCTAGCATGATTCTAGGCCATCAAAACGTAAAATCATGCATCAAATCCATAGATCGGGCGAGCTCTCCCCAAATCATGGAAAACCCCAAACCCGCAAGAAATCCCATCTCTCGGCCTCCCCTCGGCCTACAAATCGCGGGAAAGGAAGGCTAGAGGCTAGGGAATGTCACCTTACCTCAATTGCGTCCCGAGACGCGCTAGATCGACCATGAATCATGAAGAATGCTCGAAAACCCTCGTTCTTCCTTGAGCTCTCACGGTCAACGTACTCCTCCACGATCACCTCACCGTCACCGTCGTCACCACGCCGTCAGCCACAGCCTTCTGCAGCTAGAGGGGCTCACCGCGATCTCGCCGGACGAAGAAGAGAGAGAGAGAGGGCGTCGCACGGTGGGGGAGAAAGGAAGAAGAAGAAGAGGGTGGGGAAGAGAGAGAAAAAGGGGGGTATTTATAGGAAAATCTGAAAATTTCAAAAAAAACTAAAAAATAGATAATTACATTTCCACAATCCTCGAAACGCACCTATCGCAATGGTACCACTCTCGCCTAGGTGAATGACCCGTTTCACCCGCAACGAGGTTCCGAAGGAATTACCGAAACAGACACCGGTAATCGGAAAACACGTGCAGAAAAGCTGCGGAACGCTTCCGGGCCTCCGAAACAACTCCTGATCGCACCGATCCGAACATGAAAGATGTCCGAAACAAAATTTCAGACACAATGGAGCCGGACACTCTGAGAAACCATATCCGGGACCCACGAAAAAGGATCCGAAAGGTCTGGGATATTACAGCCCTCCCCCCTTAAGGAATTTCATCCTCGAAATTGAGGACAACCCAAGGGGAAAGAAGAGGAAGACTCACTCAAATAGGTAAGGGAACTGCTGACGCATCTCATCCTCACGCTCCCAAGAAGCCTCACCACCAGAGTGCCGCTGCCACACCACCTTAACCACGGGGATGACCTTGTTCCGCAGGCGCTGCTCTCGCCTATCCTCCACGCGGACCGAAAACTCTGGGAGGGAAAGATCTAGAGTCACCTCGGGCCAAACAGAATACTCAAGCACATGAGAGTCATCGGGCATATACTTCCGCAACATCGAGACGTGGAACACGTCATGCACTGACTCCAACTCAGGGGGTAACTGCAACCGATAAGCAACCTCACCGATGCGCTCCACAATTACAAAAGGGCCAATATAGCGGGGACTCAGCTTCCCACGTTGTCCAAAGCGCATCACCCCCTTCATCGAAGAAACTCTCAAGAACACGTGATCGCCAACGATGAACTCAAGGGGCTGTCGCCTACGGTCAGCATAGCTCTTCTGCTGACTCTAGGCCGCCAACATGTTCCGACGGACCAGGTGCACAACCTCCACACACTGCTACACCAGCTCCGGTCCCGTCAGAACACGCTCACCGACCTCAAACCAATCAAGTGGAGTACGACACGGACGCCCAAACAAAGCCTCATAAGGAGCCATGCCGATGCTCGAATGATAGCTGTTGTTGTAGGCAAACTCCACCAACGGTAGGTGGTGAATCCAACTCCCCTGCCACTCCAGGCAGTAGGATCTCAGCATGTCCTCCAAAGTCAGAATGGTCCTCTCTTACTAACCATCTGACTGAGGATGATACGTCGAGCTAAAAGGTAAATCTGTGCCAAGCGCTCACTGGAAACTCCCCTAGAATCCAGAAGTGAAGCGCAGATCCCGATCCAACACGATGAAAATGGGAATCCCATGCAACGGGACGATCCGCTCCACATAAAGATGAGCCAATCTGGACACGCTCTTGCTGAATTTGACCGGTAACAATCGAGTCACCTTCGTCAGCCTATCCACCAGTAACCAAATACTGTCCTGACTGCTCGGAGTCCCCGAAAATCTCACCATGAAATCCATGGTCACGTGGTCCCACTTCCACGCAGGAACATCCAAGGGCTGGAGAGTATCTCCCGATCGCTGATGCTCCGCCTTCACCTGCTGACAGGTCAAGCACCTGGCCACAAATTCGGTAACATCTCTCTTCATGCCAGGCCACCAGAACTGCCTCCGCAAGTTCCGATACATCTTCGTCGCACCCGGGTGTATGGTGTACCTGCTCCCATACACCTCGCGCAACACCGCACGACGAACCTGTCCCTCAGCTGGGATGTACAGCCTACCATGGAATCTCATGCCTCCGTCCTCGCTGAGCTCCACATCAGCCAAAGCTAAAATTTGGGGCAACTCAGGGTCCACATGCTTAGCCTCTGCCACCTGACGGTGGATAGCAGGCGTGACAATCAGACTCGCAAGCACTGCCAACCCTTGCTCCTAAGGAATCCTGAGCCTGAACGAAACTTCGGGCACTTGTTCCCAGAGCCTCCACTTCCTCAACATCAAGGCACTGACCGCGACCTTTCGACTCAAAGCATCGGCGATGACATTCATCCTGCCCGGTTGAAAAGATAGGGTGAAGTCATAATCCTTCATAAACTCCATCCATCGTCTCTCCCTGAGGTTATGGTCCCTCTGCCGGAACACATACCTCAAACTCTGATGGTCAGTGAACACCTCAAACCTCTCACCATACAGATAATGCCTCCAGATCTTCAGCGCGAATATCACAACCGCCAACTCCAGGTCATGGGTAGGGTAGTTCTCCTCGTGGGGCTTTAGCTGCCGACAAGCATAAGCCACCACTCTACAATGCTGCATCAACACAGCACCCAATCCGACCCCGGAAGCATCTATACACACCACAAAGCCTCCCGATCCAGAAGGCAAAACCAACACCGGAGCCGAGGTGAGCAAGCTCTTCAGTTTCCTGAAACTCTGCTCACACTCCTCAGACCAGACGAAAGGCACATCCTTCCGCGTGAGTCTAGTCATCGGGGCGGCAATGCGAGAAAAATTCTGGATAAACCACCGATAATAGCCCGCAAGCCCCAAGAAACTCCAGATCTCCGCCATAGACCTCGGCCTCGGCCACTGCATTACTGCCTCGACCTTGGCGGGGTCCACGGAAATGCCATCACCAAAAATCACATGCCCCAAAATGTCACGCCCCGAGCGCGGAAGGTACCCGGAGATGCGCGACGAGTTTATATCAATCATGTCAATCAGAGTAGTAGTGTATTCGACACAAAGACAGAGATGCGCAAAATAAAGATAACCCAATCCTTTATTCCTTCATAAGAATATGTCTATTACAAACCTTTGAAGTACTAACTAAAATAAAGGAAAAAATACAAGGTTGACTCAAGAAAATATGAAAAAGACTAGATAACACGGAAGAAGCTCTATCTCTTTCACTCTTGATTTTCCCCATCCGTTTGAGTTCCCTCATCGTCGGACCTACCTGAAAAGTAGGGAAACACTAAGTGAGCGAACGCTCAGTAGGAAATTATATCTCAAGAACTAGCAAGGGGTTTAAGTGATTACATCTTTCATGAATGCAATATAGCTACGCATGCTCGCATAAAACGACAAGATAGAGAGAGTGTATATCAATGCGATATCAAGAAGAACTAGTCATGAACTTTCAAGAACTTATATCAAAAAGATATCAAGATATTCAAGCAAGTAAACTCATCAAGTCATGTTGGAATTTGGCTATTTTGTTTCAAGCCAAGCAAGTATACAATTACCCTTTTCGGGCCACGCAAGTCATGTATTATCACGTCAAGTACAAGTACAAGATTTGTGGAATGTTCAATCAAGCTAGTCATGCACTTCGGTATAATGCCAATACCGTGATCAATCAACTCCCATGGGCACAAGTACTTTCGGGTGCTCCTCCCAGGACCAGATCGGGCCCTATATACGCAGGCATTAATCATGTATTTTAACATCCACTTTTGTGTATAGCCAATATGGAATTTCAAGAATAAAGCTTGTAGACACGTAGATAACTTGGATAGAATAGAGTCCAAAAATATGACACTTGACATAGAATGACGATAATAACGGTACAATCACGATTATTGATAAAACTAGGTGGAATTGGTTCCCTAACTTGGGTACCATGTCAAACAAGTATGGACACTCTTTATATAGAATTGAGGTCCACATGAACAGCACATCAATGGCAAGGCGTCCTCATTCTTAATATAGAATTGAGGTCCACAAGAACATCATGTTGAATATAGAATTGGGGTTTACAAGAACATCATAACAATGTTGATATAGGGTTGGGGTTTACAAGAACATCAGGACAATGTTGATATAGAATTGGGGTTTACAAGAACATCAGGACAATGTTGATATAAAATTGGGGTTTACAAGAACAGCATCAAATGGCATGATAACCTCATCCCATTAAGAGAATTCTCATGATACACACTTTGCATAACATGAGGGCCGGTATACCATGTTTCTTTTAGAGTGACATGGCAAAATAGTGTAATGGGTTTTTATGGTACAACCAGCTCAGTCGGCCTTGAGGGAATCCAAGGCTGCGAGGAGACTTACGGAGGTCTCTATGACTAACTTGCTAGTCCAAAGGAACGGAATGTTCAATGGAGAGCTTATATGTCAATGAGAATTGAGGGTAGTGCGATAAAACATCATGAAATATGGGACTATATTCACGGACTGGAATATAGTGCCGATATATATATATATATATATATATATATAATTATAAAACCCTTCGGCGACAGTAATCAGTGTAAAACAGTAATACGGAAAATAGCGACTTAAGCTAAGTCATTAATTATCCAATTAACGCCTTACTCAGGGGCGTTTATTCACAATTTGACGACTTATACATTAGTCGTCCCTTCAATATTTCCATTCTACGGAAAATCAATATTCTGGAATTTTAACAAAAACGTGCCCTGGACAGGGGCGTTACTTGTCAATAAGCGCCCTGGTATGGGGCGTCAATTCAATAAGAGATGACCTTGTTCAGGTCGTTAATCCAGCAATTTTCCAAATTTCAGTTAATAAAATTTCAGGAACAATTTATATAGTCAGGACCAGAAAATTAGCAGGATTCAATCAGGATGAACATGCATTAGATTAGGTTCATGGTTTCATAGATATCGAATTTTAAACATGGGTAATTATCAATTTATATGAAATTGACGACTAACAGGTAGGGCGTCTAAACAAGAATTAGCGCCCTTGTCAGGGTCGCTTCTTTCAAAATTTTAAAGAAAACATTTAAAACCATGATGAAACTATATGCATGGACAACATATGATTTTATTAAGGATCTTAAATTAATTTGGGCTACATTTCTTGAGAAAACCTACCTGATGATTCTCTAGGTGAAGATACGTGAAGAGAAACGATACTCTGTTTTGCAACAGAGTCTTCTGATCACCGGCAGAAGAAGAAGAAGATGATGATGATGAAGAACTCCACATTCTTCAACTATACGAGAGTTCCTTCTAGATGCAGGCAACCTACAGGAGAATAAGATGAAGAAGCATTAGTTTTCTCCAAAATACTCAACTGAAGGCAGAGGAAGAAGAACACCTGTTCTTCACGGTTGACAGTAGCAGCACGATGAAACAGATCGCCAAAATAGCGGTCTAGGTCGATCGGGAGGATATTTATAGAATTTTAGGGGATCCTATTAGGGTTAGAGTTGTATTGGAAGTAATACTTCCATGATAGAGTCCTTACCATACTCCACCTTCGACGTAGTTATCCATAACTTGCCCTGGATAGACTCCTGGGTCGAACGAAACTCGAACTGAATTAACGTCTTAAGCGAGGGCGTCGAATTTAAATTGACGCCTTGCCGAGCGTCGTTACTTATGTAAACGCGCCCATGTAGAGGGCGTTTCATTTCCTTTCCTCAATTTTATTTTTCCCATCGTTTGAAATTTGACGCCCTATTGTCTAGGCGTCCCTTTTAAGTTAACGCCTTATGTAAGGGCGTTTCTTTTCGAAGTCGCGCCTTGACCAAAGGCGTTATGCCTTCTTGATTAATGATTTACCCATTTAGGCTCTTTGTCATCTATTTACTTATCTTTTATTTTAAGTTGATTTATTTAAAAATCTTATTTTTATCAGGGTTGCTACACCCTCCCCCACTTAAAAGAATTTGGTCCCCAAATTCAATAGTATATATAAGTGGAGAGTGTAGAATATATACCTTAAAATAATTCTGGAAATCGCTTCCTCATGGATTCCTCGGTCTCCCATGTAGCTTCATGTTCGGAGTTCTTATTCCATTGTACCTTAAGCATGGGAATAGCCTTATTCCTTAGGGTACGTACTTCACGATCTAGTATCTTTATGGGCTTCTGCTCATATGTGAGATCCTTCTGGATAACTAAGTCTCCATGTTCAATAATATGTGATGGATCGTGTACATACTTCTTCAACATAGATATGTGGAACATATTATGAACATCAGACAATTGAGGAGGTAATGCGATGCGATAAGCAACCTCGCCAACTCGTTCCAGTATCTCGAAGGGTCCGATGAATCTTGGTGTAAGCTTGCCCTTAACACCAAATCTCCGTATTCCACGTCCAGGCGATATCTTGAGAAATACATGATCTCCAACTTGGAATTCAAGATCTCTCCTTCTTGTATCGGCATAAGCCTTTTGCCTAGACTGAGCAACTTGCAGTCTTTCTCTAATCAATTGTATCTTCTCAGTGGTATCCCTTACCATGTCTGGACCTAATAGTTGTTTTTCTCCAACTTCGTCCCAACATAAGGGTGATCGGCAACTCCTTCCGTATAAAGCTTTGAAAGGTGCCATTTGTATACTTGCCTAGTAGCTATTATTGTATGCAAATTCCACCAACGGCAAGTGATCATGCCAGCTTCCATCGAAATCAATGATGCAAGCTCTGAGCATATCTTCAACCACCTGATTAGTTCTCTCGGTCTGACCATCCGTTTGAGGATGAAAAGCTGTACTAAAGTTAAGCCTTGTTCTCAACGAATGTTGTAGTCCTTTCCAAAAATGAGAAGTAAAACGGGGATCTCTGTCAGACACGATTGAAACAGGAATGCCATGTAATCTGACTATTTCCTTGATGTATAATGCAGCCAAAACATCAACTGACCATCGGCTCTTTATTGGCAAGAAATACGCCGATTTAGTCAATCGGTCAATAATAACCCATAATCCATCATGTCCTCCTTTTGATTTAGATAAACCCATAATGAAATCCATGCTAATATTCTCCCACTTCCATTTGGGAATATCTAGAGGATGTAATTTTTCAGCAGGCTTTTGGTGTTCCGCCTTGACTTGTTGGCAAGTGAGACAGCGTGATACATAGTCCGCTATTTCCCTTTTCATGTTGGGCCACCAAAAATTTTTCTTCACATCTTGGTACATTTTGGTGGATCCAGGATGAATCGTGTACCTTGATCTATGAGCTTCATCTAAGATCTTCTTCTTTAACTCGGGACAATCCGGTATGCAAGTTCTATTCCTGAACATTAATCTTCCTTCACAAGTTATTTGGAAATCAGATTGTCCTTCCAGTTTGCCTTTGATCTCTACTAATATTGGGTCATTACCTTGAAGCGCTCGTATTTCAGATAATAGGTCTGGACGAATGCTTATATGAGATAATGTGACACATTGAAAGTCTGTGTCCATGCTTATATTGAGTTCAGAGAATTGCTCCAGCAATTTCCATTCTTGAATCATACAATTGGCTAACCGTGCTCTCGGCTTTCGACTAAGGGCATCTGCTACATGATTACCCTTTCCGGGATGATATTGTATATTGAAGTCGAAGTCCTTGAGATATTCTAGCCAACGCCTTTGCCTCATATTTAGTTCCTTTTGAGAGAAAAGATACTTGAGACTCTTATGATCGGAGTATACAGTAAACTTCACTCCATATAGATAATGTCTCCAGATCTTTAGTGCAAATACTACCGCGGCTAATTCTAAGTCATGGACGGGGTAGTTCTCTTCATGCTTCTTTAATTGACGAGAAACGTAAGCTATAACCTTTCCTTGTTGCATTAGAACACATCCGAGGCCAATGCCAGAAGCATCAGTGTATACCTCGAATTTCTCTCCTTCCATTGGTAAAGCTAAGACAGAAGCTGTAGTAAGATGATCCTTGAGAGTTTGGAAGCTTCTTTCACATTCCTCACTCCATTCGTAACGGATCTCCATGCGAGTTAACCTCGTAAGTGGTACGGCGATCTTAGAGAAATCTTTGATGAATCGCCTGTAATAGCCGGCAAGACCTAAGAAACTTCGGATCTCGCTAGCATTGGTCGGTCTTTCCCAATTTCTTACAGCTTCAACTTTTGATGGATCTACTGATAAGCCATCTTTTGATATAACATGTCCGAGAAAAGTCACTTCCTCAAGCCAGAATTCACACTTGCTGAGTTTTGCATATAATTGGTTTGCCCTTAATATTTGTAATGCAATCCTTAAGTGCTCCTCATGCTCTTCCTTGGTCCTGGAATAAATCAATATATCATCGATGAAGACCACCACGAATTGATCCAAATAAGGCCTGAATATACTATTCATTAACTACATAAAGGCAGCAGGGGCATTCGTTAGTCCGAAAGGCATAACAACAAATTCATAATGGCCGTACCTACTTCTGAATGCAGTCTTATGAATGTCCTCATCCTTGATTCTTAACTGATGATATCCCGACCTAAGATCAATTTTGGAAAAGTACTTGGATCCTGAAATTTGATCAAACAACTCATCGATTCTCGGCAGTGGATACTTGTTTTTGATAGTGAGATGATTCAACTGTCGATAGTCGATGCATAACCTCATGGATCCATCTTTCTTCTTTACAAATAGCACAGGCGCTCCCCACGGGGAAGTACTCGGTCTAATGAATCCTTTCTTAAGAAGTTCCATTAATTGCTCATTTAACTCCTTGAGTTCAGCAGGCGACATTCTATACGGTGCCTTAGAAACTGGACCCGCACCAGGAACTAAATCGATGGTGAAGGCCACTTCTCTTTGCTGGGGTAATCCAGGTAAATCTTCCGGAAATACGTCCGAAATTCTTGCACAACTGGGATATCTTCTATCTTAGTTTCCTTAGCCTCCTTAATCGTGACGAATGCAAGGAAAGATACACATCCTTTCCTGATGAGCTTGCTAGCTCGGAGAGCCGAAATAAGAGGTGACTCGCTCCGACTCTTAGGGCTAGAATAGACTAGTTCTGGAAAGTCCTTGAAAGTAACCTTGCTATTGCGGCAATCGACTGTTGCCTGGTATTTGGATAACCAATCCGCTCCCAGTATGACATCATACTCCTTTAGATCTAAACATATGAGATCGATAGGAAGATTTCTTCCTTTTACCAAGACTTCACAGTTTTGATAATGGTGAGTAATATCGGTTTCGTTTCCGAGAGGAGTAGATAAAATTATTTTCATCCATTCCGGTTCCATAGGTAGGGGGTTAGCAAACTTATTAGAAATAAAAGAATGTGATGCACCCGTATCAAATAAGACATGTGCATACTTGGAACAAACTTTCAGTGTACCTTCTACTAGTCCGCCTCCTTCTTCTTGTTCGGTCTCCTTAATTGCGTGAAGACGAGCATTCTTGGTTACCGGGCGCTTTCCGTCACCGGTTTGATCATTAAGTAATGGGCAATCGGGAATCCGATGCTCACGGCTCCCGCAACGGAGACATGCTCCAAGTTTCCTCCAGCACTCTTCGGCTTTATGACCAGCCTTGTCACAATGCTTGCATATTATATTCGAAGGTGTAGTAGTGATAGAGAAGGGCTTGGTCTTTTAAATTTTTGGTCTTGAGAAGAAGTACCTCCAGTGCTAGGCCTCTTCTTGAAGTTGGGTTTAAAGGAACCCGAACTTGTAACTTGTTCCTTCTTATCCTTCCCACGGATTCTATCTGATAGCTCCGTGGCATCTTCTAACAATTGAGCTCGGCGTACTATCTCTGAGTAGACCTGAATATCCATTGGCGCCAGCTGTGTAATATAGTGGGGCCTGAGCCCGTTTAGGAACCTCCTAGCTTTCATCTTCTTAGTGCTAACTAAGTGCTTAGCATACCGAGACAATCTAGAGAATTGTGCCTCGTACTCCGCCACCGATAATGACCGTTGCTTGAGTGCAGCAAATTCGGTAGCTTTCTTCTCCTGGACTCGGTCCGAAAAATATTTAGCGTTGAAATGTTCACCAAATTCTTCCCACGTAACTTGGTCTTGATTTAAAGTAGCTTCTATCGATTCCCACCAACATCGGGCATCCCTTTCCAACTGAAAGGTAGCTAATAAGACTTTATCTTGATCCGTGCACTGCATAACATGGAATATACGTTCCGTCTCCCTGACCCAGTGCTCTGCGTCGTCCGGATCAGTAGAACCCGTGAAATTAGGCGGGTTCATGTTTTTAAAGACTTGGTGGAGACTTCCGGCTCATTGTGCACCTCCCTGTGCTACTTGTTGCAGAACCTGAGTCATGCCTTGAAGTGTACGCTGCATGTTGCGCCACTGAGCACGTTCGGCAGCCATCGTCCTACAATTACAATAACTAGATTAATACGTGATTTCATTTAGAAGCTAGCACTTTTATGTTAACTTTAACCCTTGGTTCTTCCCAATCTCACCGGTTAAAGGTTTAACCTATCCTTGGACTTGGGTTTTTCTTAGGAATTGAATACCCTAGGCTCTGATACCACAAAAACTGTCACGCCCCGAGCTCGGAAGGTACTCGGAGATGCGCGACGAGTTTATATCAATCATGTCAATCAGAGTTGTAGTGTATTCGACACAAAGACAGAGATGCGCAAAATAAAGATAACCCAATCCTTTATTCCTTCATAAGAATATGTCTATTATAAAACTTTGAAGTACTAACTAAAATAAAGGAAAAATACAATGTTGACTCAAGAAAATATGAAAAAGACTAGATAACACGGAAGAAGCTCTATCTCTTTCACTCTTGATTTTCCCCATCCGTTTGAGTTCCCTCATCGTCGGACTTACCTGAAAAGTAGGGAAACACTAAGTGAGCGAACGCTCAGTAGGAAATTATATCTCAAGAACTAGCAAGGGGTTTAAGTGATTACATCTTTCATGAATGCACTATAGCTACGCATGCTCGCATAAAATGACAAGATAGAGAGAGTGTATATCAATGCGATATCAAGAAGAACAAGTCATGAACTTTCAAGAACTTATATCAAAAAGATATCAAGATATTCAAGCAAGTAAACTCATCAAGTCATGTTGGAATTTGGCTATTTTGTTTCAAGCCAAGCAAGTATACAATTACCCTTTTCGGGCCACGCAAGTCATGTATTATCACGTCAAGTACAAGTACAAGATTTGTGGAATGTTCAATCAAGCTAGTCATGCACTTCGGTATAATGCCAATACCGTGATCAATCAACTCCCATGGGCACAAGTACTTTCGGGTGCTCCTCCCAGGACCAGATCAGGCCCTATATGCGCAGGCATTAATCATGTATTTTAACATCCACTTTTGTGTATAGCCAATATGGAATTTCAAGAATAAAGCTTGTAGACACGTAGGATAACTTGGATAGAATAGAGTCAAAAATATGACACTTGACATAGAATGACGATAATAACGGTACAATCACGATTATCGATAAAACTAGGTGGAATTGGTTCCCTAACTTGGGTACCATGTCAAACAAGTATGGACACTCTTTATATAGAATTAAGGTCCACATGAACAGCACATCAATGGCAAGGCGTCCTCATTCTTAATATAGAATTGAGGTCCACAAGAACATCATGTTGAATATAGAATTGGGGTTTACAAGAACATCATAACAATGTTGATATAGAGTTGGGGTTTACAAGAACATCAGGATAATGTTGATATAGAATTGGGGTTTACAAGAACATCAGGATAATGTTGATATAGAATTGGGGTTTACAAGAACAGCATCAAATGGCATGATAACCTCATCCCATTAAGAGAATTCTCGTGATATACACTTTGCATAACATGAGGGCCGGTATACCATGTTTCTTTTAGAGTGACATGGCAAAATAGTGTAATGGGTTTTTATGGTACAACCAGCTCAGTCGGCCTTGAGGGAATCCAAGGCTACGAGGAGACTTACGGAGGTCTCTATGACTAACTTGCTAGTCCAAAGGAACGGAATGTCCAATGGAGAGCTTGTATGTCAATGAGAATTGAGGGTAGTGCGATAAAACATCATGAAACATGGGACTATATTCACGGACTGGAATATAGTGCCGATATATATATATATATATATATAATTATAAAACCCTTCGGCGACAGTAATCAGTGTAAAACAGTAATACAGAAAATAGCGACTTAAGCTAAGTCATTAATTATCCAATTAACGCCTTACTCAGGGGCGTTTATTCACAATTTGACGACTTATACATTAGTCGTCCCTTCAATATTTCCATTCTACGGAAAATTAATATTCTGAATTTTAAAAAAAACGCGCCCTGGACAGGGGCGTTACTTGTCAATAAGCGCCCTGGTATGGGGCGTCAGTTCAATAAGAGACGACCTTGCTCAGGTCGTTAATCCAGTAATTTTCCAAATTTCAGTTAATAAAATTTCAGAACAATTTATATAGTCAGGACCAGAAAATTAGCAGGATTCAATCAGGATGAACATGCATTAGATTAGGTTCATGGTTTCATAGATATCGAATTTTAAACATGGGTAATTATCAATTTATATGAAATTGACGACTAACAGGTAGGGCGTCTAAACAAGAATTAGCGCCCTTGTCAGGGTCGCTTCTTTCAAAATTTTACAGAAAACATTTAAAACCATGATGAAACTATATGCATGGACAACATATGATTTTATTAAGGATCTTAAATTAATTTGGGCTACGTTTCTTGAGAAAACCTACCTGATGATTATCTGGGTGAAGATACGTGAAGAGAAACGATACTCTGTTTTGCAACATAGTCTTCTGATCACCGGCAGAAGAAGAAGAAGATGATGATGATGAAGAACTCCACGTTCTTCAACTATACGAGAGTTCCTTCTAGATGCAGGCAACCTACAGGAGAATAAGATGAAGAAGCATTAGTTTCCCCCAAAATACTCAACTGAAGGCAGAGGAAGAAGAACACCTGTTCTTCACGGTTGACAGCAGTAGCATGATGAAACAGATCGCCAAAATAGCGGTCTAGGTCGATCGGGAGGATATTTATAGAATTTTAGGGGATCCTATTAGGGTTAGAGTTGTATTGGAAGTAATACTTCCATGATAGAGTCCTTACCATACTCCACCTTCGACGTAGTTATCCATAACTTGCCCTGGATAGACTCCTGGGTCGAACGAAACTCGAACTGAATTAACGTCTTAAGCGAGGGCGTCGAATTTAAATTGACGCTTCGTCGAGCGTCGTTACTTATGTAAACGCGCCCATGTAGAGGGCGTTTCATTTCCTTTCCTCAATTTTATTTTTCCCGTCGTTTGAAATTTGACGCCCTATTGTCTAGGCGTCCCTTTTAAATTAACGCCTTATGTAAGGGCGTTTCTTTTCGAAGTCGCGCCTTGACCAAAGGCGTTATGCCTTCTTGATTAATGATTTACCCATTTAGGCTCTTTATCATCTATTTACTTATCTTTTATTTTAATTTAATTTATTTAAAAATCTTGTTTTTATCAGGGTTGCTACACAAAAGTGCACCTCACGAAGCCATAATTTGCACTTATTGAACTTCGCATACAACTGGTGATCTCGCAACGTCTGTAGCACCACACCCAAATGGTACGCATGCTCCTCGACAGATTGCGAATAAACAAGGATGTCGTCCAGAAATATGACCATGAACTGGTCCAAATACGGACGAAACACCCTCTGCATCAGGTCTATGAAGGCTGCGGGGACATTGGTGAGCCCGAACAGCATCACCAAGAACTCATAATGCCCGTACCTCGTACTGAACGCAGTCTTCTCCACGTCGGACTCACGAATCCTCTGCTGATAGTAACCGGAGTGCAAATCAATCCGCGAGAACACTCGCGCAGACGGAAGTTGGTCAAACAAATCATCAATCAGCGGCAACAGATACTTGTTCTTAATGGTCACCTTATTCAGCTGCCGATAGTCAATGCACAACCGCAAGCTACCGTCCTTCTTCTTCAGAAATAACACGGGCGCACCCCAAGGGGATAAGCTAGGATAAATGTACCCCTTGGCCAGCAGCTCTTGCAACTGCGCCCTCAAATCCCTCAACTCAGCAGGGGCCATACGGTAGGGAGCCTTCGCCAAAGGTCCCGTACCAGGCACAACCTCGATCACGAAATCAAACTCCCGCTAGGGAGGTAATCCAGGTAAGTCCTCCGGAAAAAATATCAGGGAACTTGCACACCACCGGGATGTCCTCGACATCCGGCTCCATCCGGTCAGTCACAACCACGGAGGCGAAAAAACCCTGACAACCCGCATCAAGCAACTGACGACCTTGAATCGTAGAAATAAGAAAGCGGGAAGAGGAAGACCTGATACCTTAGAAATAGAAGGTGGGTCCGTGAAGTCACCGGAAATAAACCCTCTTCGAGCCGCAATCCACCAACGCATGATGTGCCTCAAGCCAATCCATACCCAAAATCACATCAAAGTCCTGAAGTGGCAACGCATAGAGCCTAGCCGGCAAACTCCGCCCTTCCACCCACACAGGCACCACATCAAAGCAATACGAGTGATCATAAAATCACCCGAAGGCAACTCTACTGCCAAATCACAAGACAACTGGGTCACCGGCTCCTCAATACTTAGCGCAAAATCCTTCGAAACAAACGAGTGAGACACGTCAGAATCGAACAAAACCCGAGCCGCACAACCCAAGATCTGAACGGTACCTTCCACGAGCTGTGACGCCACTGCCTCTGCCCTGGTCATGTGCGTGATCTGGCCTCGAGCTCTCAGCCTGCCTCCCACACTAGCTGACCTCAGGTAGTGGCGGATATTATCCCTACTACTGCCTCTGCTGCTGGGGAACCTGCTGCTGCTGCTGCCTCTGAGGACAATCACGCGCCATGTGCCCTGGCTAGTCACACAGAAAATAAACAATTGGCGTCGTGCACTGCCTGCCTGGGTGATGCTCACTACACCGTGGACACGGTCCTCGCGATCCACCCACTGATCCCTGACGCTGAAACGGGACCGGCTGCTGTACACTGCCCAATGATGCCTGCCCCTGATCCTTGTGCTTCTTACGGAAACCCTTCTTAAGGAACTTCTTAACCTTTGAGCCAAAAGACACAGATCCTGTCACCGACGCTGTCGGTGCCGACACTCCTGAACCGCCCGACACATGCTGAAAGGAACTCTGCTGCTGGGTAATCAATTGCTGGCTGCGACCAGACAAAGTCTGCCCTTGGCTAATCGATCCTCGAGTCCTCTGCATATCCATCTCCAATGAAGCCGCAACACGAGATGCTGTCTCCAGATCAGTGGCCGCATTCACGATCAAATGGTGCCTCAGCTCCTGCCTCAAGCCCTGTACGAACTATGCGGTCTTCACCCTCTCATGCTCCATGATATGAGGTGCATACCGACCCAGCTCAATAAATCGGGCCCTGTACTGCAACACGGACATGTCACCCTGAACCAGCTCCAGAAACTGACGCATCCGCTACGTAGCGATATACTCTGGACAGTAGGTACGCTCGAAAGCACTGACAAAGTCACCCCACGCAATCTGCTCAAGTGGACGAAGCTGGAAAGACGTCTTCCACTTGGAAGACCACCACTCCCGAGCCGTACCCTGCAACTGGCCTGAGGCCAACATCACCCTGTCCTCCGTAGTAGTCCGTGCGGAACTGAACACCCGCTCCATCTTGTCGAGCCAACTCTGAGCCAAATCAGGGTCTGGCTGACCACCGTACTAAGGGGGATGAAACTGCATGAAATCCTTCACTGCTCGGCCTGGTCCACCCCTGGTCGACGAGCCCTCACCAGCCTCTCCGCCGAACTGTTGAGACATAAGCTGGTACATGCCTCGGAAGAAATCATCGACCCCCGAAAACCTCACAGTATCCACTACCTGATCTCGCTATACTATGCGCCTCCTGATCTCGCTGAACCCCCTACTGGATCTCTTGACCTCCAGCCGACTGTCCCTGCTGAGAGCGAGTGCTCCGCCTATGCGCCATGCTCGCTCCTGAAGCAAAAGACAGGAACCACAGAAACAACAAGGTCAAGAAAAACACACGATGGCTGATGCCAGCGTCAATTGTACATCATTGCTGTGGACTAGTGGACCACTACAATTACTTATGATCTCGTATAATCCCACAACCGCTACTCTGATACCAGCTGTAACGACCCGAGAATCTGATTACCGGGAAGGCCTGATAACCTGAGACTCGTACCGCCACCCATGAGCACGAAGACTCAGAAGGGTTAAAGGAATGGTGTGGAGACTACACAAGTATCACAAATAATTACAGAAATAAACAATTATATTATTAAGCAGGAAATAATTTAACAATTTACATGATACATGGTCCACGAGATAACACTAAAATAACAACAGTAGTAGTCCACAACTACTACAGAGACAAGAAAGAAAAGTACAACTACACGGGGCATACCCCGGCTCTGACCTCTGGCACTAACGCTAGGCACCTGAACCACACTGAGCCTCAGACGCGCTCCCCTGAGGCCGCGACTCACCTGAAACATGATGAAAACAAGCAGGGAATGAGTCTTGGGACAAGACTCAGTAGGGATCACTCGAACCCTACCTCGTAAATGGAGAAATCGCTACGCTAGCAGTAAGTGAGTACCTCGGAGAGGGAACCCTGCTGTCTACAAAACTCTGATCTTCTGGCATGAAAACCAACACACGTGGCACGGAGGAACGACCAGAACACCACGACTAACATGACAAAACCTGAAGGTCGAAGTCTCAACGACTGACGGTCTGTCACTCCCGACTCGATAGGAGTACCTCCCACTAGAAGCAAGGCCGAAAGCGTCCACTGACGTCTTAGTCCGCGCCTCAGGTGTCTCCCTCCGGCCCAGCGGGAACTGAGACACCGTACAAGTAACCACAAACAAGTTACTAGCTGGGGTCGTGCCCGTCAGCGTGAGTCCAACCGCCCCCAACCACGTGTGCACACACAGACCGTGCGTCCCTGGTCTGGCCCTCTAACCGATTTTCCCCTCAGTCGGACTCTAGCTGGTAGATGTGGGGCCCGACGGAAACTGGTCCACAAACCATCTCTAAGGGTAGCCTCTCCACCACTCCCTGGTGGGACCACTCGCGTGTAAGCAAGCTACAACTAGTGGAGGGTCACTACGGAGTATACTCTCAAGTCAACGGAAAACAACGTCTGCATCCGACGATGTACGGGGACCGCCCCACGTACCAGCACTATCGCACGGTGACCACGGTCGGAACAGAAACGGGGATGCAAACCACCCGGGGCAACCTAGAGCCTGACGGTCTACTCTAGACGCGTCACAGGCTCTGACTGTCTAGGTAGGATCGTCACAATCACCTGACGGCCCAACACAGGGGCGTCACACGCTCGATGCAAAATAGGGTGTAACGCACCTACCATGGTGCGTTACAGTCTGTGACGCGCCTACCCTGGTGCGTCACAAGACAACAGAGAACAGCTGTGACGCGTGCACCTCGGTGCGTCACAGCGTATAACGGACCAACCCAAGAGCGTTACAACGTGGGAATGCATCTGCTCTAACGCACCCACATAGGGGCATCACATGGCTGTGACGTGCCAAGCCAGGTGCGTCACATGCCTTGACCCCCAATGGTCAAAAACCAACGGTCAGCATCCAACGGTCGAACGCCCCTGACGGTCCAACCTAGGTGCGTCACAGCACCGTGGCGGTCTATCGTGGGACCGTCACAGCCCACAGACCCCACTTGGCTGCACTCAGGGCTGTAACGCACCCATCTGGGCGCGTTACATAGTGTGACGGTCACTGGAGGGACCGTCACACCCGCCCGAGTGCGAAACAACGAGAAACGCCCAAAAAAACTGGCCACGCCTCCATGCCTCCACCGGAGAAGGGGAAATCAAAGGGGAAGATCCCTGAGGACCCCTAGCATGATTCTAGGCCATCAAAACACAAAATCATGCATCAAATCTATAGATCGGGCGAGCTCTCCCCAAATCATGGAAAATCCCAAACCCGCAAGAAATCCCATCTCTTGGCCACCCCTCGGCCTACAAATCACGAGAAAGGAAGGATAGAGGCTAGGGAACATCACCCTACCTCAATTGCGTCACGAAACGTGCCAGATCGACCACGAATCGCGAAGAATGCTCGAAAACCCTCATTCTTCCTTGAGCTCCCACGGTCAACGTACGCCTCCACGATCACCTCACCGTCACCGTCGTCACCATGCCGTCGCCCACAGTCGTCTGCAGCCAGAGGGGCTCGCCGCGATCTCACCAGACGAAGAAGAGAGGGAGAGAGGGCGTCGCACGGTGGGGAGATAGGAGGAAGAAGAAGACGAAGAAGAGGGCGGGGAAGAGAGAGAAAAGGGGGGTATTTATAGGAAAATCTAAAAATTTCAAAAAATATCAAAAAATAGAAAATTACATTTCTGCGATCCTCGGAATGCACCGATCGTAACGGTACTACTCTCGCCTAGGTGAACGACCCCGGTTCACCCGCAACGGGGTTCCGGAGGAATTACCGAAACATACACCGGTAATTGGAAAACATGCGCGGAAAAGCCGCGGAACGCTTCCGGGCCTCCGAAACAACTCTGGATCACGCCGATCCGAACACGAAAGATGTCTGAAATAAAATTTTGGATACAACGGAGCCAGACACTCTGAGAAACCAGATCCGGGCTCCACGAAAATGGATCTGAAAGGTCCGGGATATTACACTTATGTTACTCCATAATGGATGTTCCTGGTCGGTTAGCATGTCACGAACACTTACTCTTGAGTAGTTGGCAGCATTAGTTCCAGGTTTCAAGAGATGGATGAGGGGTCTGTCACCAATCCAGGTGTCTCGGAGGAAATCAATGTCTGCCCCATCTCCAACAATCCACCTCGAATGAGTGAGAACCAGTTCCTTCGCTCAGATGAAAATGTTCTTTTTTATACCAGCTGGAAATTGTCTCTGTTCCTCTTGAAGGTGTTGCTTAAGAAAGTGATTCCGAGCAAAGTGGGACCACAGAGAATTACCGTGTAGGATATTCCAAAGCTGCTTGACAGAAAGAGAGAGCTGGACATCCTGAGTACTCCGAATTCCAGGCCCCCTTCCTCAATAGGTTTCTGAATTTCCGACCATGCGGTCCAATGCCTTTTACTGGTATTCTCAATGCCACTCCAGAAGAAGTTGGCCCACAGGTGATCCATGAGTTTAGAAACTCCAGCAGTGATGTTGACAGAGGAGGCCAGGTAAATTGGCAAGCTTCTGAGGACTGTTTTAATTAAAACCAAGTGCCCTGCCTATGATAGGAAGTTGGAGCTCCAGCAAGCTAAAAGCATCAACAAGAGAGATAAAATCTGCAGCAACTAGTCTGCCTGAGTTGTGGGGGATGCCAAGGTAACAGAGAGAGCCTGTATGATGCCTGTATCATGTATCATCCTGAACTCGCTGCATAACACTTCTGGGTGCTTTGGAGGATATCATAAAGCGGCTTTTGCTTGCATTAATTTTCTGACCTGAGGAAGCCTCATACTTCTTCAGGAATTGTAACATGTTGCGAATGTTCCTGCTAGCTGCATTCGTGACGATTAAGGTATCATCCGCATAGAGGAGATGGGATATGGGTTCACTTCCACGTTTGGTCTGGTAGTATTGGATTTTGACTTTTTGATAAAGGTCTTTAAGACCCCTGCTCAACACCTCAGATCCAATGATGAAAAGAAGAGGGGATATAGGGTCGCCCTGTCGGAGCCCTCTTGTTGACTTAAAATAGCCTTCCAATCTGCCATTAAAAGAAATGGAGAACCAGCAATTAAATAGAAGCATTCCCACATAAGAGAGGAATCTATTGCTGAATCCGAATCTTCTCATGACTGCTAGCAAGAAATCCCACTCCATCCTATCATATGCTTTAGCCATATCCAATTTAAATAGCACATTATGGCCCCTAACCTTTCTATTAAGGTCCAGCATGAGATGGCGAGAGAGTGAGACATTATCTAATATGTATCTTTCTTTAACAAATGCTCCATGTTCTTCAGATATGATACTAGGAAGAAGAGGTGTCAGACGGGCACAGAGAATCCTCGACACAATTTTGTAGGCAAAGTTACACAAGCTAATTGGACGGAAATGTCCACAGGAGGTAGGTTCCGGCGCCTTGGGGATCAATGTTATGATATTACAACATCAGTCGAGACAATGGACCAGAAATGTGTAAAGAAAATACCAGTGAAGCCATCAGGTCCAGGGGTGCTGGAACCTCACAGGGAGAAAACAGCCTCCTTGATCTCCTCTGCATTAGGAGTTTCGCAGAGTTATTGGTTTTGGGCTTCAGTAATGACTACAGGGATCGACTGAAGAAGGTCCGCATCTATGCTATGCGTTTCAGAGGATAGTTGCTGCTTGAAAAACTCCACAATTTTGTCTTGAAGAATTCCTTGGTCTAAGCACCAAGAATTATTCTCTCCCACTTTTAATCTTTGGATGTAGTTCCTCCTGCGGTGAGACTGAACTGCGGCATGATAGAAGCTTGTGTTTCTGTCCCCATTGTTTAGCCAATTAATCCTAGCTTTCTGGCCCCAAAATATCTTCTCACATCGCAGTGTCTGTTGAAGCTTAGCATTAGCTGCATTTAAGGCTTCCCTGCTTGATTCAGTAGGGTCATGGTCGAACTTAACTTGACACTTGTCGACTTCCATCTCTACCTTCTTAACATTCTGACCAATATCCCTAAAGCTACTTTTATTCCAATGTAGTAACTTTGCTTTAGTTTCTTTGAGCTTAATTTGGAGGCAGATAAGGCCATTCGGATGGTTAACATTAGCACCCTCCCAGGCCTCTTTGACCATCCCTAGAAAATCTGATGAAGTGTCCACATCTCCTGAAAGATAAATCTGCTAGGCCCCTTGGTTATGTTACTACATACTAAAGCCAGCGGTACATGGTCCGAAGGACCCCATTGAAGATGCTTAACTTGCATATTGGGGTATTGGAATTGCCAAGGGCGATTAAACAGAACTCTATCAAGCCGAGCACTAACACATGCAGACCCCGTCCTCTTATTACTCCAAGTATATGAAGGACCAACAAAACCAGCATCGAAAACACCCGTTCCGGATATGAAAGCATTGAAGTCGACCATAGCATCAAGATTACAGGTCACCCCTCCTCTCCTTTCAGAAGAATGTGTTATACAATTAAAATCTCCTCCAATGATCCATGGGATATCTACCAAGGCTCCAAAAGTCATGAGCTGATCAAAAAGGTCTCGGCGTTCAATCCTGTTGCAAGAAGCATACACACTTGTAAAGTATATGGTGAAAGAACTGCCCTCTAGTTGGCCAAGAGTTAAAAATTGTTCTTAAGAAGCCACCACCGATAAAGGGATGGAGTTTTACCAGAATACCCAAATCTTAGAGTCTTCGCCTTTATTACCAGCCACTTTGCCCATTTTGATATATCTAGCCACTGAATGTGCTTTAGAGAAGGCAATTTTTGGCTCACAAATAGCTACAATAGTCGGTCTGAGTTTCTGAATAATTCATTTCAAGGCTCTTTCTGAAGCCCCATTTCCAATTCCCCGAATATTCCAAAATAAAGCGGAATCCATTAGGAAGATGAAGTACCAGCTCCATCCACCGAGCGAGCACGGGCTCTTGTTATAACCCCATCCACATTAATTTTAGAAAGATCTTCATGACTAAGATTACAGAGAGGCATTAATGTATTTTCCTTGGCCACTGTAACCATAGTACTAGTACCTTGCAATTTTCTTTGTAATGTAACAGTACCCTGCGTACTTTGGGAAGCCTGTTTGCATATGTTGGCAGAAGGTTCATCTTGGGTTGCCAGCCTTGACTTTTGGAGGGTTGGCTCCTTAGGCAGAGAAGGACCATACTCATCAAGAATAGGATCAACCCCCAGATCTTGGGAATTCAGTAAGCTAGTTGTTCTAGCAGTTTGCTGACGGCCGTGCAAATCTGTAGTATCAATACTATTGGAATGCTGGCAAACCTTCTCAACATGGGGAGATGCTTGCTGTATTTCTAATGGATTCCCTCTATCTACATCCTGGTGGTCTTTATCATCATGTGATTCCTTCCACTGAGTTAGTCGAGACCCACGGCTTGCTGACTACATCTTTAGTAATTTTTGTTTGTTACTTTCCGATTCTTTCTCGACCACAATAGTCTGTAAGTTCTCCACAGGTTGCTTCCCACCTCCAGTGTCTGACTTGGACTTAACTCTACATGTTTCCTGATCATGACCTTGCCGTTTGCAGTTCATGCAATATAGAGGAACGTTGAGGTATTGATCTCCTGCCAGAAACTTCCATAATCCGGTCTCATGCCAATCCAAACCAGAGCTAAGAAGCTACAACTCAGCACAAACCCTAGCCGCCTTGGTGTTAACCAGGAATTCAGATGCCTGCGCAACTTGTAAAACATGTCCTATATTTGCTGCAAGAGACATTAGAAACTTTTTCTGATAAAGGTTCACAGGTAGGTTGCAGAATTCTATCCACACCAGACTAAATGTTGGTTCCTCGTCCAAGGAAAACATGGGAGTCCATTTAAAGAATCAGAATAACCTGCCTTGAACATATAAAAACTCACGTAATAAAACATGAAGGTAATCATCTTCGGTTTGAAAATGGAGTAATAAATGAAAGTTATCAAGAGCACTGATGACAAAAGATTCTTTCAAACCACACGGTTGCATCAAGAGCGATCGGATTTCAGGAAAATCACGTCTCCCATAGGCTGTTTTGGCGACCACTACAAATCTGAAAGGTACCAGGGAAGCTTCTATCTCCTCCTTTGAAAAGAAACATGCCAGCTCTCCTCTATCGGTCGAGGCGGGAGAATGGACGTCAATGTCCACCTGAGGAACTGCAAGATAAGATGCGAGAACTTGGGCGAATGACCTGCCATCTCTGGCTACGTGCTCCGCATGCAGAACGTTCTCTGCCGGCGGGGCTCCCTCGCCAGCGCCCACCGAATCTGCCACCTTAAACACCAAACCCTAACCTCGGTCACCTCATGCTCCTTAATGACTCCGTTCTTTCTCGATTTTCTCCCCCTTATTCAGTCATCATTTGCATCAAATAAGGCAAAGGTCACATAAAATGAGACAATTATAGCACTTTAAACATCACAACATTCAACAACCAAACGATCATGCTAAGACCGCAAGGGGAGCCTAACGGTCCAGCGCCAGACCGCTACCCTTAAGGCGGTTCACATTCTTCAATGGGCGAGACTCTGGGAAAAATGGTCAAATGAAGACCGCCAAGGACTTCCTAACGGTCCATCGCACGACCACAAGGATCTGGGTGAATTCAAAATCATGGGCGACCATTCGAAACCCCCCCATCTCATTCAAACACTCTCACTACTGGCAACCACCACCACCACCGGCATTTCCTTCACCCCCCATTGCAAAACACTCATACTCACTCACACTCGAGGATGGTGAAGAAGAGCGCGATACAGCGGTCTCAACGCCGCAAGACTAGGGAGAACGAGCCCGCTCATCCGGTGACCCAAACGGAGGAGAGACCACCACCGGAGGCCGAGGAACCATCTACGGCGGCCACAGTGCCTGAGGGAGGTTCTAGAGATGGCAACGGCGAGCATACGACCGAGGAAGCGCCTGAGACGGCGGCCGGAACTCCCTCATCCGAGGTTGGCCGAGACCCCTTAAAAAACCATTTTTAATTTTTTTTTCGAAACATGCATGAGGGTAGGATAGCAAGGGAATCGGTCAGGGGACCCATAGAAGACATGTAGAGACCCTTTGGACCATTTCCAGAGTTTGGGGAAATGGGGGAGAACAATGCCATTATGGTGAGTGCCTAACGGTCGTTCCAGCGACTGCTAGGGTACCAAATGGTCTGACCCAGACCGCTAAGGCCAATCAAACGGTCGAGAAAGGACCGTTTGGGTTCTGTGGATTTTTTTCTTTTTTTTCTTTTTTTAATGCAATGCAGTGCATGCCTTATTAAACTATATGGATGACTGACTTTGACTGTTAAATGCATGCAGGGAAAGTGACGGACGAGGATATCATGGCTGTAGGTCCGGGCAGTGTACCTAGCACTGCCGAACTTCCAGAGAGAGAGAGTAGCCGCGATGGGGTTTGCTGAGTTCCTCAGGATGGAGGTCATGAGGCTGGATACGGCCCTCCTTTACACGCTCCACGACCGGTGGGACCCCGTCAGTAGTGCGTTTCGGTTCCCGTGAGGACATATGATCCCCACACTGGAGGACGTGGCACGGATTACAGGACTACGAGTCCACGGAGCACCAGTGAGCGGGATGACGTACGTCCACTACCAAGAGTTGGTGCAGGAGTTTCTTGGATTGGAGCTGACGAGGCCGGGACACCACTCGTCCATCCTGGCACGAGCGACCCTTCAGGAGACCCTAGGATTGAGAGGAGAAGCCATAGCCGTAGGAGAGTTTCCAGATGAACACTTGGGGCAGCTGACGGATCGAGCCAGAGAGAGAGTGGCAGCGGGACTAGGCCCAGAGGCAGACGTCATCTTTCGCCACATCTTGATGCTGATGTTTGGGAAGCTGATCTTTGTGATGAGGGCAAATGGAGTGAGCTGCCAGCTCCTTCCTTTATTAAGAAATTAGGATAGAGTTGGAGGCTATGCTTGGGGCGTGACTGCATTAGCGTTCTTGTTCGGCACCCTCAGCACCACCGATCGGCATACGATGCTGGGTGGGTTCTCTCCACTTCTTCAGGTAACCCTTCTACCTCAAATGCATATGCAATTACTATGATTTTGAGACTGCTATATGCTGACACTGACCATGCAAGTATGGACCTACGTTTACCTCCCCGGCCTAGGGAGAGGGAAGGAGGTACATCCTGACCAAGTTCCCATCGCGAGGCGGTAGATGGCAGTTCGGGACACCGAGTCGCTGCGATGCTTAGTGCGAGCGATCCAGGATGACATCGACACACTGCGCTATGCATCGGTAAGATTCCAAACTTTAAACTTCGAAATGCAACTAAATGCTTTTGACACTGACACTTGACTCTCCGCTTTTCAGGTGCGCTAGACACCATATCGTGATAAGGGTCACGATGGGCAGCCATGGGTGGGAGTGGCGTAGGCGTACGCGGGACGGGACGTGTGGCTCCACTGCATGAACATCATCGAGCCACTGCACCACCACCTAATCATGAGGACAAGGGGCATCTACCATCCAGAGGTAGAGTTCCCGATACGGGAGTAGGAACGCGTGGGGCGGTCTTCCCGAGGACTGACTGGTAAGATTGATTGGGTCACCCGGGCGATGGACTAGATCCGTGACTGGACGAGATGAGGTTGGGCGGTGCGAGCCCGAACTGCCAGCGATGAGGCCTACCTGAAGGCCTACGCCAGATGCTATGGAGACCAGGTCTTCCGTGGCTCCCGATGACTGGTATGACTTCTAAACTTATGCTTCCTTAATAATATCTGATGCATTGACAATCTGACTTTCTATATGTAGCTAGACCCTCAGGGATGGATAACGGAGCTCCAAGGTCTCCTCTACTCTACCATTCGGTAGGGGGACGAGTTCCAGCGCTTGCTGGAGCTTTTGTTAAGCTTTACTTAACCTTCGACTTAATATGCAAATGATATGGACATGACTGACTGACCTCTATATGCATCGGGCCGAGGGGGCACAGAGATATGGACCAGATGCTCCATCTTCTTCATCTCAACCACCGGCAGACTAGGCTGAGCGGGATGCCGACTTTGCTCAGGTAGTTGCTCGGGCCGAGGAGGCCGAGGCCACGCTCGTGGAGAGGGTAAGCAAACTGACCGAACATCCCCTTTGACTTAAGACTTTAATGATGCAAATGACTAGAACTGAATGCTTATGTAAACTAGAGAGCTAACAACCACGCTGAGTGAGGGGGAGCGGCTCCAGGCAAAGGCAGTAGAGGTGGTCCATCTCCGTACGGAGGTGGAGCGACTGAGGACTGGAGCGGCAGAGGTGACGGACTCTCGGCTGGAAGTGAGAGAGCTGAGGGCCGATATCAGAGCGCTGGAGAGAGCACTCCGATTGGTGGGCAGACGATCCTCTCATAGTGTGTCATAGAGCGGCGCACATAGTGGACACCAGGATTATCTTACTAGTTCTTCTGGCCAGCGGAGGAACGAGGAGGACGAACGACGCCGACGCCACCGCGAGGAGGGGAGCATGGCTATAGGTCCATAGGGGAAGTGGCACGAAGGGACCGGAGACAGCAGTGGTCTAGAGAGGGACCCGCTTGATGTACTTATGAGCCACATGTACATGCTCTTATGATATATATGATATGATCATTATGCTTTTGATTTTTAGAAAATGCAAATGTGTGGATGCAAACACCTAAGATTGACAAAGAGTGAGATAGAGTGAGGAAGAGCACGTTTGAAGGCACGAAGATCAAGGAGAGAGGAAAAACATGGGAGAGAACACGGTGAGAAAATGGTGATAGACGATCACAAAATGGTCTTCATGAGACTGCAATGGGTGCCAAATGGTCAAGATGAGACTGTTAGGGGAGCAAGAGAGGAGGCAGTGAAGAGAGGGGACAAACGGTCGTATAACGTCCGCTAGATGAGCAAAACGGTCACGTGATAGACCGCAAGGTAGGAAACATAGTCAAATCCAAGCGGGACTCTCCGGGAGAGTCCTAACCCGTGGATAGCAATGCCCAAACTACACTAAGGCTCATCCTAACTTAAATTGAGGTTCCCTAACCTCAATCCTAATGCAATAAGGCATGAGACTCAAGCTCGATAACTAGGAATGCACCCCAAACTCACAACTCACTGAAAACCTTCTCTTTGAACCTTGAAATCCTTAGTGAAACTACCCAAACCACCATGAAGAGGTCATTTGAAGCTAGTACCACAGGTGAGGGTGTCTACAACGGTCCAAGACCAGCTAGGAAGGATCATGGGGAGCTGCAGCGGCTGACTTCTATCCCCAAACATCTGAGCACAAGCCCTTCAAGAGAGGTAAGTTAAATCAATAGTTTTCAAAATTTCATCAATTTCCTCATATCACCCCTCTTCTTCTCCTTTTTTATTTTCCTTTCTTTTCTTCAGCTCCTTCCTGTCCTACGATGCTATTCCAGCCAAAAGTGGGTGGCTCCCATAATAAAGGAACTCCCTTTAGAAGTTATCTCAATTTTAAGGGCATGGCACCTCCACCCACTACTAGTCTTAGCCATTTTTTTTTTCAAAAATCTCCTTAGATTGGCATAGCATTTCATCTTTAGTGGAGTTATGGCACCCTCAAACACACAAATTTGTGTTCCCAACCTTTGAAGCTACTGCCCTTATAGAGGCGGTTGAAACATACCTAGCCCTTCCTAGGACTAAGGTTGGACATAAAGACCTAGTGTGTCATATGGTTGACCCTATAGACCCATCACTCATCTTGGAGGAATTCATACCCAACCCGAAGGATGTAAGAACTATGATTAGCTCCCGCCACATTCACTTGATACCCTTGGCCCAATAGGTCACTTCCCACTACAAAAATAAGTGTTGGTGGAATGAGGCTATAACCAAAGCTACCTCCATTTGTTTATGCGGGATTTTGCTCTTTCCTATCACTGACCATCTTCTAGATATTCCAAACCCTAGTGTCATCAGCAGGTTGTGACGAGCTTTATATATCTCCCAAGCCATCCTTTCGTATCTCTATGAGGGTCTTAGTTCAGCTTCCCTTGGGGGTCCTCTCTTCGGTTCTCTGATAGTCCTTGAGTGTTGGATGGGGATTAGACTAAAGTTTCTACCCAAGAGGATGTGGCATCGGTAGTGTAGTGCCCCAGAATTTATATAAGTAATTTTTGGATTATAAATGGAATTTTCTAGAATTTATTAAGAATTTATAAGGGCTAAATATATTAATAAATGGGTTATAAGGCCCAATAGTGTTAAATAATTAGCTTAGCCTACTCAAGTAAGACCCAAAAGGCTTAAGGACCAAGCACATCAAGTTTGGCCCATATTCTAGAAGGTTAATTAGCTTATTCACGGATTTTAAAGGATAAATATCCCTTAATTAGATAATTATATAGATAAAATGAATAAAAGAGTTTTATTAATTTGAAATTCTGCACACGTTGGCTGTAACGGTCTATCGGGCGACCGCCATATGCATGTAACTGTTCAGGATTGGACCGTCACACCCTGTTAATTCCGTGAGTTGAAGAACTTGTAAAAAGATGGGATCTTTGGGATCCTATCTGCAAGAGACATAATTAAGAGAACATGTAAGGTTACTAGGGACTCTTAGGGATCAGATTTTGGCCAACTAAGGACTCTAGAATCGATCTAATTCTCAAACCCTAGCCAAATCCCTATAAATAAGACCCAGTTCTGAACTGAGCGACCCTTACTTTTGGCTCGTGAAGAATCAAGGTAAGGAGATAGAATTTCGGGTAAGTTCTTTTAACTTTTTATTTCTAATACTAAGGTCTAACAACTCTCAAAATTTCATGATAGGAGGTAGTGTATCCAAGGAGTTAGAGGCTTCCAAAGTTGCTGGTACGACCTTAGCAATCCAGGAATCTGAACGAAAGTCCTCTGAAGATCAGGAAAATAGAGGAGCTAAAAAAAGTAATTAGAGTTTAATGCTTTAGAACTTTTTGTTCCCCTTAGATTCATCTTCTTAACCTCCAAATTTCACACCTTTAGGTCAGGAGATTGAAGAGATAGAGCGACGTGAAGTTGCTGAAAAACTACAGGAAGAAGGGAACTAGGGCGTGTCTTGAAGACCCAAATTAGAAGTTTAAAGCCCAGGGAAAAGGTAGGTCATCTCATGAACGGTAAAAACAACATGTTAGGGATAAAAACCCTCTTATTTTGATTGATTACATGCATTATAGATTATGAATTTCATGTCTTAGCAAGATCATGCACACATGCATACCTTTAGCCTAACCAAAGATAAAAGATATCATCTTGATCATTCACTGTGACCTATGCATATATCTGGCCTTTACTTTGTTATCATGACTAGACTAGTTAGTGATTATGATTTTTTTTTGCATGGACATAGTTCCTTATCTTTATCCTCAGCAGAAGCTCTGACGAATTAGGGTAGGACCGTCACATGACGGTAACGGCCTTACGATAAGCCGTCACACTCTCTGTTGTGTTTAAATTATTCTGTTGTCTCTAACACACCATGCTAGGAGCGTTACAATACTGTAACGTCCCCACGACAAACCGTCACACGGCTGTAGAGCGCCTATGCTAGACCGTTAGAACACTGTTCTCTGTCAACTCGAGACAGAATGGAAATGAGTCAAGTCTACTTATAAATAAGCCTAGTTATCTAAGTTTTGACCTGATATCATGACTTTGAGTTTAATTATTGATTAATGATAGGAATTACATGATCACAAGCCTTTTAAGTTATTTTGAGTTATGTTAATTTTATTGGCTAAACTCTAATAGTTTGTATTTAAAGTATCATTTCAAAAGATGTATTGACGGAGTATTATCATGGTTTCACATGGTTTCACAGTCTTTTCTATCTATAGAGTCATTTTCTTTAAGTACATGGCATATATTCCGGTATATGGCCATTAGTTTACACATTGCACTATAAGAACATATTCTTGAACATGAGGACCTCTCTATTAGATATTCCTTCCAATGGACTAGGAAATCTTGTTTCAAGGCCTCCGTAATTCTCTGCGAGCTTGGGATTCCAACTAGGACGCCGAGTTGGTTGTACAGTGAAAGCCCAATCATTAGAAAACACTATCGATGGTTTCTGGTTTTTGGATATGTAACAGATCAAGGTTGGACCGTCAGGCTCATCTAACGGCCGAATAAATGACCGTCACATGTACTGAGTCCATCTTTATTTCTTTCGGATTCAGACCATTGTAACGGCCCAATACTGGAGCGCAACGTTATGTAACAGCCCCGTACAAGACCGTCATAGTTCTATATTTTGTTAACCCGAGGTTTGACCAAGGGGTTGATATTCTAAAGTTCCTAGGTGGATCATTGATGTTCTAGGACTTGTCACAATGATCAAGATACTTAATTTTAAAAGATGAAAAGTTATGAAATGAGTCGTTATGCTACCGAATTATTTTAATGAGCATAACATAATATAAGTCATTCTTGATCTTTCATATTCTAAATTGAAACATTCATTCATTGATTATTATTATCATGAGCTTATTGAACTTATTACATTCTTGGCCATACTTTATTGTTACATGCATGGAAATAGCTTGATTTATACTTGAAGATGCGATCGAGCACTGATTATGTTCAAGGGCTCTATGCTAGACCCCTCGACTGATTGTCAGAAACATCGTATTATAAACCATGGGGTATGATACTACTGGCGTCGCATTACGCTGGGAGTACTTTCTCTATAAATAAGTGAAAATCCACTGTTGTGCCCCCTGTGGTCATTTGAGTTATTTGATATTCATGGTTTTGATAATGGCTAAACACTGTAAGTCATTGTTGTTTTTCACTCTCATATGACTGACATATGTGATGTTTTGCTCATGACAGATAAGCCAATAAATGGACAAGGAATGGAGTGGAGATGGCAAATGTGAAAGCTCAATGATTACGTCCTCACACGCGGATCGACCTACGCGGTCAGGTCACGGGGAGCTTGGTAAGAACATCTTGATTGTTCAAATTTATGTTGATGATATTGTGTTTGGTTCTACTAAATCTGAAATGTGTGAGGAATTTGCTAACCTCATGACTAGCGAATTTGAGATGAGCCTAATGGGAGAACTCCAATTCTTTCTCGGTTTGCAGGTCAACCAAGGAGAAGATGTGTACTTCATAAGTCAAGCCAAATACATCAAGGAGCTGCCGAAAAGATTTGACATGACAAACAGCAAAACAATTGCAACTCTTATGAGCACCACAATATCACTGGATTCAAATGAAAATGGTAAATTAGTGGATGTAAAGATTTATAGAGGTATGATCGGCTCTTTACTTTACTTGACTATATCCCGACCAGATATCTAGTTTAGTGTATGCCTTTGTGCTAGATTTCAAGCTAGTCTTAGAGAATCCCACTTGACTGCCGTCAAACGTATCCTTAGATATCTCGCCAGCACTCAAGATTTAGGATTGTGATATCTGTCATCATGTGATTTATCTCTTATATCTTATTCTGATGCGGACTATGCTGGATGCAAGCTGGATCGTAAAAGTACTAGTGGCTACTGCCAGTTTCTGGACGGGTGTTTAGTTTCTTGGGCCTCTAAGAAATAACACTCGGTTGCCCTCTCAACCGTAGAGGCAAAATATGTTGCTGCGGGGAGCTGTGGCACCCAAGTGTTGTGGATTAAACACCAACTCCAAGACTACTTAGTAGATCTTGGTTGTGTCCCGATTCTGTGTGATAACACTAGTGCGATCAACCTTGCAAAAAATCTAGTTCAGCACTCTAGGACTAAGCATATTGAGATTAGACATCACTTCATTAGAGATGAGGTCGTTAAGAAAAATTTTACACTGCATTTTGTTGATACTTTAAATCAAATTGTTGATATTTTCACCAAGCCGTTATGTAATGACAAGTTTTCAACACTCAGAAGGGAACTTGGTCTTTGCCGACCTCAAGCCAATAAAAATTGAAATGATGATCTTGTTCAATTTAGTGTGTGTTTTTGTAGATTGGTGTTCCATGCATTGTTTATATGTAAATATGTCTTTTTGCATATGGTGTGACATTTCATGTAGTCATGACGCATAATAATGAATTGAATTAATGGTCACGATGCATTGCATTGTTTGCGTTGCATCATTCTTGCATGGCCATGGTATATTAAATGTTGATGTATGGAAAGGTAGGCTATGCTTATCTAGAAGCACTCAATATGCGTGAGGTTTCACCTCCGCCAAGTACCATGCGTCACTGTTACATATAGGCCATATAGTAAGGGGGAGTTATCTCTTTGCAGCATTCATGCATTTGTTTCATCTTCATTCTGTTGCATTTAATAAGTGTACAACCATGTGCTGGATCATGCATTTCATGTCTGCCAACTTCATGTTTGATCAGGTCAACCCCTGTATGATTCTAGTCAACCTCTACTTGACAATTGCCTTTTCCCTTGCAAACATAACTCCTTGAGTGCATTCATTGCATATCCTTAGGGGGAGTCTTGTTGCTTTTCTTAAATCTCTTACAATCTGAACTTCACTGGCTTCCAGTTTGAAAATGAGATCATGTGACCGACAGAACTACGGCGTAAGAGCTTTCTATTATATGCCCTGATGATTGTCCATCCAATAAAAATGGTTCAGATTTAATGATTTCCTTGAAGTTCTGATATATTTATTGTGAAATCATCTATGTTTTATGGTTTTAAAAGACATTAACTAGAGATTGCATATTGTGCTTTGAATGACTCTCCTGAAATCTGAAAATTCAAACTTCATGACAACCTTGGTGATACTCTAGAGCTAAGTATTATTTTTAAACGTCTTGATGAGCTGGAATTCCTGAAAATCAATTTGACAGAGTAATGATGTTATTGCACGGAGAAATATGTCACGTCATCAAATCAAGTGACGAATGATATGTCATGATGTGCCTCTGTTATCTCTGTCTTAATTATATTGGACTCTAGGCAGAGCACTGACATAATTGCTGAGAAATATATCTTCTCATCAAAGAAATGAGATCGGATATGTCATGACGTGACTTTGCTGACTCTGCTCATTTTGAAGCATAACAGTCAGTCTTACCAAATACCTAGGAATACTGACGTCTAAATAACGTGTATTCTTACGGCTAGGAGGCATGTAATAGACTTGCTTGCTCGTAAAATATGAGTCATGTGCTCTCCAATACAAAAGATAGTGACAATTCAACTATGCTGCAATCATAAAACTTCATGCTCTAGTCATGATTGTTTAGCTTCAATACTAATTTTTGTGTTATCCCTTTGTAATTATTGAATATGGATATATAAGACAAGGGAAGATTACACACTGCCATGATATGCACTATTGGTTCATTTCTATTAAAACTTGGATGTAGCTGCTTTTCGAACTCCATTGATGATCTCGGATCTCATTAGCTTTGAACCATATATGTTGCTCACGGTCTGGTTCACGTTTGCATATAATGACTTACTCTCAACTCCTTTCCGCTCTGGTCTCACAGACATCCTTCACCTTCTCTACCTTATCCCTCCTTTTTGCTACTGTCAAAGGGGGAGAAAATGTGTTGTGAGTCCTTTATGAGCTAATACCTTTGTCCGTCCTTTGTGCGGCCTTTGTGAGTTGTCAAAGGGGGAGAGTGAATTGTGGATGGGAGAGAGTCCATGGGGGAGAGAACCTTGTAAGCTTTGAGTCTTCATATGTGATGGGGGATTGTGCATAGCATTCACATGCTTTGATCATCTATGCATACATATCCGCATTCACATGCTTTGATCATCCATGCATACATATCCGCATCCACATGCTTTAATTATCATGGGTCTTGAGTTGCATATCTTGAGCTGCATATGTTATAACATTTGTCATCTTGGACATTACTGCCACATAATGACTCACAGTGTTGCCATCATCAAAAAGGGGGAGAATGTTGTGCCCTAGTGGTCATTTAAGTTATTTGATATTCATAATTTTGATAATGGCTAAACACTATGAGTCTTTATTATTTGCCACTCTCATATGACTGACGTACGTGATGTTTGGTCATGACAGATAAGCCAATAAATGGACAAGGAATGGAGTGGAGATGGCAAATGTGAAAGCTCAATGATTGCACCCTCGCACGCGGATCGACCTGGGTCATTCGACATCATCCTGTGGTCATTTGAGTTATTTGATATTCTTGGTTTTGATAATGGTTAAACACTATAAGTCATTGATGTTTTACCACTCTTATATGACTAAACTACTTGATGTTCTTTCATGACGGATATGCCAAGAAATAGAGTGGAGATGGTAAAAGTGAAAGCTCAATGATTACGCCCTCATACGCGGATCGACCTGCCCGGTCAAGTCGCGGGGGTCAAGGGGGCAGCGCCACTTGCGGGGATTTCCGGGGGCAGAGCCCCCGAGACAAAATTTTGATTATAGGAGCGATATAATCAAATAGAAATCTTCAAGACTGTCAAGGTTGTTGCCACAGATGAGAACGGGCTGCTAAAAGGACTTAAGCAACAGAGCTAAATGGTTAATGGACTGAACCAGGGTAACCCGGGTTCTGCCCAGCTGGCAGTCGACCGCCAGCCCAGGGGCGGTCGACCGGCCTAGCTAGTAGCTCCCAGTCTACACGAGTCTCAGTGGTGGTCGACCGCCAGCCCAGTAGCGGTCGACCGAAAATACCAGGGACTAAAAATCTACAGTGTTTCTCAGTAGCGGTCGACCGCCAGCTTCTGCAGGTCGACCGCCAGCCCCGAGCCAACAATGTTGACTTTATTTTCCACTTCGAGAAGAGCCCCTTTTCTTGTATTTGTTTAACCCCAAAGTCACCCAATCCCCCATGGATTGTGGATCTGGTCTGGGGGATGTCCAAGGATCATTCAAAGTCTATAAAACCAACACATGAGGGGTTAGAAACCCTAATGCTTCAATTGGAACAAGAGAGATCAAGGGAGGCTATAGGCGATGATTCGCGGGTACTGTAGCACCTTAGTGAACAGTGCGTCGGGCTGGAGTTCTTCATCCATCCAAGGTGATTCAAGCTTGTTTTTGAAGCCATCAACCTCCAAGAAAGGTGTAGAAGCAATCAAGGTTCAAGGCTGCATCCATTATCTCCCACATCAACTCAAAGGAGATTCAAAGAAGGAGATTCAAGGAAGGAGATTCAAGGAAGATCGATTTGTAAGGAAGAAGGAACCCTTGTTGCTGAACCAAGAGGAGTCTTTGCAAGAGAGAAGAAGCCCTTGTTGCTGTTTAACATCGAATCTCAGACAAGATCTTTTCTCTTTGAGCATATTCTATATCCTGTTTGAGAGCTTTCATATTTGTTCTCTTTCCATTTCATTCAAATATTTGAAACTGAAGATCGTTCCTACTGATGGTTAGTAGGAAGGTAATTGGAAGTTGTCCGATCTGCGATGTTGACGTCCCTACCTATAGTTAGTAGGAAGGCAATCAGAGGTCTTTCCGATTTGTGGTTTAGTGCGTGGCACTAGTTGAGCCTCACCGGATTTGGTGAGGGGTGGACGTAGGACTGGGGATTCAGTCCGAACCTCCTTAAAATCCGTGTGTGGTGGTTTGCTTGTGCGATTGCTTTGTGTTAGATGCATGCTTAGGTTCAATCTCTATATTGCGTAATCATCTTGCTAAGCAAGTCGTTGTGTCCTTTGTTAAGCTAGTTATATTCCGCTGCTATTATCATCATCTAGCTTTAAAGAGGGTTGCATTGCGAAAAGAGTGGTAGATATATTCACCCCTCTCCTCTAGATCCGCTATCCACTACTCAACAAGTGGTATCAGAACCTAATCTCTCATTATGTGGTCCAACAACCTTGAGGGAAATAATGGATTAGCGTCCAAAGGTTTCTTACCTGAAGGACATTATGTGAATATGCCTCCTTACTTTACTGGAACTAATTATCCTTATTGGAAACATCGCATGCAGATGTTCATTCGCGCCCAAGACTACGAACTTTGGCGAGTGATCAGCAAAGGTCCGTATGAGCGTATGGATAATAAGGATTTGTGGACCAAAGAACAAAAAAGACAATCCACTATCAACTGGAGTGCCAAACACATCATGTAGTGCTCACTCCATCTAGTAGAATTCTCAAGAGTGGCTACCTGCGCAACGGCAAAATAAATGTGGGACAAGTTAGAGGTAATTTATGAAGGAATCTCTCAGGTACGAGAAATAAAAGCCAACATTTTTGTTTCTGAATATGAAAAGTTTCGCATGAAGCCTGATGAGTCAATTCAGAATATGTATGCTCGGTTAACTATGCTTTCTAATAGTCTATCTGATTTGGAAAGAAATACTCAGAACATGAAATTGTGAGAAAGATTCTCAGATCATTGACTCCCGCATGGCACACAAAGGCTATCGTGGTTGAAGAATCGAGAGATCTCGCAACTACCAAGGTAGATGAACTCATTGGGTCATTGATGACCTATGATATCAACCTTAAGAACAAAGAGGCTGAGGTGCCTAAGAAAAAGCCCCTAGCTCTTAAAGCAGGACCCAACGGTCAAGGCACTTCTGATGAAGGTGAGGATTCAGCAAGTGAGCAAGATGAGGATGACGTAGCCATGCTCACACGTAAGTTCAGAAAATTTCTGAGAAAGGAAGGTAAGAGCTTCATGAGAGGAAGGTCAAAGGTAAGAAATGGTTTCAAATCTAATTCTGAAAACTTTAAGAAATCTGACCAAATCATTTGTTATTCTTGCAACAAACCAGGGCATTTCTAGACTGATTGTCCTGACAGATTCAAAAAGGCTGACAAATAGAAGGGCAAGCAGAAGAATAAGGCCATGGTGTCCACCTGGAGTGACGAGGAAGAAAGTGATGGTGGAACTAGCTCCTCGGACAAGGAAAAAGAAGATCTTTGTCTCATGGCCAAAGGTGACGAAGAAACTGAGGTAAACTCTCCATTTGAAAATTACACACTTGATGATTGGGAGGAAGCATATATACAACTCATGGAAAAATATGACATGTACAAAAAGTAGAATAAATCATTGAAAAGAAAATTAACTTATTTGTGCATGATCATGATATGAATGATAAGAATGCTCTACTTGAAACTGAAATTGAAGATCTTAAAAAAATGATTGAGAACTTGGAGGAAGGAAGAAAAGAAATGGCCGACTTAGAAACTAAAAATGAAGATTTGAGAAATGAGATTGATAGCATTGCTGACACCCATTTTTTGCCGATAAGTTGAGTCGTTCCTCTTACCCCCATTTGATGATGCCTCGAGTTGTCCATCACTCGTTCGGGCTATTTTCAGGCATGTTTTGGGCCAGTTTTACGAGTAGCATTTCTCCCTGGTTAGGTCCGAGTTGATTCAGGGCTTAATGGGCCTTGGTTTTGGTCGATTGGGCTATTCTATGAGTTTCAACACCCAGGCATGTACGGTTCATCCCTGGCCGCTCAATCAATGTGCTGTTGCCTATGGACCGTCCATCTATTTTTGGAATATTTTGGTTAATTTTCTGAATTTCCACCGACAAGCATTCATACGGTCCTACTCTAGCCGTTCAACTTGATGGACGGATGGATGGTGACCGCTCATCTCTCAGAGTCCTGCGCTTGATGGTTTTCTCAGACAATTATCCAATTAATCTATTTATCACCGACAAGGCTAGAACGGTTCGCCCTTGGCCGCTTTACCTTTGAACGGTCTCATCGGAGCCGTTCATCTATGAGAGTCCAACGGCGAAGGTTTCGATCAGTTCGATGGATAATTCGGATTATTTTTGGTTAATTTTGAATTTCCACCGATAGGGTTGGACGGCCAGAACCTAATCGCCCATCCCGTTGAGCGGTCTATCGTAAGACCGTTCATCCCTTCGATTTCTGAATTTCAACAGATTTTTATCTCTTTATCTGTGATTTTAATCCCCAACTTCTCCCATCATTTTCTCCGCAGATAATCAACCATTTTTAGTTCCGTTTAGACTGGATGAGAGATAATTGATTATCTATGATTTTTCTTTGATTATCTCGAACTGAAAATGCCTCTAAACCCTAATTTCGGGGCTGGCTTTCTAGGCTCTATAAATAGACCCTAAAGGCCAGGCTTGAAAAGGGGGGGGGGGAGATTTTTGGTCGCGGCGAAGCCCTACCGCATTCTTGAGCGACCTAGCACCAAGGAGGGAGGCTTTCCACGTCCATACAAGCCTCTGGTTCAGGGAGTAGTTTAGCTTTTGAGTCTTTTGTGGTTGATAGGTTTCGTCACTTCTTTCATTGCATGCATCACTTTTCACGCTTTCTCCCACGTTCTCCTTCATTTTCATTACCATGCACACACACACACACATATTTTTTGACACCCTAGGGGTTTAAAATCTTTCAGGTATCCCCTTTTCCACTTGTTAATGTTCACTCTACACTTTCCAGTTCTAATCTAGGGCTGTTTCCTTGTGTTTTCATGTAGTTTTTGTAGGTCAGCAATCCCAAACATGAGGCCCATCCCCTCTGGCCGGCCGGAGAGGGTGGAGGTTGGACCCCTTTAGACTTCTGGCTCGGTGGTCTTGCGCGATTCTACACGGTCCGTTCAAGAAGACGTGCGGCGCAGATTGGGCCGTCCATCTTTTTCCTGCGGTCGCTACAGAGCCGTTCAACTTCCTGGAGCGCTTCATCCTCATCTTCTGCAGCGTCGTTAGGCGGTCTATCGTAAGACCGTGCATCCTATTGGCAGTTCTTCAGGAGTCGTTCATCTTCCCAGCGTTGCAGCTCAAGCGAGTACCTCCCCCTTTTCCAAGGTACGGCGTGTTCATCACGTACGGCAACTTGGTGGTGATCACGGTCATTCTTCTGTTTTCCTCTCACTATTTTCATTTATTCATACATATTCATTTACTCATAACATATTGATTTAGTAGAGGAGAAACATATCAACATCCCATTTTTTTGGCGATCACGGTGGGACATTCAGTGCCCATCGTGTTAGTGGCTTGCTGACCCCCCTTTTCTTTGTTAGTTTTGTGTTTTGGGAGTGATTTCAGGTTTTCTGTCGGTATCTGTTCCTGGATGTTGAGCGGTTAGTAAAGAGCCGTGCAGGACCTTGGGCGGCTATCAGGGCACCGCTCTTCTCTTCGATGGGGTCTTGACTCCTACGACTCTGCTGCAGTAGGCGGTCTATCTTAGATCGTTCATGTTTTGTGCGGTCATCCCTTGGCCGTCTATCCTCTTGGCACAGGTTCATTTCTGTCTCCTTCCTGTCTATTCTGGCTACTGTTATACGATTTATACATGTCCGATCGATACGTTGTGTGGCCCACTGTCGACCGTACATCCAGGTTTCATTCCAGCAGTTTCTGATCGTCTATTTCCTTTTGATACTGCACCGTGGCTTGAACGGTCCATCCCAGACCATCTATCTTGTGGTGCGGTCTCCCATAGACCGTCCTTCGGATGCCACAGTGCACTCGAGGTTGCTTTGCTTGCGATACTTATATTGTTTTTATTCTCTTTAGTGCTGCTTATTGATCTCACCCTCGTTATATGTTGTTGTGCATGCTTGTTCTCATCTTTGTATGTTTATTTTGATCATTGGTTGCTAGTTTATTAGGCTAGATTTGCATGCACTCCGGTGCACATAGGGGCATACATCTCTTTCATAGTAGTTGCATTCCTACCGAGGTAGGGTTTCCTCTCGTCTCCATACTCCTTGAAGCCGACTAGGTGACCTTGCCGAGGATCTCCGTAAGCCCCCGTGAGCCGTGGATTCCCACACGGACGCCGGGCAGGTTGTACCGTACCACCCCCCAGTCTAGGGTTTGCATTCACGAGAGAGAGAGTCCTTTAGAGTCCATTCTTACCATGTTTAGGTACCTTGTGGTTGAGTGAATTCACATTTTAATTAATCCACTAACGTCCTAAAAGAGAACTTATCAAAATCCTCGCACATCATTTGAAATTGGTTTGGATAATTGGTTGATTCTTTTCTCATCTCTCTCCTCCATTGTATGTGGCACGGTGTCCTCATTTGCATCTTCATGACGAATTAGGCTTGTTAGGTCTAGTTCATCTGCGCGCGTCTCCATTTAGCTGCATTTGTCTTAGGTTCATTCCCCTTCTTGTATTCATTTGAAATTCACTGTATAAAGTCTCCATTCTTCCCATGGAGCACTTCTCCCATGTACCTTATTCCTATACCTCTCCATCTTCTTACTCCCGTGTGGATTCCTCTTCCCATGCGGTCCATCTCCTTATTCCTCTATTCGACCCTATTCTGTTAACGAGCCTTCTTACCCCGCCCGTGCTGCTGCTAGTCCAATCAATCCTCATTCCCACATACATAATTCTTCCAGGCCCATGCATTCCCTCATTCCCGGAATGGGCTTTCCTTCTTCTCAGGCCGAATCCCCTTATTCGGCCCATCAACATTATCCCGGTCTAAATTCATCATCCCTTGCTCAAGCTGGCCCATATCCTTCTCGGACTCTCCCTACCGAGGAGATGATCGCTCAGGCCCAACGCCAACTTGATGAATTGCAACAACAAATCAATCCTCAAAATTCTCTGGATATCCCATTTGCATTCCGAGGTCTTCAGCTCCTGCCACGTCAACAGATTCCGGCTTATCGTTGCTATGGTGGAGTTGGTGACCCTTACGTGCATTTGAAGGAATTCTTATATGAGTCGGCCCAGTTCCAGCATGATCAACGCCTGATGGCCTATTTGTTTGGCCTATCTTTAGAGGGCTTGGCCAAGTATTGGTTTTTCACATTACCTCAAGGCTAGATGATGAATTTTCAGGCCATCCAAGTAAGATTCATTCAGCAATATCAAGACCAGGTTAGGCCCAGATATTCTATAGTTGATCTGGCCCAAGAGAAGATGAAGCCCGGCGAGGAGTTCTCCACGTTTGCCGACCGCTGGCGTCGCCTAGCCACGTAAGTCCCGGGGCATATTCCGGAGGGCGAGCAGATCAAGATGGTTATTTCTAACGTAACGCCTGAGCTCAGATGTATCATAGCCCTGAACGATATCACTTCATGGCAACAACTCTACAGTCGAGCCCGCTTCATTACCCAACAACTCTTAGTTTCCTTTGACCATGAGTCTCCTCCACCTTCGCCTTCCACATGCACTTTCCCTCCGCCCTCCACCACAAGTCAGCCCTCCACCTCATATCCCTCCACGAGTCGATCGTCCGCTTTGCCACACCCATATACCTCCATGTGCTCCACCTCGTATCCCTCCACGAGTCAGCCCTCCGCTATTTTATTTCACCATGCCTCTCCTCTTCCGGTCAAGGAAACACTACACCCAGAGCGGGTAGATGCCATCCACTATATTCCCACACCCTCCACATCGACACATCACTCTAGCCCTCCGCCTTCACCTACGCAATCCCCTTTGCCTACGCAGCCTCCGCTCCCATCCTCATTACCTTCTCACCCCCCTCAGCATCCACCTTGCCTGAAGCGGGCTACTCACTCTTCATTGCCAGAATCCTTTACAGATGTGTTCAGGGCTTTGATGGCCACCCATGCGTTACAACTCCCTCCGGTTATGCCTTGCCGACCTGCGGTCGAGAACTTGATCCATTTCTGTGAATTCCATCATCAACAGGGGCATTCGATTGAGAATTGTTCCGAGTTCTGGGAACTTGTTTACGGTTTGAAAGATAAAAAGATGATTGATTGGGCTATCATGCGCCAAGTTATTTCAGATCTCAGCAGCAAACAGCAACAGCAGCAAGCCGTGCCTCCTATGCAACCGTCTCCACGTCAAGACCAGGGGCACCCTGGTGTTTCTTCAGTTGATAAGGTACCTGCTCTATTACCCACTTCTTCCTCTATCTCATCTCCTCCACCACCTTTACCTACTCCAGCCTCCGCTCGGGCAACCTCTCCCTCCGTTTCCACCACCACTTCTATTATTAACGCCTCTCGACGTGTTGTAAAGATACGTCGAGAGTGCCACCACCCGCCACTTACTCCACTACGCCACCACCTTCTCCACCCCCATCTTCGCCGTCTCCATTGGCCACATCTCCATCATCACCCTCTCCATTATCCCCATTACCCTCACCATCGTCTTAATCACCTCCTCCCGCGATGATCCCTGTTCCGTCACCCTCACAACCATTCCCAGGACCGATGCCACTTCTTTCACCATTATCTTCTGAACCTGAGCAGGCTGAACCGAAATCCATACCTCCACTTTTTCCTTTACCTCCACCCATGCCCATCATCATCATTATTCCCCCATCATTTGCACCATCGCCACCCGTACCCTTCAAACCTCCTCATTCTAACCTCCCTCTACCACTTCCCACTTCACGGAGCAAGTACCCGTTGCCTTTGGTGCCCCTCGGGTTTAGTCCCCAAGAAGAAAAAGCGCCGAGCCAGGTTTCGATTATGCATTACAAGCTTCAAGATTTCACTTGCCGCATGCCAGTCCGAGTCCTGATTTCTGGCTATTCTAGGGATAATGGGCCTAGATTTGCTATGAAGACGGTTGCTGAGAAGAGTTCATTAGCGCTGGTGCCAGTTTCTTCTAAAGCAAGGCCGGTGCAATTTCTTTGTTCGCCGGAGAATTCACGATTAATGTTATTATCACCCCTCGCTTGATTGCTATTCAGTACACTGGCCCAGAAGAGTTTTCCGCCCGAATGGTGGTAACCCACACGGCCGCCAAAGGTTTAATGAGTGCAGCACTCAAGGGGCAATTGGCCGTCTTCTACATCTTCCAATGACATTCTGCACGTCTTATGCAATCTCCCTCGGTTTATTGGTAAGTCAGCCACGTCAACGCCGCACATTACTCCCCCTCAGTTCTGTCCTACTTTTCTGGTAAGGGAGTTATGCTTCGTGCCCAGTTGCCGAGTAGAGTTGCCGAATCTCCATGTTCTAGTGCCAAGAGATAAGACTCCATGGTTCCATGACACTCATCATCATGAGGAGTCAGTTGCTCACGAATGTCCACAGCATGTTAGCACCACGGGTCTAGGGGCAACCGCCTCGATAAAGCCGCATATTCATGACTAGGCCAGGCCGTCTACCAGGTGGACCCGTTATCTGAGAACGTATTGAGGATTAAGAAGCCCGAAGGTCAGAGTCCGCGCCAGGCGGGGTTGTTTCAAGAAGATTTTGGCCAAGAAGAGGCGGCGGAAGTTCAAGGGCCGTCAGTTGTGCATTCGGGGGTCCACCTCTCTTCCTTCTTCCTCGTTCCATTCATCTTTTCTGTTGCTCAGTTCTCACCCTTGGGTGGTGTACCTTCCGCCACCTGACCATATCTCTACCATCTTCTCCTATTCTCACCATTCTAGGCATCGGCCTATACCCTTCTCTTCCCCGGATCCAGGGGCATCTTGTAGTGTTCCTCTCCGGATACGCCTGATTTCACTCCTCGTCTCTTTCCCCCGACCTCGTTGGGGATTCCTTATGCTCCTTCCCCGACCTTGTCGGGTGGTTTCCATTTCTTTTCCCCAACTTTATCGGGTGTTCATGCATCTCCTTCCCCGCCTCTGGCAGGTGATCGTTATTCCTTTTCTCCGACCGCGTCAGATGATCATTCTCCTTATTCCTTATCTTCACAGTTATCCTTTTGCCGTCTTTCAGTTCCTTCCTCCTCACCCTTTCGGGGGTCTTACCCTTTTTCTTCCTATTTTCGAGGCTTTAGCCCACATTCATCTTAGTTAATCACTGGTTATTCTGTATCTGGTTCCTTGTTATCAAGGGCATCAGTGCCTTAACGAGGGAGTTCTAGCCCTCGTCTCTCTTCCTTCTTATCCTTCTTCGTCCCATCTAATGTCTGCCACTCCTCTGTGTCGAGGAATCCAATCTTTTGCTCTCCTTTCATCCTTTATCCTGACAAGCAAGGAATGTAAAGCTACTCGCGCTCCTTAAAGCTCGATGATCGAAATCGCTTCAGGATGTTGGTTTCCACGCCATGGATCTGCAAAGGTATGTTTATTTTGTGCAAGAACGTGCTTTCATTTCCATTATTTCTATTGTTTCTGCACATGATTCTTTAACATGATTGAGTGGCTTTAGGAGTCTTTGTTTAATTAGATCTTAACTTTGTGTCAAATAAAAAAGTTAGCTTATGCAGCATCCTTAGGCTGGTGATAGCTCCGTGTTGGGAGTCTAGCTTATCCCTGATTGTTGAGGGTGACCTATGAGCATGGGTTTTACACACACTACACGGCAAGCCATAGCCGATCTCTCTGAGGCGCACCGTTGCTACTTCGTCCATACTTTGGGTATGCACAAAGGTTTTTTCTCTTCTCTGCTCGGCCAAGTGCAAGGGCAAGAGATGGATGGATAAGATGACTAACCTAGGCACTCCCTAATACGAGAGAGGTCTCAAATAGGGGCAGTCTTGACCCTTGAAAAAGTGAGCTTTCATGCCATATCTGGCCAATAAGGGCTACCAAAATGAGAAGATGAATCAATATGCAAAATTATGTATCAAAGGCATGGCAAGAGTGGCAGTACAGTTCCCCGCGGGACGTCATGAGCCCGGTCGCATGCATGCCTGATAAATATGGGTCTAAAAATCAAAGACATAAAACCTCGGCGCAACAGACCTCCTCTTTGAGGGGTAGTGCCCTAGAAGGAATTCAAACCTTGATATCTCCCATCCTGCACGAAGCTTGCCTCCAATTATTCCTCTGCTTCTCCCTCTTAGGCAGAGTTGTATCCCGAGTATGGCCTTGGTAGGGGCACCGTTCTTCGGAAGCGGTTGGTCGTGGTAAGCCACCCTCACATGCACGTCATGCTTAAGGGAAGCCTGTAATGAAAGGGGTAGGAACGGCGATCCCTGACCAGTAGTTCGAATCTGTCTTTGGGTGCTGCAGATTACTATTGTCAAAAATCTAAAAAAAATGAGATATTGTCAAAAATCTAAAAAATGAGATATTGTCAAAAAAATCTAAAAAAATGAGATATTTAAAAATAAAATACTATTCAAAATTCAAAAAAGAAAGAATCATAAAATTACAAAAAAGCAAAAAATGTCTCTTTTTGTTTTCCGTTTTGGATTTATTTTAAGGACAGATACGTAATCTGTTTGCTAAGTGTGCAGATTATAGGTACTCCAGCTTTCCTTGCTCCATATTTCGTTCTATCTGTCTCCTGTTCATACTTTTCTGATCTGTCCTCTCTTTCTTCGATCCACTTTCGATCTGCTTTGAAGCTCATGTCCTTCTCAACTTTTGTTTGCATGATCATATCTTTATGAGAGGGTTTTGCCTCACGATTATGAACCTATCGGTTCTGCTTCATTCTGATCTTGGGTTTCGATTGAAGTATGTTTTGTCGTGTCTTCTGTCCTGTCGCGTCCTTGTCTCATGTTTATGTCCCACCGTGATATCCCACGCTTGTTATTGCTCACCTCATGTTGTTAGTTATTTTGCACATGTTGATGGTCGTCCTTCCCTATTCCGTGTTCTTGTCCCAACCGTGTGATCCGTGACATTCTTGTCCCAACCGTGTGTTGTCCCGCCGCATGTTGTATTGTCATGCTATGTTCGTGCATGCATGTTGTCTGTTAATGCCATTGCATATGTGCTCGTTTGCCTTTGTTATGTGATGTTGATCATCATGTCATGTCATATTGTTTATTGTTCAGTTAATCGTTATGTTATCTTCACTATGTTTATCTTGTTTGTCTTATTCATGAAATTCCAAAAAAAATCTAAAATTGAAAATCCAAAAAGATGTCGTTTCACCTGTACAGGTAAGTCAGGTATGGCCTTTTATCCTTATCACCCTTATTGCATTACTATATGGTACTATGCTATATTATCTCGAGAACCAGTTGGTTATCTACGTGTTCCAGGATCTGATGTTCCCCTTTAACAAAAATGATGATGATTCAGGTTCACGTGTTTAATCTTCGGACAGGCCCTTAGGTTGGGAAAGCCTGGGGAGGATGGTTCTATCATGCACGCTGTGGTTGCGGATAGTATCTTGACTCTGATTTTCCCAGCTTAGCAATATTATTCTCGAGTATTTTATATTTTAATCTTTCTTTACATTTATTTTAATGATTTCTTTTATTTTAGCCCAGCATGCATCATACGCATCCTTTTGAGCTTTCTTGACCCATGGTTTGCTTGAAGAATGTCCCATCAGTGATGGTTAGCTGTGCGTTCCGTGTTTGAGTAAGAGGAACTAATTCCACTCTGTGTTGGAAGGTTCTCTTTGGTCGATTCGCTTGGTTTGGTTAATTAAGAGGTCCCCGTCTAGAGCTTTAACCTATTTCCTTTATTTTTGCTACCTGCTTTTGGCCTCCTCATTGGACCGCGGGATTGTGTCCCCCATGAGGTTGGTCTTGTCGATTTATTTCATTTAGTTTAGTTCCTCCAGACTGGTGTCGCTTTTGTTTTAATCATTCCTTGCGTTGGTTCAGAGTTTTCCCGAAGATTCCCATCGCTTGTTGGTAAAAACGGGTGTCGTTTTACCTTAACGCCCGCTTTTCTGGTCCACTCCATTGCATTTCTGCTTCATCTCCATGTTCCATGTCACTTTCGCTTCACCTCTGCTCGCTCCCCTGCAAAGAGGACGTTAAGGAGGGGCATCTGTTGACACCCGTTTTTTACCGATAAGTTGAGTCATTCCTCTTACCCCAATTTGACGATGCCTCGAGTTGTCCATCACTCGTTGGGGCTATTTTCAGGCATGTTTTGTGCCAGTTTTACGAGTAGCCTCCTCCCTGGTTAGGTCCGAGTTGATTCAGGGCTTAATGGGCCTTGGTTTTGGTCAATTGGGCTTTTCTATGAGTTTCAACACCCAGGCACGTACGGTTCATCCCTGGCCTCTCAATCAATGTGCGGTTGCCTGTGGACCGTCCATCTATTTTTAGAATATTTTGGTTAATTTTTTGAATTTCCACCGACAAGCATTCATACGGTCCTACTCTAGCCGTTCAACTTGATGGGCGGATGGAAGGTGACCGCTCATCTCTCAGAGTCCTACGCTTGATGGTTTTCTCAGATAATTATCCAATTAATCTATTTATCACCGACAAGGCTAGAACGGTTCGCCCTTGGCCGCTTTACCTTTGAACGGTCTCATCGGAGCCGTTCATCTATGAGAGTCCAACGGCGAAGGTTTCGGTCAGTTCGATGGATAATTCGGATTATTTTTGGTTAATTTTGAATTTCCACCGACAAGGTTGGACGGCCAGGATCTAACCGCCCATCCCGTTGAGCGGTCTATCGTAAGATCGTTCATACCTTCAATTTCTGAATTTCAACAGATTTTTTTCTCTTTATCCGTGGTTTTAATCCCCAACTTCTCCCATCATTTTCTCCGCAGATAATCAACCATTTTTAGTGCCGTTTCGACTGGATGAGAGATAATCAGATTATCTATGATTTTCCTTTGATTATGTCGAATTGAAAATGCCTCTAAACCCTAATTTCGGGGTTGGCTTTCTGGGCTCTATAAATAGACCCTAAAGGCCAGGCTTGAAAAGGGGGGGGGGAGATTTTTGGTCGACGACGAAGCCCTGCCACATTCTTGAGCGACCTAGCACCAAGGAGGGAGGCTTTCCATGTCCATACAAGCCTCTGGTTCAGGGAGTAGTTTAGCTTTTGAGTCTTTTGTGGTTGATAGGTTTCGTCACTTCTTTCATTGCATGCATCACTTTTCACACTTTCTCCCACGTTCTCCTTCATTTACATTACCATGCACACACCCACCCACGTTTTTTGACACCCTAGGGGTTTAAAATCCCCTAGGTATCCCCTTTTCCACTTGTTAATGTTCACTCCATAATACTTTGACATCTACTACACTGTCCAGTTCTAATCTAGGGCTCTTTCCTTGTGTTTTCACGTTGTTTTTGCTGGTCAGCAATCCCTAACACGAGGCCCATCCCCTCTGGCCGGCCGGAGAGGGTGGAGGTTGGACTCCTTTGGACTTCTGGCTCGGTGGTCTTGCGTGGTTCTACACGGTCCGTTCAAGAAGACGTGCGGCGCAGATTGGGCCGTCCATCTTTTTCCTGCGGTTACTACAGAGCCGTTCAACTTATAGGAGCGCTTCATCCCGAATCTTCTGCAGCATTATTAGGCGGTCTATCGTAAGACCGTGCATCCTATAGGCGGTTCTTCAGGAGCAGTTCATCTTCCCAGCACTGCAGCTCAGGCGAGTACCTCCCCCGTTTCCAAGGTACGGCGTGTTCATCACGTACGGCACCTTGGTGGCGATCACGGTCATTCTTCTATTCTCCTCTCACTGTTTTCATTTATTCATACATATTCATTTACTCATAACATATTGATTTTGTAGAGGAGAAACATATCAACAAGCATGAAGCTAAAAATGCAAACCTATGAAAAGGATAGCAAATTGAGCAATGAAAAGTATGAAGCTGTCAAACAAGTCAACACTCAACTTCCTCAAAACATTGAAAACCTACAAAAAGAGTTGAAGGATAAATAACAATCTTTGGAAAAATTTGTGGATGGAAGAGAAAACCTAGATGCATTGCTAGGAACTAGAATGAACTTCAACAAGGAAGGGTTGGGTTTTGAACCTACAAACAAAAGGCCAATTGGGCTAAAAGCAGTCACATTTGTTTCCTCGTCTGATGCTTCACCTCAAGAATAACATCCAAAGAAAAAGAAAAGGTTGAAGAAGAAGCCACTGAAATCCCCAAAAAGATTGCTCAAAAGCCCAAGAAGAGTCAACCATCCTCACAACACAGGCCAACACCTCCTTGGCCATCAACCGTTCAAACCGCAAAACAATTTCACACAGGTCGACACTTCCATAGGTTGACACCACCCTATCTTTGGGGCAATTGTGATTTATGTGTGCATCAATTTCCAAGGTGGCAAAACAATCATTTTCAACCCAAAATCAACCAGTGGCCGCAACGGGTTAAGAAGCAAACTTCCTCAAACTCTCACAAAATCCAACAAAGAGCTTCTAAACAAAAAGTGAATGTCAAGGTTGAAAAGAAAAACCAAATCCCTGCTCTAAGCAAACAAAACATGAATGTTAGGAAGGTTTGGATTCCAAAAGAAATGGTTTCATGTTTTGAAAATCTGAAGAGTTTGATGGGACCCAAATTTGGTTGGGTTCCAAACACCATTGCTTAATTACTTGTGTAGGAATGTGTTACAGCCATGCATAACAGGTGGTATCTTGATAGCGGCTGCTTAAGACACATGACTGGAGACAAATCAAAATTTTATCTCTTGGAGGAAAATGAAGGAGGATACGTCACATTTGGAGGGAACAACAAGGGAAAAATTATTGGAACAGGTAATGTAGGTAAGAACCTCCCCAACTCCATTTGTAACGTGATGCTAGTTGAAGGTTTAAAATACAACCTGCTTAGTTTAAGTCAATTGTGTGATAAAGGTCACAAAGTGTTGTTTGACTCTCGTGAATGTAGAATCTTTGAACCAAAATCTGACAAGGTAAAATTTTTTGATAAGAGAGTCAACAATGTTTACATGATTGACTTAGATGATCCTGCTCATTTAAATCTTTATCTTGCTGCACCAAAATCTGAGCTTGCATAGTTATGGCATCGTAGACTAGGTCATGCTAGCTACAATGTCTTACATAACCTGTTAAAGCATTCAATGGTGAATGGGTTGCCTGAACTTTCTTTTAAACAAGAAAATAAATTGTGTGATGCATGTGCCCTTGGTAAACAAACAAGAAAATTCTTTAAGGCTAGATATGCAAACATGTCATCTAAACCACTTTAGCTGATTCATATGGATTTATTTGGTCCAACCAGAACTACTAGTTTAAGTGGTAGAAAATAGTGATATGTCTTGGTGGATGATTACTCTAGGTTCACATGGGTTTTCTTTCTCACACATAAAAATGATACTTTTGATGAGTTTCAGGCACTCTATATGAAGATAAAGCAAGACGGTGAGTTTAAGATTTCCAACATTCAATCTGATCATGGTGGTGAATTTGAAAATGCTGACTTCTATAATCTTTGCAGGGCTGAAGGCATTTCACACCGGTTTTCTTCACCAAGAACCCCGGAGTAAAATGGTGTAGTTGAAAGAAGGAATCGAACACTCATAGAGATGGCAAGAACAATGCTTGCCGAACGGCAACTCCCAGGGAAATTTTGGGCTGAAGCGGTAAACTCGGCATGTTACATTATCAACCGTTCTATGGTAAGGCCACACACCAAAAAGACTATTTATGAGTTGCTGAAAGGTAAAAAACCTCCTCTCACACACATGAAAGTATTTAGATCTAAATGCTTCATCCACAATAATGATAAAAGAGACTTAGATAAATTCGAGCCCAAGAGCGATGAAGGTATATTCCTTAGATATTCTGATAGATCTAGGGCTTACAGAATTTATAATGTCAAGAGTCAAACTGTGGAAGAATCACCCCATGTTTCTTTGATGAATATCATGATGATTCTAACCATGATAACTCTTGCAGGAAAAATGATGAAGATGGGGAATTCCTAAGTATGAAGGAAAAGAGTTATTCTTCACAAGAGAAAATAAAAGAAGATGGTGACCTAGCTGAATCAAGTAATGCAAGGGATCAAGCTCTAGTACAAGGTAATGATGCTACAGACATTAGAATTCTTAAGGATCATCCTTTAGAAAATGTCATTGGAAGGTTGAATGACCCACGTAGAACAAGGTCACATTTTAGAATTGTGGAAGAATTAGATCAACTTACTCTTGTCTCCCAGATTGAACCCAAGAAATGTTGATGAGGTATTAAAGGATGAAAACTGGATAAATTCAATACAAGACGAGTTAAACCAGTTTGAGAGAAACAAAGTTTGGCATCTTGTTCCTAGACCTTCATCACAATTTGTCATAGGCACTAAATGGGTTTTTAGGAACAAACTCAGTGAGGATGGCAAGATAATAAGAAACAAGGGTAGATTGGTGGCTCAAGAGTATAATCAAGAGTTTGGGATAGACTTTGATGAATCTTATGCCCCAGTTGTTAGACTCGAAGCCATCAGAATTTTACTTACCTTTGCATGCTCCCTTAGAATAAAGCTGTATCAAATGGATGTAAAAAGTGCTTTCTAGAATGGCTTGATCAAAGAAGAAGACTATGTTGAGCAGCCCCCTGGCTTTGAGAACACTAACCATGCAGATTTTGTATACAAGCTAGATAGGGCGCTTTATGGACTTAAGCAAGCACCAAGAGCTTGGTATGAGAGACTAAGCTTATTCCTCATTGAAAAAGGGTACACACGAGGTAAGGTAGACCAAACACTTTTCACCAAGAAGCAAGGTAAGAACATCTTGATTGTTTAAATTTATGTTGATGATATTGTGTTTTGTTCTACTAAATCTGAAATGTGTGAGGAATTTGCTAACCTCATGACTAGCGAATTTGAGACGAGCCTAACGGGAGAACTCCAATTCTTTCTCGGTTTGCAGGTCAACCAAGGAGAAGATAGGTGCTTCATAAGTCAAGCCAAATACATCAAGGAGCTACTGAAAAGATTTGACATGACAAACAGTAAAATAATTGTAACTCCTATGAGCACCATAACATCACTGGATTCGGATGAAAATGGTAAATTAGTGGATGCAAAGATCTATAGAGGTATGATCGGCTCTTTACTTTACTTGACTGCATCCCAACCAGATATCCAATTTAGTGTATGCCTTTGTGCAGATTTCAAGTTAGTCCTAGAGAATCCCACTTGGCTGCCGTCAAACGTATCCTTAGATATCTTACCGGCACTCAAGATTTGGGATTGTGGTATCCGTCATCATGTGATTTATCTCTTATATCTTATTCCGATGCGGACTATGCTGGATGCAAGCTAGATCGCAAAAGTACTAGTGGCTACTGCCAGTTTCTGGGAGGATGTTTAGTTTCTTGGGCCTCCAAGAAACAACACTCGGTTGCCCTCTCAACCGCGGACGTAGAATATGTTGCTGCGGGGAGCTGTGGCACCCAAGTGTTGTGGATTAAACACCAACTCCAAGACTACTTAGTGGATCTTGGTTGTGTCCCGATTCTATGTGATAACACTAGTGCTATCAACCTTGCAAAAAATCCAGTTCAACACTCTATGACTAAGCATATTGAGATTAGGCATCACTTCATTAGAGATGAGGTCGTTAAGAAAAATTTTGAACTGCATTTTGTTGATACTTTAAATCAAATTGATGATATTTTCACCAAGCCATTATGTAATGACAGGTTTTCAACACTGAGAAGGGAACTTGGTGTTTACCGATCTCATGCCAATAAAAATTGAAATGATGATCTTGTTCAATTTAGTGTGTGTTTTTGCATATTGGTGTTCCATGCATTATTTATATGTAAATATGACTTTTTGCATATGGTGTGACATTTCATGTAGTCATGATGCATAATAATGAATTGAATTCATGGTCACGATGCATTGCATGGTTTGCGTAGCATCATTCTTGCATGGCCATGGTATATTAAATTTTGATGTGTGGAAAGGCGGGCTATGCTTATCTAGAAGCACTCAATATGCGTGAGGTTTCACCTCTGCCAAGTACCATGCGTCACTGTTGCATATAGGCCATATAGTAAGGGGGAGTTATCTCTTTACAGTATTCAAGCATTTGTTTCATCTTCATTATGTTACATTTAATAAGTGCACAACCATGTGCTGGATCATGCATTTCATGTCTGCCAACTTCATGTTTTATCAGGTCAACCCCTGTATGATTCTAGTCAACCTCTCCTTGACAATTGCCTTTTCCCTTGCAAACATAACTCCTTGAGTGCATTCATTACATATCCTTAGCGGGAGTCTTGTTGCTTTTCTTAAATCTCTTGTAATCTGAACTTCACTGGCTTCCAGTTTGAAAATGAGATCATGTGACCGACAGAACTACGGCGTAAGAGCTTTCTATTATATGCCCTGATGATTGTCCATCCAATAAAAATGGTTCAGATTTAATGATTTCCTTGAAGTTCTGAAATATTTATTGTGAAATCATCTATGTTCTGTGGTTTTAATAGACATTAACTAGAGATTGCATATTGTGCGTTGAATGACTCTCCTGAAATCTGAAAATTCAAACTTCATGACAACCTTGGTGATACTCTAGAGCTAAGTATTGTTTTTAAACATCTTGATGAGCTGGAATTCCTGAAAATCAATTTGACAGAGCAATGATATTGTTACACGGAGAAATATGTCACGTCATCAAATCAAGTGACGAATAATATGTCATGATGTGCCTCTGTTATCTCTGTCTTAATTATATTGGACTCTAGGTAGAGCACTGACATAATTGCTGAGAAATATATCTTCTCATCAAAGAAATGAGATCGGATATGTCATGACGTGACTTTGCTGACTCTGCTCATTTTGAAGCATAACAGTCAGTCTTACCAAATACCTAGGAATACTGACGTCTAAATAACGTGTATTCTTACGGCTAGGAGGCATGTAATAGACTTACTTGCTCGTAAAATATGAGTCATGTGCTCTCCAATACAAAAGATACTGACAATTCAACTATGCTGCAATCATAAAACTTCATGCTCTAGTCATGATTGTTTAGCTTCAATACTAATTTTTGTGTTATCCCTTTGTAATTATTGAATATGGATATATAAGACAAGGGAAGATTACACACTGCCATGATATGCAATATTGGTTCATTTCTATTAAAACTTGGATGTAGCTGCTTTTCGAACTCCATTGATGATCTCGGATCTCATTAGCTTTGAACCATATATGTTGCTCACGGTCTGGTTCACGTTTGCATATAATGACTTACTCTCAACTCCTTTCCGCTCTGGTCTCACAGACATCCGTCACCTTCTCTACCTTATCCCTCCTTTTTGCTACTGTCAAAGGGGGAGAAAATGTGTTGTGAGTCCTTTATGAGCTAATACCTTTGTCCGTCCTTTGTGCGGCCTTTGTGAGTTGTCAAAGGGGGAGAGTGAATTATGGATGGGAGAGAGTCCATGGGGGAGAGAACCTTGTAAGCTTTGAGTCTTCATATGTGATGGGGGATTGTGCATAGCATTCACATGCTTTGATCATCTATGCATACATATCCGCATTCACATGCTTTGATCATCCATGCATACATATCCGCATTCACATGCTTTAATTATCATGGGTCTTGAGTTGCATATCTTGAGCTGCATATGTTATAACATTTGTCATCTTGGACATTACTGCCACATAATGACTCACAGTGTTGCCATCATTAAAAAGGGGGAGAATGTTGTGCCCCAGTGGTCATTTAAGTTATTTGATATTCATAATTTTGATAATGGCTAAACACTATGAGTCATTATTATTTTCCACTCTCATATGACTGACGTACGTGATGTTTTGCTCATGACAGATAAGCCAATAAATGGACAAGGAATAGAGTGGAGATGGCAAATGTGAAAGCTCAATGATTGCACCCTCGCACGCGGATCGACCTGGGTCATTCGACATCATCCTGTGGTCATTTGAGTTATTTGATATTCTTGGTTTTGATAATGGCTAAACACTATAAGTCTTTGATGTTTTACCACTCTTATATGACTAAACTACTTGATGTTCTTTCATGACAGATATGCCAAGGAATGGAGTGGAGATGGTAAAAGTGAAAGCTCAATGATTGCGCCCTCGCACGCGGATCGACCTGCCAGGTCAAGTCGCGGGGGTCAAGGGGGCAGCGCCCCTTGCGGGGGTTTCTAGGGGCGAAGCCCCCGAAATTTTTTTTGATTATAGGAGCGATATAATCAAATAGAAATCTTCAAGACTGTCAAGGTTGTTGCCACAGATGAGAACGGGATGCAAAAAGGACTTAAGCAACGGAGCTAAATGGTTAATGGACTAAACCGGGGTAACCCGGGTTCTGCCCAGCTGGCAGTCGACCGCCCCAGCCAGCAGCTGCCAGTAGCGGTCGATCGGAAATACCAGGGACTAAAAATCTACTGTGTTTCTCAATAGCGGTCGACCGCCAGCTTCTGTAGGTCGACCGGCAGCCCCGAGCCAACAATGTTGACTTTGTTTTCCACTTCGAGAAGAGCCCCTTTTCTTGTATTTGTTTAACCCCAAAGTCACCCAATCCCCCATGGATTGTGGATCTGGTCTGGGGGATGTCAAAGGATCATTCAAAGTCTATAAAACCAACACATGAGGGGTTAGAAACCCTAATGCTTCAATTGGAACAAGAGAGATCAAGGGAGGCTATAGGAGATGATTCGCGGGTACTGTAGCACCTTAGTGAACAGTGCGTCGGGCTGGAGTTCTTCATCCATCCAAGGTGATTCAAGCTTGTTTTTGAAGCCATCAACCTCCAAGAAAGGTGTAGAAGCAATCAAGGTTCAAGGCTGCATCCATTATTTCCCACATCAACTCAAAGGAGATTCAAAGAAGGAGATTCAAGGAAGATCGATTTGTAAGGAAGAAGGAACCCTTGTTGCTGAACCAAGAGGAGTCTTTGCAAGAGAGAAGAAGCCCTTGTTGCTGATCAACATCGAATCTCAGACAAGATCTTTTCTCCTTGAGCATATTCTATATCTTGTTTGAGAGCTTTCATATTTGTTCTCTTTCCATTTCATTCAAACATTTGAAACTGAATATCGTCCCTACCGGTGGTTAGTAGGAAGGTAATCAGAAGTTATCCGATCTGCGGTGTTGACGTCCCTACTTGTGGTTAGTAGGAAGGTAATCGGTGGTCTTTCTGATTTGCGGTTCAGTACGTGGCACTAGTGGAGCCTCACCGAATTTGGTGAGGGGTGGACGTAGGACTGGGGATTCAGTCCGAACCACCTTAAAATCTCATGTGTGGTGGTTTGCTTGTGCGATTGCTTTATGTTAGATGAATGCTTAGGTTCAATCTCTATATTGCGTAATCATCTTGCTAAGCAAATCGTTGTGTCCTTCGTTAAGCTAGTTATATTTCGTTGCTATTATCATCATCTAGCTTTAAAGAGGGTTGCATTGCAAAAAGAGGGGCAGATCTATTCATCCCTCCCCTCTAGATCCGCTATCCACTACTCAACATCCATGACATCATGAAATTACTTGTACATGCCTTTCTTGCTTGTTACGTGATATTCCACAGAAATTCACCAAATACTTGCTCATAAGCAAAAGATGTTTGGATGATGACTACGTGGTCTTGGTAGTACATTCTCATTACATTTTTATTCATGAAAGGCCTTACTACTCTCTTGTTACATTCTTGCTAGTTCATACTTGCTCTCATTCTATCTTAAACGATCGTCTTGCTACTTTGGTTACTCACATGATTGATCGTATTTCGCATGATTTTACCTAAATTCTTTAGAGCTAAAATACTAATTACTTTAATAGTGCTAATCATGTTGATGCGAAGATACCTATTGGACAAGTGTGCTCATTACCTATTTCTAATCTTTTTCAGGAGATGGAAGAGATATGAATTCAGATTCGGGTTATACAAGTAGGGGGTCCGAGAGCGAATGAAAATCATATCAAATTGAGAGTGAGGACTTAGGAAGTCTACAATGTTTAGATCGAGTCTTTGTAATTTCTTATTTCTTGAGTCTAGTGGAATGGAAAAAGTATGAAAAGGTTATTATACTTGAATACTCGATTATCAATGAAATAAAGTTGGAGTTTGATTAATTATTATGCAATTGCATTCTTAGGTGTGATTGCCTTGCGCTCTGATCATTCTTGCTTGCAAGAGACTTACCATGCCGACTATTCGCATTCCTCGAGCGAGTCTTCCACTATAATAAGGGCTCGGGGCATGACAGTTAAGTTGGTATCAGAGCCTAAGTCTCAAGACTTAGGGAGAAGAATTATGTCATAGCATAAGTCCAAGGGTTAAGGACCCCTACCTATGAGTTAAGGAAGAAATTTTCATACCCAAGTGAGAATTGGGTAGAGCCCGGGATAAGATAGCTAATTAGCTTTAAGATAAATTTTCTTCCAATTTCACGAGAAATAACCAGTTGTTATATTTCTCGCAGGTATCTTATTATTACCATGGCTCATCACGTAGATTGGAATGGCATGCAAAAAACTGTTGTCGGCCTTACTCAGGCATTACAAACCATGGCGCAAGCTGGCACAGGGGCAAGGGCTGGTGATTTAAATCGTAATTTCCAGAGTTTAAACCCTCCACGTTTCTATGGTTCTTCTAATCTGGACGAAGCAGAGAACTGGATTGACGAGATAAACCGCATATTTGACGTCATCCAATGCACCGATCAAGAGAAGGTGCATCTTGCAACCTTCCAACTCAACAAAGATGCCCGTACATGGTGGAAGTCGGTTCCGGAACCTCCGGCCGATGCACCTCATACGTGGGATGACTTTCTCACCTTATTCCGTGCTAAGTACTTCTCTGAGCATGTGAAAGAAAGAAAGGCTATGGAGTTCGCCTCTCTTCGACAAGGAATGATGGCAGTGGCCGAATATGAATTATAATTCTCAAGGCTAGCGCCTTATGCATCGCATCTAATCAGTACCGATCTATTAAAGGCAAATCGGTTTATGGATGGGTTACGTCCCGATTTTATTCAGTAGCTTGGGACCCAAAATATCCGTACTTAAGCGGAGATGGTTCAGCGGGCATGCTTATGTCAAAGGACGTTAGAAAAGGTCAAAAAATTGAAAGGGAAAGGAGAAGAGTCCAGCTGATGATCAGATCGATGTTACAAGAAAGAGAAATTCAGCATCCCGGAGCCTCATAAGAGCCGTGATAGTAATAAGAGATCCAGGAGTGGGAACGGTGAAAGTTCCCAGAAGAACAAGAAGATTAAGGAGGAGGAGCAAGTCGCCACGGCTTGCACTTTTTATAAAAAGTTCAGCCATTCGGATGAAGAGTGCTGGAAGCCCCTCGGCGCTTGTTTACGTTGTGGAAGCAGGGAGCATCGCATGCCAGATTGCCCCCTTATGAAGGACAAGTCATCTGGTGGTGGACGCAGGAGGCAAGCTCGCCTCAATGCCATTCTAGAAGAAGAGGAAGCGCCCAGGGATGGTGGGCTTATAGAAGGTGCTCTTCAAATTTGTTCCCGTCCTGCATTTGTGCTATTTGATATTGGTGCCTCTCATTCCTTTATCTCCACTACTTTTGCAAAAATATTACCAATTACATTAGCTCCCTTACCTTCAGATCTTGCTATTACCACACCCTTAGGTTCTGGAACAAAGCTTACCAACTATTATCCAGATAGCAAAGTGATTGTAGAAGGTCATAATCTCCCCGCAAACTTAGTATGCCTTGACATGAAAGGTTATGATGCAATTTTAGGGGTAGATTGGCTTGTAAATCATGATGCTTATATCAATTGCAGAAACAGGATTATATCCTTCTGAAAACTCGGTCTTCCAAGATTGTCTTTCCTTGGCATTAAATACAAGAAACACCCCACTATCATATCTTCTCTTCAAGCTTGCAAACTCATCTCGCAAGGATGTGAAGCTTTTCTTGCTTCTGTCATTGTTACAGAGTCCAAGGAAATCATCATAGCAGATATCCCTATTGTAAATGAATTCCCAGATGTATTCCCATCCGAATTACCCAGTTTACCACCCGAGATGGAAGTGAACTTCACTATTGAACTCATTCCAGGAGTAGCACCTGTTTCTATAGCCCCTTACATGATGTCCCCCACAGAACTCAAGGAACTAAAGAAGCAGTTGTACGAACTACTGGATAAGGGCTTCATCAGACCTAGCACATCCCCTTGGGGTGCGCTAGTTCTTTTTGTCAAGAAGAAGGATGGTTCTCTCAGGCTATGCATCGATTACCGGTGACTGAATCAACTTACAATCAAAAATAAGTATCCGTTGTCGCGTATTGATGAGCTCTTCGATCAGCTTTCGGGAGCATAATATTTCTCCAAGATTGACCTCAGATCAGGTTATCATCAGCTTAGAATTAAAGAAGAAGACATTTATAAATCGGCTTTTTGAAGTCGTTATGGCCACTATGAATTCGTGGTAATGCCATTCGGGTTAACTAATGCCCCAGCAGCATTTATGCAACTTATGAACAGTGTTTTTCAACCATATCTGGACCAATTCATCGTCATCTTCATCGGTGACATCTTGATATATTCCAAGATAAAAGAGGAACATGAAGAACATCTGAGGATAGCTCTACAAACACTTAGAGAACATAAGCTTTATGCAAAGCTTAACAAATGTGAATTCTGGCTCAAGGAAGTTTCATTCCTAGGCCACATTATTTCAAAGGAAGGTATCGCTGTAGATCCTTCGAAAGTAGAAGCTGTCAGGAATTGGAGCCGGCCAATGACTGTATTAGAAGTAAGAAACTTTCTGGGTCTAGCTGGTTATTATAGGAGGTTCATTAAGGACTTCTCAAAGATTGCAGTTCCTTTAACAAGACTTACAAGAAAAAAAATCCCTTTGTTTGGTCCAAGGAATGTGAAGAGAGTTTTCAAACTCTTAAGAATCATCTCACTACAGCTCCTATTCTATCACTACCAGTGGAAGGTGGTGGATTTGAAGTATATACGGATGTGTCTGGTATTGGCTTAGGATGTGTCCTCATGCAAGATGGAAGGGTAATCTGCTATTCTTCAAGACAATTGAAATGTCATGAGGAAAATTATTCTGTGCATGATTTGGAATTGACAGCTGTTATTTTCGCCTAAAAAATTTGGTGTCATTATCTCTATGGAGAAAAGTTCACGGTATACTCGGACCACAAGAGCTTGAAATATTTATTTTCTCAAAAAGAGCTAAATATGAGACAGAGAAGATGGTTAGAATACCACAAGAATTTTGATTTTGCTATTCAATATCATCCTGCCAAGGCTAATGTTGTAGCCGATGCACTCAGTAGAAAACTAATGGGAATGCTATCAAGTCTTATGATTAGTATGACTAATCTTATTTCTTAGTTTGCTCAATTGAATTTAGATATTGACATGAAAGAAAAAGATTGTTTCATAGCTAATATCCGAGCTCAACCAACATTAATAAAGGATCTGGTCAAGTTGCAAGATGATGATCCCGCGTTACTGAAGATTAAAGCTAACATAGATCAGAGGCCGGATTTCTCTGTTTCTAATGACGGAAGATTACTATTTAAGGGCCGAGTATGTGTACCGGATCATGAGGATACGAAGAAATTGATCCTAGAAGAAGCACATATTTCCAAGTACACCATTCATCTAGGAGGTACAAAGATGTATCAAGATCTCAAAAGAAACTTCTTGTGGCCCAATATGAAGAGAGAGAGAGCGGATTTCGTGTCTCACTGTCTCACTTGCCAACAAGTTAAAGCAGAGCATTTTAGACCCGCCGGTAATTTAAATCCCTTAGACATTCCAACATGGAAGTGGGAGAGTATAGGGATGGATTTCATTATGGGTTTACCTAAGACCAGAGGAGGACACGATGGTATATGGGTAATCATAGATCGCTTGACTAAATCTGCACATTTTATACCAATAAAAAGTCGATGGTCTATGGATATTCTAGTAGCATTATACATAAAGAATATTGTCAAGCTACATGGTGTCCCTGTCACTATTATATCTGATAGAGATCCACGATTCACATCACATTTCTGGAAGGGTCTACAAAACTCACTAGGGACTAGATTGAACTTTAGCACAACATTTCATCCTCAAACAGATGATCAGACGGAAAGAACAAATCAAGTTGTAGAAGATATGCTCAGGGCTTGTGCTATCGATTTTGGAGGAAGTTGGCATGATCACTTGCCTCTGGTAGAATTTGCATATAACAACAGTTATCAAGCCAGCATGCAAATGGCACCTTTTGAAGCGTTATATGGAAAAAGCTGTAGATCACCTATTTGTTGGAATGAAATAGGGGAAAGGCAATTTTTAGGCCCCGACCTTATCAGGGATTCTACAGAGAAGATCAAGCTCATTCGAGAAAGACTGCAGATGGCACAAGATAGGTAAAAGTCTTATGCCGATAATCGAAGGCGCGATTTGGAGTTTCAGGTTGGATATCATGTACATCTAAAGGTATTCGAAGATTTGGCATCAAAGGCAAGCTAACTCCTAGGTTCATTGGCCCATTTGAAATTCTTGAAAGGGTCGGTGAAGTAGCTTATAGACTGGCTTTACCTCCACAATTAGCAGGAGTTCATGACGTATTTCACGTCTCTATGCTGAAAAAGTATGTATATGATCCTGACCATGTTATCACTTATGATAATTTGGAAATTCAGAAGGACATGACGTACGAGCAAACTCTAATAAAGATTTTGGAACGTGAAGTGCGTCACCTAAGGAATAAAGTTATTCCTATGGTCAAGATTCAATGGAAGAAAACATGGCCATATGAAGCAACATGGGAAACTGAAGAAGCAATGCGGAAAAGAATCTCAGAATTATTTAATTGTAAGTACACTCTCCATAATCCATGTATTAAATTTGGAGACCAAATTCTTCTATGTGGGGGAGGGTGTAATGCCCCAGAATTTATATAAGTAATTTTTGGATTATAAATAGAATTTCTTAGAATTTATTAAGAATTTATAAGGGCTAAATAGATTAATAAATGGGTTATAAGGCCCAATAGTGTTAAATAATTAGCCTAGCCTAATCAAGTAAGACTCAAAAGGCTTAAGGACCAAGCCCATTAAGTTTGGCCCATATTCTAGAAGGTTAATTAGCCTATTCACAGATTTTAAAGGATAAATATCCCTTAATTAGATAATTGTATAGATAAAACGAATAAAAGAGTTTTATTAATTTGAAATTCTACACACATTGGCTGTAACGGTCTATCGGGCGACCGCCACATGCATGTAACGCTTCAGGACTGGACCGTCACACCCTATTAATTCTGTGAGTTGAAGAACTTGTGAAAAGATGGGATCTTTGGGATCCTATTTGCAAGAGACCTAATTAGGAGAACATGTAAGGTTACTAGGGACTCTTAGGGATCAGGTTTTGGCCAACTAAGGACTCTAGAATCGATCTAATTCTTAAACCCTAGCCAAATCCCTATAAATAAGACCCAGTTCTGAACTGAGCGACCCTTACTTTTGGCTCGTGAAGAATCAAGGTTAGGAGATAGAATTTTGGGTAAGTTCTTTTGAACTTTTTATTTCTAATACTAAGGTCTAACAACTCTCAAAATTTCATGATAGGAGGTCGAGTATCCAAGGAGTTAGAGGCTTCCAAAGTTGCTGGTACGACCTTAGCAATCCAGGAATCTGAACGAAAGTCCTCTAAAGATCAAAAAAATAGAGAAGCTAAACGAGGTAATTAGAGTTTAATACTTTAGAACTTTTTGTTCCCCTTAGATTCATCTTCTTAACCTCCAAATTTCACACCTTTAGGTCAAGAGATTGAAGAGATAGAGCGACGTGAAGTTGCTTAAAAACTACAGGAAGAAGGGAACTAGGGCGTGTCTTGAAGACCCAAATTAGAAGTTTAAAGCCCAGGGAAAAGGTAGGTCATCTCATGAATGGCAAAAATAACATGTTAGGGATAAAAGCCCTCTTATTTTGATTGATTACATGCATTATAGATTATGAATTTCATGTCTTAGCAAGATCATGCATACATGCATACCTTTAGCCTAACCAAAGATAAAACATATCATCTTGATCATTCACTACGACCTATGCATATATCTGGCCTTTACTTTGTTATCATGACTAGACTAGTTAGTGATTATGATTTTTCTTGCATGGACATAGTTCCTTATCTTTATCCTCAGCAGAAGCTCTGACGGATTAGGGTAGGACCGTCACATGACTGTAACGGCCTTACGATAAGCCGTCACACTCTCTGTTGTGTTTAAATTGTTCTGTTGTCTCTTACGCACCATGCTTGGAGCGTTACAATACTGTAACGGCCCCACGACAAACCGTCACATGGCTGTAGCGCGCCTATGCTAGACAGTTAGAACACTATTCTCTGTCATCTCGAGACAGAATGAAAATTAGTCAAGTCTACTTATAAATAAGCCTAGTTATCTAAGTTTTGACCTAATATCATGACTTTGAGTTTAATTATTGATTCATGATAGGAATTGCATGATTAAAAGTCTTTTAAGTTATTTTGAGTTATGTTAATTTCATTGGCTAAACTCTAATAGTTTGTATTTAAAGTATGATTTCAAAAGATGTATTAACGGAGTTTTATCATGGTTTCACATGGTTTCATAGTCTTTTCTATCTATAGAGTCATTTTCTTTAAGTACATGGCATATATTCTGATATATGGCCATTAGTTTAAACATTGCACTATAGGAACATATTCTTGAACATGAGGACCTCTCTATTGGATATTCCTTCTAATGGAATAGGAAATCTTGTTTCAAGGCCTCCATAATTCTCCGCGAGCCTGAGATTCCCACTAGGACGCCGAGTTGGTTGTACCATGAAAGCCCAATCATTAGAAAACACTATCGATGGTTTCTGGTTTTCGGATATGTAACGGATCAAAGTTGGACCGTCAGGCTCATCTCACGGCCCAATAAATGACCGTCACATGTACTGAGTCCATCTTTATTTCTTTCGGATTCAGACCATTGTAACGGGCCAATACTGGAGCGCCACGTTATGTAACGGCCCAGTACAAGACTGTCACAGTTCTATATTTTGTTAACCCGAGGTTTGACCAAGGGGTTGATATTCTAAAGTTCCTAGGTGGATCATTGATGTTCTAGGACTTGTCACAATGATCAAGATACTTAATTTTAAAGGATGAAAAGTTAAGAAATGAGTCGTTATGCTATCGAATTATTTTCATGAGCATAACATAGTATAAGTCATTCTTGATCTTTCATATTCTAAATTGAAGCGTTCATTCATTGATTATTATTATCATGAGCTTATTGAACTTATTACATTCTTGGCCATACTTTTTTGTTACATGCGTGGAAATAGCTTGATTTATACTTGAAGATGCGATCGAGCACTGATTATGTTCATGGGCTTTATGCTAGTCCCCTCGGCTAATTGTTGAAAATATACTATTATAAATCATGGGGTATGATGCTACTGGCGTCGCATTGCACTGGGAGTACTTTCTCTATAAATAAGTGAAAATCCACGACATCATGAAATTACTTGTATATGACTTTCTTGCTTGTTACGTGATATTCCACAGAAATTCACCAAATACTTGCTCATAAGCAAAAGATGTTTGGATGATGACTACGTGGTCTTGCTAGTACATTCTCGTTACATTCTTATTCATGAAAGGCCTTACTACTCTCTTGTTACATTCTTGCTAGTTCATACTTACTCTCATTCTATCTTAAACGATCGTCTTGCTACTTTGGTTACTCGCGTGATTGATCGCATTTCACATGATTTTACCTAAATTCTTTAGAGCTAAAATGATAATTACTTTCATAGTGCTAATCATGTTGATATGAAGATACCTACTGGGCAAGTGTGCTCATTACCTATTTCAAATTTTTTTCAGGAGATGGAAGTGATACGAATTCAGATTCGGGTTATACAAGTAGCGGGTCCGAGAGCGAATGAAAATCATTTCAAATGGAGAGTGAAGACTTAGGAAGTCTACAATGTTTAGATCGAGTCTTTGAAATTTCTTATTTCTTGAGTCTAGTGGAATGGAAAAAGTATGAAAAGGTTATTGTACTTCAATACTCGATTATCAATGAAATAAAGTTGGAGTTTGATTAATTATTATGTGATTATATTCTTATGTGTGATTACCTTGCGCTCTAATCATTCTTGCTTGCAAGAGGCTTACCATGTCGGCTGTTCGCGTTCCTCGAGCGAGTCTTCTGCTGTAATAAAGGCTCGGGGCGTGATAGGTAGCCGCATATTTGGGAGCCACCCACTCTTCTTCATTGGAGGTGCATATGGGTTTTCTCAACAGGTTGAATGCTGGACCGCGGATAAGAAAACAAAGGATGATTGGCGCCACTTCCTCAACACTTTGCCCCTTGATAAATTCATGATGCGACCACGGGCTTTGCATGGCACTACCCTTAGACTACCCCGGCAGCTGGTATTGGACCTTCGACTAGTGGGGAGCACTACCTTGGCACTCTACAACCCTCACCGGTGCTACTTACAAGTTGGACTTCCTCGCACCATGGTTCCAACTCTTTCACACTTCCCTCCCCTTCAAGCTAGGAAGATCGGGATCGAGGAGGATGAGCAAGTGGTCCAGAGCGCACTGACCATGTGGGCGATCACCCGAGTCCGTACCCTACAGGTGAAGTCTCAGAGGACGAAGAGAGCTACCGAGCCTACGTGAAGGCACTATGCAAGATCCGGCCCCACGCAGATGTGAAATTGGATATGATTTGAATTTCATGATTATGTATTGAATTTTATGATGCATCATGGACATTGAATGAATGAAATAAAAGGGTTGATTGAACCATTGCCATGAAATTGTTCCCTTTGGCACGAATGTTCAGAAGGAGCAGAGTTCTCTGTTTGGAAAATGGTCCACCAAAGGACTGCCAGGCTCACCTAACGGTCTGGCGATAGGCCGCAAGCGAGAGGACCTAGGGAAGACTGTGTTTTTTTGGCTCTCGGGTGTAGCATGTGGTCGCTACTAGACCGCCAAGAGGAACTTAACGGTCTATCAAAGGACCGCAAAAGGGAAGGATGAGAGAAGCCTGAGAGTTCTGGTCCTCGGGTGAGGGTAACGGTCGCCATTTGTCGATCAGACGAGCCTAGCGGTCTAATAGAAGACCGTAAGGGAAAGAGAAGAGGGAAATCTGTGAGCCTTGGATTCTGGGGCATTGTAACTTGTTCCTGTACACACTAAAACAAGAAAATAACTTAGATCTGTTCTTAGGCTCAACCCCTTGCCTGTAGCAAGTTAGAGAATGACCAATCCTTGATATTTGGTCAAGGGGTGGAGCCTTATTAAATAGACAAAGACACAATATAAATGCAATGCATGCTATGAAATGCAGAAGATGGTTTGATTTTTTTTTGATTTTTTTTGGATTTTGAAATATGTGATTTTTTTTGTTTTACTTTTGAAATATCTGATTTTTTTTGCTTTTAAAATATCTAATTTTTTTTGCTTTTGAAATATCTACTTTTTTTTGCTTTTGAAACATCTGAATTTTTTTTGAAATATCTAATTTTTTGGCTTTTGAAATATCTGATTTTTTTTAAAATACTAGCTCTGCCCCAGTAATGAGGGTCCTACCTATTCCACTAAGAATTTCCCCGAGGTTGGTGCGGATTAAGGGTGACAATTCCTGGTCGAGCCTACCTCATTCATATAACGGTGCCTACCCAAGGGCCATACCTTGGGTATGTTTCAATCTTTTGAGAGAGAGAGAGAAGAACTGTTGGGAGTAATCCTAGCATAGAGATAGAAGTTTTTCGGGCTCGAATGCCTCCCATGACGATCCGGTTGGCGATTCGGTCTGTTACACCAGGGCTTTGTGTCCATCATCAAACATTCATCCACTCTAAGCATGCATACGACCGGGCTCATAACGTCCCGCAGGGAAACTATACTGTCACTCTTGCTATGCCTAGTTCAATATTGGAGCAATTTTGATGTTGCACTTTGTGCTTTTGGTAGAAATGGCGGCTTTTGCTTTGATTCATGCTCCTTCTGATTGATTTGCTCTTCTTCTTATTTTTTTTCTTTTTTGGAATCAGGTCATAATGTATTGCCCCTATTTAAGACCCCTTCTCGTTGAGGTCTCTAGGTTCGTCATCTCCCCCTTATTCATCCCTTGCCCCTATACCTGGCCGAAGAAAGAAAAGCAGGGAGTTTCACTTCCCCTAGGCATGGCCAAAGGAGAGATGGTGTCACATAGTAGAGGGAAACCTGACCGGAATTGCTATGTAGTGTGTGATTTCCATGCTGAGGGTCTTCTTTTGTGATCAAGGTGGAACACCTTGCTGTCGGGTTATCACTAGCTTGACTCTAAGGGAAAAAGCGCTTAAGATACAACCCATTCCAAGCATGAGATAGCTCCTCACGTTCTACATTAACCAGACGATACACATTCCATGGATAAGCTTCTCTCACTACGAATGGACCTTCCCAGTTAGGTTGCAATTTGGACCTGGGACCTCTAGACCTAATAAATTTACGTTTCAAAACCATATCACCTACTTGGAATTTACGCTCAATAACCTTCTTTTGAAAATAACGCGAGACTCTCTTTTGATAAACAGAGATCGACTGCATTCACCCTCTTTTCATCCAAGAGTTCCAGTTGGACGACCAACGTCTCTCGACGCTCATCGAGATTATGTTCCTTATCAAGTTGCACCCTTAGGGAAGGGATCAAGATCTCATATGGAAGTACCACCTCCATCTCGTAGGAGTATGGACGGAGGTACGATAAGCCCATAAAGCCTCCACTAATCGCTCAGGCCAATCAGCAAATTTGTGAGATTCGTGTTGAGTTAGATGGACGTAGTCTATCTCCACGAAATGTGGATCTAGAGGGGGGTGAATAGATCTAATGCCTATTTAAAAAACCAATGTAAGGTTCAAATGCGGAATATAGGCAAATCTGCTAAATCACTAATCCTGATACTAGATTTCAACAGAACCGAATCAAGCTCTTAAAGTAAACAAGACAACCAGTCGCACACAATTCATAGACAATCACATAAACACAAGACACCCACAATTTTTAGGTGGTTCGATCAAGGACCTACGTCCACCCCACACTCAACCGAGTATGGCTTACTGCTGCGCAGTACAGCTTGCGTCTGCTGGGCACTACAGCTTGGCCAACAACCGCTGATACACAGCTTCGCTGGGCACTACAGCTTGCCGACCAGAGGAACAGATCCTCTGCAACTGCTGGGGAAATACAGCTTAACCCGTCCAGTGGAGACTTCCACTGCAAATCCGCTGACTCACAGCTTGAAGAAACAGGAATTCGGAAATGAAAGACTGAAGCAAAACAAAAATGAAAACCCAAATGGGAATGTAGCTCGAATGAGCAATGCTCAGCTCTGGTTTCTAAGCCAAGAGACTGAGATACAACCTCTCAAACAAAAACTCTCACAATCTCACTCTCTCGATCAAGCTCTCTCAACTCATCTCTCTTGATCTTCTCTTCTCTCTTTTTCTTCTTCTCTGTTTCTCTTCTCACAGTGGATCGATGGCACTTTGCTGCTTTTAGACTTGCTGTATAGACTTTGCTCTCTTCAGATTTCGATCACCTTCATCTGAACACCAAGGCTTCAATATATACTGGCAGCAGGTGGATAAGGGCGCATTTTTCCCACCCAAGGAATTCGCCAGATCCGAGGCAACTTTATCCACGTGTCATCATCTGATCACCTCATCCTCCTGGGATCACGAGCCATGTCAGCAATCCCTGTAGAGAATCCCTGTCAGACAGAGTATCGGATCATCAGCTTTAAGTATATTCATTGCAGTGTATAGACTTCGGTTTATAGCCGACGTACAGACATCAATGTATGGACTTTACAAGACAAACAAAATGTGGATACTTGCTCAGTGTATGGACTTGTTTGAACGAAAAAGTAATGTATATACTTGAGGCATGAAGGCCAATGTACAGACTTGGCCACAAGCTGAACAATCGGATGTATAGACTTTGAGATCATTCAATCAGCCAATGTGTAAGACATCACGATGTATAGACTTCAGTTTTTATGAAGGGTTGTACATACTTGCTGAATTGTAAAGCAATGTGCAGACTATGAAGAACCTCACCCAATGTATGGACTTTAGTGAAGTGAACGGATGTTTAGACATTGAATATGAAGACCAATGTATGGACTTCGAATCAGAGGACCAATGTACAGACTATGAGAGCTAAGGCCAATGTATACACTTTAATAACCTGACCCAGTGTATGGACTTAACATGATGCACGAAGACACAGTCCAATGTACAGACTTCATGAAAAATACATGAACGAGTCGCTGTACAGACTTTGAATGAAGGTCCAATGTGCAGACTTGCCTTAGACTCTAAATGAGACGTACCTGGCTGTACAGACTTTGACAGATGCATGAAGACAGACACTATACAGACTTGGATAGCGTGAGATGCTGGAAGAGATGGTGGAGTCTGTATAGACTTTGCCCAAAGCCTTAGACGCAACAGAGACAGACTGATGTACACACTTAGCCAATGCAATGCAATGTATGGACCTGTACAGTGAAACGATGTATAGACTTCACCAAGACACTACGTGAACAATATGATGCGATGTACATACTTTGAAGAACAGCATCCAATGTATAGACTTGATGAAACACTCACGAGTGTATAGACTTAGAGTGAAGCATGCAATGTATTGACTTTACGAAATGCACGCTACAGTGCCGATGTGTAGACTTGAATATCATTCAGCAGCTAATGTGAAGACTTCCCGATGTATAGACTTTCAAAATGAAAGGCTGTATAGGCTTGAACAAAGAAGCAGCGAATGTATGGACTTCCAAATGGAAATGACGGTAAAGCGATCAGTGTATAGACTTCAAGGGAAACGACGGTAAAATTACCGATGTATAGACTTGAAGGAAAACGTAGGTAAAACTTCCAATGTACAGACTTCAGGGATGAACAGTTGGATGTACATACTTGGAAGATCATTGATGGCTGTACAGACTTTGCTTCAATGTATAGACTTTGAAGTTCAACGAAGGATGGATAGTGCACTGTATGGGCTTCCAATGAGACACAAATTGAGACGATGGATGTATATACTTTCCACCGACAAATGTATAGACTTTGCAGTTCAACGAAGGATGCATAGTGCACTGTATGGACTTCCAATGAGACGCAAATTGAGACGATGGATGTATATACTTTCCACCGACAAATGTATAGACTTTGCAAGCCTAAGATGCTGAATGAGACGGTGGCTGAGACGGTGCAGCTACAGTGGTGTACAGACTTCATGAGACGCTCACTGTATATACTTACCACCGACAAATGTATAGACTTTGCAAAGCACAGTCCATTGTACAGACTTTCAAGCCTGAAGGCCAAAGTGTGGACTTGCACAGTAGCTCAAAGTATAGACTTGATATGTGTGCTTCGGCTGTACAGACTTCACTCTAGCAGGTAATACAGCAATGTATATACTTTGAACTTGAACGTGTAGTGTATAGACTATGCAATGCACTGTGGATGTATGGACTCTGCAATGACGGGCAATGTATAGACTATGCACAGTCCAATGAATGGACTTTAACTAAGGTGGACAATGTACACACTTAGCCGATGTGCAGACATTAACGATGTTATGCAATGTACACACATGTAAAGATGATGCAATGCGTTGACGCTGCAATGTATGCCAATGTATAGAGTTTCATGCTGCAAAGCACTGTGAAGACTTGTGAGTGTGTGCAGAACACAGTATAGACTCTGACTTGCATTATGTACATAGACAACCTGATAAAAGCAATTTCATCAAAATAGGAACTATTGCCAATCAATCACAACAAACAATCAATCAAGATAAGGCGTTGCCAAAGAAATGAAGCAAATGCCAACATCATCAACACAGAGGAGTCACAACAATCTCCCCTTTTTGATGATGGCAACCCCTTATTAAATAGAATAGTAACATCTTGTCAAACAGATGTATTTTTATGTATTTTGATGAAAAACATGATTTGTTATTCAGATTGACATGCAGATGCTATGAATGCATGCTACACAATGCAAGCAACTTACTGCCCCAGACTCCCCCTGTAAATGAATTCAGAATTCAGACAACATATTCTCCCCCTAGATAATATTCTCCCCCTTTGCCATCAACAAAGAGGAGGGAAAGGGAATGCAAGGGAAAAATCAAGAAGTTATCTGACTGGCATTCTGAACAAGTAGTTAATGAATAAGCATGCTAAAGCACAGAGTCTTCAGGTATATGAATTTAGAAACTACTTTCAGATAGAGTGCTGGTTTAAAGACTATAAAATTTTGAGTTCATGCACTACAATCAATAGATAAGTTCACTGTGCATGATAAAATAATAAACCAGAATCACATTTGCATGAGAGAGTCAGTTTCAAAATATCTTACTTTCATAGTCTCAAAAAAATGATTGAGAGATACCAAGTCATGTATTGAAACTAAACAAATTGACATTCATGAAATTTCTTTCGATGGAGCAGCATTTTCAATACAAGTTCATTAAGGGCATTCAGGTGCCATTGTCTTTTTGCATAGGGGTATACGTTTATCAGACGCCAATACCCCTAGATACTCAACATGATGGACCATTCTGCTATGATCAAACTCAATAAAAGTGATTTTCACCTTTTTGTGTGAGGGTACACGTTTATCAGATGCCAGTTACCCCCAAGTACTCAATGAAACCACCCTACTGTTTTGATCATTTTATACAGAGATAGCTGATACACCTCATGACATAAGTGTTGTCTACTTCTTTGATGGATCACTCAGTTTCTCAGTGATTTACTAGTCATTGCTCTGTCAATTTTATTGTGCAATGATTTTCAATATTTTTCAATATCTTTCTTAGCTGTCCTTTACTCCTTTATATGTTTCAGAATGACTTGTTTAAGAACAATACACATACTTAGCTTCTCTAACATGATTTCAGATATGATTAGCTTTGTCTGACATGAAATAAGATAAGGGTTGAGAGTTTTATCAATTTTCAGCTTACTCCTATACTGATTACAATTTTTAAACTCCAAAAAGTTATAAAATTTAAACCATTAGGTCAGTCCTTAAGCAATTCAAATTCTTACAACTGAAGAAGTCTATTTTCTATTGCTTAGAAATCAGAACTGACTAACATATTGCCATAATGTCAGAATCGACATTTAGAATTAAAGGATGAACGAATTCAAGAAAGTTGAAGACATTCTGAATTTCTAGCAGAAACTCCCCCTGTCTATATGCATGCAATTTTGCAAATGAATGGCAAGAATTGAATGAGAGAGAGCTTAGACACAATCAGGACTAAATGATATGCAATGATGATGATGAGTGTGATGCCACATTCAACATCCATAGGTTTATTCAAGCTATCAGATGCAAGTCCAAATCAGAAATTTTATTCAAGGCAGCTGAACATATCATTCATCATGCTAAAATTTACATAAGCCAAGTTCTCTTCTAAGAAATTTAAATCTTTCATTCCCAAGAGGCTTAGTAAAATATCAGCAATTTGGTTTTCAGTTTCTATGAAATTCATTTCAATCTCCTTTTTATTTACAGCATCTCTAAGAAAATGATGTTTTATCTCTATGTGCTTAGTCCTAGAATGATGAACAGGATTTTTAGCAAGGCATATAGCACTAGTATTATCACATAAAAGTGAAATACATCCCAAATTTATCTGATAATCAGCCAGTTGGTGCTTAATCCAAAGTACTTGGGTAGCACAATTACATGCTGCAACATACTCAGCTTCAGCTGTAGATAATGCTATAGTGTGTTACTTCTTAGATGCCCAAGACACTAGACAGCCACCAAGGAATTGACAATAGCCACTAGTGCTTTTTCTATCTACTCGACACCCAGCATAGTCTGCATCAGTGTAGGCTAGAAGCTCTAACTCACACTTAGCAGGATACCAAAGACCTAACTCTTGGGTGCCTAGTAAATACCTAAAAATTCTTTTCACAGCTTTAAAATGGGTTTCTTTAGGACTGGCCTGAAATCTAGAGCATAAACACACTACAAATTGAATATCAGGCCTAGATGCTGTAAGATAAAGAAGGGATCCGATCATACCTCTATATAGCTTTTGGTCCACTTGTTTACCTTTAGAATCTTCATCTAAATTTGTTGAGGTACCCATTGGAGCTGCTATTTCCTTGAGGTTGTCCATTTTATACTTCTTCAATAGATTCTTTATGTACTTGGATTGAGAAATGAATATGCCATCTTTTGATTGTGTAACCTGCAGTCCAAGAAACAATTTGAGCTCACCCATTGAGCTCATTTCAAACTCATCAGTCATAATTTGAGAGAATTCCTCATACAATTTGGGGTTAGTTGACCCAAACACAATGTCATCCACATAAATCTGAATAATAAGAATATCTGGATGACTCACCTTGGTAAACAATGTTTGATCAACTATACATCTTGTGAAATTCTTATCGGTGAGGAATTTGCTCAACCTGTCATACCAAGCTCTAGGAGCTTGCTTTAAACCATAGAGAGCTTTATTGAGTTTGTAAACATGATTAGGGAAATTTAAACATTCAAACCCAGGAGGCTGTCTCACATAGACATCCTCATTAATTTCCCCATTCAGAAAAGTAGATTTCACATCCATCTGTTGAAGATTTATTCCTAGGGAACATGCATAAGCTAATAAGATTCTGATTGCTTCTAACCTAGCTACAGGGGCAAAAGACTCCTCAAAGTCTATTCCAAATTCCTGATTGTACCCTGAGCTACAAGTCTGGCTTTGTTTTTAATAACATTCCCCGATTCATCAATTTTATTTCTAAACACCCATTTAGTCCCTATGACTGTTTCATGATTAGGAGGTGGAACCAAGTGCCACACCTTATTCCTGCCAAATTGATTGAACTCCTCATGCATGGCATTTATCCAATGCACATCTTCGAGAGCATAGTCAATGGACTTGGGTTCTGTGTTTGATACAAAAGCATAAGCATTCAGTTCATGTTGAATTCTCAGGTGGCCTCTAGTCCTAGGGGGGTCATGCAGATTTCCAATTACATTATCTGCAGGATGATCTTTAAGATATCTAATGTTAACAATTGAATTGTCATGTGTTTGATTTACCTCCCCCTGAACTGTAGGTTCCTCTTCATTAAGCTCTGTATGTCCTTCTTCATCCTTGGATTTGTCTGCAGGATCTCCTTCCTTCAAATTTCATCATTATCTTCATTCCTGCATTGACCAACATTAGAATTTACCAAGGATTCATCAAAAACTATGTGTGGAGATTCTTCAACAGTTTTAGAGTTCAGATTGTACACTCTATATGCTCAGGTGTTTTCAGAATAACCAAGAAAGATTCCTAGTTCACCTATAGGTTCAAATTTATCAAGGTCTCTTTTATCATTTATATGAATAAAACATTTACATCCAAAAACCTTGAAATGAGCAATAGAAGGTTTCTTACCCTTTAAGATCTCATATGGTGTTTGCTGGGTAGAAGGTCTTATCATGGCTCTGTTAATTACATAACAGGCAGTGTTCACTGCTTCAGCCCAAAATTTCCTTGGTAGACCACCTTCAACAAGAAGTGTACGACCCATCTCCACTAGGGTTCTGTTCCTTCTCTCCACAACTTCATTCTGCTCAGGTGTCCTTGGTGAGGAGTACCTATGGTTGATTCCATTTGACCTGTAGAATTCATCAAATTGTGAGTTTTCAAACTCACCTCCATGATCAGTCAAAATATTTTCAATTTTCTGATTTATTTTAACATAGAACTCCTGAAATTCTGAGAAGGCATCACTCTTATTAGATAAGAAATAAACCCAAGTATACCTAGAAAAGTCATCTACCATGACAAACCCATACCTCCTCCCTGATAAGCTGACAGATCTGGTTGGCCCAAAAAGGTCCATGTGTATCAGCTCATAGGGTTTGGAAGACAGATTTTCAGTTCTAGACTTAAATGACTTTCTAGTTATCTTTGATTGAGTGCATGCATCACAGATTTTATTTTCTTTCTTGAAAGAAACTTCAGGAAGTCCTCTAACCATGCCATGCTTATTTAGTTTCTGCAAAACAGTGTAACTAGCATGACCTAACCTACGATGCCATAAAAATGCTAAGTCTTCTCTACTGGTAGTAAGGCAAAGGTTAGTATGTTGAATGTCATCTAAATCTATCATGTATGTATTATTTATTCTTTTTCCAGAAAATTTGACACTTTCAGAATCAGGTTCAAAAACCTTGCAGCATTGAGAATCAAATAAAACATTGTATCCTTTATCACACAACTGGCTGATGCTAAGTAGATTATAAGCTAACCCTTCAACCAGCATAACATCATCAATGCAGCAGGTAGAGCACTTACCTATTTTACCTGATCCAATAATCCTACCCTTTGTGTTGCTTCCAAAGGTGACAAGGCCTCCTAGTTTCTCAGTCAGCATGCAGAACTTGGCCTTATCTCCTGTCATATGCCTGGAGCAGCCGCTATCCAAGTACCACAAGTTGTTCTTGGCTGCCAGACATACCTGCATACACAATTAGCTAAAGAGGTTTGGAACCCAAGACTGATTGGACTCCACAACAGATGAAATAGAAGCAAAGCAAGAAAGCAGGCTTTTCGGAATCCACATTTGTTTAAATGAATTTTTTTCAGTGGATCCTACAGATTTTCTTCTGTTGTTGTTCCTCTTCTTATTGGCAGCAGCATGATTATTGACAGTTTTGTTACTTCTGTGCCAGTGACTTGGCCAGGGTGTGTTCACAAAGTTTTGGCCATAGTAGTTCCTGGGTTGGCTAAAGAATTGTTGGCTCCTAGGTGTCCAGTTGCCATACCCATTAACCCAATTGCTAGTGTAGGGTCTTTGATATTGTGCAGCCTGATATGCAAGACATGTATGCCTCCTGGAGTTCTAGTCCAATCTGACCTGTTGAAGTAGGTTGACTGTGCATTGTGATAGGTCTGAACTCTGGGTTGGTAAAAATGTTTGGGTTGACTCCTAGTAGCATTCTGTCTCCCCTGCACCTTGGACCCTGCTATCCTATTCATAGGTTTGTTTTGGGTCTTCTTCAGAGGTGGTGATGATGGTGGAGACTTAGTGACTTTAACCTGGGGTTTATGAGTCTGTGTAGGTTGACCCCTAACCTGAGTCTGAGCCCTAGGATTTTGCTTGGATGTGCTAGCTCTACTAGGCTAACTGACTTTTTGTTTACCCTTCTCCTCAGCACTGATCTTTTTTAGATTAGCAGCTTTATTCACAGAAATGTTTGAATTCATGATAATTAGAGGTCCTTTTTCTTTTTGTGCAACAAATGAAATAGTTTTCATTCCAAAGGTTTTAGTTGCACTTGAATTAAATCCTAGTCCCTCTTTTCTGAAATTAACTTTTGACCCTAACAAAGCATTTAGATTATCTGTTCCTTGGGTCATTTTCTCAATGGTTTTCAGCTTATCCTCATTGTCTTTCTGAATTTCATCAATAGACTTTTTCAGTTCATTATTTACATTGAGGACAACTTCATATTTTTCAGAAACAATTTTTACTTCACTCTCACATTTCTGAATTTTCAGCTTCCATTCATCAATTTCTTTTTCAAGCCTCACATTCTCTTCCCTAGTAGCTTTTAACTCATTTTTGATTTTGTCTAATTCAGAACATGCGAGTTTCAATTCTTTATTCTCAGAATCTAAGCATGCAATCTTATCAGTCAGAGTTGTATCATTTTGCATGGAGTTAATTTTTCTTCTAAGATGCCTATTCTCTTTTCTGATATCATCTTCCTTATCAGCTATGTCATGATAAGCATCTATCCAATCATTGATAGTAAAATCATCGAATCTAGTGATTACCTCATCTGATTCCTCTTCTCTATCTTCTGAGCTTGTTGCTGTTGCCATGAGACAAATGGGCTTCTCAGATTCGGCTTCACTAACTGAACTGCTACTGAAGGAGCCTTCATCTTCATCACTCCAGGTGCTAATCATAGCTCTCCTTTTCTTGTTTTTCTTCTTTGACTTGTCCTTGTATTTCTGATTGTCTGGACAGTCAGCTTTCAGATGGCCCAGTTTCTTGCATTGGTAACAGAAGTTAGGTTCAGTTTTCTTAGCAGGTTTAGATTTATACCTTTTATCCTTTCGGTCGCCACTGTATTTCTTTTGGCCGAATCGTCCTGCTCCTTTTCTGAGAAATCGCCTGAACTCTCTGGTCATCATGGCCATCTCAGAACGAGTCATATCTTCTTCATTCGGGCTTTCCTCTGATGATGAAGAACTGCTGGAGATGGATTTGTTGGAATTGCTTGAACCAGCCTTCAGCGCTATCGGCTTCTTCTTCCTCTCAGCTTCTTCTGTCCTTGGCATATTAATCTCATATGCCATTAGCGAGCCAATCAGCTCATCAGCTCTTGTATTACGCAAATCCCTTGACTCCTCCATCACTGTAGCTTTTGTGTGCCAAGCATGAGTCAAGGACCGCAGAATCTTCCTCACCACATCATATTCTGTCTGAGGTTTCCCTAGACCTCTAAGACCATTGGTAATGATAGTCAACCGAGCATACATTTCGCTGATGGTCTCGTTCTGCTTCATCTTGAAGGCTTCGTATTCGGATACAAGAAGATTGACCTTCTGCTCTCTTACTTGAGATGTACCCTCATGAATGACTTCCAATGCATCCCACATCTCCTTGGCTGATTTGCAGGCTGACACGCGGGAGAATTCGGTAGGGTGCAGAGAGCACTGGATGACGTTTATGGCACTCCAATTCAGCGTGGACCTTCTGATCTCCTCCTTGGTCCAGACATCTTCATTCGGGGACAGCTCATAAGGTCCCTTGCTGACAACCTTCCAGATCTCGTAATCCTTAGCCCTCAGAAACACTTGCATACGATTCTTCCAGTATGCGTAGTTAGATCCATCGAAGAATGGGGGCTTAGTTGTTGAGTGACCTTCAGCTATCATCCCTCGAGCATCCATCTCTACCTATCCTCTTCGGGTGATGAGTCCCTGTAGAAGAGTGTGGCTCTGATACCAAGTGTTGAGTTAGATGGATGTAGTCTATCTCCACAAAATGTGGATCTAGAGGGGGGTGAATAGATCTAATGCCTATTTAAAAAACCAATGAAAGGTTCAAATGCGGAATATAGGCAAATCTGCTAAATCACTAATCCTGATACTAGATTTCAACAGAACCGAATCAAGCTCTTAAAGTAAACAAGACAACCAGTCGCACACAATTCATAGACAATCACATAAACACAAGACACCCACACTTTTTAGGTGGTTCGGTCAAGGACCTACGTCCACCCCACACTCAACCGAGTATGGCTTACTGCTGCGCAGTACAACTTGCGTCTGCTGGGCACTACAGCTTGGCCAACAACCGCTGATACATAGCTTCGCTGGGCACTACAGCTTGCCGACCAGAGGAACAGACACTACAAGAAAAAGTGGCTATAGCGACCGAATTAGAGACCGATTAAATCGGTCGCTAGTCGGTCCCAAATAGAGACCAATTCGGCGACCGAAATAATCGGTCGCATATCTGAGACCGTTTTGGCGACCGAATTTATTTCGGTCTCCAATCGGTCGCTATATTTAGCTCGAATTTATTCCGGTCTCTTTTTTTTCAAAATCGACCGAATTGGAGACCGATGTTGCGACCGAATATATTTCGGTCTCTAATCGGTCGCTGATATGACTGCATTTACCCCGCGACCATCTCCCCCCTGCATTGATAACCCTTCCTCCACCGGAGCTCTCCCCTCCCCCTCCGGCCCCCTCGCCCTCCCCCCCCCCCCCCTCTGCCTTGCGGCCACGGGCGTGGCGAGCGGCGTGGTGGTGGACGGACGCCGGAGCTCGCTGTCTCGGCCAGCCCCGCACCATCCTCGCCGTCGACCTCGTCGGTCCCCGTCGTCCTCGTCGTCACCCTCCTCGGTCTGGTAAGTCCTCTCCCTCTCGATCTCCCCCCCCTCTCCTCTCCCTCCAGCCCCGCGCCTCTCTCCCCCCCCCTCTCCCTCCCCGCCGGCCATCGACCATGCCCTATTTCTCATTTTTTTTCTTCTTGGAGGGGTTCCAGTGAGGGGGGTTTCGGTGGGAGGGGGTGGCGGGGGAGGTTGGTCTGGGAGGGGGGGTGGAGCTCGGGTGAGGGGGAGGGGGCTCCGCAGGGGAGGGGGAGGGGGCTGCGCAGGGGAGGGGGAGGGGCTCCGGTGGAGGGGAGGGGGCTCCGCAGGGGTGAGGGGGAGGGGGCTCCGGTGGACGGGAGGGGGCTGCGCAGGGGGAGGGGCTCCGGTGGGGTGAGGGGGAGGGGGCTCCGGTGGAGGGGAGGGGGCTGCGCAGGGGGAGGGGCTCCGGTGGAGGGGGGGCTGCGCAGGGGGATGGGCTCCGGTGGAGGGGAGGGGGCTCCGCAGGGGTGAGGGGGAGGGGGCTCCGGTGGAGGGGAGGGGGTTGCGCAGGGGGAGGGGCTCCGGTGGAGGGGGGGCTGCGCAGGGGGAGGGGCTCCGGTGGAGGGGGAGGGGCTCCGGTGGAGGGGCTCCGGGGGAGGGGCTATGCTCGTGCAATGAACCTGATTTATTTAAGACTCTTGAGATGGTGTCCACATATCATTTGTTCTCCTGTAAAATAGTGTGAAATATTATAAGATTATCTTTTTAGTTTGTCCGGTCCGTTATTAATGTTCTGGCTTCAATATGCAGTCCATTTATTGTGTCATGTATTTTCCCCAATTCTTATTTTTCGATTTAAAACTGTAGCAAACCCAAAATCCAAGAACTTGAGAACCAACAAATCCAAACATTGGATTATGAGAATTTTAAAGCAAAGGTACAAGATGAACTCTACATATGACCCCATCATTCTTATGAGAACCAAAAATAGTGTAAAAATTCAACAGATGTAATACGTGTCACTAGAGTTTTATTTAAAGACTGAGGCTTAAATAATCATTCCATGGCCTCTTTTTCTATCTGCGTTCTCAAACGCAATCTTAACGTTTGAAGGCACTTTGTCACGACCCGCAAGCGATGGACTAATTTCGTAGGGCCACTTTGATAAAGAAGTAAATCCGATTACGATAGATTAATTAGGGTGAGACGAGTTATTCTTATTTAGTTCGTTTTTTTTTCTTAATCGGAGTCGGTTAGAGATAAAGTTAGGGTATGTGAATTCTTAAAAAGGGGTGAAATAAATCACCCGAGGTGGGTTAGGAGTGGGTCAGTCGGGGTGATATACCCGCCCCTAATTCACTCCAAAAATATCTCGGAGATGACAATCAAATATTACACTAGAGAATCTTAATCATGCCAATGGACAATACTATCACTCTCCAGATCAAATATTCCTGAGCTGTCAACACTTTATTCAAGGAGAAATTCATGGGTAATCTATGTTTTATTCAAGGTCCCTTACCAACTCAGTTTCTGTTTTAATCCGAATTATTTGCCGACTCCTCGTGTCATTTCGGCACAATTTTCTCATTTACGAAGAGAAAATGGCATCTTGTTACCCACAGAGAAAAAAAAAAGCAAGACAAATGCCATCCAAAAATCTGAGACACACTGATCAGCACTTGAAAATGGAACACCTAAAGACAAAAAGATGGAGGGACATACAAGCAGTTTGGAACCAAAGGTTTACCTGTTGCAAGGTACTCAGGAGCAGCATATCCGTATGTTCCCATGACCCTAGTTGACACATGGCTCTTGTTACCAGTTGGTCCATCTTTTGCCAAGCCAAAGTCGGAAAGCTTGGCATTATAATTTTGTAGGTTTGCAAAGAAGGGATTTGAGAGGCAGAACATCATGACGGGGAACGTTAATCAAGAAAACATATCATCCATCAACTATAAGACAAGGGTCTCCACTTACTGAATCAAGAAGCACATTTGATGTCTTAAAATCCCGATATATAACCTTTGTTTCAGCACCATGCAGAAAGGCCAGCCCCTTTGCGGCTCCAAGAGCAACCTTCATCCTAAGGTTCCAGGAGAGAGGCTGGAAGTATGAACCCCCTGCAGAATCGACATTGTGGGGTTCAAAAACTGATTCAAAAGAACTACGTAGGTAACCATTGGGTAAAAGGTGAGGCCACTGCGCATTGCAATTTTTTTTCTTTAAGAAAACAGGTGCCTAAATGAGTCAGCAAACCAAACGGTGCAGAGAATAATCGAAACAGACATACTCCTAAAAAGATGGTTCTCCAGGCTTCCCCGTGGCATGAACTCATACACCAGCAGCCGGTGGTCATCCTCCAAACAGTACCCTATCAAACTCATAAGGTTGGGATGGTACAGCCGACCAAGAAAATTAACTGAATGTGTTGGATGTTACAATAAAATTCATGTTTTCATTGTGTACATGTATTGTCAATTTCACATGTTATTGCTATGTTTTTAGAATGTGTTAGTATCTTGTCAATATTTAATTAGTTGGGTGTTGTATGTTAGCTGAGATGCGTGGGTGCAACCTAACATTGCACGTATCTTAGGAGAGCGTGTTAAGCCCGTGTCAATCAATCTACCCGTTCAAGACTTTGGGATTGATGTGCACGTTCTCATTTTGAATGATGAGAATGTGTATATCTAACTCAAAGTCTTGAATTGTCCCGTTTGGACAGTCTGTGAATGTTTGATCGCACTTAGGTGGTTAATTACTATATGTGTTTGTGTTGTTTGTTAAAAATTTTGGCTGGATGCGTCTTCTCATTCCTCTCTGATATACCTTTATTGATTTTGATTATTTTCTTAACCACTTATTAGTAAGTGTTTAAGAAAATTTCTTAATCAATAAATATTTTGTGGTATATCGGAGAGGTGTGAGGAGATGCTGCCGAAATTTTTAGCAAATAACACAACACATATAGTAATTAATCGTGCGATCAAACCTTCACAGATGGGTTAAAAAGTGAAAATCTAAATGATATTTCCTTCCTATTTAAAATGGCAGAGATGGACGATGTGAGGAAAGGGTTGGAGTTTTTATTTTGTTAAACATGTTAAAGTTTTGTGTGTTTACATTTCATTTGCATAGGGAAAATGTCTGAAGATCGTTCATGGATGTACCGTAGAGTAGTTAAAATTTGAAATACCGGTCGGATGGCCGTGCCGGTCATTCCAATACGACTTGTGATCGGCGGCGAAGAACAGGGACGAGAAGCCGGCGGCGGCGGATGCATCGGGTGGTTCTTCCGCCAAGAGGTCTGCTATCCCTGGATTTTTTTTATTTGGTTTTTTTGGAGTTTCGTTTCTTTGATTAGTTTTGTTGCGTGCATAAGGGGAGTGCATGGTCCCGCTTGATTAATAAGATAAGATTGTCAGAGGTTTGAGGTGCGGAAGAAGTGCTTAGCACGTTTCTTTGGCAGGTTGCTGTCAGTCTCTGACTAAATCGTACGTGCGTCATACTGGAATTGGAAGCTAGTAACATATATTCTGATCAATGAAGGTGTGAATAGAAAAATGGGAATTGCTTGCACGACCGGATTTTTATTGCTATAAGAATGGTTAACGTTCTTCACCTTTCTTTCTTGTTCTTTTCCTCCCGGAAGGGTTCTGTAATTCTAATGCCTGCTCTTGAAGTCTACTTTTCTCATCTCTTGGAGACATGATGATAGATATAGAGATGTTTAGATATTGGATACCTGCTGGAATATTGCTGCAAATTATGAAATGTACCCCTCCGTTAAATTATAGTAATATAGATGATTAGACATTGGATTGTTATGAACTTCACATGCTTAGCCATTAACTTAAGATTGCTAAATTTTGCTCCTCGGTTTAGTATAAATTTGTACCACAAGCACTCAACCTACCATAAGCATTCGACTCAACTCTCAAAAGGTTTGCAGGGATGCCACTGCTCTGTTTATACAGAAGCTCGTTGTTAATTCTATTCTGCCGTTTGATATAGTCCTACTGAAAGGCGAAAGCACCCCTAATAGCTCCACAAATGGCATTATGTGCATGGAGAGCGATCATGTCAAGCTTTACTCATTGGTGTCTGATTTATTGAGGAGTTATCATCAAGTGTGTCGGCATTATTTGTAGACTTAAATGACACAATTCCATGATGATTGCTTTGTGTAGATCCAATTAAACTGTCAATGTGTGATGATTGCTTTGTAGATTCAAACAGACTGGTTTTATATGCATCAACGCATGGGAGTATGCTATCCATTCTGAACCAGTTAAACTTCCCTATCACTTTGGATCGATCATCATTATCCCTTCTTTCTGACTACACGGATTAACTATTGGTTTTCCAATATTTTGGTTTGCTATTTATCAATGAGTAATTCAATGCGATTTAGCTCCACCACTGTTTCCCAATGATGATGCGAAGGTGATTCTGATCATCTGAGGCATTTCAGTATGGGCTGCTGTTACTATATTCCAATACGACCGGGGAGATGAAAGTGACTTGTCAGAACTGACGGAATCCAAATCGGATGCCCGGTTTGAGCTCGGCGCTCAAACTTCATTTTTAAAATACACTTAGTTCAAATGAACTGTTAGGACGGGTCCGGGGGTCTAAAATTCGAAATACCGGTCGGATGGCCGTGCCGATCATTCCAATACGACCGGGGAGATGAAAGTGACTTGTCAGAACTGACGGAATCCAAATCGGATGCCCGGTTTGAGCTCGGCGCTCAAACTTCATTTTTAAAATACACTTAGTTCAAATGAACTGTTAGGACGGGGCATTTGGTTCTAAAATCTGAAATACCGGTCGGATGGCCGTGCCGATCATTCCAATACGACCGGGGATATGAAAGTGACTTGTCAGAACTGACGGAATCCAAATCGGATGCCCGGTTTGAGCTCGGCGCTCAAACTTCATTTTTAAAATACACTTAGTTCAAATGAACTGTTAGGACGGGTCCGGGGGTCTAAAATTCGAAATACCGGTCGGATGGCCGTGCCGATCATTCCAATACGACCGGGGAGATGAAAGTGACTTGTCAGAACTGACGGAATCCAAATCGGATGCCCGGTTTGAGCTCGGCGCTCAAACTTCATTTTTAAAATACACTTAGTTCAAATGAACTGTTAGGACGGGGCATTTGGTTCTAAAATCTGAAATACCGGTCGGATGGTCGTGCCGATCATTCCAATACGACCGGGGAGATGAAAGTGACTTGTCAGAACTGACGGAATCCAAATCGGATGCCCGGTTTGAGCTCGGCGCTCAAACTTCATTTTTAAAATACACTTAGTTCAAATGAACTGTTAGGACGGGTCCGGGGGTCTAAAATTCGAAATACCGGTCGGATGGCCGTGCCGATCATTCCAATACGACCGGGGAGATGAAAGTGACTTGTCAGAACTGACGGAATCCAAATCGGATGCCCGGTTTGAGCTCGGCGCTCAAACTTCATTTTTAAAATACACTTAGTTCAAATGAACTGTTAGGACGGGGCATTTGGTTCTAAAATCTGAAATACCGGTCGGATGGCCGTGCCGATCATTCCAATACGACCGGGGAGATGAAAGTGACTTGTCAGAACTGACGGAATCCAAATCGGATGCCCGGTTTGAGCTCGGCGCTCAAACTTCATTTTTAAAATACACTTAGTTCAAATGAACTGTTAGGACGGGTCCGGGGGTCTAAAATTTGAAATACCGGTCGGATGGCCGTGCCGATCATTCCAATACGACCGGGGAGATGAAAGTGACTTGTCAGAACTGACGGAATCCAAATCGGATGCCCGGTTTGAGCTCGGCGCTCAAACTTCATTTTTAAAATACAAGATGAAATTTGAACTTATATTGTGTGTGTGTATTTATATATATGAAAATGAGCTGGCTTAAACTATTGGCATACTCTTGTTAATGCTTGATTTCTTTATTAAGTCTTGTTAATGCTTGATTTCTTTATTAAGGATTTGATTATAATTTTTTTAAATGATATACAGGATCATCCGTCGCGAGATGTTGGACGAGACGACGACCAGGATGATGTTGGACGAGACGACGACCAGGATGAGACATATGTGGAGGATTTGTGATTTTATTTTAGTTGTGTATGTTGTCATTTTATTATTATGGATGTATGATTAATTTGTGATTTTATTTTAATTATGTGTAATTTGAGGTTCGTGGAGATTGTGATCCGTGTAGTTGATTTATTATTGTTTTATGAAATTGTTATTTATCAGGTGTTTGTATGTGATGAATTTGAGATTTGTCGATATTGTTGTCTGTGTAGTTGATTTTATATTTATGTTATGAATTTGTTATTTATCAGGTAATTTATTTATCAGTTTAAATAAATTTTTAAAAAAAAAATAATGCAAAATTAGCGACCGCATGGAGACTGAATTGCGACCGAATAGCGACTATACATTATATTTCTTTTATTAAATAATTATACTTGGCGACCGATTGGCGACCGAATTGAGACCGAATAAATCCGATAGGTTAATTTTATTTTTAAAAATACAACATAATTAGAGACCGAATAGCGACCGAATTGAGACCGACTTAATTAGCGACCGATCAGGCGACCGATTATAATCGGTCTCTGCTAACGACTGATACTGCGACCGAATTATGTCGGTCGCTATATAGCGACCAGTATATAGCGACCGACATATTCGGTCGCTAGATAGTCTCTGTTCGGTCGCAATGCAGATTTGCGACCGATCTAAGACTGAATAGCGACCGCTAGGTCGGTCGCTATCCGCGATTTTTCTTGTAGTGAGATCCTCTGCAACTGCTGGGGAAATACAGCTTAACCCGTCCAGTGGAGACTTCCACTGCAAATCCGCTGACTTACAGCTTGAAGAAATAGGAATTCAGAAATGAAAGACTGAAGCAAAACAAAAATGAAAACCCAAATGGGAATGTAGCTCGAATGAGCAATACTCAGCTCTGGTTTCTGAACCCAGAGACTGAGATACAACCTCTCAAACAAAAACTCTCACAATCTCATGTGATCAAGCTCTCTCAACTCATCTCTCTTGATCTTCTCTTCTCTCTTTTTCTTCTTCTCTGTTTCTCTTCTCACAGTGGATCGATGGCACTCTGCTACTTTCAGACTTACTGTATAGACTTTGCTCTCTTCATATTTCGATCACCTTCATCTGAACACCAAGGCTTCAATATATACTGGCAGCAGGTAGATAAGGGCGCATTTTTCCCGCCCAAGGAATTTGCCAGATCCGAGGTAACTTTATCTATGTGTCATCATCTGATCACCTCGTCCTCCTGGGATCATGAGCCATGTTAGCAATCCCTGTAGAGAATCCCTGTCAGATAGAGTATCGGATCATCAGCTTTAAGTATATTCATTGCAATGTATATACTTCGGTTTATAGCCGACGTATAGACATCAATGTATGGACTTTACAAGACAAACAAAATGTGTATACTTGCTCAGTGTATGGACTTGTTTGAACGAAAAAGCAATGTATATACTTGAGGCATGAAGGCCAATGTACAGACTTGGCCACAAGCTGAACAATCGTATGTATAGACTTTGAGATCATTCAATCAGCCAATGTGTAAGACATCACGATGTATAGACTTCAGTTTTTATGAAGGGCTGTACATACTTGCTGAATTGTAAAGCAATGTGCAGACTATGAAGAACCTCACCCAATGTATGGACTTTAGTGAAGTGAACGGATGTTCAGACTTTGAATATGAAGACCAATGTATGGACTTCGAATCTGAGGACCAATGTACAGACTATGAGAGCTAAGGCCAATGTATACACTTTAATAACCTGACCCAGTGTATGGACTTAACATGATGCACGAAGACACAGTCCAATGTACAGACTTCATGAACAATGCATGAACGAGTCGCTGTACAGACTTTGAATGAAGGTCCAATGTGCAGACTTGCCTTAGACTCTAAATGAGACGTACCTGGCTGTACAGACTTTGACAGATGCATGAAGACAGACACTGTACAGACTTGGATAGCGTGAGACGCTGGAAGAGACGGTGGAGTCTGTATAGACTTTGCCCAAAGCCTTAGAAGCAACAGAGACAGACTGATGTACACACTTAGCCAATGCAATGCAATGTATGGACCTGTACAGTGAAACGATGTATAGACTTCACCAAGACACTGCATGAACAATATGATGCGATGTACATACTTTGAAGAACAGCATCCAATGTATAGACTTGATGAAACACTCACGAGTGTATAGACTTAGAGTGAAGCATGCAAGGTATAGACTTTACGAAATGCATGCTACAGTGCCGATGTGTAGACTTGAATATCATTCAGCAGCTAATGTGAAGACTTCCCGATGTATAGACTTTCAAAATGAAAGGCTGTATAGGCTTGAACAAAGAAGCAGCGAATGTATGGACTTCCAAATGGAAACGACGGTAAAGCGATCAGTGTATAGACTTCAAGGGAAACGATGGTAAAATTACCGATGTATAGACTTGAAGGAAAACGTAGGTAAAACTTCCAATGTACAGACTTCAAAGATGAACAGTTGGATGTACATACTTGGAAGATCACTGATGGCTGTACAGACTTTGCTTCAATGTATAGACTTTGAAGTTCAACGAAGGATGCATAGTGCACTGTATGGACTTCCAATGAGACGTAAATTGAGACGATGGATGTATATACTCTCCACCGACAAATGTATAGACTTTGCAGTTCAACGAAGGATGCATAGTGCACTGTATGGACTTCCAATGAGACGCAAATTGAGATGATGGATGTATATACTTTCCACCGATATATGTATAGACTTTGCAAGCCTAAGATGCTGAATGAGACGGTGGCTGAGACGGTGCAGCTACAGTGGTGTACAGACTTCATGAGACGCTCACTGTATATACTTACCACCGACAAATGTATAGACTTTGCGAAGCACAGTCCATTGTATAGACTTTCAAGCCTGAAGGCCAAAGTGTGGACTTGCATAGTAGCTCAAAGTATAGACTTGATATGTGTGCTTCGGCTGTACAGACTTCACTCTAGCAGGTAATGCAGCAATGTATATACTTTGAACTTGAACGTGCAGTGTATAGACTATGCAATGCACTGTGGATGTATGGACTCTGCAACGACGGGCAATGTATAGACTATGCACAGTCCAATGAATGGACTTTAACTAAGGTGGACAATGTACACACTTAGCCGATGTGCAGACATTAACGATGTGATGCAATGTACACACATGTAAAGATGATGCAATGCGTTGACGCTGCAATGTATGCCAATGTATAGAGTTTCATGCTGCAAAGCACTGTGAAGACTTGTGAGTGTGTGCAGAACACAATATAGACTCCGACTGCATTATGTACACAGACAACCTGATAAAAGCAATTTCATCAAAATAGGAATTGTTGCCAATCAATCAAAACAAACAATCAATCAAGATAAGGCGTTGCCAAAGAAATGAAGCAAATGCCAACATCATCAACACAGAGGAGTCACAACAATTGTTTATAGGATCAAGCCCCTACCGTTGCCCTAAAAGCTCGAGCTGGTAGCGAAGGCGGAACCTTATATCCTTATGGCAGCGCAGAACCCCACACTATCGTGCTGTGGGTGGACATGAGGGGCTTCGCACATGGACCCTATAATCCATGCGGCGGGTTGGGCTGTCAAGCGCCGATGCACCACGTGGGTCCCATACCCCACGTGGAGCAACAAATCACAAGGGAGATGCTGGAAAATCCAACAATCTCCCCCCCAGCGACACCCGGGGGATTTGAACCCGTGACCTCGCTCTGATACCAGTTTATAGGATCAAGCCCCTACCGTTGCGCTAAAAGCTCGAGCTGGTAGCGAAGGCAGAACCTTATTTTCTTATGGCAGCGCAGAACCCCACACTATCGTGCTGTGGGTGGACATGAGGGACTTCGCACATGGACCCTATAATCCATGCGGCGGGTTGGGCTGTCAAGCGCCGATGCACCACGTGGGTCCCATACCCCACGTGGAGCAACAAATCACAAGGGAGACGCTGGAAAATCCAACAATTAGCACGTTTTCTTTAAGATTTTGAGAAGGGTTTTATTAGTGGCTTCGGCTTGACCATTGCCTTGAGGGTAATATGGAGATGAATGATGTAATGCAATGTTGAACTTCTTATAGAGGTCCTGGAGCTCTTGTGAGATGAACTGGGGCCCATTGTTGGTGACGATGCTGCTTGGCACTCCGAACCGCGAGATGATGTTCTTTAGGATGAAGCGGCACACCGTGGTAGCTTTGATCTTTGCGTACGCTTCCGCTTCGGCCCATTTGGTGAAGTACTTAGTGACGGTAAGGATGAAATATTTCTACTTGGTCTGAGAATTGGGATCACCTAGTGGGCCTACAATGTCGAAAGCCCACATAGAGAATGACCAAGGAGCAGAGAGAGGATGAAGAGCTGAAGCAGGAGCATGGATCTTATCAGCATGGAGTTGGCATTTAAGACACCTCCGGACATAGAGGGAGTAGCCTTCCTCTAGAGTGGGCCAATAATAGCCATACCTAAGGATCTTCTTCGCTAGAGCCTGGCCATTGACATGACCTTCACACTCGCCTTAAAGAGCTGCTTCAACCACCTTCCAAGCTTCATCATCATCTAGACACCTCATGAGCATTCCATTGAGAGCGCGCCTGTACAACTCTCCAGCTATGATAGTGTACCTCGAGACAGCTCTTCTAATAGCCTTACGCTGTTCAGTACTTGCCCCTTCTGGGAACGATCTATCCTTACAATACATCTCAATTTCATGATACCAAGGCAATTCTTCTTCTTCCAAGATCTCTTTTAATTGTGTTAAGGAAACTTCCTTCAAATCTTTCTTTTCATCCTTCACCTCTACAATTTTCCTAAGGTTGTCAAACCAAGGATCCTAAAGAGAAGGGGCGTCCAATCTCTGGATGACGATAGTCTCATTGCTTCGACTGATAGGAAAAGATAGGGAGGAAGCAAGCAATGCTAGAGCATCGGTAAGGATATTCTGAGATCGAGGAGTGTGAATGTAGATCAATTTGCGGAATTGCCTAGCCAAGAGACTGACCAACTATCGATATAGCTTGAGTTTCGGGTCACGAGTGCGGTATATGGATAGAACTTGGCGCAGAACAAGCTGAGAGTCTCCTATGATGTTCAAATAACGCCCGTCCAAGAGATAGGCATGCTTCAATCCAGCTAGGAGAGCTTCGTACTCAGCAATATTGTTGGTAGTAGGAAAGCAGAGCTAATATGCAAGAGGAATCGTCACCCCTTCCAGAGTGAGGAGAAAGGCACCTATCCCACGGCCTTGTGAGTTGAGCGCACCATCAAAGTGCAGGGACCAGAAAGGATGATGGGTAAGAACAGCGAGATGCTCATTAGGGAACTCAACCTGAATGGAGTCAGTGTAGGGGATAGGAAGATGGGTAAGATACTCAGTGATGGCATATCCTTTGATTGCCTTCTGAACGACGAATGTGATATCAAACTTAGAGAGGAAGCACCGCCAGCGAGCTAACCTGCTAGAGATGACAGGCTTTTCTAGGAGATAATGGATCGGATCCATTCTAGAGATCAGCCTAACCTGGTGGGCTAAGAAATAGTGCTTCAGCTTCTAAGCTACCCAAACTAATGTAGCAAAAGTCTTCTCCATGGCAGTGTACTTGGCCTCTACGGGGTTGAACAACCTAGAGAGATAATAAGCCGCCCTTTCATTGCCTTCATCATCCACTTGTGCCAGGACAGCTCCTAGGGAGTCCTCAATGATAGAAATGTATAGGATTAGGGGTTTCCCAAGGATAGGAGGCTACAAAATCGGGGCATTGGACAAATAAACCTTCAAATCCTTGTAGGCCTTCCGACAATCTTCATTCCATTCAAACTTGACCCCCGCCTTTAGCAGTTCATAGAACGGGCGGCACCTCTGAGAATGTTGGGATATAAATATTCTAATGAACTGCAGGTGTCCGATTAATCCTCGAAGTTTCGTGATGTTCTTAGGCGGGGGCATGTCCATAATGGCCTTAGCATTTTTAGGATCAATTTGAATCCCCCGTTTGCCAACTATGAAACCTAGCAGCTTCCCCGAAGACACGCCAAATACACATTTCTTAGGATTCATTTTCAGCTTGTACTCCCTAGCTCTCTAAAGCACCTTAACTAGAATAGCGGGGTGTTCCTCTTTGGTCCTCGACTTCACCAAAATATCATCCACGTAAGCTTTCATATAGACATGCATCATATCATAGAATATAGCCATCATCGCCCTTTGATAGGTGGCGCCTGCATTCTTCAATCCGAATGACATTACCACATAGCAATAAGTGCCCCAGGGCATGGTGAAGGAGGTTTTCTCTTGATCTTCCGGAGGTAGACAGATCTGGTTATATCCTGAATAACCATCCATGAACGATAAAGCTTCATACCCGACTATGTTATCCACCTGCACATCTATGTGAGGCAGCGAGAAATCATCCTTGGGACATGCCTTGTTTAGATCCCTAAAATTAATGCAAATTCATTCCTTTCCATCCTTCTTGGTGATAGGGACTATATATGCCACCCACTGAGGATATAGAACCACTAGAATAAACCTGGCCTTATGCAATTTATCAACTTCTTCTTTCATTCTTAAGGCCATGTGGGAGTGAAATCTCCTTAATTTCTATTTTACGGGTTTTGCCCCTGGCTTAAGCACAAGCCGATGATCCACGAAAGAGGGGCCAAGACCCGGCATGTCCTTATATGACCAGGCAAAGGAATCACTATACTCCCTCAAAATCTTAATCAACTCCTCTTCAACCTTAGGAGGGAGATTAGCAGAAATAAAGATAGGCTTGGGATCCTCATCAGTTCCCAAATTAATTTCCTTTGTAGGTTCATCCACTGTCAACAATGGCTCATCGAACTTCTTCAAACCTTATGCATACAAGTCGGCGGTGTCATCTACATCGTTATCCTCAAGATCGACCGGGTCTTTTTCATCCACGATCTTATAACGCCTAATCCGTCGTCGCTCCATACCCCGTCTTGCTCCTCATCTTCTTCTAGCACAATCGCCATCTCAATAAATTTTGGGCATTTGAGGAGAGCATGACATCACTGAGCTAGATCCTGCAAGAACCTATCGAGAATGGATTTGGAATGAGGCGCCGGCGGGCGCGCCTCAAGTGCGGAGGAAGGGTTGGACACACTAGAAGAAGACCGTACTTCTTTAGACCCAATAGACTCTACTTCCCTAGACTCGATGGACCGTAAATCTAACCTAGGAGAGAGAAACTCTAATGGAAGGGAAGCAGGGGCCTTATGCCCCAGGAGGAGGATGGACAGAACACAGCGTAATCTTCCACTAAAATCTCTGTTTCAAAATTGACGTTTATTTTTGGAGATCAGTGGAGAGTACGCAACAAGATGGAGATAACGGGGAAGGAGGAGGAAGGGTGAGAGGATAAATGGACGGGGAGAAGATATCGAAGAAGGGATCAAAGGAGGAGAACCACATGCTTGAAAGATCAATTGGTGGGTAGCGCGTACATGGACAAGTTACAATCATAAATTTAGTTGGCATTTCCCGCAGCAAGGGATCAATCATGACAGGAGGTGAACGAGGTATGGAATCCAACCTTTGGAAAAGAGACATCAAATGGGAAGGAGACCAAGTAAAAATAATGGGTGAGCTCCCCTCTTCCCGCGGATGGTAAGTCGGCTTTCCTTGCGTGTATTGCACAAGTCGCACCTCCGGGTTTCTTGGATGGTCTTCTTCATAGAACATTCTTGCAAAAGCTTCATTGAAATCAACTGTATCATCCACGTGCCCCCTAGGCACCAACGGCGGGCCAGAAACTATGCAGGCATTATCTTCTTTCTCGGTCTGACTTTGCGGGGCATTGAAAGTACTTGGCTATAATGGGCCCCTGACAAAGTTCTGACGATAATCCCAAGTCAATGGTAGTGCATCACTCAGGATAGATAATGGCGACTCTCGATATCCGAGGCCCCTATTGCTCATTTTTATGCCCCTGGGGACCTGCTTGGTCCGCCCCTACAACAGAGCGCCGAGACCTCTCCCTGGCTGATAGCCTAGCATTAATATGATCTTCCAGCCCTTAGAATCTCTTATCTCTGGCTTTATCCGTACATTCACCTGCGTGACGGCTAGCTTGTGAGGTGCATATGCCCAGGGAAAATTAAGGTCCAGTACCAAAATAAGAGGCCGATTACTGGGCCAGAGTGTCGGTAAGATCTTCTCTGAAATGGCTTCGACTGACTGAACTGTGGAGATGCTTTTAACTTTGACCACCCATCCTTGAAATGGGAATTTAAGGCGTTGATGAGCAGTAGACGGTACAACATTAAGATTATCAATCCACGGACGACCCATAATAGCTTTGAACATGGGGTCAATATGGAGCACATAAAACTCAGTGGGCATTGTCAAAGGCCTGAGTTCAGCTTGGATAGTAATCACCCCAAGACATGGCCTTCTCAAATTATCATATGCCACGATGGTAGTTGGGGTAGGCCTTAATAACTCTTCTGAAATGTTGCATGCTCTTAGATTGCTTAAAGGACATATATTGATAGAGGCCACGATGTCCACCAATGCCGCATCTATGCTTTGTTCAAAATGATAGAAATACATAACGGCATTTGACGAGCCTCGAGGGGTGCTAGTTCGGTTTCTGAGAATGTAATGGCTGGCCCCTTGGAAATTATAGCCAGGGCGATTGGTAGACTGTCCACTGCCATGTGTTCACTAACCATCACTTTCTGTAAAAAATCCTGTAGTGCATCTTGGTGAAGCTTAGACCACTTAATTAATTCTAGCCCTAAAATCTTCACGGGCATTTAGTCTAGATGATGCAATATATCATATTGAGTACCCCGCAGCGGATCTGCCTCCTCCTGGTCAACAGCCTATTACGAGGACTAGGGTTTGGGTGCGGATGCACTACTGGTAGGGTAGTTCTGATGGAACAAACACCCGCTCCGTAAGGCAAGATTCTGAGCCGGCACACCATCAGATGGGCTCATGGTGGGTGGTTTGATGGGCCCAATGGGGTAAACAAGAGGTGTAGGGGTAGGCATAGTGGAGACGATAGGGGTGATGGGAGTAGTGGCAGTGTTGATGGGTCATGCTGGGAGGATGACTGGTGAAGGGTTGGATGGTGGCGTGATAATGACAGGCGATGTGGCCACTTGCGGGGGAGCAAGGACGGGTGGAATGTGAACTTGCTGGGGAGTGATGGTTGGCGGAACAATGGGGGAAGTAGGCGAAAGGATGAGGGGTTTGTGGAGGACAGCAGACGTGGGCGGTGTAGTGGTGGCGGCTTGCTGGTTTGGCGGGAGGATAACGGGAGTAGAAGGTGGAAGATGGTTGTGGTATGTATGGTGGAGAGCCATGAGCCGCTGGACAGAAGAGTCATCATCATAAGACCACTCGGCGTCGGGAGATGGGCGTTGAACAAGGTTAACCTGAGCCGGTGCTGGTGGCTGAGGCTGAGGAGCGGGTGGATGATTCGGCATGGGGTTTTGATGGATCCCCAGATCCTGCGCAGGCTGCTGCTGTTGTGGCTATGGCGGCGGCTGCGGTGCTTGCTACTATACTTGCTGTCTCAGTGCTTGCCTTCTTTTTTCTTTGATTTCGGTGATGACCTTGTGCATTTCATCCCATGCTATACGCTGCCCTTCATGTAGATCATAGATAAAATCCCTGAATTGAATGCAAGTCTCTATCGTATGCCCAAGCTACCAGTGAAACATGCAATGTCTAGACTGATCGACGGTCGAGTTCCAATTTGGCTATTTCGGAGGAAGTTGTAGTGCGCCAATGGACATGAGAGCCGAGAAAATGTCCGTGAGGGTCTTGGGCAAAGGAGGGTACTGAGCCCTTTTTGGAGCTGGGCCTTTGGGTGCAGAGCCGTTAGGAGGAGGGATGTTGTGGTATTGTGGGGGTTGTTGCAATTGTTGAGGAGCGGGGAAGGCATTTTGCGGAGCGGGAAAGGCAGTCTAGGCATTTTATGGAGCAGGGAATTGAGGGTTACGTGGAGGTTACGGGAAGCGGTGTGGAGCGGATTGGTTGGGGAAAAGGAAGGCAACGGCTTGCATTTTCTCATTCGTTTTGACTTCTTCGGTGACGGGTCCCTGAGGTTTTCTATTGTACTTGGGCTTTTGGGCCTCAAAGAGAGTGTGGATGGGGGAGTCCTTGAATTGGGTTTGGATAAACCTTGCCCAGCTATATAACTGGTGCATGTTGGTGATATCATTCATGGCCAAAATGTTGCGGAAGGTAGGTGTGGCATTAGAAATGAGGAACTTGACCTTCTCTTCTTCCGGAATGTGGCCGGGCATACGGGCAGCCATCTGCCTCCATCTGTTTGCGTAGGTAGCAAAATCTTCATCGGGCTTCATTTTCTTGGCAACTAAATCTGTGAAAGAATATTTCGGGCTGACTCGGTCCTGGAATCTCTGGATGAACTTCTCTTTGACAATTTTGAAACTCTCAGCATCCTCTATGGGTAAAGCGTAGAACCACTCCAACGCGACTCCATCCAGCGATCGGTGGAACAAATACGCCATGAGGTGATCATCATGTTGGAATTGCTCCGATTTATACATGAAATCCCTCACATGAATATATGGGTTGCTATTCTCGTCATACTTGCGGTATGTGGGGAGCTTGGATTGAGGAGGGAATCGAATGTTGTGAAAACTAGGAATGGGAACAATAGCTAAGGACTGTGGGCCGACGCGCTTCTAGAGGAAGTCGAGTTGTTGCTGCATGGTAGCCCACTTATCAAGGAGTTCCTGCTCTCGATAAGGAGTAGGTAGAGTGAAAGGTGCAAGCCCAAGGCGAGGAGCCGAAGGATAGACGGAAGGAAGGGACGGACCATAAGAAGGTGGTTGGATCAAAGGATGACCTTTATTGGGATAAGCAAGATGGGCTGCTCCATGCTAAGGGCGAGCAAAATCAACTGGGCCCACAAGGGCTTGTGGTGCCGAAAGAACGGACTTGTAGGGATCAATCTAGGTGGATGAGGGAAGAGCGATCTTCCCTTTATCGAGAGCTTGAGGGGCCGAACCAGAGGATTGGCCCGCCTCCAGATTGGAGAAGCGAAGGACCCTAGGTTGGACCGGGGTAAGATCAATAGGAGCAGGAGGAGCCCCGAGCCCATCAACCCTAGATTGGGAGATGGAAGTAGCAGATGGACCTTGTGAAGTAGTGGAGGACGGGGCGAATGACCCCTGCAAGGTCTGATAAAGGGCCTGAAGTTGGGTCGGATCCAACTGGGCCATCATTTGAAGAATGTGACTTGTAGGATTATTGGTGGACGAATTTGAAAGAGAGGGCTGACGGCCCTCTATGGCAGCATAAGATGGAGGAGGGTTTTGACCCTTCTCCAGCCCGAAGTGAAATGACCCTAGATGGGTCCTCTAGGAGCCCTTGAGGAAGAGAGTCCTCGTAGGAATGGGGGAAATCGTAGGAAGATATGGTGGAGTCAAACAAAGGATTAAGATAGGAGATGAAGGAGGAATTGCCCCTAGGAGATGAACCTATGGATCTGAAGCAACTCCACATGCAATGTGGCACCTATCAAATGAAGACAACACAAACAACCACCAATAAGCAACCAAACAAAATGACCCAACAAGGAGAATATGCAAATAAAGGAGATGAGAGGCAACCAAAGTCAATCAAGTTATAATGATGCACAAATTTTATTTGTTTCCTCTTTAGAACCTTAGTGATTTGAATAAAATGTTCTCTTCAACAATAGGTTCCTAGTGGGAATGGATAGTGGGGACTTGGTTGACTCTAGTTGTAAACTCTCCTTCACGCATGCAACCTAGACACTGGGTGGTAAATGTACAACCGGCCCAGCGTCCGTGTGGAAATTCACGGCTCACGGGGACTTACGGAGGTCCCAGATGTGATCACCTAGTCGACCCCAAGGAATATGGAGGCGAGAGGATCATACACTAAGGTAGGAATGCAACTAAGATATGAAAAATGAATGATCCTATGTGCACCGGAGTGCATGCAATTTCTAGCCTAAAACTAACAAATAATATGAAATCAATGATATAATTATGCACAACAACAAAGCAGGAGACCAGATAGCACCCAGGAATAATAGGAATCAGCAAAAATGTAGAAATAATAGTAATCCTCAGGATGCGTACCTATACTGGAGAAACGGTTGTCTGAGGACCGCTAGAGGGATAAGACGGTCTATCGCTAGACCACTTTTAAACCGTAAACGGCCTGGAGGAGACCGCCAGGGAACCAGAGAGTAGAAACAACAGGGAATGAAATGGGAAAATCGAGAAAAACACAGGGAGAACTGGAAAACACAAGTAAGAGCAGGTCAAACAGTCACTCAACACGATTGGCACTAGATGTCCCACCGTGATCGCCAAAAAATAGAGATTGTTGATTTTTTGTGATAGTGGTGTGAAAAGTGAGTGAGATAGAAATATGATGTGTGATATGTATTAACTCAAGCAAGCAATAACATCAAATATGGAGCATGTGGGTATGTCATCTCAATAGTGCAGAAGCAGGCAAGAAGTAAACTAAACACACACCGTGGGCGTGGAGCAAAGATGAAAATAAAGCAAACACACACCGTAGGTGTGGAGCAACTAAAAGAAAGAAATAAGGGAAATAGAGAGATGTGATGCCAAATACCCAAAATAATAAGATGTGATCGCCACCAAAGCAAATAATGCAGCCAAAACCACACTACGTACCTTAGAAAGAAGTCGAGTGAAGCACACTTGCCCACGGGAAAGAAAGGCTTGGGTGCAGATGTAAAAATGGTTTTCGGACGATCGCCAGACGATAGAAAACGGTCTAAAGACCGCAAGAGAACACAAATGGTTCAGAGATGGCCGCTAAGCACACCCAGAAAATAAGTTGTGGAACTCAAATCTCCACCCCTCCTGGCTGGCCAGAAGAGTTGGGCCTCGTGTGGCGAGTACTGTAGACCTACAAAAGAGTGTAGAGACAGAAAGAAACGAACCCAATTAGCCATAGGTAAGTGTAGTATCTATAAAGTAATAAAGCTAATACACATGAAAAGGAAGGGTGAATACCTGGGGGTTGGTGGTTTTTTAACCCCTATGGGGCGTGAAATAAATAGGAGCATGTTTAAAAATATTTTTTGAATGCAGAAGAACATGGAGGACGAAGAAGAAACGATACTATGATGATGTTAAGATGAAGAGACTAAGAGGAGAAAAGACACAAAAAAACTCAAAAGAATCGGCTACTCCCTGGACAGGATGACTCAAGGATGCAGAAACAAGCTCTCCCTGGTTGGTACTCGCTCTAGAATATGGTAGCACTTCATCGCAAGCTCCAGAAATCTCCTCTTCACACTGCAAGAAAAATCTAAAATACCGACGGCATTTTCCGACAGAAACAATTTCGTCGAACATACGTCGGAACTTATTTTACTTTCTGACGGAAAAAATTATGTCGAAAAAACATTTTTAATTACGGACCTATTTTTGACATATTAATTCAGTCGAAAATACATCGAAACTTTTCGACAGAATAAAATTTAGTCGGAAATACGTCACATAGTTCTAATGTATTTCCGACCGCATTAAATTTTGTCGGAAAGCCCTAAGGAAGGACACAAAATTTATCAACAGTTTCCGACAGAAAAGAACATGGTCAAAAATATGTCGGAAAGTTGAGACGTATTTTCGACGTAATTTTATTACATCGTAAATTTCCAACATATTTTTGACTAAACATTTTTCCGTCGGAAACTCTTGATTATTTAATTATAGGAGGCATGGAAAATTATTTCATTGTGTTCCGACAGAATAATTGTCAGTCGAAAATACGTCACACATTTTCGACATAACTGTTCAGTCGGAAATATGTTGGGACAGTCTAACGTATTTTCGACCAAATTAATTTTCGTCGGGCATTTTCGACGTATTTGCGACTGATGGTTTTCCGTTAGAAATCTCTAAATAAAAGTAATAGATAGAAATTTATCAATAGTTTCTGATAGAATATCATTCTATCGTAAATACATCGGAACTGTTCGACCAAAATAGGCTGTCAAATAAGGAAATCAAGTGTCATATGAAAATTATAGGTGACAAAGAGATCATAATGTTGAAGAACGGATCACATTGCACCTAACACGGTCAATGCAGCAAAGCACTCAAGCTTCTGAGTCAACACAGTCAAGGCAGCCATGCTTCAGAGTCAATATAAGTAAGTCAACATTCAAATAGCTATTTCAACACCATCTCATGAGGAGTCAATACGAGCTCAATCATAGTCAAAGCAGTCAACCTAGTCAGCAAGTCTGAAGAATAGTTCACAAGGGTGAAAAATACATCATATGCTTGATAAAAGGTCATTAAGGGTTACAAATCGATGTTAACATGAAGAATATTGCTCAAGGGCGAAGAATGGTGAATAAGAGTGACAAATGGGTCACAAGGCTGACAAATAGACACCATGAGTAACAAATGGCTAGCTAACAGTGACAAATAGCGCTCAAGGGAAATAAATGAGTGCTAGCGGTGACAAATAGCTATTGGCGATGGCTCAACACAAGAGGAAAAAGCTCAAAGGTGACGGCTCTTTCGGCCTAAGGCAGACAAATGGGCAGTAAGGCGGACAAATGGGAAATAAGGGTGACAAATAGGTCCTTAAGGCAGATAAATGGGCAGTATGGCTATAAAATAGCTTGTAAGGCTGAATAATAGCTTGGAAAGCTGAATTATAGATAAACTTGTGTCTTCCACACACTCAATCTCGAAGACCCATTAGTGGGCACGTGATTCAAGGTTCTCTATAAAGAGGAACATTCTCTCTCCTATGCAGTGTGGTTTGTGTGTGAGCTTGATCATTACCCTCTAACCCCCCCTTCGCAGGATGGTGTGTGAACATATTCTATAGTTTGCTTTCATCGCATGCTAAGTGTCCCTTCCCTTCCTCAAAGGGGTGAACGGTCTCCCTCGTCCTGCCATGCATGCTTTTGCCCGATTAAAAAAATTGCTTTCTATTCAGACTAGCTCTCTCTCACGAACCCTCCTTTTCTCTTCTTCTTCTTTTTCTTCTCACGAACTCCCCTTTCTCAGATCTGCTTCTCACTCTTCTCTCTTTTTTTTTGTAGTGCTTTGCAATAGCCCTCTCTTTTCTTTTCTCTTGTGTAGCACCCTTCAGGGAGAAGAACACCCCATATATATAGAATAGAGGCTCCGTAGAGATTCAGGCTACCTAGTCATAAATGCGAGTGGGCGTGCTCTTCCGTTGAGATTCAGGCTGGGATGTCTTGAGATAAAATCAAGAGGACTTCTTGATCTAAATTTGGGTCATAGTTTCATTGAATTTCATTATCCTTATCACGAGTTATGATTTTCACAATATTAACATTTATTCTCCCTCATTGCAGCTGCGGCCTTTAAGTAGCCCGAGGTAATTTGGGTATAACTATAGTGTCCAGACAGAATTTAGCCTTGACTTCAACAGAGAAGTTGTACCTAACACTCCATTCAAAATTATGACCTTAGTTTCTGTCATTTCATCAACGAAAGATGAATTTATGATTTTTCAATTAATTACGTGCGAATTCGCCCAACAGTCACACCTCTCTGTGGTAGCTGGCAGCAAAAGGCTCAGAACCTTGGGTTCTGATGCAAATTGGGTTTCCACCTCAACAGAAGAGTTTGGTTCAAGGGTCTAGTCTTTCTAATGGGCCAAGTTTCATCTCATTTGGTTGACTGTGGGCCAAGAAATCCTTATTTAAATGGGTGACCATTTTTCTGTAACTGTTTCGACCTACTTTCATAAACTCCCTCCTAACCCCTATTAGGCCTATTTGTCAGAAGTTATACTCTTCACCAAAGTTATTCCTCACCCAATGGTTGTTGCATGGGTTTTGGTTTCTCATAGTTCTAATCTTCCTACGTTGAGTTACGTATTTTCTAAAAGTTCTTTAATAATTTGTCTAGACTTATAGCTCACTAAGTTCATGGGCCCGAATTGTACACAATTGGGCCAGTGCCCAATTGGTGGTCATAACAGAGCGATTGGACGACAGGGGCAAAGCCGGTCTCATCGTCGTCTCCAGCTCTGACGACGTCACCTACAGCTTCAACTGCAACAGCATGTACAAGGGGTACCTCACTGAGGACGGCTTCATGCATGTGGGCATCTGGGATTAGCTCGAACGGCTGCTGTTGCTTCGCCGCCATGATAATGTTTGCTTAATTAGTTATCTTGTATACAAAGAAGTCTACTGGTTGTTATGTATCTCTCTGGTTATATGTGATATGAAGCTCTGACTGTAACCATGCATGCTACCTGTAATCTCTTATGGGGATCGATTTGTCCCCCGTTATTAGGAGAAGGAAGATGAACGAACGCCTTTTGTTTTCTTACATATATTTTTGTGTGACAAACATGTCTACATATATATTAAAAATTAGGGTTTTATGCATGAAAACCATTATTAAAAGTGAATTTGCAAAAAAACCATTCCTAAAAATGCATTAGCAGGTATATCACAGAGTTAATTCAAATAGTGCATAAATGCCATTTAAGCGTCGTTTTCTTACAAGTTGTTGGTAAAAAGAAGTGATATGCGTGCAAATAAATATGGCATTTTTGTATAATTCAGATTACACAGTGATATACCTGCTAATATATTTTTAGGAATTGTTTTTTTGTAAATTCACTTTTAATAATGGTTTCCACGTAAAAAACCCTAAAAATTATGACACTTTTACCAAACAAAAAGTGTCAATTTTTATCAATTTTAAATTTTAAGTTAAAAATTGACAGAACATAATTTTTTAGGTAGAAAGAATTTTTTTAAAAAAGTAATTTCCAAACACCCTAGTACATAAATGAGTAGTGAATATACACTTTATTTTGCTCACGATATTTTATGTCTCCGCACTAGGTACACAGAGTGCACCGGCCCCACCAACAACTGTGGGTATGTTTCTTTAAATTCTTAGATAAATGAGTAGTGAATATGCACTTTATTTTGCTCACGATATTTTATGTCTCCAGACCAAATGTGGGTATGTTTATTTAATTTCTTAGTGTTGTGTCCCTGTGTTTTGATGCTGCCAAAATCATGAGTCATGTATACTCTTCATGTGGATAGTCAATGTGTTTTGTTGATGTGGAATCATGCATGGAGCTATAATGATTTTGTGTGTGTAGTTTACTTCTAAATTGCACAAAGATCAGGTTGACAGTTGCACATAGAACAGGCTGAAAGCCAGTAATTTTTTGTAGAACTGAAGAAAAGTCAATGTGGTCAACGAAGTCAATGCACAGTCAATGGACCGAAGACAGTGGTCAACCCAAGTCAGTGCAGTCAAAGTCTTAATTCTTTAGAAATGTGTCACAAATCTGTTAAGATTCATACAAGGGAAGGCAAGAAGATAAGGCAGACAAATGACTCATTCGTGGTGACAAATAGGCAAGTAAGGCCGACAAATAGCTCTCTACGGGTGACAAATAGGTTGTAGCGCTGAATATGTGTGAAGTGTTGAAGCTGCATGAAGGGGAAGTCGACTTGTGTTTATCCTCCAGCAGAAGAAGCTAAAGCTGACAAATAGACGTCTATGGGTGACATATACCCTCTTAAGGGTGAAAAATCGGTCTCAACGGTGACATATACCCTCTCAAGGGAGAAAACTAATTGTCATCTCTGATTAATTGCCAGGGAAGAGTTATCAAATGAAGAAAGAAGGGAAATGGAGGAGAGAGAGAAGAGTTCAGTACATGCCACAAGCTCAACAGTAAATCACTAGAAGACAATGAGCTACAATGTTCTATAATGATCCGTGAAACCCTCGAAGAAGCCAAAAGAACAATCAAAGGGTTGACTCATGTCAAGTTGGAATGGTCAAACTTTGAATTTATCAAAGTCAACAATAGTCAACTAACTCCAGCCAACATTATTATCATGTTTAAGTTAAGTAAATGTTGACCCAAGTCAAAGTCAACATCAATCGTGGTCAATGAGGTCAAGCTCCATAGTCAGACGGAATAATAGAGGAACAAGGGTGACAAATGGCTTTTGAAGTCAGCTGAAGCTAAAGAAGAAAGAAACAAGGGCGACGGCTCAGTATGGATTGTGAAGACAAATGATTGGACAAGGCAGACAAATAGCTGTGTTAGGCTGACAAATAGGCAACAAGGGTAAATGCGTGGAAAGAAACAAGGCACAGTCGACGCATGAAGCTGTGGTGTCGATGTAGCAAGGAAGCAAGGCAGAGAAAGGAGCTGTGGCGATGGCTTAAGGGAAGCTAAGGGTGACAAATAGCTCCCTAAGGTAGACAAATAGCTGGTTAAGGATATAAAATACCCGATAGGAGTATGAAATAGCTCACTAGTACAGAAAAGGGTCAGGCATGTAAGGAACATGTGGGATCTCGTCACACCTTCGACTGTTACCTGCCCCAAGGTTGAAAAGGCAAATCATATGGCACGTGATCCAGTTCAAGCTCTCTTTTATATTGCTTTCAGATCTGTTCAGCAGAAGAGCCGCATGATCTACCTCTCTCTTTCCTTTTGTGGGTATTGAGTGCTTGTTGTTTGACATTTGTTCTGTGCAAAGCATTACTCTTATATTGTCGTTAGATCTATCAGCAAGAGTGCTACTTAACTTTCATTTCATTTCCCTCTAGTGTGCGTGAGTGCTTAAGTGTTCGACGTATGTTCTATGCAAACTCTTGTTAACATATTGATTATTCTATTTTAAGATTGGGTAGCGCTAAATTTCTTATTTTAATTTGGGCACAGTTTTTAATCGGGGGATATATTCACCCCCCCCCCCCCTCTATATCCTATCCTTCCGCACATCACTTAGATAAATGAGTAGTGAATATGCACTTTATTTTGCTCACAATATTTTATGTTTCCACACCAGATACACAGAGTGCACCGGCCCCACCACTTACTGCGGGTATGTTTATTTAATTTCTTAGATAAATAAGTAGTGAATATGCACTTTGTTTTGCTTACGATATTTTATGTTTACAGGTTTGAGTGCCTCTACATCATGTCTACAGAGTACACCACTTCCATCACATTCTACTGCTATATTTATTTAAATTCTTAGTTAAATGATGAAAATTCTACATGTTTCCTTGTTAAATAAATTCTTTTTCTAATAATGAGCTAAATTCTGATTAACTACTTCTATTTTACTTGTAACAGGTACGTCGGGCACACCACCTGTGATAGTTGCCTCGTCCGCCCACCTCGGCACACAACCGGCAGACGATGCTGTTAGCCATCACGAGGGCGAGCAGGTGGTGTTGCAAGAGAGACACAAGCCATGTTGGGTCTCTAGGTAATATTTAAACTCATGAATTATGTTCGTTATCTATCAATCAACTATATAATTGTTGGCCATCATTTTAACATCTATAATTACAGGGATAAAGTAGAGCCCAATGACGCTTCTCATTTTATTACCAACATTATTGAGCGACATGTGACCGGCCCATATAAGTCATTTTGGCAGTTTCTACAGGATATACGCAATCGATTATACGAGGAGTTCCTGGCATACAATTTAATCATTTAAATTACATATTTCCCAACTCCGTAATTTCAATTGACAACTTATAAAATTTGAATTCTTCACAGTAAGGATATCAATTTGTGAGGTTAGCTGACGCCGGACGAGCTCGATGTGCATGGGAGGCCACAACAATTGTAAATTATAAGCATCAATTACACAGCTGTCCGGAGCGTGCCAAGGCACTAGCCGGGGGGAGCGAGGACTGTGGCCTTTGGAAGGCACACGACCCCACATGGATGAGGAGGGAGCACTGGGAGGATCTCTATGATAGATGGGCTGAGCCTAATTGGACGGCCAAATCCGCAAAAGCCAAAGCCGCACGTGCGACACATCCAGACGTGCATCTCCATACTTCTAGATCCGTTTCCTTCGCGACCCAAAAGGAGAGATTGGCAAGTTATAATCTTAATTTTATTATATTTTATTTCTTATGTGTCCTTATTTATTCTCTATAACATGTATAATAGGAAAAGAAGAGGGGCGGTACGGTCGCGTATCGCGATTTATTTGCTACAGTTCACCAGAAGAAGGGGACCGATCAGTATGTGAACGAGAGAGCTCGCTCGGTAGTGGGAAGATTATATACATACACATTTATTTTCTATTTCAATTTTTAAATATGATTGATTAATATGAAATTTATAATATTATTTATTCAATTTGCAGGAGCCATATGACATGCATATGACTGAAAAGTACGGGGAGGAGGAGATGCAGCTGCCGCAGCTAGATCCTGAGGCATGGGTAGCAGCAGTCGGCCCACCGAAGAAAGGACAACTATACAGTTTTGGGCATAGCTTGGACCCTTGTAGCACCCCTGAAAATTTTAAAAGAATAAGATAGATTTTTAAATAAATAAAATCTATTTGTCGGGAATTAAATAAGATAAAAACAGAAAACAACCCAAAATGATAATAGGCTTGGCGTTTAAAGGATATAAATGGGCCAAAATAAAATAACGCCTTTCATTAAGGCGCTAAATTATATCCGGAAGTAAAAGCGCCCTTCACCTGGGCGCTATTTATAATGGTAACGCCCGTATATATAGGCGCTAATTCGTACGAAGAAAATTAGAAAACGTAAAAGATGACCTTTGTTAAGGCATTAATTAATAAAAACACGCCCTCTAATAGGGCGCGACTTAATGAACAACGCCCTCGTCTCAGACGTCTTTTCCTGAGAGTTAAATAAGGAAAACGAGCATGCTCGGTCGATGCATGGCTAGGGTCAGACCCCAGATAAATAATAAGGAATAAACCCACACATATATGTATATATATAATACATATTCCAATATATATATACATATTACAATACATATATTAAATCCACTTATATATATATTATATATATGTATATGTGTACATCTATATAAACAATGTATATATATAATGTGTAAATAGATTGCACCCTTTCGAACCTCCCAGCCAACCCACGTGTGTGCTTAGTGGGCTCTTACCTTCACAAAAGCCCACATGGCCATTCGAGCAAGCCAGAGAAGAGGTTAACCTTAGGTTTTAAAAACCAAAATAAGGAGGCGGCTGTTGATTGGGAAAGAAGTGCATGAAGGGAAAGGTATAAAAATTGGGAATAATCACTACGTAAGGAAACCCAATCCTTTTTTGACTCTAACCCCCCGTGAGAACACCCCATCTCTATAAATCTCATCTCTCACGAAAGGCAAAAGGCTTCTTTACTGCTACTATCGAAGGGGGTCCTTTTTGCTGTTGCTACGAGGTCATCTTCCTCCTACTGCATTAAAGACCCAAGCCTTCATCACGTTGCTGTGAACGTGAGGAAGCGGCCGAGCCTCCATTCCTCCGGTTATAGTGAAGCCACCAAGGGAGGAGAGTCTTCTTCCTTCCACTTCATCCTACGACCGTGACTGCAACAACGAGGGGCGGTTCTGTTTCCTTTTCTTCCTTCTGTTGCAGTTAAAAGCTTATCTTGCAAGTCTTGGCACCATCCTCTTTCCCCCACCATACTACGTACAAGACAGAGTATCGGTTCTTGAAGTTCATTCAACCTGTTCATCTTCCGATCTTCAACAAAGGTAGGTTATCTCAAGTCTCGTAGCCCAAACAAGCATAAATCATGATCATATTGTAGGTTTTCTCAAGTTTCGTAGCCCAAACGAAGTTAAATCATGATTTAAGGCCAGTATAATTGATAGAAATCATCTTATATATCATGCATATGGTTATCGATGTGTTTCTGTTGAAATTAGAATTTTTACAGTAAATAACGCCTTTTTTAGGGTGTTATTTCATTTAGACGCCCATCAAAACGGTCGTCAAATTCCATTTGGAATTGACGACGTTGAATATGTCGTGTTATATGGAATTGACGCCACTGTTAAGGGCGTTATAAGAGTTAAACGTGACAGCCGTAACGTCGTCAATTCATGAAATTCAAAACAAAAGAAAAGAGATACCATTGAACAGTCGTCAATTTAACTTTGGTCAGTTATGAGTTTATTCGCATTTATAGAATACATGGGTGTAGAAGTATCTTTTTGCCATAAAAATTTATGGACGTACTATTGGGATAGGAATCAAGGTACTAAAAGTGGTTGCACCATTTTTCGTGCCCTCTATTGTAAGATCCCCGTCTCTCGTCAAAAAATTATTTTGAACATATGGTTAGGTAGAGTTTTTCGAGCCGGTCATTTCGGTATATTATAAGCTTGATTCTGACACAGTTTAGTATAGAAACCGGAGGTCTAAAAAAATGGACTTTTTGAAATAACGACCCACTCATGGTCGTTAAAACCAAATCGGACGACACTGTAGATAGTCGTCATTAATTAAAAGTCTATATTAATTAAAACCAAATCTTTGAAAGTCTATATTAATTAAAATATGTAACCGAAAATTATGAAAAAAATATAATTGGAATCCTTGTATTTTTCTCCTGATTATCATATATTCTATTTTCTTAAATTATTTTAAATAAATCAATGTGCCTTTTAATGTGTGTTTTTGAATTTATTCAATTAAATATGTATAAATGAAAATTCTTACTAAATAAATTGAGTTAAAAATCATGAAAATTAATGTTCCCCAAGAGGATGCTAATTAATAAATGACGGCACCCACGGGCGTTAAATAACATAACTTTATTTAATTATAAGGTAGGATGGATATGCAATTCTATGATTAACGTATACTTTCTCACCGTTTTCTTCCGATTTTGACCCATACCGCGGGTCTTTTGGCACTCTCATCTCACGTCCGTAGATGGAGTCCCTGTTTCATGATTGGTTCACGTTCACACCTTAACTCTTGGTGACATACGAGCCCTCCGTTGGACATTCGTTCCTTCGGACTGGCAAGTTAGTCATCGGGACCTCCGTAAGTCTCCTCGTAGCCTTGGATTCCCTCAAGGCCGACTGAGCTGGTTGTACCTTAAACACCTTGTACCTTTTGATTGCCACGTCTTGTGGTAAACCGGCCCTCTCATGTCGCCATTTTGGTCCATGAGAGAATAATCTTTGCCATTCGAATGATGATATTCCACTAGGCGGTATCTTGGATTGAGTCCCTTATAGATAGGGTCAATCTCTCAGCTGGATTCATGTCCCTTGATTGGTGACAGGTATAGTCATCCACTCAAGTTATCACGGCTACCTAGTTAAGGTACCGATTCTACCCAGGTTATCGACACGTCATGATTCTCGTTGGTTTTATCATTATCCATCTAATGTTCTTCCTTGAATTCTGTGGAACCTATCCACGAATCTACCTTGATATCCTACATGAGTTTGTTCTTGGAATTCCATGGCTATCACTAAAGTGGTTGTCTAGATATTTACATGTAACAATGTCTGCGCATATAGGGCCCGATCTGGTCTTGGGAGGAGCACCCGAAAGTACTTGTGCCCATGGGAGTTATATTGATCACGGTGTGACATTGCACCGAAGTACTTGCTTGAATCTACGACAATCCACTATCTATATCTCTCACGCGTGCTTGACTTGACATGACTTGCATGGCCCGGAATGGGCAAAGTACTTGCTTGTTAATAGCCATTATCTCATGACATAAATGACTTTATTGATATACTTGGTACTCGTTCTTGAAATCTTGATTACTAGAAATTCCCTATCTTGGATCAATAATACATGTTATTTCCTTTCGTTATCATGTTCAATTCTATAGCGTTTCGTTTTACATGTTTTACATGATTAGACTTGCATTTTCATTTGAAAAAGGTAATTACTTAAACAAATTGCTAGTTCTTGAGATATAATTCCTACTGAGCGTTCGCTCATCAAGTTCTTGTCCCCAAACTTTTCAGGTAATACGGACCATGACTCGAACTCGGATGGGCAGGAGCAAGAGTGACGAGCGTAGAACCTGCAAGCGTCATGCTGCTACTATCATTTATCGTGTCTTGTCGTCCGTAGTTCATTCTCGGAGTCTTGTCATTGGATGATGTGTTATGTCAATGTGTTGTAATAATTAAGGCTTATGGCCTGGTTCGAATTGTTAAGTCTTGGAGTATGTGACTTTATCTATGGGTTGTTATTATCACTGGTATCAGTGTTTGATTATGTTTCAAATCTCATCTTATTGCGCACTCTATTTTGATGTCGAAATTCTACTTGCTCTAATTGACATGATTGATACAAACTCGTCGCGTTCTCCCGGGTTTCTTCCGCGCTCGGGGCGTGACAGTTTTTGTTGTATCAGAGCCTAGGATTTCAAGTCCTAGGAAACCCAAGTCTAAGGATAGGTCTATCCCAAACTGTGAGGATGGGTAGTGCCATGGGTATAAGTCCTTATAGGGCATCCGACTACAAATTTCAACATGAAACTAATTAAGGTCAACTCTTTGTAGGACTATGGCTGCTGAACGCGCACAATGGCGTGAAATGCAACGAACTGTTCAGGGCTTAACCCAGGCCTTGCAACAGGTGGCTCAAGGTGGGGCGCACCATGGTGCTGGCGACCTACATCAGAGCTTTAGGAATCTCAACCCTCCGAGATTCTCAGGTTCATCAAATCCCGAGGATGCGGAGAATTGGATAAAAGAGATCGAGCGAATCTTCCGCGTCATGCAATGCGCGGATGGTGAAAAGGTGCTTCTGGCCACGTTCCAACTGGAACGGGACGCCCGTGCTTGGTGGGAGTCTGTCGAGGCCACCTTGCTTGAAGATCACGTTACATGGGCAGAATTTGTCAAGCACTTCAATAGCAAGTATTTCTCTGACCGTGTTCCGGAGAAAAAGGCTGCAGAATTTGCTGCCTTGAAGCAACGATCCCTGTCAGTAGCTGACTACGAAGCACAGTTCTCCAGGCTATCTAGATATGCACCACATTTAGTATGCACTGAAAATATGAAGGCAAGAAGGTTCTTGAATGGGTTACGACCCCAGTATATCACCCAGCTCGCTCCCTTGGATATTCAAGTGTACTCAGAGATGGTGCGTCGTACCCAGTTGCTAGAAGACGCTACGGAATTGTCTGACAAAATCCGTGGTAAGGATAAAAGGGAGAATGTCACAAGTCCCAACACTTTTAAACCGTCCTTCAAAAAGCGGACCAATAATGGAGGAGAACCCTCCAAGGTGAAGAAATTCAAGAAGGGCAACAACAAACCTTTCTCCATCACGGCACCGCCAAAGGAGAATTGTAAATATTGCGATAAGCCGGGTCATCAGGCTGCGGAATGCTGGAGAGGCTTGGAGCATGCCTTCGTTGTGGGAGTAAAGAACATCGTATTCCCGATTGTCCGATGATGAACGAGCAAAGTGAGCCGGAGACAAAGGAAGAGAAGCGTCCGGTAAAGAAGCAAGGACGTTTACAAGCTCTCCAAGAGACGGAACCAACTGAGGGTGGGTTGGTGGAAGGTATTTTGACTGTCTGCTCTAAATCTGCTCAAGTACTGTTTGATACTGGCGCCACACATTCTTTTGTTTCAAAGAAATTTGCTGCTTCATTCTCTATGGAACCGGAATGGATAAACTTAGTGATTTCTACCCCGTTAGGGAACGAGTCTGATGTCACCTTCCATTACCCTAATTGTAAGATTATGGTTAAAGGCCACAACTTACCTGCAAATTTAATATGCTTAGATCTGAAAGAGTACGATGTAATTCTAGGGGCCGATTGGCTATCCACCTATCGGGCAACTGTAGACTGCCGAAATGGAAAAGTAACTTTTGAGGATTACCCGGAGTTAACTTACGTTACTCCCCGGAAGAGATCACCAGTCATCTCTGCTCTTCGAGCCCATAAACTTATCAACAAAGGATGCGAGGCATTCTTAGCATTTGTAACTGCCACAGAGGCTAAGGTAGCTAGACTAGAAGATATTCTAGTGGTTCGGGAGTTCTCCGATGTTTTCCCTGAAGATTTGCCTGGTCTACCACCAGAGAGAGAAGTCTCATTCACTATAGATCTTATTCCGGGTGCCGGACCTGTTTCCAAAGCACCCTACAGAATGTCCCCCGCGGAATTGAAGGAATTAAAGGAACAGCTTATGGAGCTATTGAAGAAAGGATTTATCAGACCAAGTACTTCCCCATGGGGAGCACCAGTGCTGTTCGTCAAGAAGAAGGATGGATCGATGAGGCTGTGCATCGATTATCGGCAGCTGAACCACCTCACTATCAAGAATAAATACCCGCTGCCAAGGATTGATGAACTCTTCGATCAGATTTCTGGAGCAAAGTATTTTTCAAAAATTGATCTTCGATCGGGTTATCACCAACTAAGGATCAAGGACGAGGATATTTACAAGACTGCATTCCGAAGCAGGTACGGGCATTATGAATTTACTGTTATGCCTTTTGGACTAACAAATGCCCCTGCAGCTTTTATGCAGCTTATGAATAGCATCTTTAGACCACATCTGGACAAATTATTGTGGTTTTTATCGATGACATCCTGATATATTCAAAGTCTGAAGAGGAGCATGAAGTGCATTTAAGAATAGCATTACAGATATTGAGGGATAATCAATTATATGCCAAATTTAGCAAATGCGAGTTTTGGCTGGAAGAAGTGTCCTTCTTAGGACATGTAATTTCAAAAGATGGAATCTCAGTGGACCCCGCAAAGGTTGAAGCGGTAAAGAATTGGGAACAACCAACAAATGCAACAGAAATTAGGAGTTTCCTTGGTCTTGCTGGTTATTACCGGCGTTTTATTAAAAACTTCTCAAGGATTGCAGTACCCCTCACCAGGTTGACCCGCAAGGAAGTGCCATATGAGTGGAATGAGGAATGTGAACAAAGCTTCCAAACATTGAAGGACCGTTTGACCACTGCTCCAGTCTTGGCCCTTCCTATTGAAGGAGAGAAGTATGAGGTATATACCGATGCTTCCGGTATTGGCCTCGGTTGTGTGTTAATGCAACAGGGAAGAGTTATTGCATACTCTTCTAGGTAGTTGAAGAAACATGAAGAAAACTACCCGGTGCATGACTTGGAGTTGGCGCGGTAGTATTTGCACTAAAAATCTGGAGACACTACCTCTACGGAGAACAATTCACAGTATTCTCTGATCATAAGAGCCTCAAATATCTATTCTCCCAGAAGGAGCTTAATATGAGGCAACGTCGATGGCTGGAATATTTAAAAGACTTTGATTTTACTATCCAGTATCACCCCGGTAAAGGGAATTCAGTAGCTGATGCCTTAAGTCGAAAGCCGAGAGCCCTTATAGCCAGCTGTATGATACGGGAATGGAAACTATTAGAGGAATTCTCTAGACTAAATATAAGCACGGACCAGAAAGACGGGTGTATTACTCTCTCTCACATGAGTGTGCATCCGGACTTGCTATCCGAAATCAAGAAGTTACAAGATGAAGATCCTGGAATGATTGAAATCAGGGAGAAACTAGATCAAAGAACCGGGTTCAAGATAGCAATTGATGGAAGACTAATGTTTCAGGAAAGGACATGTGTTCCGGACTGTCCTGAGTTAAAAAGAAAATTCTAGATGAAGCTCACCGCTCTAGGTATACCATTCATCCTGGAGCAACTAAGATGTATAAAGACTTAAAAAGAACTTTTTGGTGGCCGAACATGAAGAGGGAGGTAGCAGACTTTGTGTCTCGCTGTCTCACGTGCCAACAAGTGAAAGCGGAACACCAAAGGCCCGCCGGAAAGTTACACCCCCTTGATATTCCCAAATGGAAATGGGAAGGAATTGGTATGGATTTCATCATGGGATTGCCTAAATCTAGAGGCGGACATGATGGTATTTGGGTAATCATCGATCGACTAACCAAGTCGGCGCATTTCTTGCCAATTAAAAGTCGATGGTCGGTTGATGTTTTAGCCGCATTATACATTAAGGAGATCGTGAGATTGCATGGAGTCCCATCATCGATCGTGTCTGATCGAGACCCTCGCTTCACTTCTTATTTCTGGAAGGGTCTACAACACTCCTTGGGGACGAAGCTCAACTTCAGTACTGCTTTCCATCCCCAGACCGATGGTCAGACCGAGAGAACAAACCAAATAGTTGAAGACATGCTACGGGCTTGCATTATTGATTTTGGCGGAGGTTGGCATGATCATTTGCCTCTAGTCGAGTTTGCATACAACAATAGTTATCAAGCTAGTATACAAATGGCTCCTTTTGAAGCCTTGTACGGCAGGAGTTGCCGATCTCCTATATGCTGGGATGAAGTTGGCGAGAGACAACTACTAGGGCCTGATATGGTAAGAAATACAACAGAAAAGGTCGAACTTATCCGAGAAAGACTCAAAGTGGCACAAACCAGACAGAAATCTTATGCAGATAATAGAAGAAGGGAATTAGAGTTCCAAGTTGGAGACCATGTTTACCTCAAGGTCTCACCTGGTCGAGGAATAAGAAGGTTCGGAGTTAAAGGCAAACTCACACCGAGATTCATTGGTCCATTCGAAATATTGGAAAGAGTTGGCGAGGTAGCCTATCGTCTTGCTTTGCCTCCACAACTGTCGGAAGTGCACAATGTGTTCCACATTTCCATGCTGAAGAAATATGTGCACGACCCTTTCCACGTCATTGATCATAGTAACTTAGTGATTCAAAAGGATCTCACTTATGAACAAAAGCCAATGAAGATTCTTGATCGAGAGGTCCGAGTCTTAAGAAACAAGACCATTCCCATGGTTAAAGTGCAGTGGAATAAATGCCAGGAACAAGAAGCAACATGGGAAACTGAGGAATCAATGCAAAGGAGATATCCAGAATTATTCTAAAACTGTAAGTACTCTATACCCTCCATGTTTCCATTCATGCAATTGAATTTGGGGACCAAATTCTTTTAAGTGGGGAGGGTGTAGCACCCCTGAAAATTTTAAAAGAATAAGATAGATTTTTAAATAAATAAAATCTATTTGTCGGGAATTAAATAAAATAAAAATAGAAAACAACCCAAAATAATAATAGGCTTGGCGTTTAAAGGATATAAATGGGCCAAAATAAAATAACGCCTTTCATTAAGGCGCTAAATTATATCCGGAAGTAAAAGCGCCCTTCACCTGGGCGCTATTTATAATGGTAACGCCCGTATATATAGGCGCTAATTCGTACGAAGAAAATTAGAAAACGTAAAAGACGACCTTTGTTAAGGCATTAATTAATAAAAACACGCCCTCTAATAGGGCGCGACTTAATGAACAACGCCCTCGTCTCAGACGTCTTTTCCTGAGAGTTAAATAAGGAAAACGAGCATGCTCGGTCGATGCATGGCTAGGGTCAGACCCCAGATAAATAATAAGGAATAAACCCACACATATATGTATATATATAATACATATTCCAATATATATATACATATTACAATACATATATTAAATCCACTTATATATATATTATATATATGTATATGTGTACATCTATATAAACAATGTATATATATAATGTGTAAATAGATTGCACCCTTTCGAACCTCCCAGCCAACCCACGTGTGTGCTTAGTGGCCTCTTACCTTCACAAAAGCCCACATGGCCATTCGAGCAAGCCAGAGAAGAGGTTAACCTTAGGTTTTAAAACCAAAATAAGGAGGCGGCTGTTGATTGGGAAAGAAGTGCATGAAGGGAAAGGTATAAAAATTGGGAATAATCACTACGTAAGGAAACCCAATCCTTTTTTGACTCTAACCCCCCGTGAGAACACCCCATCTCTATAAATCTCATCTCTCACGAAAGGCAAAAGGCTTCTTTACTGCTACTATCGAAGGGGGTCCTTTTTGCTGTTGCTACGAGGTCATCTTCCTCCTACTGCATTAAAGACCCAAGCCTTCATCACGTTGCTGTGAACGTGAGGAAGCGGCGAGCCTCCATTCCTCCGGTTATAGTGAAGCCACCAAGGGAGGAGAGTCTTCTTCCTTCCACTTCATCCTACGACCGTGACTGCAACAACGAGGGGCGGTTCTGTTTCCTTTTCTTCCTTCTGTTGCAGTTAAAAGCTTATCTTGCAAGTCTTGGCACCATCCTCTTTCCCCCACCATACTACGTACAAGACAGAGTATCGGTTCTTGAAGTTCATTCAACCTGTTCATCTTCCGATCTTCAACAAAGGTAGGTTATCTCAAGTCTCGTAGCCCAAACAAGCATAAATCATGATCATATTGTAGGTTTTCTCAAGTTTCGTAGCCCAAACGAAGTTAAATCATGATTTAAGGCCAGTATAATTGATAGAAATCATCTTATATATCATGCATATGGTTATCGATGTGTTTCTGTTGAAATTAGAATTTTTACAGTAAATAACGCCTTTTTTTAGGGCGTTATTTCATTTAGACGCCCATCAAAACGGTCGTCAAATTCCATTTGGAATTGACGACGTTGAATATGTCGTGTTATATGGAATTGACGCCACTGTTAAGGGCGTTATAAGAGTTAAACGTGACAGCCGTAGCGTCGTCAATTCATGAAATTCAAAACAAAAGAAAAGAGATACCATTGAACAGTCGTCAATTTAACTTTGGTCAGTTATGAGTTTATTCGCATTTATAGAATACATGGGTGTAGAAGTATCCTTTTGCCATAAAAATTTATGGACGTACTATTGGGATAGGAATCAAGGTACTGAAAGTGGTTGCACCTTTTTTCGTGCCCTCTATTTCAAGATCCCCGTCTCTCGTCAAAAAATTATTTTGAACATATGGTTAGGTAGAGTTTTTCGAGCCGGTCATTTCGGTATATTATAAGCTTGATTCTGACACAGTTTAGTATAGAAACCGGAGGTATAAAAAAATGGACTTTTTGAAATAACGACCCACTCACGGTCGTTAAAACCAAATCGGACGACACTGTAGATAGTCGTCACTTTTGACTATTATATATATATATATATATACTATATGTGTATCTTTGAAAGTCTATATTAATTAAAATATGTAACCGAAAATTATGAAAAAATATATTTGGAATCCTTGTATTTTTCTCCTGATTATCATATATTCTATTTTCTTAAATTATTTTAAATAAATCAATGTGCCTTTTAATGTGTGTTTTTGAATTTATTCAATTAAATAGGTATAAATGAAAATTCTTACTAAATAAATTGAGTTAAAAATCATGAAAATTAATGTTCCCCAAGAGGATGCTAATTAATAAATGACGGCACCCACGGGCGTTAAATAACATAAGTTTATTTAATTATAAGGTAGGATGGACATGCAATTCTATGATTAACGTATACTTTCTCACCGTTTTCTTCGATTTTGACCCATACCGCAGGTCTTTTGGCACTCTCATCTCACGTCCGTAGATGGAGTCCCTGTTTCATGATTGGTTCACGTTCACACCTTAACTCTTGGTGACATACGAGCCCTCCGTTGGATATTCCGTTCCTTCGGACTGGCAAGTTAGTCATCGGGACATCCGTAAGTCTCCTCGTAGCCTTGGATTCCCTCAAGGCCGACTGAGCTGGTTGTACCTTAAACACCTTGTACCTTTTGATTGCCACGTCTTGTGGTAAACCGGCCCTCTCATGTCGCCATTTTGGTCCATGAGAGAATAATCTTTGCCATTGGAATGATGATATTCCACTAGGCGGTATCTTGGATTGAGTCCCTTATAGATAGGGTCAATCTCTCAGCTGGATTCATGTCCCTTGATTGGTGACAGGTATAGTCATCCACTCAAGTTATCACGGCTACCTAGTTAAGGTACCGATTCTACCCAGGTTATCGACACGTCATGATTCTCGTTGGTTTTATCATTATCCATCTAATGTTCTTCCTTGAATTCCGTGGAACCTATCCACGAATCTACCTTGATATCCTACATGAGTTTGTTCTTGGAATTCCATGGCTATCACTAAAGTGGTTGTCTAGATATTTACATGTAACAATGTCTGCGCATATAGGGCCCGATCTGGTCCTGGGAGGAGCACCCGAAAGTACTTGTGCCCATGGGAGTTATATTGATCACGGTGTGACATTGCACCGAAGTACTTGCTTGAATCTACGACAATCCACTATCTATCTCTCTCGCGCGTGCTTGACTTGACATGACTTGCGTGGCCCGGAATGGGCAAAGTACTTGCTTGTTAATAGCCATTATCTCATGACATAAATGACTTTATTGATATACTTGGTACTCGTTCTTGAAATCTTGATTACTTGAAATTCCCTATCTTGGATCAATAATACATGTTATTTCCTTTCGTTATCATGTTCAATTCTATAGCGTTTCGTTTTACATGTTTTACATGATTAGACTTGCATTTTCATTTGAAAAAGGTAATTACTTAAATAAATTGCTAGTTCTTGAGATATAATTCCTACAGAGCGTTCGCTCATCAAGTTCTTGTCCCCAAACTTTTCAGGTAATACGGACCATGACTCGGACTCGGATTGGTAGGAGCAAGAGTGAAGAGCGTAGAACCTGCAAGCGTCATGCTGCTACTATCATTTATCGTGTCTTGTCGTCCTTAGTTCATTCTTGGAGTCTTGTCATTGGATGATGTGTTATGTCAATGTGTTCGAATTGTTAAGTCTTGGAGTATGTGACTTTATATATGGGTTGTTATTATCACTGGTATCAGTGTTTGATTATGTTTCAAATCTCATCTTATTGCGCACTCTATTTTGATGTCGAAATTCTATTTGCTCTGATTGACATGATTGATACAAACTCATCGCGTTCTCCCGGGTTTCTTCCGCGCTCGGGGCGTGATAACCCTAGCCCGATTCTAGCATCTTCTTCGGCCTCAGCTTCATCCTACCCTGGTAGCAATTCCTTCTCTACTCCCTCCATCGGCGCTTCTACGAGCCAAATTACATCCATCGTGCATCATGCGGTAGATGGCATCGAGGAACGCATGGAGGCCTGCTTTACTCGGGCGGTTGCTACCCTCCTAGCCCCGGCGGGGATTTTGACTCAGAGACCACCCTCGAGCACAGCACATCCCTCTCATGTGAGTATTTAATTTAACTTTTAATTTTGTAGATTTTAGAGTTATAATATAGGAGTATCTGTGATACCAATGTTGTGTGCTCTATAGGCAAAGCCGGGAGCAAGTATATGATAATGTGTGCGTAGCAGGATCTAGAGGGGGGTGAATAGATCCTATAAAAATTTTAACCTCAATTTTTAAGCCTAAGACAATTTAACACTCAACTATCAAACCACGAGCTCAGATGATATCTATGAGAACAATATAAATGAAAGTGACAAGAATGCATTAACTAAGAGAATGCTATCTCACATAATCCACTCAGATCAGACAGATCTAATAGAATGCAATACAATCACTTAGCGTATTGGGAAGATCAGTTCATACGCAAACCTGTGAGTGGGGGAAGATGATAAGGGCCATTCACACCAATGCAAATCACAGCACATAAAATTTGTACGTGGTTCGAACTGCCACGCAGATCTATGTCCACCCCACACTCAAACCTGAGTGTGGCTTCCCCTTGTAATAGTAATAACCGCAGACTCAGAATGCAAACAAATGCTGACTTACAGCTTGACCTAGAAGAACACTCTCCTCTCTTCTTCTGATCAAATCAGAAGGAACCGTGAGTAACACCCAGTTACCAACAACTAGAGGACCAGTCTTCTCTTCCTCTGAAGCATAGAGGGAACCCCGTGAGAAACACCAAGTTACCCACAACCTGGAGATCAAGATCTCCCTTCCTCTGATACCATAGAGGGGACGACGGAGGAAACACCTCCATACACTCTCGTTACCTAGAGCAACACACTGACAGTACTTGTGAGCAAACACCTTCAGTGCGTCGGGCGCTGCAAGGCAAGGAACACAAACCGAACTAAAACGAGAAAGAACAAAACAAAAGGCAAAATGTCGAGCACAATCGACACAGTACTCATGGATCTGTATGCAAGCCATGGCTTCATAAGTCATCCAAACAGCCATAGCAGAATGTTGTATGACTGGAGTGCAGCTTCAACTAAACCCAACAAGAACACAGTGCCATGTTCAATGATTTCACCGTTGAAGGCCAGCAGAACTGAAGTCCAAGTCAATTTATTGACTTTAAACAAGGATCATCAGGGTCGTTTGATGCTTAATGATTCTCCTGAATCATCATGGAGAAGTCGGGAACCTCATGGACAATCATTCTCTTCAACCAGTTCGATCATTCTTTAAATGTCATAGCCATGAGCCATTTTACACCACTAAACAGCCATTTAACACTGCTATGCAGCCATTTTTCTGCTTTGTCCACCCATTTTCACCCTTAATCCGTAGCTACAAATTCTTCTTTCATTCTGTGAATTCTTCTGTCAAAAGTTGACTTGTAAGCCCTTCCGAGTCGACTCCTCTTCTTGGTTTTCAGCTGTTTCACACCTGCTGCCTATTATTCACCTTTACACAGCTATTTGTCACCCTTGTTCCCTATTATTCACCTAGTCCATCTATTTGTTACCCTTAAGGTAGTATTTGTCACCCGTAATGCACATTTGTCAGCCTTAAGGGATATTTTTCACCCTTATTCTTCAGCGGGTACAAAGTCTATCTTAAGGTGATATATCAACTTGTTTCTTCAGCAATTGGAGGCTTCTTCTGCAGAGTTGCTTCTAGGGCTGCTGTGACACTGCCATGCTTATGCTTAGCTGAATTCTTCAGATATTACAGTTCTTCAAACAAACACTCTTCAAGCATAAAGACATAATAGTTTAAGCATTCATAGCATTGACATTACAACTCTTCAAGCCTTCATATGAAAATGTTGTTCAAGGCATTAGCAAACATATGGACATTAGCCAGCACACATTAAATTCATGATATCAAAAACCATGATCATAATGTGATTCATAGTGTTAGACATCATCAAATTCACAGGGCACAACAATAACATTACTACTTAGTTCAAAGAATTCAACTTTGAGAGTCAAAAAAATCATCTTCATGTTATCTACTTTCGAATTTAGAAAATCAAAAATATATTTAACTAGATTTATTATTAATTATTTTTATTTAAATCTATTTATTATTAATTTTTTATGATGTAGGATCTTCCTGCAGCCAGTGATGGGGGAGATGTTACGAATGACGGATGATGCAGCAGATATCTCTTGATTTTTTTAATGATATTGTGAAAAAATGATACATTTCAATTAATGTAACTATAACTTTATTTATTCATTGAGTTATGTGTTGTGGACGTTCTTTATTGTAATGTTCGACGGATTTTATACTATTTTGTGTTGTATATGTTGTTTATTGTGTGTTTTATGTTGAGTTGTGTAGATTGTGATGTATAATTGTAGCTTTAAACAGGTTTTTAAAAATTAAAAATATATATAAAAATATGTGGAGAAAGTTTTCGATGGAATTTCGACCAACTAACAATTCGTCGGAACCAATTTGACCCACTTATTTCTGACGTATTAATTTTTTGGTGCAAATACGTCGAAAGGTTCAGACATATTTTTGACCAACTAAAGGTCGTCGGATCTAATTTGAGCCACATTAGTTTCGACGTATTAATTATCTGTCTCAAATACGTTGAACATTAACGACGTATTTTAGACCAAATAACGTTTTGTCTGAACTAATTTGACCCACATGTTTCCAACGTATTAGTTATCCACCTCAAATACGTCAAAACTTAACGACGTATTTCTGACCAAATTAACTTTCGTCAGAACTAATTTAACCCACAGGTTTCTAACGAAATAATGTTCCTATCGCAAATACGTTGGTAAGTTTCGACTAATTTTTGACAAATATACTTTTCGTCAGAAATAATTTGGAAACCTATAGGTCAAATAATTTCTAACAAAAAAAACTTTTTAGTCGAACATACATCGGTAATTTTTGTCTCGTCGAAAATATTTTGGCCCATTGTTTTCCGACAGAATAAGTTTTAGTCGGAAATACGTTGAAAAATTTAGATGTATTTTCAACTAAATTATGTTCCGTCGCAAATATTAATTAATTTTCTTATTATTAATTACCGACATAAATACCGACGATAATTTTGACGACATCTCTTCGTCGGTAATTTCTGACGTATTCGCGATGCAATTATATTACGTCCAAAATTAGCGACATAATCGTACCGACTTCCATATTCCGTTGCAAATACGCCAGAAATATGTAAAAAATTGACTTTCCGACATATTTTTGACATATTTGCGACAGAATATGGACGTCGGATTTTTGACGTATTTCTGACGTATTTGCAACGGAATATGGACGCTGGAATAATCTGTTTTCCTTGTAGTGTCAAGCCATGAAGTCGAGGGTTCTATTTATAGACCTCCAAAACCCTAGGTCGAGTTAGAGGGATAATAGCAAGAAAATAGGGCTAAACCTTGATAAATCTTGAAGATAATACTCCCAAGAGTCCATAGAAATAAACAGAAGCTTCTAAGGATCAACACTTAGAGAGAAGTCACCAAATCATGGACTATAGTTCGACCATGGATGGAGAGCGGAAGATGAGGCAAAACATGACTTTATGTCTCCCTTAACGGTCTTGCGATAGACCGCATGGCTCACCAAACGGTCGACTGATAGACCGCTAGGCTCAGTCGATTTCAAAGGGATAAAGCCAACGGGAGAAAGGTAGTTCAAACATGACTCTCTGATCACCTAGCGGTCGAGCAAAGGGCCGCTAAGCTCTGAAAGCGATCGCACGATAGACCATTAGGTAGAGAGACGTGGCAAAGAGATAAAGGCTAAATACATCTCCTTGTGAATCCACAAAATAATCCTTATTAGCCCTAATCTAGGCCCAATAAGTTAAAACGACAAGAAATAGAGGGATTTGAGCCCAACTAGGGAGAAAACCCATAAAATAAGCCCAAAATTGAAAAAAATGGCCCAATAGCCAGTGAACAACCAGGGACATCATAAGATAAGATGGGGAGATGACACAACTCATCGGTCATAAAATGGGTGTCAACATCCGTGAGCCCTGGATTCCCACACGGATGCCAAGCCGATTGTACCTTTTCACCGCTAGGGTTTGCATTTGCATCCGTGTGAGGGAGTCAACCTTACTTCAACCCAAAGCTTGGACCCCTTCCCCATAGGATTCCTATTTCTTGAGGGAATTGTGCTTAATTTAAAACATTAAAAGGTCCACCAAAGCTTTGAAAAATAATTTTTTCCCATCATTCTAACTTGTTTATCTTGGGGTGAACTCTCTCACACCACATTATTTGTGCTGTTTGGGCCTATTTAGGCACATTTGTGACGTTTATCCTGCATTTTCATGCTTTTTTTTCATTGGTCTTTCCTGCATTAGTCGGTCTGTTTGTCAGTCAGTCCTCAAAGCCTGGTAGCGGTCATCACCTGACCGCCACCTTCCAGTAGCGGTCCCCTCAAGATCGCGACCTTTCCTCGGGTTGCCCTCCTCATCAGCCATCATGCCCTTTCTTCCCTGGCTGTATTTCCATGATATTCCTGTATTAAGTCTCCATTTTCTCTTTTGGAGCACCTCTTGAATCTTGTATATTATCTTTCCCAATCTTCTTACTCCCGCGTGGAATCTTCTTCCCACACGAGTCCTTCTTCCCATGGTCCTTCTGACCCATATGAAGAACAAGCCAATCTCATTGCCCACCTATCATGTCTTGTTCGTCAAATGGACCCCGGTCAAGCCCAAAAATTGATTGCAAATCACCTTAATGGGCCTTCTTCTCTTAATTGGCCTTCTTCTCTTAATGGAGTTTCTTCTCTTAATGGGCCTCCTTCTTCCCGTCATGCTGCTAGCCCAATGGGTCCTTATGCTCATGTCGAATCCAGACCCATGTAACGTTCTGCTCCCAAAATGGGCCCTTCTTCCCCTTGGCCCAGATCCTCTTATCTGGCCCATTACCATAAGTCTGGTCCAAATTTACAATCTTTTGCTCAACCTGGCCTGCACGATCCTCGATCTCTTCCTACCCAGGAGATGATCTCTCAAGCCCAACGCCAGCTTGATGAGCTCCAACACCGAATTAATCCCAAACCTTCCATGAGTGCTCCTTTTGCATTTCAAAATCTTCGGCTTCCAACTCCTTCGCAAATTCCCGCTTATCACCGTTATGGTGGAACCGACGACCCCTTTGTGCACTTGAAGGAGTTTTTTTATCAGTCAGCCCAATTTCGACATGACCAATGCTTGATGGCATACTTATTTGGTCGATCTTTAGAAGGCCCGGCCCGAAATTGGTTATTTTCGTTGTCGCAAGAGCAGATTGTGAATTATCAAGTTGTCCAAGAGAAGTTTATTCAATAGTATCTGGACCAGGTTGGGCCCAGGTTTTCTGTTGTGGATCTGGCCCACGAGAAGATGAAGCCCGACAAGGAGTTCTCCAGTTTTGCCGATCGCCGGCATCACCTCGCCGCGCAGGTCCCGGGGCACATTCCGGAGAAGGAACAAATTTAGATGCTTATTTCTAATCCAACGCCCTGAGTACTGCCTCATCTTAGCCATAAATGATATTACCTTCTGGCAACTGTATAGTCGAGCCCGCTTCATCCGTCAACAGCTCCACAATTCCCTTGACCCCGAGTCTTCTCTACATTCCACGTCTACATACACCTCGCCATCCTCACATACCCCTTTTGCACCCTCCATGAGTCAGCCCTCCGCCTCTTCTCAACCATCCACGAGTCTGCCATCCCCCTATACCCCTCACCACCATTCCATGAGTCAACCTTACGCTCCCACATACCAATCCTCCATGACTCAACTGTTTACCACCGCAAGTCAACCTTCTGCCATCCATGGCCAACCCTCCGCATACCCCCATGTGTCTCCACCTCCAGTCAAGGGAACACCACATCCTGAGTAGGTAGATGTCGTCCACTACATACCTCCTCATTAAGTTCATCATGCGCCTCCGCCGAGTCCCTCCACTAGTCACTATGCGCCCTTTTTTTATGAAAGATAGATTTTCATTGCATTAGTGAAAGGGAGGGAGTACAAGAGTAAAAACAAGAAGGGCACCCTACCTGAATAAGGTGAAGGGGTCTACAACAGCAGAGAGAAGCTCAGCGCCAGAAGCCCACCAGGAGGAAGAGAACAAGATGTAGTTGGCGCACCACCGAGGAACAACTAAGAGGGGATCGGCTCTGCAGCCGGGTTGAATCTTCAGGGGGACTGAGCAGGGGCTCGACATTCCGAAGGGCATGGCAATGGCCCAGTGGTCCAAAGGGGAGAGTTCATTTTCTGTGGAGGCCAGTGAGGCTAACTGAAGCGCTCCTACGCAGACCACTACAAGTAGTAACACCAGAAGATGAAGGAGGCCTAGGGCACGCGCCATCAGCGGAGGCACATGGACTCGACAAGGACGAACCAGCAGCCACAAGTGGGACAGGGGGACCAGTAGGCTGGCAGGCAGCATGCCCTTCACAGCAGCCCGGGCAACGGCCAAAGCAGTCGAGCGGGCCGAGCGGGCCGCTTCCACTAGAGAGGCCACAACACCACATGGGCGGGGGCTTGACTGGATAGAGGGAGCAGCAGTTGGAGACCAGGAGAGGGCATCAGCAGGGGAAGGCTGCAGACCAGGATCTCCAGAGGCAGGGGCAATAGAAGCCGCTTGAGGAACAATAAGATCATCTGCACGGGGGCTCAACCAGATAGAGGTGGCGACACAGGGAGACGAAGAGGTAATAGCAGCATTAAGCAAAGGGGGAGGCGGACCAGAGGAAGAGGATGCAGCCCTCTTGTCACCAGCCCCTTGCAGACAAAGGCTAAGAGCATAACCCAATGAGGAAGCATCATCCCCCAGGGGAGGAGAGTCAACCCTAGGCAGAGCAGAACCAGCACAGATAGAGGGGGAAGGGCTGACCCCAGCCACGTGCCCTTACCTACGCAACCTCTACAACCCAATTCTTCATCTTATACCCCTCGGCATCCCACTCGTCCGAAGCGAGCTCATCGTCCTCCATTGTTGGAGTGTTTTACCGATATTTTCAAGACTTTGATGGCCACTCACGCATTGCAACTCCCTCCTGTTGTGCCTTGCCGACCCGCGGTCGGGAATTTGCTTCAAATCTATGAATTTCATCGCCAGTAGAGGCATTTGGTTGAGGATTGCCCCGAGTTCCGGGACAATGTCTATGACTTGGAAGAAAAGAGAAGGGTTGAGCCTGTAATTCATAAGATTGTCTTGTATCTCCGTAGCAAGCAATAGCAGCTGCAAGCGCCGCCCGAGCAGCCGTCTCCCTTACTACAAGACCAAGGGCACCCCTGTGATTCTTTGTCTAGCGCTGCAATTGCTCTATCACCTATTCCATCACGCTCAATACCTTTGCCATCTCCTATGCCATCTCTACAAACCCTACCAACCCAAGCCTCTGCTCGGCCTAGTGCGTCCACTTCCCTTGCCGCCACTACCTCTACTTCTCCTGCTTCTATTACTACCACTTCTACTCACGTTACCTCTTCAACCACTTCAACTCCTAACGCCACATGGCATGACATGTCGATATGTCAATGGTGGATGTCGTGGCCTCCTTCCTCTCCATCACCGTCACCTTCTTCTCCATCTCCCTCATCGCCAGAGCATGAGCAAGCTTCACTTTCACCTCTTCCCTCACCCACACCTGAGCCTTCCATTCCCATTCAACCTTCGCCACAATTGCTAGAATCTTCAAGCCTTTCACCACCCTCACTACCTCTGCTTCTCCATTCATTTCCACCTCAAAGAATGGGTGTGTGCTACCTTTGGTGCCCCTTGGGTCTTGTCCCCAGGGAGACAATGAGCCAAGTCAGGATGACTCGATGCCAGATATACACTTCAAGCTTCAGGTTTTTATCTGCCGCATGCCGATACGTATCCTGGTCTCTGGCTGTTTTGGGGATGATATGCATGTTCTCCCGATGATGGTTGTTAATAAGAGTTCCCTGGCACTAGTGTCAGTTCCTTCACAAGTGAGACCGATGGCAATCTCATTGCTTGCCGGTGAGTTCACCGTTGATACTATTGTTACCTCTCGCTCTGTTGCTATTCAAATTACTGGCCAAGAAGAGTTCTTCACCCACATTGTGCTAACTCGTACGGCTGCCAAAGATCTTATGGATTTCATGTTAAAGGGGTAGTTTGCCATATTTTTGGGATTTCCTTTGGACATTTTGTGATTTTTATGCAATCTCCCTATATTTATTAGCAAGCCGGCCATGTCAACGCCGTGCATCACTCTCCCTCAGTTTCATCCTTCTCTTCTATCAAGGGAGCTATGCTTCATAGCTGATTGCCGAGTGGAGTTGCCGAACCTCATGCTCCTTATGCCGAGTGACAAGACTCCATGGTTTCACAATGATTCTCTATCCAAGGAGTTGGTTGTTCAAGAATGTCCGCCTATTGTTAGCATCGGGTGTCTAGGGGAAATTGCCCCGACAAAGCTACATGTTCACAACCGGACAAAGCTGTCTGCCAACTGGGCCCATTATTTAAGAGGATATTGCAGATTGAGAAGCCTGAAGGTCGAGCCCGTGCCAGGAAGGTCCAGTACAAGGAAGTTTCTACTAAGAAGAGGCGGCAGCGTAAGTTCAAGGGCCGTCGATTATGCACTCAGGGGATCACTTCCCCTTCTTTTCCCTTTCTCCTACTCAGCTCCCACCCTTGGGTGGTGTATCCTCCCTCTTTCAATCTTACATCCTCAATCTTGTCCACTTCCCATCCGGATCTTTCTAGTTATTCTTTTCTTCATCCTTTTCACCTTGAGCCTCCAAGTTTGCCTCGTCCTTTAGATTTTAAATCCTTGTCTGATCATTCTGCTCATCCTCCTCATCCAGATTGCTTTCTTAATTCTAGTTTGCCTTTTCCTTCATTCCATCTGGAGCCTCTAGATCTTATCACTTCCATCTTCAATATTCACCCGTTCCTTCTTCTCTGGAATGTCCGGACTCTGTTGCTGACTCTTCTCCGACTCCGTCGGATGGTTACTCCCCTTCTTCCTTATCTTTACAGCAATCTTCTCATTGTTTTTCTATTCATTCTTCCTCACCCTTTCGGGGTTGTCACCCTTTTCCTTGCTATTTTTGAGGCTTTAGTCCGCCTTGATCTCAGTGGATTTCTGTTTATTATGTATCTTGTTCCTTGTTATCAAAGTGTATGCGCCTTAGCGAGAGAGTTCTAGCCCTCACCTCTTTTCCTTTTATCCTTTTTTCATCCAGTTTGGTGTCTACCGCTCCTTCGTGTGAAGGGACCTCCAAAGCCTTGTTATACTTTCATTTTTGTCCTATCAAGCAAGGAATACGAAGCTCGCTGATCAATATTGCTTCAAGATGTTGCTACTTCCACTCCATGGATTTACAAGATATCTTTATTTTGCGTAAGAGCATGCTCTCATTTCCATTATTCTTGTTTCTCCTGTGCATTGTTATATTGTGGGTTCCTTAACTCGTTTGAGTGGCTTAGTTAGGAATTTTGGTTTAGTCAAAATGAGTTCGTGTCTGCAGCACCTTAGGCTGGTGATAGCTTCGTGCGGGGTGTCCTGTTCTTTCCCCGATCGTTGAGGGTGATCCTTTAGCATGGGTTTTCTACACACTACACGGCACGCTATAGCCAATTCCTCTGAGGCACATCATTGCTGCTTTGGCCATCCTTTAGGTATGCACAAGGCCTTTTCTCTTCTCTGCCCGGTCGAATGCAGGGGCAAGAGATGGACTGTCATGCCCCGATGAGGAAAATTGGAACGCAGTAGTTATAATCACTCATGACAATCAAAGCAAGCACGCAATTAAATAAATACGATAATGCAAGAGACCACACTAACTCAAATAAACTGCAAACTTTATTAATCAACCACTTATCTAAACCAATGTATTACATAACGACCTAATTGGGATAACTAAACAAAGATACAACTCTTACTGACTAACATAATTGCATAACTTGATAGAACCTATACTACAATAGACATAGACATAACTTCTACTGGCTCGCTCCAAACTCTTTACACCTGCCCGCACCCATCAGATTGCGTGTCCTCGTCAGTGCTACCTGAAAAATGGGGAAACAACTGGGTGAGCGAACGCTCAGTAGATTCTATAACAGGCAATGTATAAGTGATTAGCCAATTTAATAATGTCATGCCGAGAAACATGGAACAATAAAACAAATGCAACTGACAGTAGCCACAGTGGACGCATATAAATCTCAGGGAATAACAAAGAGTATAGAAGAACAATATTCCACGGATTGGCCGAACAAGAATGCAAGTATAGCAAGTCATGTTGAGTAATAGACTCATGAAGGAAATGAATGTCATAGACCATACACTAGCAAGTACTCGGTGTAATGCCACACCTTGTCATTACAAACTCCCCGGGGCACAAGTACTTTCGGGCACTCCTCCCAAGACCAAATCGGGCCCTTAATGATGCGTTGGCAGTGATTGGCGGATCCATGATCCCATTTAAAATCTAGAGATTCATTGGAATCGGCCAAGAATTCCAAGGTTTAGTTTATGTAACATATCTCTAAGATCAAGAGTCATCCCAATAGAGATTTGGGGAAAGGTCATAGGAATATGACTTGAAAATCAAGATTTTCCCCAAAAGGGATCCTGAAGGGGACTAGATTGCAGCCCAAGGCTACCCTTGGTATGACTGCTACATCACACAAGAAACCACATAAAACAAGCTCTGGACAGAGAGGCAGTCATGCCAAGACTGTTAGATCCAGAGGGGGGGTGAATGGATCTTAAATATAAAGATTTGCCAGTTTAAAAATTGTTAAGTCTGAATAACTTTCCACCAAATGATTTACCAATACGTGAAAGCACAGTAAAGCACCAAACAAGTGCAAGGCAGATTTCTCAGAATAGAGAACAACATAGGGATGACCTTGAATTCTTTAAAGGCGATCTGTGAGCTAGTGGGGAATGATACTGAAACAACATGCACACAAAACGTCCACCCCACAGATTTGACAAATCAAGCAAGCAATGAATCGAACAGATGGCACACACCAAACCTAACAAGAGCCCCTATGGTGGAGGTAGAAAACAATGACAGACACACAACGCAAACCACAGGGCACCAGAGTTTTTGGTGGTTCGACCAGACCCACAGTCTGCCTACGTTGACCCCTCATTCGCACCGAACGAGGATTCCACTAGCTTTTGCTAGAAAAGAAAGCAGACTTAGTCTGCAATAGGACGCTGCCTCATAGCTTGCCCAGAGGGAGAAATCCCTCACACTGATCCTGTAACCCACAGGATCTGAACCGGAGGACCAATCCTCCCTTCCTCCAAACCGGAGGGAGCCCAAGAGCAACTTCTCGTTACTCGCAACTGGAGACTACGTCTCCCTTCTTCTGAATGCACAGGAGGGACGTGAACAGCAACCTACTGCTCACCAAAGTCCATAGGATTAGATCTTCTCTTCCTCTGAATCCACAGAGGGAAACTGTGAGTGACACCCAGTCACTCACAACTGGAGACCTAAGTCTCCTCCTGAACACAGAGGAGGAACACGATACCCAAATCAGGATATCAGAAGAACACTAAGCAAATGTAAAAAGGGTAACCGAAAAAATCAAAATGAAGAACAAAAAAAAAGAAGCTCCAAGGAGCACAGTCATTCTGGATTTGATCCACGAACAGACTAACTAGCTTGTGCACTCTTCTCTCATTGAACCGCTCTCTCTTCTTCTTATCTCACTTCTTCCTCTCTGGCTCTGGCTCTGGCTCTTTTTTTCTTCTCTTGTTCTTTTCTAATCTAGATGTGGCTCTCTTTTCTTCTGATCTCTTCTCTTAGGCCTCACTCCGTTCTCCTGCTTTACCTTGTTTTCCCCCCTTAATTTTTGGCGATCGCAGAAGAGGCCTTTATATAAGGCATCAGGCAGGGTCCCACGAGCTCATGCCTTGGGCATGAAGGAGGCTCATTCCCGCTTTTTTCAGAGAGGCCACGCATCAAGTGCAAAGGGAATCTTAATCCTTGTGGCAAAAGATGCTTCCCTAGGATCACATGCCAATCATTAGCTCCCTGGGTCCATCAGCCCGCATTCCACCATTTCTTGGAACACGTGCTTGGTCTTAACTCGACCTCATGTGTTGTCTTCAACCGTCAGTCATAAGAGAGGCATTTCGTCAAACATGCAGTTGTCAGCTAGTTTTCAATATGCACAGACCTAATAGAAGCTTAGACGAGAAGAATGCTCGATCATAACAATGTGCTTAGACTTCAATTGCACATATGCTCAGACCTACATGTGCTGGGTCTTGAAGCATGCTCAGACCTTCATAACATATGATCAGATGTGCACAGACATGGTACTGGAAGATGAGAACAATGCACTGACTTTGTTTATGGAAAAACAGGCTGCTGCACAGACCTTGGATGGTAAGAACACGGATGCACCGACCTTCTAAATGAGCATGCAACAATAGATGCGCAGACCTTGTTCACCCATGTACATACCTTTAATACACAAGGCACAAAGTGCACCAATCTACATATGTTGCCAAGCAAACATGCACAGACTCTATACCATGTATCCACACAACTAGCACCGCGTTGTTCTGACCAAAACATGCACCGACATGCAGACCCAAATATTTGAAGTATGCACCGACCTCATGAATGTTTATTGCATGAAACCTAAACATGCACTGACTTGATGCTCACTATATGCATCGACCTTCTAAACATCAAAATGATTGTGCACTGACTAAGGTTAGTGCAATGGCGAAAGTTGCACCGACCGAATGATCATAAGCACGGACCTTAGTTAGGATATAGCCATACTATCATCGACCTTAGTTAGTGAACCCACATACTAACACCGACCTCAGTTAGTATAAAAACATACTAACATCGACCTTAGTTAGTTATATGATCATACTAGCTTCGACCTTAGCTAATATACCAACATACTAACATAGACCTGATGCATGAGACACAGTTGCCTTACTTGACTAGCATCGACATTGATGCATAGAGCAATGACATGCACACCAACTATTCGATGAAATGCACACAGCTGTCTACATGAAGAAATGAAATGTGCATGGACCTTCAGCATGCATAGACCCAAAACGTTGCACAGACCTCACACAAAGCTAACATAGACTTTATATGCAACCAAATGGAAGTCTGAGATATCTGTACTGACCTGAACATGTATCAAACTTGGATGATCATTGACTTTACCTATCAGAAGCTGATTCACATTTTACCAGAAATTGACTTGCTGTCAATTAGAGTTGACCATTGACTTTCTTTTCATGTCTTCTTGAATCATCTTTAGAACCTGTTCGAACATATTTCAGACTTTTTATAAATGATGACATCATCAATGAATGCATCACAATTAAGTGATCAAGGTCATATATAAAGAGACATAATATTTGTCATCATCAAAGCTTCAGAACCACAGGGGACACAACAATCTCCCCCTTTTTGATGATGGCAATATTATGAGTCATTGTAATAGATTCAGCATGATGATTAAGCCAATATGAGCATTCAAGTATGAAATATGTAATGAGCACGCAACACAAATTTCTCACACAAATTCTCCCCCTTTGACAACATCAAAAACGAAGGATCATTATTGTTGAAAGAGAGGTAATGACTCAAAATCTCCCCCTGAACAGATACTCTCTTGTGACATAGCTGAACCATAGGGACATTCAAGAATTCTCCCCCTTGGATTAATACCACGAATACCAATGTTTGAGTTTTCTTATGCTCCCCCTGAATGAATGCACTCAAACAAGTTATTTGGAATATGCAATATGAATGATATGCAGTTGACTATATGAATGAAACCATGACATGAAGACCATGCAAGTGACTCAGACAGAAGAATAAAAATCTGATAGACAAACTGAATGGTTGTTCATTGACAAAGCAAACCGAGCACAGGTTCTTCTTGTATATGAATTCAGATTAATGCATACAAGAATTATGTGGTTTAAAAATTATGAAAGTTAGAGAATAGCCACTTCACTCTATTGAAAAGTAATCAGTGTGAACTCTTAATAGTGGAGAACCTGAAGAACATGATGCATGTCCAATTTTGTCTTGCTTCATCTTAATTATCTAAACATCAATGTATCTATCAAGAGAAACCAGAACATGTATTGGGATTAAACAAAAACACAGTTCTGATCTAAAGTTCATAGGAGCAGTGTCAATTTTTCTATTCTTTTCCTTACTCTATTAGAACAGTCAAGTATAACCTTGTCTTTTGACATAAGAGCACATGTTTATCAGACGCCAGTGCTCCAAGTTACTCAACAGGGTTTACTATTCTGTTTCAGGTTTAGTGTTCACCTTTCTTGTAAAGGTACACGTTTATCAGACGCCAGTACCCGTACATACTTAATGAGACCAACCTTTAATGATTTTCTGAACAGGGATAACTTGAAGCACTTCATGACATGAGTTTGTATTCATTTCATTGACGAAGTACCCAGTTTCTCAGTGCATTCAATCATTGCTCTGCCATTGGCATGTATGATTTATCATTTTAACACAATTGCTCATTTGATTTTCAGAGAGTGCTGTTTAAAAACAATACAAGCTTCCGGGTTTTCTCGACCAAATCAACCTGAGTCTAGACAATATTAGATTTAGAAAGACTCCAAAAGACATGATATGTGCTAGTTGGTCGAGAACTATTAAAAGTGTTTCACGATCCTTTATCATTGAGTTTTGTTTTTAATCTCTAAGGTTCATTAGGTTTAAACCCGCAATGCATTCAAGGTACATCACTGCTTCTTATAAGAAAAGTTGACTGATTTTAGTAGCTTGGTTAAATGAACTTGACTATCAGTTTGACATGATTCAGATTCAGAACTTTCAAAACCTTCCCTGACAATATGCATGAGACATAATGTAAGCACGTATGTGTGAGACACAAGAATTACCCTAATTAACTCCCCTTGACTATATGCAACACATGCAAGCTTAGCGCAAGACTTTATGATTTATGCTCATGATTATCTAGAGTGCCTTAAGTGCAAAAATACCCATGGCACTTGGCGGAGTACCCTTTGGGTGATGCATAAAAATGAGATGCAACTGCAGTCTTATATAAATGCACTATTGCTAAGCATGAGCATATGTATGTGAGCCTTATATGCAGCAAGATATCAAGTAAACAAGAAGTTTAGGCAAGAGATGACATTTATGAATCAAATGTATGCAGAGTAAACTTGACCAGATTGAACACATGAGCAATCTCTCAAAATGTTATCATATGAAAGCTTCTAGGTCAAACAATCTTTATGAATTTTCAATTGTGAGCATGTGTTTTCAATATATGCAATCTATGATTCAAATTCATACAGACTGACAATTGATACTTGGCGGAGGGCATAGACCATAAGGGTCACCATTACGCATGGGGAAAGTTTCCAGATAGGCTTAACCTGTCCTTCCACAATCGCCATTTGATATAATAATTAGTCAGCCTTTTTATCCCATGAATGCAACACTAAGGAAACATACCAAAGCAAATAACAATGCGAATGTAAACATGAAGTGCAAACTTGTGCATTGACAGATCAATCTAGACATGCAGCTTTGGGGATAAAATCAAAAGGAATTTAGATAACAAACCTGGAAGAGTGCAAAATTGGGGTTTACCACATTTAGGTGCCTTGGCTTATTTACCCCTTTTTATTCCTTCCACCAAGGCACACCTGAAAAATAACCTTTATTTCGCACAAGCAGGTACCCAAGATGTCTTGAGTCCTGAACTGACAGTTGCACCTTTAAAGGGTGCTCTCAGCAATCTTTGAGCATAGGAATCATCAAATCTCAGTATATGACAGTTATCCATAGAATGTCCATTCTTTCCACAGTAACGACATGAGATAACAAGTTTTCTGTTCTTCCTATTGTGCACATTAACATGAGCATGGAATCTATATGCATGAAGATTTCTGTTATCTACATGTGCATTTTGTCTTTTTTTCCTTGCCAGCCAACAATCAGCAACTTTGTGGCCTGGCTTTCCACACTCAAAATATGAAATGGATTTTTCTTTGAAAATAGATTTATTTCTACTGAAAACATTTTGATTAATAGGAAGTTTAACAAATTCAGAGATAAATCTCCTTCCCAGAGCATGCCAACAGTGGGCTGCAATGTGGCCTCACTTGCCACAGTTAAAGCACACAATGTGCTGGCCATGTGAAGCAAATTTATTTTTATCAAAGACATGCTGGTGCATAGGATGATAACCATAAACTTTGGTTTGTGCATGAACAAGCCAGCATTGTGCAGCCGTGTGTCCTACTTTACCACAATGAGGAGATCGAATTTTCTTTCTCTGAAATGCAGGATTTCTAACATGAGATTTTCTTGCATGCATGTTACTGAAATTCAAATCGTCCTTCTCTATTACTAAGCAATCATTCATGAAGTGTCCATACCTACCACAGTAATGGCATGCCATTTTCTTTTTGTATGTATGTGTATGGGAGTTTAAGTTGTGTACAGCATGCACATGAGTGTTTATAGGTTTGTTATGCAAATTTCCCTTTCTTTTAGTTTTTCAGTAGGTTTTAGATTTTTCTGACCATGAGCCAGATTTGGATTTTTTGTGATGTGAACTGAAAGGCTAATGGAGTTTTGATGCTAGTTTGTTCTGAGCTAGCTACAAATGATGTGTGAATTTTATTCCCAAAGCTCTTCTTATTTACTGGATTAAAACCCAGCCCCTCTTTCTGGATGTTTACTTTCATTCCCAACAGCTTATCCATGTTATCTTTTCCCTCCACAAATTTTGATAAGGAATTATTCAGATCATTTATTTCAGATTGAAGGGAAGAGATCTGAAGTTCATAGTTGGCTATATCTTCCTCACATGACAGAATTTGTTGATGCATCGCATCATTCAGATTTTTAAGGGTTTTAACTTCTTGTTTCAATTCGAGCTCATTTTGATTTTCATCAAGAACACATTTTCTTTTTTCTAAGACCAGAAGTCTTTCCGACATAGCAGTATTCAACTGTTTCAATTCCTCATTTTCTTTTCTCCATTTCTCAGTTTCTGCCTTCAATTTAGTGTTCTCCTCCTCAAGCTTATCATCATCAAATAAAACATCCGTTAGGAAACTCTGGTTTTCCTTAACATTTTCTTGTTGGTTTTCTGGTCCATATTTTTCAAGGTTTTCCTGAAACTTTAAATTGATAGCTCTAACAACCTCGAAATTTTCAGTGATCAATCTGTTTTCACTTTCAAGATTGATTAATCTTTGTTCAGATTCCTGACATTGTATTTTGAGTTTTCCGTTTTAAGATTTGACTTGATCAAGTTCTGAATTGATTGCATCCAGATTCGACAATTATCTTCTGAATATTCCATTTTCAATTTTTAGAATTTCAATGTTTTCACCTCCAGAGTTAGTATTCTCTAGAATATTTAACTTCTTTTTTAGACTTTTATTCTTCTTCCCTAGTTTTTCATCAGATTCTAACAGGTTGGCATAGGCATCTTCCCAATCATGTAAAGTGTAACAAGAGAATGGATTGTTTACCTCTTCAGCATCTTCGAACTCATCTTGATCACTGCTATGGTTGCTCTCATTAACCATCAAGTAGATGACATCACTTCTCTTATAGGCTGCCATCAATTTGCCCATGATATCTTTAGCTGACCTGCAATTTGTAACAAATGGAAAGATGTTAGAATCAACAGTCCTTCTTAAAATGCTGAGAACTCTCATATTTTCATTTTATGTTTGTCCGTCCATTTGGACACATGTTTAGGCATTCTGTGTGGACCTTTGGAAACAAGATTCCAAAGGTTAGGATTCACTAAATTTATGAACGTGCACAGACTGCCAAGCTAGTTAGGGAAGTCAGACCAATTAAAAACTGGAGGATGAGCCATTGGCAAATCGGAAGCAGACGACCTGTAACACCCTCAAATATAGCTAAGTTGTACTCTATATCATCGAGGCGCCTTTTGAAGTATCGGCTCAGTTCTTGTAAAGAACTCCGAAGTTAAGCGTGCTTAATGGGGAGCAGTACTGGGATGGGTGACCTCCCGGGAAGTCCTCCATTCTGGAGCCGATCACTGTTAGTAAGGGACAAAACCGTGAGGCCAGTAGGCCAAAGCGGATAATACCTCGACGGTATAGAGTACGGGGCGTGACAGAATGGTATCAGAGCCATACCCCAGCCGGAAGTGTGGGAACTAAGTGCCATGCAGGGCAAAGTGCTACGCTATGGGAGCCACCTCTTGAGTCCGCAATGGAGCAAAGTGCTACATAGTGGGAGCCACCTCTTGAGCCTGTAGGGGCCACCTCTAGAGTCCTACCTGCCTGGGGGCTTGATTGCGTGATTGCATGCTATATGTGCCCAGCGACGAGGACGTCGCCTATATAAGAGGGGTAGATTGTAACACCCTCAAATATAGCTAAGTTGTACTCTATATCATCGAGGCGCCTTTTGAAGTATCGGCTCAGTTCTTGTAAAGAACTCCGAAGTTAAGCGTGCTTAATGGGGAGCAGTACTGGGATGGGTGACCTCCCGGGAAGTCCTCCATTCTGGAGCCGATCACTGTTAGTAAGGGACAAAACCGTGAGGCCAGTAGGCCAAAGCGGATAATACCTCGACGGTATAGAGTACGGGGCGTGACACGACCAGTAATAGTAAGCGGCAAATAGTGGAAGAAACCACCGAGAAACACCAGGAATTACTACAGATTGTTGGATCTGCAAAGCCAGTAACCCGCTCTGATACCACTTGTCAGATCCAGAGGGGGGGTGAATGGATCTTGAATACAAAGATTTGCCAGTTTAAAAATTGTTAAGTCTGAATAACTTTCCACTAGATGAATTACCAATACGTGAAAGCATAGTAAAGCACCAAACAAGTGCAAGGCAGATTTCTCAGAATAGAGAACATCACAGGGATGACCTTGAATTCGTTAAAGGTGATTTGTGAGCTAGTGGGGAATGATACTAAAACAACACGCACACAAAACGTCCACCCCACAGATTTGATGAATCAGGCAAGCAATGATCGAAGAGATGGCACACACCCAACCTGACAAGAGCCCCTATGATGGAAGTAGAAAACAAGGACAAACACACAACACAAACCATGGGGCACCAGAGTTTTAGGTGGTTCGGCCAGACCCATAGTCTGCCTACGTCCACCCCTCGTTCGCACCGAACGAGGATTCCACTAGCTTTTGCTAGAAAAGAAAGCAAACTCAGTCTGTGACAGGACACTACCTCACAGCTTTCCCAGAGGGAGACAAATCCCTCACACTGATCCTGTAACCCACAGGATCTGAACTGGAGGACCAATCCTCCCTTCCTCCAAACCTGAGGGAACCCACGAGCAACTTCCCGTTACTTGCAACCGAAGACTACGTCTCCCTTCTCCTGAATCCACGGGAGGGACGTGAACAACAACCTACTGCTCACAAAAGTCCAGAGGATTAGATCCTCTCTTCCTCTGAATCCACAGACGGAAACTGTGAGTGACACCCAGTCACTCACAACCGGAGACCCAAGTCCCCCTTCTCCTGAACACACAGGAGGAACCCGATACCCAAATCAGGATATCGGAAGAACACTAAGCAAATGTAAAAAGGGTAATAGAAAAAAACAAAACAAAGAACAAAAAAAAATAAGCTCCAAGGAGCACAGTCGTTCTGGATTTGATCCACGAACAGACTAATCATCTTGCTGCACTCTTCTCTCGTTGAACTGCTCTCTCTTCTTCCTCTCTCTCTTCATTCTCTTTGGCTCTCATTCTTTTCTTCTTCTCTGGTTCTTTTCTAATCTAGATGCGGCTCTCTTTTCTTCTAATCTCTTCTCTTAGGCTTCGCTTTGTTCTCCTGATTTACCTTATTTTTCCCCCTTAATTTTTGGCGATCACAGACGAGGCCTTTATCTAAGGCATCAGGCAGGGTACCACGAGCTCATGCCTTGGGCGTGAAGGAGGCTCATTCTCAACTTTTTCAGAGAGGCCATGCATCAGGTGCAGAGGAAATCTTAATCCACGTGGTAGAAGATGCTTGCCTTGGATCACGTGCCAATCATTAGCTTCTCGGGTCCATCCGCTAGCATTCCACCATTTCTAGGAACACGTGCCTGGTCTTAGCTCCACCTCACGTGCTGTCTTTAACCTGTCAGTCATAAGAGAGGCATTTCGTCAAACATGCTGTTGTCAGCTAGTTTTCAATATGCACAGACATAATAGAAGCTTAGACGAGAAGAATGCTCGAACATAACAATGTGCTTAGACTTCAATTGCACATATGCTCAGACCTTCATAACATATGATCAGATGTGCATAGACATGGTACTGCAAGATGAGAACAATGCACCGACCTTGTTTATGGAAAAACATGCCGCTGCACAGACCTTGGATGGTAAGAACACGGATGCACCGACCTTCTAAATGAGCATGCAACAAAAGATGCACATACCTTGTTCACCCATGTACAGACCTTTAATACACAAGGCACAAAGTGCACCGATCTACATATGTATCCAGGCAAACATGCACAGACTCTATACCATGTATCCACACACCTAGCACCGACGTTGTTCTGACCAAAACATGCACCGACATGTAGACCCAAATATTTGAAGTATGCACCGACCTCATGAATGTTTGTTGCATGAAACCTAAACATGCACCGACTTGATGCTCACTATATTCATCAACCTTCTAAACATCAAAGTGATTGTGCACCGACTAAGGTTAGTGTAATGGTGAAAGTTGCACCGACCGAATGATCACATGCACAGACCTTAGTTAGGATATAGCCATACTAGCATCGACCTTAGTTAGTGAACCCACATACTAACACCGACCTCAATTAGTATAAAAACATACTAACATCAACCTTAGTTAGTTATATGATCATACTAGCTTTGACCTTAGCTAATATACCAACATACTAACACAGACCTGATGCATGAGACACAGTTGCCTAACTTGACTAGCATCGACCTTGATCCATAGAGCAATGACATGAACACCAACTTTTCGATGAAATGCACACAACTGTCTACATGAAGAAATTAAATGTGCATGGACCCTCAGCATGCATAGACCCAAAACGTTGCACAGACCTCACGCAAAAGCTAACATAGACTTTATATGCAACCAAATGGAAGCTTGAGATATCTTTACTGACCTGAACATGTATCAGACTTGGATGATCATTGACTTTACATGTCAGAAGCTGATTCACATTTTACCAGAAATTGACTTCCTGTCAATTGGAGTTGACTGTTGACTTTCTTTTCATGTCTTCTTGAATCATCTTTAGAACCTGTAGTTCTGACATATTTCATACTTTTTATAAATGACGACATCATCAATGAATGTATCACAATTAAGTGATCAAGGTCATATATAAATGGACATAATATTTGTCATCATCAAAACTTCAGAACCATAGGGGACACAACAAAGACCACTAGTAGGAATTGACGGTCTAGACAAAACCGCTAAAAGGAGGCTAAGATGGTCCATAGAGGGCCGCTAAAGGAAGGTGGTAGTCCAGGAAGGGCCGCTACCATGTTGTGTAAAGCAGGGTAAAACAGTCAACTTAAACAGGTTCTCAGTTGGCCTGGGTATGGTTAAAACAAACCACGGTTCAGCCCACGTAACCCAAGGTCATTTGAAAGGACTTAGGTTGGCTTGAACAAGGCTAGAGCGACTTGGAGTAAGGGTAAGTCGACTTGGCAAGTTGGCACATAGGCCGGTCATGAGACAAGTAGCGGTCACGCCTTGGCCGCAAAACAGAATTAGCTGTCCTAGCGGGGCCGTCCTTTGGTTGGAATAGATAGAGCAGTCATGGCAGCCAAAATTGCAATTCGATCATGTCAGTGGGTTCATGCTTTAGGGGTGCATCCTGCCCGACGTCCTAGTGGAAATCCCATGCTCGCGAGGGCTTACAGAGGTCTCATAATAGTGGTCCTAGTCCAATGGAAGGAGTATCCGGTGGAGAGTCCAAACTATTATAAGATTGAGGTTAAGAAATGCGAAAAATGAGTGTGGTGTGGTCAATCAACACCACCGGAGTGGCATGACTGTCAAACAAGTTAACAAGTGATATATTTGTAGAAATTAAAGCAATCATGAGTAAATTTATGCAGAACTAATTACTTGTTCATAGCAAGAGGATTGATTTACAAGTCATGCTTTGAAGGGAAAAGAGCTCAACTTCCAGTATTTTTAATCCACAGGAAGATTAAAATTCATATAACCCTAGTTATTAGATGCGTTTATACACTATTCATGCTGTCTAACTAATGAGAATTAAAGGGAACATGTTGCAATCTGTCTGGGAACCGAGCTCAAATAGCGGTCAGGAGAGGGCTGCTAATATCGATTAGTGGTCGGTCAGCGACCGTTATTACGCTAAATTCAAAAGAGGCATTTGGTGGTCTGTCGCGAGGCCGCTAATATCAATGGCGGTCTATGGTAGACCGCTACTATGAATTCTGCCATGGCCTCCGGCGAGCTCCGACACACCGTGCTTGTAACGTGATGAGAACCTGGTATAGTGCAAAAAAATTGGGCAAAACCATGTCAATCGAAAGAGCACAAGATTTTGTACATGATAGCATGTTCAATGACATCTTTAGCCTGTCAAAATCCTAACTTCAGATCAAAATAAGGCGAAAGTAACGCTATTGAAACCCTAATCGTGACATGCCTCCACTAAAACTCAAATTTTCAATGCTATACTACACATAAATTCGTGCTTTTACTATCAAAATGAATAAGACTCAAAGTCGCTCATGATGGTATGCCTTAATTAAGGTTTAGCCTGCGAGAACATACCTGAATCAAGGGAGGAAGGGGACGCCGATGCTATCGCCGAACGAAAAACCCATTCTAAAACCAGTCGTCTCCGGCCTCGGTCGAGCACACTAGCGGCTGCTACTCCCAAAGGGGGCTCTCGTGAGTGTTTGTGGTCATCTTATAGGGTTAGGGTTGACAAGAGAGTCGTGTAAGGGCTAGGGATCGACGAGGAGAGTCCTCGCGCGATATTCACGCTTGACCAAATCATCAAGTTAATCCACTTAATTCCGACGACAAAGATTAGGGTTTTCACTAGGAGATAGAGGGGAAATGGGCCTCTAACAAAGGTTGATCGATCAGGTCTGGAATGAGCCCATTTGAGCTCGATTTGGGCTTGAATTGGGTTGGACAAGGGCTCCTCTAATAAAACACCGAGTTTTAGTCAAAACCTTAAATTGAGCCTAACCAAATTTTCTATTGGGTCGGGTTTAGAAGACAAAGCTGTAGGAACAACGATCCTCTACATGAATATAAACTTTTTCAGATTTTTATAAATTAGTTGAATTTTAGCCTAAGAGGAAATTCAATTTAATATTAAGAAACTCCTAATTGGTACATAATTTTATTATTAATTAAATTCGGGAGGCTACACCCTCTCCCACTTAAGGAATTTGGTCCTCCAAATTCTCTGAACTTGTCGAACGGGGAAAAACATGGTTATTGACCTTAAAACGAATTAGGATACGGCTTCCGGATTACTTCTTCCGATTCCCACGTGGCTTCTTCTGTTCCACGCCTACTCCACTGGACCTTGACCATCGGTATGGACCGATTCTTGAGTTGTTGCTACTTTCGGTCCAAAATGTTGATAGGTTTCTCTTCATAGGATAGATCTTCCTTCAGCTCCATATCTACATGCTGAATAATGTGCGAGGGGTCGTATACGTACTTCCGTAGCATGGACACATGGAAGACATTATGCACGCTTGACAACTGGGGTGGTAATGCTAATGTATAGGTAACTTCTCCCACTCTCTCCAGAATTTCAAACGGACCAACAAATCTCAGACTTAGCTTGCCACGGATGCCAAATCTTCGGACTCCTCTAATAGGTGAGATTTTCAGAAATACATGCTCACCAACTTGGAATTCCAATACTCTTCTTCTGTTATCTGCATAGCTTTTCTTCCTTGATTGAGCAACTTGCAAACGGTCTCTGATAATCCAAATATTCTTTGATGATTCAGAAATAAGATCTAGTCCAAGCCATTGCTTCTCGCCTACCTCATTCCAGCTAAGTGGTGAATGACAACTCCTACCATAGAGAGCCTCGAATGGTGCCATCTGAATACTAGACTGGTAACTGTTATTTTAGATAAATTCTATCAAGGCTAAATGTTCATGCTAGTTACCTTTAAAGTCAATCATGAAAGCCCTTAACATATCTTCTACAATCTGGTTTGTTCTCTCTGTTTGCCCGTCTGTCTAAGGATGAAAAGCAGTACTGAATTTCAGACAGGTTCCCAATGATTCCTGCAATCTTTTCAAAAAATGAGATGTGAATCTGGGGTCTCTATCAGACACAATGCTCACGGGTGTTGACACCTATTTTTAGTCCACAAGTTACGTTATTTCTCTTATTCATCATTTTTGATGTCCCGAATTATCCATTATTTTGGATCCTTCCTTGGATAGATTTCGAGCACATTTCATTGTTCCATAGCCTTTGAACTTCAGAGATCATGATTGATTAGAGCCCTGGGGCTTATTTTATCAGCTTCCGGCCTTCCAAGTCGACTTCCGGCCCATTTAGGTCGATTCCATCAAGCATTCGACACCTTTCACTGCACAGTCTTGAACACGGCCCTTTTTCATTCCATTCTGTTCCTCTATTCATTAAGTTTCCTTCACCAAAGTTGTTTACTTTTTAATGCCCTAGATTTTCTTCTTCTAAGCCATTAGCCAGTTATCCACCGATTTCAAGTTATTTATACTTTTTCGGCAAACTGTGTTGTTCACCCGCGAACCCAACATTTTTTTCTATGTTCTCACCCCATTTTCTTCATCTTCTGATCATCTTCTCATCTTGGTCCCTTCATGAAAGTTGTTCAATTTTTTTCTATCTACAATTTCTTCTTCTACATTTTTCGCTAGTTCTGCACCATTTTTGAGATATTCTCCAATTTACAAAATCCACCGCATCCTACCCAAAAAATGTTCTCCATCAGCCTAGCGGTCCTGGGAAGACCGCTAGGTGATGGTGGCAGTCTTCGCAAGACCGCTAGGCCCCAAATAGTACCTGTTTTGCCTCGTTTCACCTGCTATTACCTTGCGGTCATCACCATGACCGTTTGGGGTCCCCTTGCAGTCTTCACTAGACCATTTTCCCTCAAACAGTGCCTGTTTGAGCCCCTTCGTCCCCTGTTTCCCTTGCAGTCCTCCCTAGACCATTTGGTGGTACCCTTGTAGTCCTCCCATGACTTTTTGGCTCCGTATGCGGTCGTGCGATAGACCATTTTCCGGACAGAGATTCCAGAACGTCCTGAACTCTGATTTCTTCGCCCGAGGACTCCTTGGAGACCTTGTTTGATCTATTTTCTTCCATAAGAAGCTTCCAGATCGATTCTAATTGATCTAGAACTCTTATCCCCACTATTATCTCGAGGTTTATGCATCTAAATCCCCAAAATCGGGTGTTTATCTCGATTTGAACCCCAGGGCTTTTCTGCTCCTATATAAAGCACCAGGTTCGCAAGACAGGAAGGGGGCTCTTTCTTGGTTCGTGGTGATGCAATGCTGCACCGTCTACTGACAAGTTCAACCCTGGCCTGAAGAGGGATGTATTAGCTTTTAATTCCACATCCAAGGGCTCAATTTCATCATCTCTTCTCTTAGTTCTCTCCTCCTCAATTTCACAAATCATCACAGTTCTGCACTTTCCTACACTCTGCCTGCACTTTTCCTTGCTTTGCATGCACTCTCCCCACAGTTATACTGCATGTTTTCTCCTCCTTTTTGTTTCTACATCATCACAATACACACACCTATTATTTTCACCCTTCCACAAGGGTTAAAAACCTCCCACCGGTGCGTTCTTCCCCTTTTATTCATGCTATTTTATCACTGCGGGATTGATGCTACACTTCATGGATCTAATGGGTTTTTCTCTTGTGGTTTTGATCTTTGTTTTGCAGGAGAGCATGATATGAACGCGAGGCCTTCTTCCTCTAGCCGACTGGATGGAGAGGAGGCTGAATCCACGACATTCCCCACACCATGTTCCTCAAGCACGATCAAGTCTTCATCATTCCATAGTATACGGCGTCGTTGCATATTCTTACTACTCTCCTTGGCATTGTTAATCCTTGGTGGCGATCATAGTACGTTTTCCTATTTAATCATTGCCCTTTGTTCATTATCTTCCATGCTTGTTCATGCTTATATGATACATGCATAGTTTCGGGCGAGGTAAAAGGGGGGTAGACATAAACATCAACAACCTAGTTTTTTGACGATCATGGTGGGACACCTAGTGCCCATCACGTTATTCATGCTCTTTTGTAAGTTGGGTGTGTGCATGTGCATGTTTAGATAGCATTTTCTTCATTTTCCTATTGTTCTGGGCATTTTCGGGTCTGTTAGGACTTTGCGGTCCTCTCTAGGATCGCTAGGGACCCCTAGCGGTCATCACTGGGCCGCCTGGGCCTTTCTGCTGGCCTTGCGGTCATTTGGTAGACCGCAAGGGGGTGAAAAATAGTCATCTAAGGACCACTTTCTGATTCTGGCAGGTCTGTGAGCAGGCCCACGGAGGTGTCTTTCTTGGGCGATTTGGTTAACCTCCCGCGGTCCGATTGCTGTGTTATTGGGCCCGTTTGGTAGCCCTTTGTATTGTCTTTCCATCCACATATCATATGCATCATTTGGGTCATGTTTGAATAGTTTTATTGTGTCTTAAAGTTTGAGTTTTCTGCATAAAGTCTGCAGGCAGGCACAAGGACAGGTTCACAGGTACATCTTTTCATGATGATTTGATTACCTTCCCGATGTCTGATTGCTTGGTTCTTGGTCCCATCTTGTTCCCTTTTGTATTGTCTTTCCATCCATATCTTATTTGTATTATTTGGGTCACGTTCGCATAGTCAAATATTGTCTTTATTTTTGTATTTTGTGCATAAAATCTTCATGCAGGTCCAGGGGCAGACGTAACGGTATGTCATTTTTTCATTATTTTTCATATCTTTTAGTGCCCAATTGTGCTTGTTCCTGACCCTGCCTTGCTGTCTTTTGTATTATCTTCATTTTCATATATTGTTTGCATCCATATCATCATGTTTGCATGGTTTAATCTTGTCTTGATTTTCTAGTTTTAGGCTAGAAATTACATGCACTTCGGTGCACATAGGATTATGCATTCTTCATATTGTAGTTGCATTCCTCCTTGGTAAGTGATCCTCTCATCTCCATATTCCTTGGAGTCAACTAGGTGATCTTATCCGGGACCTCCATAAGTCCCCGTGAGTCGTGGATTCCTACACGGACGCCGAGTCGATTGTACCTTTCCACCCCTTAGGCTTGCATTTGCATACGTGTGAGGGAGTTAACCTTAGTCAACCCAAAGTTTAGACCTTATTCTCATAGGATTCCTATCTTGAGAGAATTATTCTAAACTCAAATCATGAAAAGGTCTATTAAAACATCTAAAAATTTTCCCATCATATCAACTTGTTTGACTTGGGTGAAAACTCTCACATTATTTGAGTTGTTTGGTCTTGTCCAAGCCCATTTTGTGGTATTGTGTTGCATTCTTTCATCATCTACATTTTTTTTATAGGCCCATTTAGTTTAGCCCATTTTGTGTGTCCATTGTCTAGTCCATTGTCTAGTCCCATTCTCCCTTGGTCCTTGCATTAGTGGGTTAGCCCCCTCTTGTCCTCAAGCCCATTAAGCCCTTGCTTCCCCACTTGTATTCTCCTTGATATCCTTGTATTAAGTCTCCATTTTCCCTCATGGAGCATCATTCCAACCCCTTGTATCATTCTTCTTCTCAATCTTCTTCCTATTCCCATGTGGAATCCTATTCTTATGTGGAATCCTCTTCCCACGTAGGTCCATCTTCCCATGGTCCTTTTGATCCATCCGAGGAACATGCTAATCTCATGGCTCACTTATCAAGCCTTATTCACCAAATAGACCCTACCCAGGTCCAACGTCTCATTGCATCTCATCTTAATGGGCCTTCTTCTCATAATGGACCTGCTTCCCTTCATGGGCCTCTTTCTTCTCCTTCATATGTTGCTGGCACCCTAATGGGCCTGCTCCTTCTGCCCATGTTGCTACTGGCCCATTCGGCCCATATGCCAATGTCTCTTCCAGTCCGGCATATCCTTCCACTCCCGGAATGGGCCCTTCTTCTTCTCAGCCCGGATCCTCTTATCCGGCCCATTACCTTGCTCCTATTCCAAAGTCACAATCTCTTACTCAAGCTAGCCTACGCCATTCTCGATCTCTCCCTACCCAGGAGATGATTGCTCAAGCCCAATACCAGCTTGATGAACTTCAACGTCGGATCTATCCCAAATCCTCTTTGAGTGTCCCGTTCATATTTCAAACTCTTCGGCTTCCACCTTCCTCCCAAATTCCCGCATATCATCGCTATGGTGGAGTCAGTGACCCGTACGTGCACTTGAAGGAGTTTCTTTATGAGTAGGCCCAGTTTTGACATGATCAGCACTTGATGGCCTATCTATTTGGTCTATCTTTGGAAGGCTCGGCTCGGGATTGGTTCTTCTCTCTTCCGTAAGAGTAGATTGTGAATTTTCAAGTTGTTCAATATAAATTTATTCAGCAATTTCAGGACCAGGTTGGGCCCATATATTCTATGGTGGATCTGGCCAATGAGAAGATGAAGCCCGATGAGAAGTTCTCTACCTTTGCTGATCACTGGCGTCGCCTTGCCGCGCAGGTCCCGGGGCACATTCCAGAGCCGGAGCGAATCAAGATGTTAATTTCTAACTCAACGCCTGAGGACCGCTTCATTTTAGCCCTCAATGACATCACCTCCCGACAACAGCTTTATAGCGGAGCCCACTTCATTCGGCAATAAATCCAAGGTTCCCTTGACCCTGAGTCTCCACCATCCACCTCCACTTATACCTCGCCCTCCACAATCCAACCCTACACTCCCATGAGTTAGCCCGCCATGAGTCTGCCTTATGCCACATCCACCTCTGCATATCAAACCTCCACATATCAGCCCTCCATGAGTCAGCCTTTTGCTTCTTCACATCCACCGCCACCCCCGGTCAAGGGAATACCACATCCCGAGCAAGTGGATGCCATCTATATACCCTCTCATCCCGCTCCACATATGCCTTCACCAAGTCCCTCCACCGCCGGCCAAGCACTATTGCCTACGCAACCTTCACTTCCGTCTCCACAACCTTTTCCACCATTACATACCCCTCGGCATCCACCTTGCCCGAAGCGGGCTCCTCATCCTTCATTGTGAGAGTGCTTTATCAATATTTTTAGGGATTTGATGGCCACTCACGTGTTACCGCTTACTCCGGTTGTGCGTTGCCGACCCGCAATTATGAATATGCTTCAGTTATGTGATTGTCATCGCCAGCAGGGGCATTTGGTTGAAGATTGCCCCGAGTTCTGGGATTATCTTTATGACTTGGAAGATCAGAAGAGGATCGATTGGGCCACCATGCATAAAGTTATTTTAGATCTTTGCAGTAAGCAGCAGCAAGAAGCGCCGCCCAGGCAGCCGTCTCTGTTACTTCAAGACCAGGGGCACCCCTGTGATTCTTCGTCTAGCGTTGCGCCCGCTCTATCACCTACTCAATTACCTACCCTTGCTCCACTCTCATCACCTGTTCCATTACCCTCACCATCTCCTACCCCGTCTCGACAACCTCCATAAACCCAAGCCTCTACTCAGGCTAGTGATACTTCCACTTCTGCCACCACTTCCACTACTTCCACTCCCAACGCCGCACGACGTATTGTATCAATATGACGACAATGGGCACCACGATCTTCCCGTTTGCCTCCCTCTCCATTACCTCCACTGCCATCCTCACCTCCCTCTCCATTACCTCTACCATTATCCTTGCCTCCGCCTGCATCCAAGCCTATCATTGTCACATTGCCTTTGCCGTCTTTACCCTCTCCTTCACCCGCATTACCTTTGCCATCACTTGACTTCACCATCCCCATTGAATCCTCCATGCCATCCAAGCCTTCTATCTCTTCCACTTCTCCACCTATCTCCACCCCACGGTGCGGGTTTGCACCCGTCGGGTCTGGTCCCAGGGGTGAAAATGAGCTGAGTCACGATGATTGGATGAAGGTTATGCATTTCAAGGCTCAAGATTTCATCTGCCGCATGCCAATCCGAGTCCTGGTCTCTAGCTACTTTGGGGCCAATGAGCCTATGTTTCAAGGAGCAGTTGTCAACAGGAGTTCCCTTGCATTGGTGCCAGTTTCTTCTTAAGCGAGACCGGTGGCAATCTCATTGCTCGTCGGAGGTTCGACTATCGATGCTATTGTTTCCTCTCACTCCATCATAGTTCAGTTCACTGGCCGAGAGGGGTTCTCTACCCGCATGGTGCTAACCCTTACGGCCGCCAAGCAGATTATAAATTCTATATTCAAGGGGCAATTGGCCGTATCTCCAGCATTTTCCAAGGACATTCTGCACTCTTTATGCGATCTCCCTCACTTTATTGATACGTTGGCCATGTCAATGCCGTGCATTACTCTCCCTCAGTTCTATCCTTCTCTTCTATCAAGGGAGTTGTGCTTCAAGATAGATTTTTTAGTGGAGTTGCCAAATCTCATGCTCTTTGTGTCGAGTGACAAGACTCCATGGTTCTGTAATGCCGATCCATCTAAGGAGTTATCTATCCAAGAATGTCTGCATATCATTAGCACCGGGTGTCTAGGGGTAATCGCCCCGATGAAGCTACATGTTCTTAACCGGGCCAAGCCGTCTACCAGATGGGCTCGTTATTTGAGAAGACATTACAAATCAAGAAGCCCAACAGTCTGAGTCTACACTAGGCGGGCCCGTGTTCAAGAGATTTTAGCTAAGAAAAGGCGGCGGTGCAAGTACAAAGGTCGCATGCTATGCACTCAAGGGTCCATTTCTCTTTCCCCTTCCTCTCACTCATCATTTCTTCTGCTCGATTCTCACCCCTGGGTTGTGTATCTTCCCTCTTCTAACTCTATCTCTACGATTCTCTCCTCTCCTCCCGGGTCTATGAACCCCCACTTTTCTTGTTCTCATTCGGGGCCTCCGGGTTTTCCACATTCTCGTTGTTCTAGGCCTCAGTCTATGCCCTCTCATCATCCTAATCCCGGGACATCTTTTGATTCTTCTTCCCTAACCCTATCAGGTGTCTATGATTCTCTTTCTCCGACTCTGTCGGGTGGTCCTTATTCTCCTTCTCCGACCCTGTCGGGTGATTCTCGTTCTTCTTCCCCGACCCTATCGGGTGGTCCTCATTCTCTTTCCCTGACCCTGTCGGGTGTCTATGGTTCTTCTTCCCTGACCCTATCGGGTGATTCTAATTCTCCTTCCCCAACCCCGTCTGGTGATTATCATTCCTCTTCTCCGACTGCGTCGGTTGATTCTTCTTTTCCTCTTTCTACTCACTCCTCTTCACCCTTTCTGGGTTCTTGCCCTTTTCTTGCTATTTTCGAGGCTTTAGTCCGCCTTGATCTCAGTTGATCTCTGTTTATTCTGTATTTGGTTATTTGTTATCAAGGTCTCAGTGCCTTAATATGGGAGTTCTAGCCCTCGTCTCTCTTCCTTTTTTTATTCTTCTTCGTCCAGTGTGGTGTCCGCCGCTCTTTCGTGTAGAGGAATCTTCAAGTGCTTGTTATCCTCTCCATTCTTTGTCCTGTCAAGCGAAGAAAACAAAGCTCATGCTACTCAAAGCTAAATGATCAAGATTGCTTCCGGATACTACTTCCACGATATGCATTTCCAAGGTATCTTTATTTTGTGCAAGAATATGCTCTCATTTTCATTATTCTTATTAATTCCAGCACATGCTTATAATTCTGGTTCCTCAACATGTTTGAGTGGCGTTAGTAAGCTTGCTTAGTTCAGTCAAAAGAGTTTGCTTCTGCAGCATCCCTTAGGCTGGTGATAGCTCTACGTTGGGAGTCCTAGTTTCTTTCCCCGATCGTTGAGGGTGACCTTTGGCATGGGTTTTCACACACTTCACGGTGAGATATAGACGATCTCCCTAGAGCAACATCGTTGCTACTTTGGCCACACTTTGGGTATGTACAAATGTCTTTTCTTTTCTCTGCTCAGTCGAGTGCAGGGGCAAGAGATGGATGGATGAGATGACCAACCTAGGTGCTCCCTAATACAAGAGAGGTCTCAAATAGGGGCAGTCTTGACCCTTGAAAAATGAGCTTTCATCCAATATCTAGCCAATAAGGGCTCTCAAATTAAATGAATCAATGCAAAATTATGAAAATAAAGGTATGGCAAGAGTGGCAGTGCAGTTCCCCGTGGGACGTCAAGAGCCTGGTCACATGCGTGCCTATAGATATGGGTCTCAAAATAAAAGACACAAAGCCCCGGCGCAACAGACTATATCTTTGAGGGGTAGAGCCCAAGAAGGAACTCGAGTCATGATATCTCCCATCCTGCATAAAGTTTATCTCTAATTTTTCTTATATTTCTCCCTCTTATGCTGGGTTGAATCTCGGGTATGGCTATAGTAGGGGCACCGTTCTTTAGAGGTGGTTGGTTGTGGTAAGCCACCCTTGTTGTGCCCCTTAGGCACAAGCATATGCCATTTCGTTTTGATGATAGAAACACAGTGAGAGTATCACAGTGAGCCAGTCATTGTGTTTAGCATACATTGCATTTGTTCATTTGTATGCATCACTCCTTTGGCAAGTCTATACATGGTGCATTCATGCATATAAAGTCTATACATTGCTGCATTTCAAGTCCGTACATCGGTTAAGTCTATACATTCTTTAGCTCAGTTCGCAGCTGAGTCTGAAGTCTGTACAGCCTATGTTCTTCATGTATACATATAGTCAATGCATCGTCTTGATAGCATGCACGCACTCAAGTGTATACATTCATGAGCTATGCCTATGCATCGTTTGCATACTGTATCATTAAGTCCATGCATCCATTTCTAGTGTACATACTTTGCTTGATGCATTCTGCATTACACACTCAGTTTGTGCATTGTGCTTTCATGTTTCAACACTAGGCATTGCAAAGTCTATACATTGTTGTCGCATTGCAAAGTCTACACATTGTAAAGTCTATACACTACATTGCACGAGCTGAAGTTTACACAGTGTCTTGCTGCACGCACTTGAAGTCTGTACATTTTCCACTTGTAGCATTAGCACAAGTCTGTACAGCCAATGCAGTTCATGTCTCGTGAACATCCGTCTCATTCAATGTCTCATGCAAGTATGCACATCGTCTGTCAGCACTTAAAAGTCTATACATTCTTTGCAGTTCAGAATCTCATGCTGTGTCTCATGCAGGTATGTACATCGTCAGTCTGCACAAGTCTATACACTCGCACGATAGCCAGTCTGCTCAAGTCTATACATCCGCATGATAGCAAGTCCATACAACACATGTTGCTGCATGAACACAAGTCTGTACACTGTCTTGCTACACGCGTTCATGTCCATACACTGCCTTGTAGCATGCACGCACACACAAGTCTATACATCCGGTTGCCTTGCTTCATGCAGCGTGTGCTGGCCTGTCTGTGCATTCACTCTGAATGTATATACTTATGCATAATGCAAACTGCATCTTATGCACTTAAAGTCTATATACTCTCTCATGCACACCTGTTGTCAAGTCTGTACAGGCCATGACTCTACTGATAACAGTCTGTTATTACAGAGCTGCTGCTCGAGGAGGTTAATGATGCACGTGATCCAAGAATAGAAGATGGCCCTAATCGTGACACGTGGAACCACTGTGCTGAAATGCTACCACGTGGACTGAGGCTTCTGGGCGGGAAATGTGGAAGACACACGCCCTATCTTCTGCTACTGCTATAAAAGGAAGCCTTCTTCCTCAGAACAAGACTGATCGAAGCAGAAGGGGTAGAAGGGGAGAGAGAGAGAGCCTGCACGAGCCAGAAGAAAAAGAAAAAGAGAAGAAGAGCAGAGTGTGAAAGCAGCAGAGAAGAAGAAGAAAAGAAAGAGGAGAAAGAAGAGAAAAAGAGAGTGAGAGACAGTGAGATCGAGAGAAGAAGAGAGCAGTCTGAAGATCAGTCTTTACTGGACCGTGGATCAGATCCAGGCCAGTCAGCTCTGTTGAGAGCCACATTGTGTTTCATCACATACAGCTTTCTGTTGCTGTTTGTTTCCTATTTTCTTGTTTCATCTTTTACCTTTCTTCAAGCTGTTAGTCAGCGGTTGCAGTGGAGGATTCCACTGGACAGGTCAAGCTGTAATTCCTCAGTGGGCGAGACTTGGTCTCGGACAGCAAGCTGTGTTACTCAGCGGGCAGAGGAGGATTCCTCTGGATGGGTTAAGCTGTAGTCCCCAGCGGTTGTAGGCAAGCTGTGATGCCCAGCGGTTCAAGCTGTGAGTCAGCAGTAATCCACACTCGGGTTGAGTGTGGGGTGGACGTAGGTCTGGAGGACCGAACCACCTAAAAACCCTTTGCGCACTTTCATTTGATTTCCTCTATCTGATTGGCGCTAGATGAATGCTTAGGCACGATATGGTTTGATTGCACACTGTGTGTTCGATTGTAGTTTTGAGAGTCCTTTGACTTTGTTCCTAAGTCACTAGTCAGTTCATCTATAAGCATATCAATTGACTTAGTGAATCTGAATTCCGCAGTTCTGAGCATTAGATTTTAATTGGGCAAAAAATTTTAAGGGGAGATTCATTCACCCCCCTCTGAATCCACCGCACCGAACCCAACACTTGGTATCAGAGCGGGTGTCTGCATAGAGGGTCCAATGACCTACAGATCCGATCCTGCTGTATTCGGTGCTATTTCGCTTCTGATATATTTCTTGTCGATTATTTTGCCCATTGAATCTGTTTGCCATCTGTCCAAATGGCTCGTCCTCCGATTTATGATGGTTCTAACCTCAATACTTGGCTAGGAGGCCTATGTGTGTACGTAGACTCCATTGATCCCAAACTATGGAGGCTACTATCTAAAGGCCCACATCAATTACCTCATGATGAGACCAAGTGGTCTAGAGAGGACAGAATAAAGAACCGTGACAATGTCATAATTCTTAATATCTTGAGAGCTGCGATTAATACTGATATATATCCTTTTGCTCTCAGGTGCACTTCTGGAAAGGAGATATATGACAGAGTCATTTCTGTTCATAACGAACATGAGGATAGCTACATGATGGCAAACCGGGGAAATGATGATGAGGAAGCCTCATCCAAGGTAAATTCTGAATCTGAATCCGAAGAAATCTCAATTGATGATTTATGGGATGTAAATGAGGAACTTTCTAATAGATGTAAAAAATTAAAATCTGAGAATTAAAGGTTGAAAAAGAAATGTGATCAGATAAATTTGAAAGCTCCATGTGAAAATTGTTTTAAACTGAAAGAATCTTTTGATGCATGTTTGATGGATGTTTGCAAACATAAGGAGCTGAATAATTTAGTGAAAATTGAAAATGATGAACTTACTGCCAAGATTTCTGAACTAGAAGATAAGCTGAATTCATTAGGAAATGATCAAATCCTGACTAATGAACTGGTTCAGAATGAACAAATAAGATAGGAGAATGAAGAGCTGAAGTTTCTAAATACTGAAATGTCTGAGAGACTCTTAATGCTAGAAAAAGGGAAGAGTTCTTTTGAAAATGAATGTGAGAGAGTGAGTACATTAATAGAAGAGATTGACAGCTGCAAAGCTATTAATGTCATACTTAATGAAAAGGTCACAAATTCTGAAATGCTCATTTCTTCTCTCAAAAATGAAATCATTGAACTGAACAAATCTCTGTCTGAGTCTTTTAAGAATAAAGAAAATCTGAAAGCTGCATCTAAGAAGAAAGTTTCTGATGGAGGTAGTAAGCAGGAAGTGAGAAAAAGACTGTACACAACCTTTGTGCGTAGCTCTGAGTTAGCTAGCACTTCATCTTCTTCTTCAAATATGCCTGCTAATCAAGAGAATAAGAAAATAAAACAGAAAAGGAAAATATTGAAAAAGGATGATAACAATCAGCATCCTAAGAAAGTTCAGGCCAACAAACCTATTGTCAAAAATGTTAAGTGCTTTTACTGTGGAAAGTTTGGCCATGAGATGGCTGATTGTTATGTGATGAAAAAGGATGATCTAAATGTTGATAAAAAGCATGCTAGGAACTTTTATGGTAGGAAACACTCTCTTGTTCAAACGAAAAGAATCCACTGTTTTTCCTGTCATGAGATAGGTCATCTTATGCATAATTGTAGATTAAAGAAACAGGATGATCTCAATGCTAGAAAATTGCATGATAGGAATATTCATGTTAAAAATCATGCAAATCATAAGAAGAACATTCAATGTTTTCATTGTGGCAAATTGGGCCATATTGTTACAAATTGTTGGCATGCTAAGGGAAGAACACTTAACTCCAAACCTGCTAAAATCCCTGCAAAAAGACAAGTAGTCTATGAGAATTTTAACAGAATGAACTCATCATGTTTAGAATGTGAAAAGTATGGCCACACAGTCAAGGACTGTTGGCATGCCCAAGGAGGCCATGTTAATGACAAAAATTTAAAATTCTATGCCAAAGGATCTACAAGTCTTTCATGCTTTAACTGTGGCAAGCTAGGTCACAAGTATATTGAATGTTGGTCATCAGGATATAAGAAACAAACTGTTCATGCATACAACAAAACTGTTCATGCTTATGCACATAGGTCTCATACTGCTGTTGATATGCATCATACGATCAAAACATCTGATGCTTCATGTAGATATTGTGGCAAATTTGGTCACTTCATGACCAATTGTTATCAGATGGATTGTGATGATAGCATTGCTAAGCGACTGTTCAGAACTCCTGCTAGGGCCAATACAGGACCCAAGATTACTTGGGTTCCTACTGGATCAAAATGATCAATTCTCTGCAGGTGTGCCTTGGGATGAATAAAGGGGGTCAATAAGTCAAGGCACTTAAAATGAAAAAAAAACCCAAGATCCTATACACCAGGTCAGTTCTGAACTCTGTTTAAATCTCATCATCTGAAATTGTGAGTCAAAATGGGTGAATTTCATGTTGATTTGTTTGTTTGATTTCTGATGTTCTCTTCTTGTCTAGCTGATCAGTCTGCATTCCAGACTCAGCTACTGAATTTAATTCTGCACAAATCTGATGCTCTTCTCTTTTCCAGTTTTTGCACTGTGTACATAAGATGCTAGATGCACTGCACAATCATTTTTGTAGTTGATGCATACTTTGCACTGAGTTTGAATGATTCAGTTAATGCATATTGTCAATGCATGTGTCTAATGTCTGCATATATCATTTGCATGACTATCAAGGAAGTCTTTCAATGCATATAGGACTGTTTTGCACTGCATCTCTTTGCATAACCCTGGTATATTAAATGGTAAGTTACTAAAAGGCAGGGAAATCTGCCTGGAGGTTCTTACTATGTGTGAGATGGTCCTTGAGACCAGGTTCTCCGTCAAGTACCAAGGGTCAAGTCTTCATATAGAGCAGTGTACTGCATATCATTAAATTTGAAAAATCTGAATAAGGATAAAATGTTCATGACTTGGGTGCATAAACTGGAAATGATTGCATACTTGCTTTATGTATCATTATTGCATAGTCTGCACATTGTTGCATAGTATGCAGTTAATTATTTGAAAGCATTGCATAGCATAATTGTTGCATCTTGGTGTCAGGGGGAGCTGAGAGTTAAGTTTAGCACATTGAATCTTTTACACTTCTCATTGTCCCCACTCAATTCATTCATATTCTTTGACTTCAGATGCTCTTGGATCTTAATGCCTATTGCTATCATTTCCCTATCACTTTCATTGAACAACAGTATTGCTTCTGGTTTAGTACATTGAGCTGTGGTTATTGTAATTGTTCATTTATAAGAATCACACTTGCAAATTGAAAGGAACTAAAGGTTTAACTTTTATAAATTGAAGAGTTAAGTGTCTGCACTTCAGAACTTGAGATAAAAGAAAAATTTTATAGCTCTTAATCTCTGTCTCATGGTTAGAATAGAAAAGGTTTTTTTTTTAATGCCTGAACGTGTTAAACTGGAAATATCTAAAAAAGGTGAATAAGAGTGTGTATTTTTTTAAACAATCACTCTAAAAGAAATCAGGGCAGCAGTAAATAAGAACATTAATGTAAAGAGCTGAACACAGTGACAGAGCAATGGCTGAATTGCACTGAGAAACTGTGATCTCCTCCAAAGAAGTAGGAGAATTCATAAGTCATGAAGTACTTCAGACTACCTCTGTGCATATGGTCAAATCTATAGAGGGAGTTTTCACCAAGTAACTGGGGGTACTGGCCTCTGATCAAGGTGTGCCCTTAATGTCAAAGGTGAAAATTTTTCCTTGTAGGTCTTGATCTGAAATAGATCTAGTAGTTTATGCCTAGTAACTGGGGGTACCTGTCTCTGATCAAGGTGTACACCTAATGTCAACAGCATAAATGCCACGGGTCTATTCACTTACGTCAGTTTCTGAAAAATTAAAAAGTGAAATACAAACTGTTGTAACCCATTGAAATCAAAAGTCATTGAGTGAAAATTATTTTTTCTCAATACATATTCAAGTTGCCTTCTTGAACTTCCATGTTTAATCACAAAGGGTATTGTTTCTAACTTTTCTATTAAAACCATGTGCCTTAGATTCATTGCTATAAATGGAGTCTATAACTCTTTTTCAGTGGTCAGCTGCTTTACTCTATCTTTATCACTGTTAAACCTGAATTTTTTCAAAACTATATATTGCTGATTCTTATGCTTTAACAGTTGTTTATAATCATGCTCACCTTCTGAACCAATGCTTCAGTTGTTGTGTAGTGACCCCTTCTTTATTCATGTTCCTTCTCTCCTACCTTCTCTACCTTTTGATTATCTGTTTTATCCATCCATATTCCTTCTCAAAGGGAGAGAAATAATTCAGGGGGAGTTATTCATTCAGGGGCAGTTTGAGCTGTTCTAAGGGAAATCTGCAATGTATTCTGCAGGTTGCACTCATGTGTTTCCTTCTTTTTGATTATGTCAAAGGGGGAGAAAATTTGGTTGGTGACTCACTGTCACTTTGTTGCCATCATCAAAAAGGGGGAGAATGTTGTGCCCCTTAGGCACAGGCATATGCTATTTTGTTTTTATGATAGCAACATACTGAGAGTATCACAGTGAGCCAATCATTGTGCTTAGCATACATTGCATTTGTTCATCTGTTCACTACTATATGCATTTGTTCATTTGTATGCATCACTCCTTTGACAAGTCTATACATGGTGCATTCATCCATATAAAGTCTATACATTGCTGCATTTCAAGTCTGTACATCGGTTAAGTCTATACATTCTTTAGCTCAGTTCGCAGCTGAGTCTGAAGTCTGTACAGTCTATGGTCTTCATGCATACATATAGTCAATGCATCATCTTGATAGCATGCACGCACTCAAGTGTATACATTCATGAGCTATGCCTATGCATCGTTTACATACTGTATCATTAAGTCCGTGCATCCATTTCTAGTGTACATACATTGCTTGATGCATTCTGCATTACACACTCAGTTTGTGCATTGTGCTTTCATGTTTCAACACTAGGCATTGCAAAGTCTATACATTGCTGTCGCATTACAAAGTCTACACATTGCAAAGTCTATACACTGCATTGCACGAGCTGAAGTTTACACAGTGTCTTGCTGCACACACTTGAAGTCTGTACATTGTCCACTTGCAGCATTAGCATAAGTCTGTACAGCCAATGCAGTTCATGTCTCGTGAACATCCGTCTCATTCAGCGTCTCATGCAAGTATGCACATCGTCTGTCAGCACTTACAAGTCTATACATTCTTCGCAGTTCAGCGTCTCATGTTGTGTCTCATGCAAGTATGTACATCGTCAGTCTGCACAAGTCTATACACTCGCATGATAGCCAGTTTGCTCAAGTCTATACATCCGCATGATAGCAAGTCCATACAACACATGTTGCTGCATGAACACAAGTCTGTACACTGTCTTGTTACACGCATTCTTGTCCATACACTGCCTTGTAGCATGCATGCACACACAAGTCTATACATCCGGTTTCCATGCTTCATGCAGCGGGTGCTGGCCTGTCTGTGCATTCACTCTGAATGTATATACTTATGCATAATGCAAACTACATCTTATGAACTTAAAGTCTATACACTCTCTCCTGCACACCTGTTGTCAAGTCTGTACAGGCCATGACTCTACTGATAACAGTCTGTTATTATAGAGCTGCTGCTCGAGGAGGTTAATGATGCACGTGATCCAAGAATAGAAGATGGCCCTGATCGTGACACGTGGAACCACTGTGCTGAAATGCTGCCACGTGGACTGAGGCTTCTGGGCGGGAAATGTGGAAGACACACGCCCTATCTTCTACTGCTGCTATAAAAGGAAGCCTTCTTCCTCAGAACAAGACTGATCGAAGCAGAAGGGGCAGAAGCAGAAAGAGAGAGCCTGCACGAACCAGAAGAAAAAGAAAAAGAGAAGAAGAGCCGAGTGTGAAAGTAGCAGAGAAGAAGAAGAAAAGAAAGAGGAGAAAGAAGAGAAAAAGAGAGTGAGAGACAGTGAGATCGAGAGAAGAAGAGAGCAGTCTGAAGATCAGTCTTTATTGGACCGTGGATCAAATCCAGGCCAGTCAGCTCTGTTGAGAGCCACATTGTGTTTCATCGCATAAAGCTTTCTGTTGCTGTTTGTTTCCTATTTTCTAGTTTCATCTTTTACCTTTCTTCAAGCTGTTAGTCAGCGGTTGCAGTGGAGGATTCCACTGGACAGGTCAAGCTGTAATTCCTCAGCGGGCGAGACTTGGTCTCGGACAGCAAGCTGTGTTGCTCAGCGGGCAGAGGAGGATTCCTCTGGACGGGTTAAGCTGTAGTCCCCAGCGGTTGTAGGCAAGCTGTGATGTCCAGCGGTTCAAGCTGTGAGTCAGCAGTAATCCACACTCGGGTTGAGTGTGGGGTGGACGTAGGTCTGGAGGACCGAACCACCTAAAAACCCTTTGCGCACTTTGGTTTGATTTCTTCTATCTGATTGGCGCTAGATGAATGCTTAAGCACGATATGGTTGGATTGCACACTGTGTGTTCGATTGTAGTTTTGAGAGTCCTTTGACTTTGTTCCTAAGTCACTAGTCAGTTCATCTATAAGCATATCAGTTGACTTTGTGAATCGGAATTCCGCAGTTCTGAGCATTAGATTTTAATTGGGTGAAAATTTTTAAGGGGAGATTCATTCACCCCCCTCTGAATCCACCGCACCGAACCCAACAACCCTCACATGCACGCCCTGCTTAAGGGAAGCCTTTAATGAGAGGGGTATGAACGATGATCCCTGGCCAGTAGTTTTAGCCTGTCTTTAGATGTTGCAGATTGCTTTGTCAAAAATTTTTTTTGATATTGTCAAAATTCTAAAAAAATCAAATATTACCAAAAATCAAATAATGTTAAAATTCTAAAAAAATCAAATATTACCAAAAATCAAAAAAAATCAAATATAGCCAAAAATCCAAAAAATCAAATATTGCCAAAAATCTAAAACTATCAAATATTTCAAAAATCCAAAAAAAATCAAATATTATTGGGAAAAAATAAAAAATAAAAAAATCAGAAAATAAAAAATATGTGTCTTTAGTTCCCTTCTTCGTACATTTTTCATTTTTTATTTGTTTTGAGGGTAGGTATGATTTGTTTGTTAAGTGTGCAGGTTGCAAGTTACAGGTACTCAAGCTGTCCTTGCTCCCTTTTATCTTTTGCTCTGCCTCCTATTCACATTTTCTAATCTGTTCACTTCTTCAATCATATCTCTCGATTTGTTCTAGAGCTCATGTCCTTCTCAGCTTTCGCTAGCATCATACTTTCATGAGAGGGCTTTGCCTCACGATTACGAACCTGGCGGTTCTGCTTCTTCTGATCTTGGGTTTTGATTGAGGAGCGTATTTATTTGTGTCTTTCATCCCGCCGTGTCCTTGTCACATAAGTTTATGTCCGTCCGTATCCTTGTCACACGTGTTCTTTTCTCCCTCCGTGTCTGTCATATTTTCGCCCCACTGTGTTATCGTCCCACGTGTGTCATATTCTACCATGCTATGTGTTGTTGTTGTCCCCCGTGGTGTTGTCGCCCCGCGCGTCTGTCCCACCATATCTTGTCCCACCCCGTGTGTTGTCCCACCGTGTTCTGGTGTCGTCTTGCCCCACCATACTCTTTAGTCCGGCTCACGCTTATTGTTTGTTCATGTGATGTCTTGCATATGTTGTTCATGTGATTTCATCCTTCATTATGTTATGTTATGTTATCTTTCAGCCATCTTTGTGATGTTATATTCATGTTGTTGGTTGTCTTATAAATTTAAAAAAATAAAAAAAAATGCCGCTTTGCCTGGGCAGGTAAGTCAGGTATGGCTCTCTATGCCTTCTCATTGTTGCATTAATATATGGTATCTATATTATTATAGCCTCTCAAGGACCGATTGGTTTCCCGTGTGATCTGGAATCTGATGTTCCCTTTTAACAAAAAATGATGATGGTCTAAGAGGATACGGTTAATCGTTGGATAAGCTGCTCGGTTGAGTTGAGTGGGGACGATGGACTCTGTCTCGCACGCCGTAGTTACAAGAAGATTCTTGACCCTATCTTGGCTCAGTCTAGCAATATTATCCTTGAGTACTTTCTATTTTATCTTTCTTTGAATTCATTTTAATGATTTCTTTATTTTAGCCCAGCATGCATCATGTCATTTTTGAGCATTCACGTCTCACGATCCTCTCAAGGTTCCTCCTCAGTAATGGTTGATTGCGCTTCAGTTCTCTTGGATATGAGACTCCCATTCCACTCTGAATTTGATAGTTTTATCTGATCTTTCCCTCTTGGTTTGGTGGGCCAGCGTTATTCTTGTCTGCATTTTTATCTCAGTCTTATTCTCCTTTCCAGCTTTCAACTGTGTTCCTTCCGATCCCCTCATTGTCTGTGGATTGTGTCCCCGATGAGGTTGGTCGTGTTTTCTTCTCTTTTTCCCTGGTTAGTTCTCTAGACATGTCTCATCCTTGTCATCCAGTCCTAGTGGTTAGTTCGGTATTTTTGGGAGAATTCCTATCACTTATTGGTTGTGACAGGTGTCTTTTGCCTTGATGCACGCTTTTCAATCCCCTTCTCTTCATCTCTACTTCATCTCCATTTCATATCGCTATCGCTTTCGCTCCATATCGTTTCCATTCCGCCTCCGCATCTCTTTTGCTCGTTCCCTTGCAAAGTAGACATCAGGGAGGGGCATCTATTGACACCCGTTTTAGCCCACAATTTACGTTATTTCTTTTATTCATCATTTTTGATGTCCCGAATTACCCATTATTTTGGAGCCTTCCTTGGATAGATTTCGAGCTCATTTCATTATTCCCTTGCCTTTGGACTTCGGAGATCATGATTTCTTAGAGCCCTTGTGGTGCGGACACTAGAGCGAGCGAGAAGCATGAACCGGCGAACCGGCGGTACCGTACGCGCAGCACCACTCGAGCTATATCGGCTTCCCTTTGGCTTGGAGACAATCTGGAGTCTCCGTTCTGAGTCCCATCATTTTTAGTATTTATTGGGTTTTATTTGGAATGTAATGTGTGCTTATTTGGTTTATTTGGGTTTAATAGAGTGTAATTAGGAGAAATAAATGTGTTTTCTTATAAAAAGGGGCCACCTAGGTCCCGCGGGCCCCCTCACCCTCCTCCCCATTGGGCCACCTAACTTCTAGGGACCCATAGGGGCTGACCCATTATCCACCGACCCATTATCCACCTTGGATATTGGACAATTGGACCAAAGAAGAAAAATTCTATTTTTCTTCTTTAAGGGGGGCGCCCCCTCTTTTGGCTTTATTAGGCCAATTTTTTAATTTTGTTTGACCACATGGGGAAAAATAGTTTTTGGTAACCCCAAGGTACCCCTCACCCACCCTAGATCTAAGGGTAATCCTAGTCATTTACCTAGAGTGCCCATTTCATATAAAAGCTTATATTTTACCATTTTTACCATAATTAATGAAAGAATTCAAGCATTTTTGTAGCACCCCGGTATAATAACCAATAAAAATTTAGGAGAAATTAATAAGAAATTCTTTAAGAAATAGGATAAGTAAAATTTTAACTATTTTAAAAAAATCTGGAAAAATGAGAATATTGTAGAGGATAAAACGTTTAGTAAAATTATCTTCTATGACTAGCCTAAAATAAAATTCTTAAACAGGCCGAATTAGTCGATTAAGGCCCAAATCAACACTTAGTCTAATCGGACCTTAAAATGCGAAATTAGAGCCCAATACTAAATCATTTAAGCTCAAACCAGATTCAAATTAACGGCTAGGATCAACTTGTCGTTTCCACTCTGGTTATTCACCGAAAACCTAACCGTAGGAGAGGAATTTGGCGGAGGGGTGGCGGATTGACCAGGTCTTGCACGAATCGCGCACGTCTGTGTTGCGTGGACTCTATCTCCACGATTGGAACTCTCCAGACCCTATAGGACCTATAAAAATGAAACTCAGTGACCCTAGAATCGTTTAGATGCTGTGGCGGCCGATGAGGACCTCGTACGGGAGAGAATTCCAGCGATTACCGGCGGTGTGTACCTAGCACGATCAGCATCCCTCTTCTTCCTTCATCCTTCGATTAAAGTAGGTGATAGCAAGCCAAACCCTAAGTATCATATATGGATAGAAGCGTCGTCCTGTCTTCTTTCTATGGATCTAAACAGCCCTAAATTTTATGGTGTATCCTACGAGAATTTAAGGTTTCAATGGAAGCATGTTAGAATTAGGGTTAACTAGGTTCCACTTCGATTAAGTAGAGATTTCAGGCACTAAAAGTTTAATTGATAATGTTATCTCGTGTAAAATTTTATGATCTTTCCATTGGCTATAAAAGCCCTAATTTTCATGCTCTATATAATGTGTATTTAGTTATTGTTTCCAACCCTAGCCAACCCCATCGGAGACAGGCAGGGCGAAGGGGCTGCACACTGTTGTGATATGAGCGGTCGTTCGATAGACCGCGCGACTATATGAACGGCTAGCCAGTGACCGCCTGTGTTATTTGCATTATTGCATTTTCTTGAGGCAAGCGGCTAGGTCAGAACCGCTCAATGAGCCATGCGGCCATCCATAAGACCGCCCATCTTCTGCCGGGCCCCTGCCTGCAGAGCATGAACGGCTTGTGGAGAGACCGCTGAGGCCCCTTGAACGGTTCTAGACGAACTGTTCTTCCCCACAGAATTATATTGATTTCGAAATTAGCATGTTTTATCCCTAGTTATTAATCTTAATGGTAGGACTAGCAACCAACATATAAATGGAACATATGGAAGATTAAATTTTATAATTTGTTGGCTTATTTCTCATCATGACCTTGGTTTATTATTTCAATTAAATTCACATATGAATGTATGAAACATGTTATTAAGTTTGTTTGACAGTCGTTCTACTCCGGTAGGATTGACTGACAGCTACTGGTTTCTGAGGTTTCATTAGCCTTATTTCCTTGTAATGATTGGGACTCTCCGCCGGATACTCCTTCCATCGGACTAGGACCTCCATTACAAGACCTTCGTAAGCCCCCGCAAGCCTGGGATTCCCACTAGGACGCCGGGCAGCTTGTGCAACCAAGACCTAAACCTGTTCAAGTGATCGAACCGCTTGGATTGTTGTGTTGTGAGTCACGGCTCAAATTGGACAGACTGAGTCTTGAACGGTCGGATTTGGACCGTTTAACTCAATATGCGGCCCATTAGGAACCGTGCATTGCTGGCTAAATGACATTTCCTGTTGGTCGATTAACCTTGTTCCATCTTCGACCAACACATGTTTGGATCGACCCAATAAGCCCTCGACTGACAAGTGGAGAGTGGGCTGGACCCTGGTTCAGTTCTGCCCCACTTATGGCAGCTCGGAGCCCATTTTGGGTGGATTTCTAGCCTTCTAGTTAGGCCCAGTTTGAACGGCCTGAGTAGGCCCGTCCAGGTACTCGAGCGGTTCCGAATGGTCCGTTCATTCCATCGAGCGGCCCTATAAGGACCGTTTATCTTGTTCTTGGGCTTCAAGTTCTTCTAGCCATGAGCGGCCCACTCTTGACTGTCTATACTAGTTAAATTGCCCGTTGTGACCGTTCTAGTTGAAGAGCGGCCCATACTGGTCCGTTTATCCTTGACTTCGTTAAGTTCTTTCCTGAACGGCCCAGATGAGACCGTGCCTAGCTTGAGCGACCCAGTCTAGACCGCGTACACTCCAGAAATTATTTCTGTGTTTCATGGTATTGAATCCGAGGACCTGATTGGTTCTTGATAACTTGAACTTTCTGGTCAAAGTATCTCTTCAACTTATTCTTGGGTTGTTCAGAGGAGAGTTCATACCTTGATATAATTGGCCATTTAACTTGATTAATGTCTAGACATAACTTGGGATCTTGGATCCATTAAATCAATGCCAACGCATCATAAGGGCCCGGTTTGGTCCAGAGAGGAGCACCCGAAAAATACTTGTGCCCCGGGGAGTTTGAATGACATGGTGAGGCATTGCACCGAATGCATGACTAGCGTGATGTCTACGACAATAATCTATTACTTGAATCTTGCTTGACTTGGTTAATTCTTGATTGTTGGCCAATTTCCAGTTACATTATGTTCCTGTTCCCGTATTTCTTCTCCTTATGTTATTCTGCCATGTCGTTGTTTCATTTCGTTTCTTTTTCGCACATACAAATGCAATTAATTGGTTAACTACTTAAATTTGCCTGTTATTACCAACTGAGCATTCGCTCACCCAGTTGTTACCCCCTTTTCAGGTAGCTCAAGTGAAGATTCGTAAACCGATGGGGATGGGCAAGAGTGATAGCCATGGAGCAAACCAGTTAGAAGCCGTGTGGAGCCAGTCATAGTCGTTGTGTCTAGCTATGTTTCATAGTGTGTGTTTTGAAGGAGTTGTAATTTCGAAGTCAGCAAATGTAATGTTGTCAAGTGGATGTTATGTCGGAATTATGTCTAAGAGGGTTTATGTGTTTGGAACATGGATCATTTGATGTTATTTAGTTAATAGAGTTATTTTCTATTTGTGGTGTTGTGTTGACCCTTTAGCGTTAGTATAGCATGTATGGAAATCAATATATTGTTATTAATTATTTCTACTGCCTGTCCCGATATTCTGCATCGGGGCGTGATAGTTAGGTGGTATCAGAGCCTAAGTTTTTAATATTCCTAGGTTTTCTAAGTTCTAGGTTTCTAAGTAATGTCGTAGAACCTACAACCTTGTTATAAGTCTTAGGACCAAACCTAGTGAGATTTGGGTAGGGACTTGGGTTGAGTTAATAAACAAATTCTAAAACTTTTCCTTCTAAATGAACCTAAAATAAATTATTTTTCGTGTAGGACGTTCTAATGGCAGCCGACCGTGCGCAATGGCGAGATATGCATCGAACGGTTCAAGGACTTATTCGGGCCTTGCAGCAGGTGGCCCAAGGAGGAGCAGCAAACCACGGAGCTGGAGATCTTCACCGAAACTTCCGTGGGATGAATCCCCCGCGTTTTGGAAGCTCGACCGACCCCGATGAAGCCGAGGACATGCTAAAAGAAATGGAGAGGATTTTCGAAGTAATGCAGTGTAGCGATCAGGAGCGTGTTCTTTTAACGACCTTCCAGCTGGAGCGTGATGCAAGGACATGGTGGGATGAAGTGAAGGCTACCCTTGGAGATAGACAAGTCTTGTGGAAGGAGTTCGAGGAACTCTTAATAGCAAATATTTTTCTGATAGAGTACAAGAAAAGAAAGCGACTGAGTTTGTTGGTTTGAAGCAGTGAAATCTGTCTGTAGTCGAGTATGAAGCTCAGTTCTCTCGGTTATCTCATTATGCCACTCACTTGATATCTACAGAGAAGATGAAAGTCAAGCGCTTTCTTAATGGACTGAAGCTACAATATATTAACCAATTATCACCAATGGAAATTCAAACTTATGCGGAGATGGTAAGGAAAGCTCTAGTCTTGGAAGATACCTTAGAAATGACGGAGAGAATTCGTGGGAAGAACGTTGAGAAGGAACAACCTACTGGTTCTGGGAATGTTAAATCCAGTAATGGCAAGAAGAGGCCCAATGGCGGATCTGGTTCGTGGAAGGGGAAAATGCCGAAGAATGATGACAAGAAGTCTGGCCTTGTTGTACCATTCAAGGGCGTGTGCAGGTATTGTGACCGTCTAGGTCACAAGATGGAAGAGTGCTGGCGCAAGCTGGGCGCCTGTTTGCATTGTGGTAGTAGGGACCACCATATTCTGGAGTGTCCCCTTTTGTCTGATCAAGCTATCCCGACTAAGCCGCAAGGAATTAAGAAGCAGCAGGGTAAGCTCCAAGCCCTACAGGAAGATGATGCAGGAACCACCGAGGGGGTGGACTTGTCGAAGGTGCTCTTATTATACGTGATAAGCCAGCATCTGTTCTTTTTGATAGTGGTGCCACTCATTCTTTTGTTTCTCAGAAATTTGCTAAGTCTTTAGCTATGAAGCCAGTTTTGATGAATGCTCCGTTAGAGATCTCAACCCCTATTGGTTCCAGTTCAGCCATTAAGTATTTCTATCCTTCCAGTAAGGTTATGATTAATGAACAGAACTTGCCAGCTGATTTAGTTTGCATTGATATGAAAGATTATGATGTAATTTTAGGAGAGGATTGGCTGGCTAAGCATGAAGCCAATGTTCATTGTAGTTCTAGTTCTGTGTCTTTTTCTAGACACCCTGGACTTTCTTTTATAGGGGTTAGGCACCATAAGTCCGTGCCACTTATTTCGGCCCTTCGAGCTGATAAGTTGATGAGGAAAGGATGTCAGGTTTTTCTAGCCTTTGTTTATGTGACCCTTGAGAAGAAGATTGAGATAAAGGACATTCCTATCGTTCGAGATTTTTCGGATGTCTTCCCTGAGGAATTGCTAGGACTTCCGCCTGAGAGAGAGGTTATCTTTTCTATTGATTTAATTCCTGGCGCGACCCCTGTTTCCAAAGCTCCTTATCATATGTCTCCCGCGAAGCTAAGGGAATTGAAGCAACAGTTAATAGAATTACTTGAGAAGGGGTTCATTCGTCCAAGTACATCCTCGTGGGGAGCCCCAGTATTGTTCGTCCAGAAGAAGGATGGTTTGATGAGGTTGTGCATCGATTATCGGTAATTGAACCAACTGACTATCAAGAACAAATACCCATTGCCGAGGATTGACAAATTATTTGATCAGATAGCAGGAGCTCAATATTTTTCTAAGATTGATCTCTGATCGGGATACCATCAGTTGCGGATTAAGGAAGATGATATCTATAAGATGGCCTTCCGTAGCAAGTATGGATATTTTGAATTTGTAGTAATGCCTTTTGGACTAACGAATGCACCTGCAGCTTTCATGCAGTTGATGAACAATGTGTTCCGGCCCTATCTTGATCAATGGGTCGTGGTGTTTATTGATGATATTCTGATTTATTCTAAGAGTGAGGAGGAGCATGCTAAACAATTGAGGATGGCATTGCAAATATTGAGAGATCATCAGCTATATGCCAAGTTTAGTAAGTGTGAATTCTAGCTGCAAGAGGTGTCCTTTCTAGGGCATATTATTACAAAGGAAGGTATTTCTGTTGATCTTTCAAAGGTAGAGGCAGTGAAGAATTGGGATAGGCCTACTAATATTAAAGAAGTTAGAAGTGTCCTAGGCCTAACAGGTTATTACCAAAGGTTTATTTAGGATTTCTCCAAGATTGCGGTGCCCTTAATAAGATTAACCCGTAAGGAGAACAAATTTGATTGGTCAGAGGATTGCGACAGAAGCTTTCAGACCTTGAAGGAGTGTCTAACTACTGCCCCTGTTTTAGCTTTACCTTCTGGAGAAGAAGGTTTATGGTGTACATGGATGCTTCAGGTATTGGCCTAGGTTGTGTGCTTATGCAATCAGGAAGATAATAGCTTATTCTTCTAGGCGGTTGAGGAAGCATGAAGAGAACTATCCTGTCCATGACTTGGAACTAGCAGTTGTGGTGTTTGCCTTGAAGATATGGAGACACTACTTATATGGAGAGACATTTACGATGTTTTCATATCATAAGAGTCTGAAGTATTTGTTTTCTCAGAAGGAACTCAATATGTGACAGAGGAGATGGCTTGAGTATTTGAAGGACTTTGACTTTTCCATTGAGTATCATCCTGGAAAGGGGAATGTTGTGGCGGATGCCTTGAGCCGCAAGCCAATAGTTAGGTTATCGCATCTCATGTTGCAAGAATGGAGGCTGCTGGAGCAGTTAGCTAGTTTGGATCTCAATATTGACAAGGACCGAGTTATGATTGCTCAGATTCAATTTAGACTGGAATTATTGATGGAAATCAAGTCCTTGCAAGACAATGACCCAGAGTTGGTGGAGATCAAGGAGAGTTTGAGTATCAGACCTGATTTCATGGTAGGTGATGATGGCAGATTGTTGTTTCAGGGAAGGACTTGTGTACCTGATGTGGCTGAAATAAAGAATAAGATTCATGAAGAAGCTCATAGATCCAGGTACACTATTCATCCTGGAGGTACTAAGATGTTTAAGGATTTGAAAAGATCCTTCTAGTGGCCGAATATGAAAAAGGAAATTGTAGAATTTGTGAGTAAATACCTGGTGTGTCAGCAAGTGAAGGCTGAGCATTTAAGACTTACAGGGAAATTAAAACCACTTGATATACCTCAATGGAAGTGGGAGAGCATTGGTATGGATTTTATCATGGGTCTACCTAGGACACGTGGTGGATTTGACACAATATGGGTGATCATCGACAGATTGACAAAGTCTACTCATTTCTTGTCCATTGAGTCCAAGTGGACAGTTGATGTCTTAGCTGCTTTGTATATGAAGGAAGTTGCAAGACTCCATGGCATTCCAGTCAGCATTGTGTCTGATAGAGACCCTAGATTCACTTCACATTTTTGAAAGGGATTGCAAGAATCTTTTGGAACCCGTCTGAATTTCAGTACTACTTTTCAGCCACAAACAGACGGGCAAACTGAAAGAACCAACCAGATAGTGGAAGATATGCTTAGATCTTGCATGATCGATTTTGGAGGTTGTTGGAGTGATCACTTGGCCTTGATTGAATTCGCCTACAACAATAGTTATCAGTCTAGTATTCAGATGGCTCCATTTGAAGCTTTATGTGGAAGGAGTTGTCGATCCCCGTTATGGTGGAACGAGGTAGGTGAGAAGCAATGGCTGGGACCAGATCTCATTTCGGAATCGTCCAAGAATATCCGTATTATCAAAGACCGATTACAAGTAGCACAATCAAGACAGAAGAGTTATGCGGACAACAGAAGGAGAGCCTTGGAATTTCAGGTTGGTGAACATGTGTTTCTGAAGGTTTCTCCCATGAGAGGGATTCGAAGATTTGGCATTCAAGGCAAGCTGAGTCCAAGATGTGTTGGTCCATTCGAGAATCTGGACAGAGTGGGGGAGGTTGCTTACTGCTTAGCGCTACCACCTCAGTTATCAGGAGTACATAATGTCTTTCATGTGTCAATGCTGCGAAAATATGTGTACGACCCCACTCACATCATTCAGCATGCAGATATTGAATTGAAGGAAGATTTGACTTTTGAAGAAATACCTATCAAGATTCTGGATCATAAGCAGCAACAACTTAGGAACCGATCCAGACCTATGGTTAAAGTGCAATGGAGTCGGCGTGGAACTGAAGAGGCTAATTGGGAGTCAGACGATACCATGCGGAAGCAGTATCCCGACTTATTCTAGGTGCGTTATCTTACTCCCCATTGTATTAAGTGCGTTGAATTTGGAGGACCAAATTCCTTAAAGTGGGGGAGGGTGTAGCACCCGGTATAATAACGAATAAAAAGTTACGAGAAATTAATAAGAAATTCCTTAAGAAATAGGATAATTAAAAATTTGACCATTTTATAAAAATCTATAAAAATTAGAATATTGTAGAGGATAAACAGTTTAGTAAAATTGTCTTCCATGACCACCCTAAATAAAATTCTTAAACATGCCGAATTAGCCGATTAAGGCCCAAATCAACACTTAGTCTAATCGGACCTTAAAATGCGAAATTAAAGCCCAACACTAAATCATTTAAGCTTAAACCAGATTCAAATGAATGGTTAGGATCAACTTGTCATTTCCCCTCTAGTTATTCACCGAAAACCTAACCCTAGGAGAGGAATTAGACGGCGGAGTGGCGGATTGACCCGGTCTTGCGTGAATCATGCACGTCCGCGTTGCGTGGACTCTTATCTCCTCGATTGGAACTCACCAGACCCTATAGAACCTATAAAAATGAACCTCAGTGACCCTAGAATCATTTAGATGCTGTGGCAGCCGGTGAGGACCTCAGACGGGAGAGAATTTCGGCGATTACCGGCGGTGTGTACCTACCACGATCAGCATCCCTCTTCTTCCTTCATCCTTCGATTAAAGTAGGTGATAGCAAGCCAAACCCTAAGTATCATATATGGATAGAAGCGTCGTCCTGTCTTTTTTCTATGGATCTAAACAGCCCTAAATTTTATGGTGTATCCTGCGAGAATTTAAGGTTTCAATGGAAGCATGTTAGAATTAGGGTTAACTAGGTTCCACTTCGATTAAGTAGGGAATTCAGGCACTAAAAGTTTAATTGATAATGTTATCTCGTGTAAAATTTTATGCTCTTTCCATTGGCTATAAAAGCCCCAATTTTCATGCTCTATATAATGCGTATTTAGTTATTGTTTCCAACCCTAGACAACCCCGCCAGAGACGGGCAAGGCGAAGGGGCAGCGCACTGTTCTGATATGAGCGGTCGTTCGATAGACCGCGCGACTATATGAACGGCCAGCCAGTGACCGCCTGTGTTATTTGCATTATTGCATTTTCTTGAGGCAAGCGGCTAGGTCAGAACCGCTCAACGAGCCATGCGGCCATCCATAAGACCGCCCATCTTCTGCCGGGCCCCTGCCTGCAGAGCATGAACGGCCTGTGGAGAGACCGTTGAGGCCCCTTGAACAGTTCTGGATGAACCGTTCTTCCCCACAGAATTATATTGATTTCAAAATTAGCACGTTGTATCCCTAGTTATTAATTTTAATTATAGGACTAGCAACCAACATATAAATGGAACATATGGGAGATTAAATTGTATAATTTGCTGGTTAATTTCTCATCATGACCTTGGTTTATTATTTCAATTAAATTCAAATATGAATGTATGAACCATGTTATTAAGTTTGTTTGACAATCGTTCTAGTCCGGTAGGATTGACTGACCGCTACTGGTTTCTGAGGCTTCATTAGCCTTATTTCATTGTAATGATTGGGACTCTCTGTCGGATACTCCTTCCATCGGACTAGGACCTCCATTACAGGACCTTCGTAAGCCCCCGCAAGCCTGGGATTCCCACTAGGACGCCGGGCAGGTTGTACCACCAAGAACTGAACCTGTTCAAGTGATCGAACCGCTTGGATTGTTGTGTTGTGAGTCACGGCTCAAATTGGACAGACTGAGTCTTGAACAGTCGGATTTGGAATGTTTAACTCAATAGGCGGCCCATTAGGAACCGTGCATTCCTGGCTAAATGCCATTTCCTGTTCGTCGATTAACCTTGTTCCATCTTCGACCAAAACATGTTTGGATCGACCCAATAAGCCCTCGACTGACAAGTGGAGAGTGGGCTGGACCCTGGTTCAGTTCTGCCCCACTTATGGCAGCTCGGAGCCCATTTTGGGTGGATTTCTAGCCTTCTAGTTAGGCCCAGTTTGAACGGCCTGAGTAGGCCCGTCCAGGTACTCGAGCGGTTCCGAATGGTCCGTTCATTCCATCGAGCGGCCCTATAAGGACCGTTTATCTTGTTCTTGGGCTTCAAGTTCTTCTAGCCATGAGCGGCCCACTCTTGACTGTCTATACTAGTTAAATTGCCCGTTGTGACCGTTCTAGTTGAAGAGCGGCCCATACTGGTCCGTTTATCCTTGACTTCGTTAAGTTCTTTCCTGAACGGCCCAGATGAGACCGTGCCTAGCTTGAGCGGCCCAGTCTAGACCGCGTACACTCCAGAAATTATTTCTGTGTTTCATGTTATTGAATCCGAGGACCTGATTGGTTCTTGATAACTTGAACTTTCTGGTCAAAGTATCTCTTCAACTTATCCTTGGGTTCTTCAGAGGAGAGTTCATACCTTGATATAATTGGCCATTTAACTTGATTGATGTCTAGACATAACTTGGGATCTTGGATCCATTAAATCAATGCCAACGCATCATAAGGGCCCGGTCTAGTCCAGAGAGGAGCGCCCGAAAAGTACTTGTGCCCCGGGGAGTTTGAATGACATGGTGAGGCATTGCACCGAATGCATGACTAGCGTGATGTCTACGACAATAATCTATTACTTGAATCTTTCTTGACTTGGTTAATTCTTGATTGTTGGCCAATTTCCAGTTACATTATGTTCATGTTCCCATATTTCTTCTCCTTATGTTATTCTGCCATGTCGTTGTTTCATTTCGTTTCTTTTTCGCACATACAAATGCAATTAATTGGTTAACTACTTAAATTTGCCTGTTATTACCAACTGAGCATTCGCTCACCCAGTTGTTACCCCTTTTTCAGGTAGCTCAAGTGAAGATTCGTAAACCGATGGGGATGGGCAAGAGTGATGGCCATGGAGCAAACCAGTTAGAAGCCGTGTGGAGCCAGTCATAGTCGTTGTGTCTAGCTATGTTTCAGAGTGTGTGTTTTGAAGGAGTTGTAATTTCGAAGTCAGCAAATGTAATGTTGTCAAGTGAATGTTATGTCGGAAGTATGTCTAAGAGGGTTTATGTGTTTGGAACATGGATCATTTGACGTTATTTAGTTAATGGAGTTATTTTCTGTTTGTGGTGTTGTGTTGACCCTTTAGCTTTAGTATAGCATGTATGGAAATCAATATATTGTTATTAATTGTTTCTACTGCTTGTCCCGATATTCTGCGTCGGGGCGTGACAATTTTTGTCCAAGGAGCCAAGGGCCGCCCCCTCTCTCTCTCCTCTCTCCCCTGCAGCTATGAAGGTTGCCTTCTGAGGTGTGACTCCTCCCCTTATTAGTGTGTAAAGCTATCCGCCGCCGCCGCCGCCGCCATCGAGCCGCCGTTGCACCGCCACCGCCATCGCTGGAGTTCTGTCCAACTCAGGACAGCAAGCCACCTCCAAATTTTTGGCTCTCAGCTCCCAGATCCGACGAGGCTGAAATTTTCAGGGTGAGTTCTCAAGGTTGATCCCACGTCCCACCTAAAATTTTAGAATTTCCCCACTTCGTTTCCCTTTTTTCCCATTTAGATTCCCACAGCCCTCAAGATCTGCCCCTGTGTAGTCTTGTGTTCCAGTGACCAAACCTTTCACCCATGAGCCGCCCTTTCCGATTTCAGAATGATCTAAAATTTGAACTGGGAGTTCTGTCCACCTAAACCATCATCCATAAATTTTTTGTGATTTTTGGAATTTTATTTCCCATCCAAAAAAACACAGTCTTTTCCCAAATCTGTGCTGCCCCATGCAGTCCAGATCTAACCCATCTCTGTTAGAAAATCTATTTCCCATGTCAAACCTCCACCAAAATTTACAAAAAAATTATCCCTATCTTCCTTATATCTTCCTCTAGCTTTCATAAAAATCCCATCACCCAGATCTAAAGTTTCTGTCGCGGTCAACATCCTTTCTCCGGCAGATGTCAGTCTGCCTGGCCAGATCTGAGACTGAGAATTGTCCCCTTTCAAATTCCACCATGGAAAGTACGGCCCCAAAAAAATTACTGTAACACCAGAGGGTTGAAGTACTTCAAGTTAGACTTAGCTGCAGGCTGTAGGACGAATGTCTAGACTCTGCAGACATGCGATGCAACTGGATGTATAGACTTAGTTGTGCTGTGCAACCGATGTGCATACATGGCGTGCAGGCAGCAGACTATGTATAGACTTGGCATGCAACGATGCAACACAATGTATAGACTTAATCGTGCAAGCTACAGTGCTAGTGTATGGACTTAGTGTAATTCAAAGGCTGTATAGACTTAGCGTGGAATGCCTGAAGCACAGTGTAATGTATAGACTTGCCACTGACCAATGTATAGACTTGAAGATGATTGTGAGAGCATGCAGTGTAGGCAGTGTACAGACTTATCACCGACCAATGTATAGACTTTGCCAAACGATGCAAGTGACAATGCATGAGACGATCGGATGTACAGACTTTGAAGCTTAACTGAGACGGTGGATGTACAGACTTGAGCACGAACTGTGCACATGAATGAAGAGCACTGTGTAGACTTGTGTGCTTGCAAGTGAACAATGTACAGACTTGCAGTGTGCAATGCATGAGATGTATAGACTTTACCTTAGAGACGCTGCATGAGACGGTGGATGTACAGACTTGGGCTGTACAAACTTGGAAGGCTTGAAGGCCAATGTACAGACTTGGAAGATGTGAGCGAGACAATGTATGGACTTGGCCAATGCAGCGATGTATAGACTTAGTGACTCATGCAGACTAGAGGTTGTACAGACTTTGGAAGGCATGTGCAGTCTTGAACTCTTGCAATAGAAGGCTGTACAGACTTGGTCGTGTATGGTGAGACAAGGCAGACGCTGTACAGACTTGGTGAGACGATGCGTGAGACGCTGCCAGACTCTGTACAGACTTGGACGTAGGTAATGATTGTAATCTGTAGACTTAGTGTGTAGCAAAAGCAAGGAACGTAGGAATAGGTTGGAATGTATAGACTTACGTTCGATCAGCAATGTATAGACTTCAACTAAGCAAGCTACAGTGCAATGTCTAGACTTAATGGTGCAAGCGATGTATAGACTTTGGAACGCTTGAAGCACAGACACGCTGCAATGTATAGACTTGAGTTAAGCAAGCTACAGTGCCGATGAGTAGACTTGGCCAATGTGCAGACTTGAAGGCAAGGTGACGATGTGTAGACTTGGCTAATGTACATACTTGAATGCTCGACCAGTGTACATGCTTTGATGAACATGCAAGTGAGTGTATAGACTTGATGTTAACATGCATGAAAACCCAATGTACAGACTTGCTGTCCCTGCAGCAGACGACTCCAGTGTATAGACTTTGTACTTTGAATGACAAAGCAGGCTGTACAGACTTGGTGTGCCGTGCATGAACAGTGCAGTGTATAGACTTATTGAAGTGCGAGCATTGCTGCTGCTAGTGTACAGACTTGATGATGTGCAATGCATGAACAACTGATGCAGTGTATAGACTACACTTATCTGGGGAGTCGACCCATCAAGAGAGGGGGTCGACCCACACTATGCTGAGTGTCATGATGCATGGATGTTTAGCATGTATTGACTTCCACAAGCAGAGTAAAGCAACTGATGTATATGTATATGAATGCTTTATGCAGCAGATAACCTGACTGAACATCAAATGCAATGCTTTGGATCTGATAAATTGACTGAACAGCAGTGCAATGCTTTATGATCTGATGAACTGACATATGACAGATTCATGATATGCAAGGCTGTAGAACTGACATGATATATGCCCATAGCAAGGCAGTCAATCAGATGTTCATGAATGCTATCATCAAAATCATAGAGTTAACAATCATGTCACAGAAGTTCAGATAACTCATAGTGTTTGCTATCATCAAAATCACAGGGGCACAACATTCAAGTTAGCTTCGCGTTGTTCCTACGTCGGGGCTGATCACAGTAATTTTTGTCGCCGGGTCGCGCAAGCTTGAAACAGCAGATCAGGTCCGGGGCAGCAAGCTTCAAACCTTGACGATCGGAGCCGCCTCACCTTCCACAAGGTAAACCAGTGCAGCTGCCTCACAGGGATCGTCCCTCCTGGGGTTCCCTTCGCAGCGGGACCAACCTTGCCATAGTCGGCCATCCGAGCAGGTCGTGGACCCTACAACCATCAACCCGCGCCGTCCGGACAACATCCATTTGTAGCTTGTCGGCACTGACGGGGTGATTCAAAACGCTGCCCATCAACCCAATTTCGATCCTCCTGGTTCCCACTTGTTACCTATTACCTCCCTGCGTGGAGTGAGTTTACTTCTGTAATTATTGTTAATTTTTAACCGGGAGTACGATTTTGGTCGGGGTTGTCTTCCCCACGCCCAGAGCGTGGAGATAACGATCTATCCTTCTTGGCATTTGCTTACTTAGTATATGATTATATGCCGCTGCTTGAGTGTGTTAGAATTCTAGCTTGCTAAATCAAATTTAATCACCGCTATGAGAAAGTGAGTGAACCCATCCCATGACTCGACCCAAGCACGGAAGTGAGTTTGAGCACCCTTGACTATGCCGGTTTCTCAACCGCGCGGATCCGTGTTTCCCTCGCTTGGGATGACGAGTGAGCTCGCATTTCTGTTTACGGCGTATATCCCATAGGAACTCTTAGTGTCAAGCCGAGGTAGCTCTATTGTTCACGTGTCGCTGGTCGCGTCGTCACTTAGAGTCCAAGGTTCGCATCATTTGGCGTTGGGTCCCTCATTCATCCAGCATCAGTTTGGTATCAGAGCAGAAGGTTGAGTCTAGGGTAGTCTTTGATTAAAAAAATAAAACAAAAAAGTCATTTAAGTATAAGTCGCGTCTAAGTCGGTCCAAGCTTGCATTTGCATACCTTTATTCAGTAAATCAAAAGGTGTTGCCCGAATGTTAGGTTACGCGTATCTGGAAGGTAATTCACTTGCGTGAGTGCGATCTCCGCCATGTACCGGATATTGGTTATGTCTAGGTTCCTCATATTTGCTTTAGATTGTGTATCCCAGTCACTGTGTCCTCTGCATGCCCACCCGTAGAGGTACCCAATACTCACCTCCACCACCTATGGTGGATCCCCGAGCCCATAGTTCCGATGAGCCTTCGGTGGCCGTGATGTTCCGATCTCTCAAGGATCGACTCGATACGCATATGGATGGGCTTAGTACGCGTCTAGATGGCGTAGGAACGCATCTGGAAGTGAGGATGAAAGCCATGGAGGATCAGGTCGAAGCATCGGACCAGTCTATCTAGGGTCTAGTAGGGAGAGTTACTGTCCTAGAGAGGGCCCCAGTGGAGGCACAACCCGCGCCGATAAATGGCCAACAAGAGTCGGTTCAGCAACCTGCTGCTCCAAAGGCTCAAGGGGCAGATGATAGGAGGCAACGAGTGCCTGAGGTGGATGACTATGCATCCGATAATGAACAGGGGGGTTATGGTCGTGACCGTCAAGCCCAATGATGGAATCGTGATTACGATGATGACGACCGCGTTCTTAGGAGAGTGCGTGCGGACCCTCCCCTTTTTGACGGGTCCTTCGACCCAATGGTCTATTTAGATTGGGAGGCCAGCATGGATCGATACTTCGAGTGGTTGGAGATGACGGACCACCGAAGAGTTCGCTACGCAAAGATGAAGTTGGAAGGGCAGGCGCAAACCTATTGGACAAATGTGGAGAGCTTGTTGATGCATCAACATCAACCCCAGATCGGAACTTGGGATGACATGAAAATCAAGTTGAGGTAGAAGTACCTTCCTGCCAAATATCGCCAGCGTCTCATAGACAAATGGCAAAGTCTCACCCAAGGGAACCGATCCGTAACTGAGTACACCACCGAGTTTGATGAGTATTATTTGCGGCGTGGAGTTATTGAAGAGAGCACCATGACCATCTCGCGCTTTCGAAGAGGTCTGTAGCCAAACTATCAATATGAACTTTTTCACCGCAATGTGAACACTTTGGAACAGGCGTATCAGGTTGCTCTTGAGTTGGAGCAATTCGAGGCCGAGTTTGAGCCTACCCAACGGTTGCGCCCCTTCCCTCTTCATAGTGTCGAGCCCCATTGCTCTTTAGGCACATATCAGAGGGCCCCCATGGCTCGACCTCAGGAGCCCGTCCGTCAGGAGCCATTCGCTCCCAGGCCTCGTCCTCCACCTCCGAGGGATTTTCCTCCTCGACCCCAACCTTCGGCACCCATTGCCCGTCCACCGGCACCCGCACCTCTTGCCCGTCCCTTGTTACCTACACCTCCTGTCCGTCGGGAGGATAAGGGTAAGGGACCTTTAATCGGGGAGCCTAGTGGATCACGGCATTAGTGTTTTCGCTGCAATGGGTTTGGTCACTTTTCCAACTAGTGTCCCACGCATCAATCTCTAGTCATTGGGGACACACGGGTCGAGAACACCTCATCTTCTGAGCTTGTGTCAGTCAGCTACGAGGCGGAACAGGAATTAGCTGATGAGTTCTTTGAGAATGAAGATGATGGCCAAGATGCCCAACATCCAGACAATTGTTATGTTAGATGGACGCAGTCTATTACCACGGAGAGTGGATCTACAGGGGGGTGAATAGATCTATTGCCTAATTTAAAACCAATATAAGGCTTTAATGTAGAATATAGGCAGATCTACTAAATCACTAACTCGAGTATTAGATTTGAACAGAAGCGAATCAAACTGTGAAGGTAAACAGGAAATCCAATCGCGCACAGTTCATAGACAATCGCACAAACACAAGACACCCAAGATTTTTAGGTGGTTCGATCAGGAGACATACGTCCACCCCACACTCAACTGAGTATGGCTTACTGCTGCGCAACACAGCTTGCGTCCGCTGGGCAGTACAGCTTGGCTTACAACCGCTGAGCTTCACAGCTTGCTGACCAGAGGAACAAATCCTCTGCAACCGCTGGGCGATACAGCTTAGCCGTCCGAGACCTGGTCTAGCCTGCTGAGGATTACAACTTCACTTGTCCAGTGGAAACCTCCACTGCAATTGTTGGCTCACAGCTTGAAGAAACAGATTTGGAAACAAAAGACAGAAGCAAATGAAAATGAGAAAACCCGGAAGGAAAATAGCTCTCAATGAGCAAACATCTCAGCTCTGGTATTTGAACCAAGAGTCTGAGTTACAACCTCTCAATGAACCTCTCTCAACTCATCTCTCTCAATCGAACTCTCTCAACTCATCTCTCCTTTCTCTCTTTCTTCTCTTCACTGCTTTTCTCCTCTGTGGATCTCGGTGGCTCTCTGCTGCTTCAGACTTTCAGTGTCACTGTATAGACTTTTCCACTCGATCGATCAGCCTCCTTCTGAAGAAGAAAGCTCATATATATACCACCAGCAGATTGGATAAGGGCGCGTGGCTTCCACATTTCCCGCCCAGAGAATTCGCCAGATCTGAGGAAATTTCATCCACATGGCAGCATCCTGGATGGGCTGCTTCCACGTGTCACCATCTGGGCACCTCGTCCTCCTTGGATCACGAGCTATGTCATCAATCTTAGCCAGGAGTCCCTGTCAGACAATCGAACAGAGTTATCAGTTTAAGTCTAAAACCCTGTACAGACTTTGTAGAGTGTAATGCATTGTATAGACTTCACTGTATAGACTTTGTGAATGCGAATGCAATGTATAGACTCTGCAATGTATAGACTTCATATATGCAGTGCTATGCGATGTACAGACTACCTATATGAAGGTAACCGCTGTATAGACTTGCTGAAGTGTAATGTAATGTGCAGACTTTGAAGAACATTCAGTAGCCAATGTATAGACTTACGCAATGTAAAGACCTGCCGGTGTATGGACTTGATGAGCATGCAGCACATTGTGAGCGACGTCACGCGGTTCGGAGAAGAGCGGGGAAGAGGAAGAAGCGGAGAGCGCGCGGGCTCCTTCTTTTTTTGTTTGTTTTGTTTGCTGCAACACAGAAATGAGAGGAAAGAGAGAAGGGGCCACCACGGGAGATTGCTCCGGTGGGGCGAGCGGGACAAGTATGATATAGCAAAATATGGGGATTAAACGGCCATAGCGGGAAGTGACTCGCCGCGACCTCGGGGGGACGGGAATGATGCAAAAATTAAATAACAAGAATTGAAACGGCCATTGGGGAAGTTACTCGCCGCGGCCTCGAGAATATGAACAGAATATAACAGAATATAGAGAAAATATGAGAACAGAAATTTAAACGGCCATTGGGGAAGTGACTCGCCGCGGCCTCGATGATATGAGCAGAATATAACAGAATATAAAGAAAATATAAGAACGGAAATTTAAACGGCCATTGGGGATGTGACTCGCCGCGGCCTCGATGATATAAGCAGAATATAACAAAGCATAAAGAGATCGTAGGAATAGAAAATTAAACGGCCATTGGGGAAGTGACTCGCCGCGGCCTCGATGATATAAGCAGAATATATATAACAAAATATAAAGAGAATATAGGAAACAGAAATTTAAACGGCCATTGGGGAAGTGACTCGCCGCGGCCTCGATGATAAGATGTGATCGCCAGGGGCCAAAAGACCCCAAAATAAGAAGGTGATCGCGCCTACCTCAAGAGCGGGAGATGGCGGGTTGCTTCTTCCTCTCCTTCCGGCCGGCCGACGGAGAGGGCTTTCCTCGGGTACCCTTGCAAGACAACGACAGATAAATGACAAGTGGATTAGAAAGATGGAGGTGTAGTATTCGAATCCTTGCGATAAAAATAACGAAATGATGGCAAGACACACACCTGGTTGGTGTTATCTTTTAAACCCCTCTCGGACTCGAGTAGGAGGAAAATGAGATGATGGATGTAAGAAGTATAAGAGAAGAGGCCCCCTTGTGAAGGGGGATAGATGATGCAATATGATGAATGTAAAGGACTATGGAGAAAAAGGGGAAGAAAAGGCTTATTGGATGAGCCGAGGGTGAAATCCGGCGGAGCTCCGGCAGCGTGGGGACGACGTGGAAGCGCGGTGGATGAAGACGACCTTCCTCTCGCGAGCGTGAGCACCCGAGAAGCCGGCAGAACCTCCACCTACAAAAGAACCCACGGGTTAGAAAAATGACTCCGTAGCCTCTGGGCTGCGGCAGCCTATCGGATCACTGCTTCGCTCCCTTAGAACTGAGGGGGTGGGCCTCTATTTATAGAGTTCCGGAAGGTGGAGGCGTCCAGGACCCTGGACACCTCCATCAGGGCCGAAATAATATTTTATTCTATTTTTATTGATTTTTTTAGAATACTTTTATGGGGGCGTCCAGGGTCCCGGACGCCTCTAACAGGTCCACCGAAAACCGACGACGGCCGCACGCGGTTTGGCACAACGCGTGGTTTTGTGAGCGGCGCCTCGTGATTCAAAAATGGGCGCGTCCAGTCATCTGGACGTCTCCAAATTTGGCTTTTTTCACACACGACAAACCGTCGTTCGGTGGCCGGCGCCCGTGAGTGAGTTGATGGAGGCGTCCAGGGGCCTGGACGCCTCCAAAAGTTTATTATTTTTTTTATTTTTCTTTTGTCTTTTATGCCAGGGCTGGCATTTTTATTTTTTTTATTTGTTTTTATGGAGGCGTCCAGGGACCTGGACGCCTCCATTAATATATATTTTTTATTTATTATTTTTTTTTGTGCCAACTGGCATTTTATAAATATTTATTATTATTAGTTTTTATGGAGGCGTCCAGGGTCCTGGACGCCTCCATTAATATATATTTATTTTTATTTATTTTTTGGGCCCAGAAAAAAAAAATAAAATAATAAAATAAATTAAAAAAATGGAGGCGTCCAGGGGCCTGGACGCCCCCATGAAGACCCACCCGGGTCCTCAAATCAGGCGTCGTCGGCCGCCCGGTAGACCCCCTTCTTGATTCCGGAACCTCTTGATACGTCTGACTGGTGTTGATGCCGTCCGAATGCCGTGACGAGATGATTCCGGATGCCGAAAAAGGCGGAAGAAGACTCAGGAAAAGGAAGCACTCGAGCGATTCGAAATGCGTAGGCCATCGCGGGGCGTCGTATAGTAATATGAGACTTTCTCAGGAGACGTCAGGAATGGCGTGTCTACAGCTGCCCCGCCTTGGCGTCTGCTTTGCAAGGGAGCGATACGTAGTGGAATGGTATCGAAGTGGAGTGAAATGGAGTGGGAGCGGACTGATAAGTTGATGCCAAGGTGTGATGAGACACGCTTGTGACGTTACTGTTTGGAATCTTTCCTGAAGTTTCAATGAGGCGACCTTGAAGGAGGTCTTTCAAATATTGACGATTGCTTGGACGGAGATCAAATAAGGGAGGGTGAGATGTGCACTCAGGCACGAAACAAAAGAAGACCAACTTCTCGGTGTGGAAGTACCTGGGTCATAAACCGGAGGTTTCACCTTTGGGGAGCGGTTACCAGCTAATGTGGAAGTGCTGCGGCCAAGGTGGGTCAAAAGGTAAAGGAATATCTGAGGGTCTGTCCAAACAAGGGTCTCCTTTGGAAGAGCAGCGTAGGGCTGTCTCAAAGAAACTCAGTATTTCATTCAGAGTGGAATATCTCATATTTGTAGGAATTGAAACACAACGGCTTTCACAATCGAATCGCTTGAATGATCTTCCGCAATAAATCAAAGTCCTATATGAATGCATGCTGGGTTTAAAGAAAAGTTCAAAACAAACTAAAATAGAAAATAGCCAAGGATAATATTGTCAACTTGTGAAGAACGGGTCAGGATACCGATCCGGTGAGCCGACACTGGGCTGGGGCCCGTTTATCCGCGCACCAACTCACTGAATGGAACCGTCGTCCCCACGCTACCACAAGTTAACGGCCTATCCGTACAGCCTAAATTCCTCCGGGATCATCACCGTTTTTGTTGAAGGGGAACTCAGATCCCGGATTCGTTCGGGCCGCAAGGTCCTTGACATGTTCTAGTAGCGTAGGTATCATATACTATGATGCATGAGATGGTGGGACCAACCAATGAAAGGTGGGACAGGACAAAGACGTCCGTTAGCAAAACCTGCACAGATTAGCAAATGTTAACAACATCAGAAAGTAGCAGAATCACAGCAGAATCGCACCACAATGGAAAGGAGATCTAGCCAAAATCCTGACGTGGACAATTGATGTGACATGTTTCGTCCTGTAGCGCCCTACCCTTCCTATAAGAACTCCCCTTAGGCTAGTTCATTCAAATGCACCAAGGTGGGTTTTGGAAACTCAGGAGAGGAAGGAGAGGAGAGTTTGGAGCTCAGGATGGAAGGAGAGTCTTCCCGCGTTATGAAGAGGAGCAGGCCTAGCAGCGAGATTAAGCGACTTTCCGACCTCGAGGGTCATCTGAGTGGGACGATCATGTCGCATATGGTAAGCCGACTCTTTTCAAATTTCTGCACGTGAACCTTCTTCTTACTTCCTTCATTTCTTCGTCTTTCCAGCCATATCCACTCTTTCCAGGCCCGAGGAAGTTTTCCAAGCTGCCATGGCTTTCAAAGCTGACTTCCAATATCTCCATTGGCATGAGGGCCATACTCTCGAAGTGGCATCTGCAAGGGCTCCTTATTCACGCCAAGCATTATGAGAAGATTCGTATGGACTGGGCGGCTATGGGCGCGCTAGTGGAGGTCTGGCATCCCCAGACCCACACTTTTGTCTTCCCGACCTTCGAGGTGACCATCCTCCTCGAGGAGGTGGAACTTCTGCTTGGTTTGAAGAAATTCAAGAGCGACGGGAAGGTGAAGGCTATGCGGATGCTGACACGGGGTACTTCTGAAAGCGTCCTTGGAAGCTTCATGCCGCCCGACGCAGCTAGAAAGGTCCGTACTCAGAAGGGGATCGATCTCCAAAAGCTTGCGGAGTGGGTCATGAACGCCCTGAGAGGGTCACCAGACGATGACTATTTGGAGGGAATCATGAAGGGGTTCACCATTTGTCTGGCGGGTGCTCTCTTGTTCCCTTATACCGACAACATGGTGGAGGAAGACCAACTGGGTGCTATCTGCGGGATCTGGCGTGGAAAGAGGGTGGGACCCGCCGTCCTTGCCTATCTTTACAGCGGCCTTACCGCCTCGAGCATGGGTAAGCCTCCATTTGGTTGTGCACTTGTCTTGAACTGCTGGCTGGATTTGCATTTCAAATTCGACCACCGCGAGGGAATGCCAACCGTTTCGAAGCTCTTCCAACAAAGCCCGCTTCACCATATAGCCGACGTGTTAGGCTTTGGTGGTACTGTAGTGAACCGCGTTCCGTGGCTGAAGAAACGTGAAGACTGGCGGTCTCACTTCCGCACCGTGACACAAGGCTTCTTCACTTGCGCACCGACATGTTTGCTTTCGCTTGATCTCCTCGTGAAGCCTTCTCCCGAAGTTGATCTTCAACTGATCGGCGCGACCGAGTTTGTTCTTTACAACGCGCATCGGTGCTGCCTCCAGATTCGCATCCCACGCCATTCGTTCCCGCCACCGACTGACATTGTTCCTTTGAAGAAAAGGGAGTTGGGCACTGAAGCGGACGCGAAGGAAGCGAAGGCCATTAAAGCTCCCTGGAAGACAAGTGTTGCGGGAAAGGCGTTAGCGCACGTGGTGGAAGAATGCGAGCCGTGGAGGGCTTATGTAACCGAACTGGGGAAGTTAAGGCCTAAAGCGCCTAAGCCCCTGATGTAGTTCACTCTGCTTTTCTGATGGAATAAAATTTGGCATTTGGATGTTTCGGACCCCGTCCCCTTAATTATTATCTTTTTTATGGTTTTTATTTTTCTTTGTGTTTTTTATTTTGTTTGGATTATATACATATTCTTATCTTTTTTACTTTTATTATATATAAATATTTTTTTTTTTGAAAAATTTTTTTATTATGGGGGCGTCCAGGGGTCTGGACGCCCCTAATTTTTATTTTATTTTTATTTTGTTTTTTTGTTTTGGGAGCGTCCAGTGTCCCGGACGCCCCAAATTTTATTTTTATATTTTGTTTGATTTTTTTGTTTTGGGGGCGTCCAGGCGCCTGGACGCCCCAAAATTTTTTGAATTTTGAAAAAAAATAAAAATTATGGGGGCGTCCAGACGCCTGGACGCCCCAAAGAAGGTAACCCCTATTTATAAGGGCTGCCCCCCCCCTTTTGCTCATTTACTGTTCAATCTGACGACCCAGTCACCCAGACGACCTATTCTTAGTCCCCATGGAGCGAGGAGGATCGAGCCAGGTTCCAGGGAAGCGAAAACGACTGGCTCGTCGTGCGAGGAGGTTGAGGGATGATGCCGAGGAGGCTGCAGCAGAGGAGATTGCTGCGGAGGAGGGGATGGAGGTGCCTCTCCTGGCCGCGGAGGCTGCTGCGGATGCTGGTGACGCGGGAGAGGATGATCACGACCCGGTAAGTACCTCGGAATCCTCACTCTGTGGTTCAATAGGCTAAAACGGGTGTACGAGAGGTTGTGAGAGAGAGGCGGGTAGTGAGAGAAGGAGGCGTCCAGGGACCTGGACGCCTCCATGTTTTCTTTTTCCTTTTTTATTTATTTATTAATTTTCATAAATAATGAAATGAAATAAAATAATATTAAAAATAAGGAGGCGTCCAGGGCCTTGGACGCCTCCATAAATATATATATATTATTAATAATTTTTGTTTTGGCCATTTTTGGGTTTTTCCTAAAATAAAAAAAAGGAAATTGGGAGGAGGCGTCCAGGGCGTTGGACGCCTCCACAAAAAAAAAATTTTTTTATTTTTTTTTATTTTTTTTTTATATATTTTTTTTATTTTTAAAAGTAAAAATAAAATAAAGAGAATAGGTAGTATATATATACAGTGTTATTGTTTATTACTGTTCATAATGCTGATGTGTTCTTTGTTGGTTTTGTGGTTTGCAGGGCGTGATGAAGGGCCGGATCAGCTGGTCCTTGGTGGTGGCAGCATACCGTGGGCTGCCGGATTTCCAGAGGGCGCGTGTGGACGCCATGGGCTTTGGAGCTTTCCTTAGGATCGAGCCCTTCCGGCTCGACCTTCCTCTTATCCAGGCACTGAGGGAGCGGTGGCACGCACCGAGCCGGGCGTTTCTGATGCCCTGGGGGCACATGGTGCCGTCACTGGAGGACGTGGCTCGGATCACCGGGCTACGAGTTGACGGAGAGGCAGTCAGCGGGGTCACCTACCCCGACTACCGAGAGAGTGCCCTCGACCTGCTGTGGTTAGAGACGAGCGTGACTGATAGAGACAGCAGGGTAGTCGGCCGAGTGGAGATCATGGAGGCGCTCGGATTCGTCGACCCGCGTCAGCGGGTTAGCGAGACTGGAGCGGAGTTCTTGGCTCGACTGGAGGGGGATGCTCGTGCAGCTTTCACCCAGGATCCGAGCGAGAGGGAGCTGGTGGATCTAGACCTTCGGAGGTTTCTTTTCTTCTTCCTGGGCCGCCTTCTGCTGGGGACGAAGGGGGATGGCATCCACTGCCGTTTCCTCGGGCTCTTGGCGGATCTGGACAGAGTGGGGCACTATGCGTGGGGAGCGGCTTTGCTTGCCCATCTGATTGCCGATCTCTCCCAGACTTCGGAGAAGGAGACGACAGTCAGCGGCTTCGCACCTTTCCTCCAGGTAAACATTTTATTTATGCATTCCCACAGTTAAATATGTAATTATTGTACTAATGATGTATGATGGATGCAGGTGTGGAGCTATTACTATTTCCCGATGGGGAGGGCTAGGCATGGGAACAGGAGGGCCGTGCCTCTGGCGCGGCAGTGGAGGCCGGTCGTGGTTGCAGCACCCCACGGCTACCAGCTGGCGTCACTTCGTCGAGAGCTGAGCGAGTATCCCGAGGCCATGGTATGATGCGCATGATTTTTTTGTGTTTATGCATGTGACTGAATGGTAACTAACATGATGTATGTATGGTGATGCAGGTGGTGTGGAGGCCCTACTTGGGCATGGGCGATGTTGGCCAGCCCTGGGTTGTAGCGGGTCTTCCTCGCTTCAGGCGGGACGTGTGGGTCCATTGCCTGAACGAGATTGAGCCGCTGCGGCTTAGACTGGTCATGAGGACGTTGGGGCTGGCCCAGGAGTGGGTAGACGTAGATGCGCCGGCCCGCATTGGGCGGAAGACCAAGGGGAAGGCGAAGATCGTGGACTGGCGTACGCGCTTCCCAGCACAGTACCAGGACTGGCAGCAGGGCGGGGTCCCAGTAGTGTCTCACGTACAGGATAGCACAGACTACATGAGACGGTACCGAGCTACGTACGGGGACCGCCTCTCCTTGGGTGGTATGGCAGGGGTAAGTGAAATGAAACTGCTCCACTTTTCTATATGTATGCATGGGATACTAACTTATGTGTAATGCAGGATGCTCGTGATACCATGATTGCCGACCTGCGGGCCCAGTTGGCGGACGCCAGGCGACAGTTGGTGGCCATCCGACAGGAGTTGGAGATCCTGGTGAGTTTATGCAATGCATTTTTTTTGTGACCTGGATTTTTGATGCTTAGCCTTTGACTGACGTTTGCCCCGTGTTTCAGCGGGCCCACCAGACAGCGGCAGCCGCGATGGCTGGTGGAGCGGGTTCCAGTTCGCGGGGCCCTCCTCCGGAGGTTTCTGCCCTCCAGGAGCAGCTGGCGTACGCGGTGGCTCGGGCTGAGGAGGCCGAGCGTGACCGCGAGGCTCGAGTGAGTGCTTGCTTGGCCGCGACCCTTTTCCAGCTACTTCCCTTCTATCACTGTTCTCTTACGGTGCATGCGTGTCTTGACAGGTGGCCGAGATCCGAGAGGCCCTGGCGCGTGCTGTTCGTGCTGAGCAGGAGCGCGATGCCCGGGTGGCAGAGCGTGACGTCCGGATTGCGGAGCTAGAGGAGGAGCGGCGACGGGAGGCTGAGGAGCTTCCTCGCGACGTAGTGGACCTGCGGATCGCCCTCGAGCTGTCGAGGAGAGAGGCGATGAGGGAGAGAGAGGAGAGGGAGAGGGATAGGGAGATCGTGGAGAGAGAGAGGGAGAGGGATAGAGAGAGAGAGAGGGAGGAGCGACAGCGGGATCAGACCGAGAGGAGGGCTCTAGAGGCCCAGCTGCTGGAGCTCCGATTGAGTCTTGGCACGGCGGAGGGGAGGCTTCGGGAGAGCGAGGAGCGGTACCAGAGGGCGAAGGAACGCGGGGCGCGACTTCGTCAGTCTGGTTCTTTTTCCATGGGCAGCTACCTGGTTTCTTCGGCCGAGGAGCGTCGTCGCGCCTTCGAGGCTGGAGTGCCACCGCAGGGCGAGGCGAGCACGGCTTCTCAGGGTTCACAGAGGCCGCGGAGGCCCCCTAGGGATCTCCGTCAGAGGAGGGAGGAAGGAGATGACCAGGAGGGTGACGGTGAGAGTTAGAGAGTTGCTTGTACACGTCACCCTTCTCACTGTATGATGTACTTTCGGCTATTATATGAAATGGAAATGGCTTTTGTGTTGTGTGTACTTCTCTCTCCCACACTTACTGAGTTGTCCTTTGAGGCGTGCTTCGCGAGACCTTGCCATGAACAGCGGGGAACTAAGTTTTGCACGGGGGGATTTTGTTTCCTTTCCCCCCCTTTTGGGCGCGTCCAGGCGCGAGGACGCGTCTTAATCCTTGATTTTAAATTTAAAGCGACGGGTGGTCCTTTCTTCTCCCGTGCCTTACCCGCAAACGAGCCCGCCTCCCGCCGAAACGCGCTTGCCCCTTTTTCGTCTTCCTCCTCTTTTGATCGATGGAGTTCGGTGGGCCCGACCGTGGTGAAGGTGGAGAGGGACGAGGAAATCCTCGCCCAAGGAGGGACGCGCCCGATCACGGAACGGCGTCCATGGAGGAGGAAGGGCCGCTTCGGGCCCCCGAGGGACCCGAGGGGCCCGATGGCGTGGGAGGAGGTGAACACGGTCCGGTAGGTCCTCCGATCTCTTCCTCTTTTAATTCATTTTGGGTTTTGAAGCGAGCCGGGCGAGGAGGAAAGGGTTCGGAGAGTGTTGCACTCAAATGATGGACGCGTCCTAGACAGGGGACGCGTTCCTTTTAACTGATATGGGACCCCTTTCTTGGTGCAGGACATGGCAAGGACCCTGGGCCTGGCCGATGAGTGGGCGAGTGCAGACGAGCCGAGCTGCGTCAGGAGGGAGAGTCGCGGCAAGGCGAGGCTCGAGGACTGGCCCGTACGTCTCCCTGGACAGCAAGGGGGTGTACTGGTGCAGGACAGTGCCGACTTCCTGCGGCGGCAGAGAGAGAGTTACGCGGGGCTTCCCCAAGCTGGGGACACGCGTGGCATCGGCGGCTCGCGCGCCCAGCTGTCAGAGACTAGGCGGCAACTGGCCGTCGCTCAACATGAGCTGTCGCTCCTGGTAAGTTACGTGCCGCCCTTTTAACTTCAGATTTTGGAGTTTCACTGACGGCCGTTGTTTATTTTGTTCCAGCGTGCCCAGCAGACAGCGACGGTGGGAGCGGCTGGCGGATCTTCTAGCTCCTCGGCCCCTTTTCTCGAGATTGCTTCCCTCCGGGAGCAACTTGCCGGTGCGGTGGCCCGTGCGACCCGGGCGGAAGAGGAGCGTGACGCCTGGGTGGCGACTGTAGCGGAGCTGCGGCACCGTGGTGAGGAGAGACCTTCTCCAGACATCCTGGAGTTAAGGGTTCTTCTGCAGATGATGAGGAGAGAGGTAGAGAGAGAGAAGGCCGAGAGAAGGTCCGAGCGACAGCGGGATCTGACCGAGAGGAGGGCCTTGGAGGCCCAAGTGAGGGAGCTCCAGCTGGGCCTTCAGGCCGTCGTGCAGAGGCTAGGAGGGATGGAGACGCGCTACGAGAGAGCGCGAGAGTTCGGGGAGCGACTCCGCCAGTCCGGTCGCTTTGCCGCCAGTGGCTTCTTCGCCACGCCAGGGGAGGAGCAGCGAGTCACTGCTGCGGAGCAGGCGCCCAGAGGCGAGGCAGGTGCTACTGCACGGGGATCCTGGAGGCTTCTGAGGGACCCTCACCTCGGGGGAGAGGAGGAGAGTGCCCGGAGAGATGAGTGATGGTGAGGATTTGGCGGGCTAGTGGACCCGTCACCTCTTTATGATTGTAGTGTTTGTGACAGCTTATGTAGAATTATGAATGGAGTGATTTGATTTTCTGCTGCTTGTTTGTCCTCTTGTGCGTTCCTTCTTCCCTACACTTCTTCTCCTCTGCACTGTTCCCATGTGACGGATCTGTCGAGACTCCGCCTCGAGCGGAGAATCACGTCTTATTGTGACCATTTTCCACGGGAATCTGCCGTCGAAGTCAATACTGACGGCCCTAGTTCCTTTTCCCGGATGTTGTGCCAAATTTTGCGGGCTTCCTCCAAAACATGATAAGGTATCCCTAGACAACATAGGGGCTATTCGTCCTATTCTTCGTCCAGTCAATCACCCTGTGTGAGCGGTGAAGCGACACATGGGGTCGCTTGACCAGTGTCTTATTGCGAGGGCTATCATCGACAGGTGATGGAGGCAATCTTGGCCCGCACTCCTTCCATTTCTATAAATTCTTGTCCCTTTTATCCTCCCAGGTATATCGAGAGCTAACTCGAGGGGCACGAGTTCTTACGGGAGAAGAGGAGTTCAAAATTCCGAGAGTTGGATGGAGGGCGAATCTTCCCATTCCTCGAAGAGAAGCAGGTCCAGTGGTAGTAGTTCCAGAAGGCTTTCAGACCTTGAAGGGCACTTCAGCGAAAGGGCCCAATCACAACTCGTAAGCCAAGTTTTCTTGCCCTTTTCTCATTTTTTCTTCCTTTCTTGTGACCAAACCTCACCCCCATTCCCTGTATGTGTAGGTTGTGATGAAATCACAAATCTTGTGGGAGTTAGTAGTAGCGGCGTACAGGGGCCTCCCAGATTTTCAGAAGGCGAGGCTAGACGTGATGGGATTTGGTACCTTTCTTCGGATCGAGCCGATCAAGCCCGACCTGGTTCTGATCCAAGCTTTGTGTGAGAGATGGGACCCAGTGAGCCGGGCATTCCTGATGCCCTGGGGGCACATGGTGCCCAGCTTGGAGGATGTGGTCCGGATCACAAGCCTGAAGGTAGAGGGCGCGGCAGTGACCGGAGTCACTTACGCGGACTACAGAGAAGGTGCCCAGAAGTTACTAGGTCTGGACCTGGATGGTCGGAAAAATAGGTCGGTAGCTAGGGCGTCCCTCATGGATGCATTAGGGCTCACCGACACTCGTCGTCGGGATGATGAATCCTCAGAAGAGTTCATGGACAGGATAGAAACAGGATGCCGCGCCGTGTATTGCACAGATTTCGGCAACTGGGAAAGATGTAACATAGATTTGAGGAGATTTCTCCTCTTCCTTTTGGGGAGATTGGTACTGAGCTCGAAAGGGGATGGTATCCAATGTTGCTTCCTGGAGCTGCTGTCAGACCTTGAAAGAGTAGGGTATTATGCCTGGGGAGCCGCCATGCTGGCACACTTGTTTGCAGGCCTATTCCAAGAAACGGATCGTGAGATGACTGTGAGTGGCTTCACACCATTCATCCAGGTATTTTTTTTGGTTTTGCTTGTTTTATATATATATATATATTTTTTTTTTGTGTTTTTGCATGGTACTGATGACCTGCGCCGAGCAGTTATGGAGCTATTATTACCTCCCCATGGGGAGAGCTCGACATTGGCGACCTGCGATGGTGCCGTTAGCCAGGCGGTGGGAACCCATCATGAGTGCGGCACCCCTAACCTACCAACTGATGGTGCTGAGGCGAGAGCTACAGGAGTTCCCTGCAGCGATGGTAAACTGGAGATCCTACCCAGACATGGTCGATGCCGACCAGCCGTGGGTTCTAGCAAGTCGTGCCCGGTTCGGACGCGAACTGTGGATGCACTGCCTGAATGAAATCGAGCCGCTCCGGCTACGATTGGTTATGAGAACCTTAGGACTGGCTCAGGAATGGGTGGATACGGCCGCGCCACCTCGTGTCGGGAGAAAGGCGCGAGGACCGGCGACCTGCATTGACTGGCGCGTGCGGTTCCCTGAACAGTACGAAGACTGGCAACGGGGTGGCACGATTGTAGAATCGCAGGCGCTGGACAGCGAAGACTATTTGCGTCTATATAGGACAAAGTACGCAGAACGGTTCCAACCCCGGGGACTTGTGGAGGTAGGTTTCCCCTTTTCTCTTCTCTTCTTTCTCTTTTCCTTGGTTTTCTGGTGAAAATGCTGACTTGTAAGGCCGCAGGATGTCCGGGATGCCATGATCGCGAATTTACGAACTCGCTTGGCAGAGATGGAACAACAGTTGGGCGATACCCGCGGAGCTACGAGCGCCTTGGTAGGTGTACAGTACGTTCCTAGTTAAAACCCCAGATTCCAGATGTTGGCTGCTAATTCACATGGTCGCAGCATGCCCAGATTGGCGCAGCCTCCCCAGCGATGGGAGTAGGTGGTTCCTCTTCCAGCTTGTGGATTCCCACCTCAGAACTTGACTCGCTTCATGAGCAACTTGCTCACGCCACGCAGCGTGCTGCGGAGGCAGAAGGAATGCTTCGTGTACAGGTAAAAGTTTCAGCGTTGAGTTCTCTTGTTTACGCCTTATCGCGTATCTGAGATGGTTCACTCGGCAGGAAAAGGAGACGGAAGAAGCGCTTGCCCAAGCTGTGCATAAGGAGGCTAGGGTAGCAGAACTGGAGAGGGAACTGCGGCGTCATCCTGATGACGACTCATCCAGGGATGCTATGGAACTGAGGATCACTCTCCAGTTAGAGAGGGGAAGGACCGTGAGA